>JAPDVU010000002.1:40412132-41153749 GCA_026230045.1 Corynorhinus townsendii
CATTTCCTTTGGTTAATAAGGTCAGACACTGACTTATGTGCCACAGTAATATTCACTAACATAGGTAATAGTTGCCATTTATCACTCATGTTCAAACTTTTGTTTTTAATATTTTTAATTGTGATAAAGTACATATAACACAAATTTTGCCATCTTAACCATTTTAAGTGTACAGTTCAGTAGTGTTAAATATATTCACATTATTGAGCAAATCCAGGACTTTTTCACCTTGAAGAATTGAAACTCTATGCCTATTAGACAACAACGCCCCACTTCTATTCCCCCAGCCCCTGGCAACTACCACTTTGTTTTCTGTTTCTATGCAATTGACTACTGTACAAATAGAATCAATCATACTGCATTCATCCTTTTTGTGACTAGCTTATTTCACCTAATACAATGTCCTTAAGATTCACCCATGTTGTAGATGTGTCAGAATTTCCTTCCTTATTAAGGCTGAATAATATTCCATTAGATGTGAAGACCCCACTTTGTTTACCCGTTCATCTGTCAATGGACATTTGAGTTGTTTCCACCTTTTAGCTACTGTGAATGTGAGTGTACATGCATGTTGTTTTATAAACTGCTTTCTTTTTTTTTTTCAGTTACTAGTCCCCACATTATATAGTAACATTGTACCTTAAGGAATATTCAATCTTTATTCAATTTTTTCCAAATGTCCCAAAAATATATTTTATAGCTGATTTGCCCAAAATTATATCCAATCTAGGATCACACTTGCATCAGGCTATTATGCTTTTTAAGTCTTTTAATTTAGCCTAGTTTCTCATTTTTAAAGATACTGGCTTGTTTTTAGGTCTATTATTCTCATCACTCACTTCTTAACCTTGTATCATTTACCTTCTGCCTCTATCACTCCACTAAAATTACCTCCAAGTAACAAACCCAAGTATCTTTTTCGCTGTCTCCATCCTCCACAATACAACTGTCATTTGATAAACTGACTCCTTAACACTCTTCTCTTGGCCTCTGTGCTATTACCCTCCCTTAATTCTGAACATTTCCAGAAATATATCCTACTTCATAGCTTTCCTGAACAGCGTGTTATTCCAGGTTAATGTTATTTTCTGTTCCTTGGCTAATGCTGTTTACTTCTAACGTAACCTTCTCTTTCTTCCAACTTTAATCTCTACCTGTTAAGATCCTAGCTGTTCTTTAAGATCCAGTTTAAATACTCTATTTTCCTTGAGATTTCCTCTAATAATCCTGATCAGAAATTAGTTCTTCAGCCTCTTAAATTTCTTTATGTGTGAGGATGGTTTGAACCTCTTTTCATATTCTCTGTGCAAAGACACATTTTATTTTGTTTGTAATTTTTATGGTGGCTGTCTTGTTCATACTGGACTTAAATTTCATGATCTTCAAAGTGAATCTTGACCCTAAATGCTTGTTCCACAGAATTTTGCGCGATACCTTATATGCCATAAAGACGAAATATTGCTTAAACGGATGGATGCTCATTTTGGAGGTTTACTCTTTCTTTCTTTCTTCCTTCCTTTCTTCCTTCCTTCCTTCCTTCCTTCCTTCCTTTCTTTCTTTCTTTCTTTCTTTCTTTCTTTCTTTCTTTCTTTCTTTCTTTCTTTCTTTCTTTCTTTCTTTCTTTCTTTCTTTCTTTCTCTTTCCTTCCTTCCTTCCTTCCTTCCTTCCTTCCTTCCTTCCTTCCTTCCTTCCTTCCTTCCTTCCTTCCTTCCTTCCTTCCCTCTCTCTCTTTCTTTCTTTCTTTCTTTCTTTCTTTCTTTCTTTCTTTCTTTCTTTCTTTCTTTCTTTCTTTCTTTCTTTCTTTCTTCCTTTCTTTTAAAATAAATCTTTATTCAGATTAATACAATTTTTTTGCCTTTTTCCCCCCATAGCTCCCCTCCACCAGGTTCCCACCCCACCTTCTGCCCTTACCTCCCCCTCACTGTCCTCATCCCCAGGTGTACGATTTTTGTCCAGTCTCTTCCTGCACCCCCCATACCCTTTTCCCCCTGAGAATTATTAGTCTACTCCCTTTCTATGCCCCTGATTCTATTAAATTCACCAGATTATTCTGTTCCTCAGGTTTTTAATTCATTTGATATTTAGTTTCACCTGTTGATAGATATGTATTTGTTGTTCATAATTTTTACCTTTACTTTTTTCTTCTTCCTCTTCTTAAAGAATACCTTTCAGCATTTCATATAATACTGGTTTGGTGGTGATCTACTCCTTTAGCTTTTTCTTATCTGTGAAGCTCTTTATCTGCTCTTCAATTCTGAATGATAGCTTTGCTGGGTAGAGTAATCTTGGTTGTAGGTTCTTGCTATTCATCACTTTGAAAATTTCTTGCCACTCCCGTCTGGCCTGCATAGTTTCTGTTGAGAAATCAGCTGACAATCATATGGGTGCTCCCTTGTAGGTAATTAACCGTTTTTCTCTTGCTGCTTTTAATATTCTCTCTTTGTCTTTTGCTCTTGGCATTTTAATGATGATGTGTCTTGGTGTGGTCCTCTTTGGATTCCTTTTGTTTGGGGTTCTGTGCACTTCCTGGACTTGTAAGTCTATTTCTTTCACCAGGTGGGGGAAGTTTTCAGTCATTATTTCTTCAAATAGGTTTTTCAGTATCTTGCTGTCTCTCTTCTTCTGGCACCCCCATAATTCTGATGTTGGTACGCTTGAAGTTGTCCCAGAGGCTTCTACACTATCTTCATATTTTTGGATTTTTTTTTCTTTTTGCCTTTTCGGTTGAGTGTTTTTTACTTCTTTGTATTTCAATTCTTTGACTTGATTCTTGCATTCCTCTAGTCTGTTGTTGGGTCTCTGTATAATATTTTTTATTTCAGTCAGTGTATGTTTAATTTCTAGTTGCTCCTTTTTCATATCTTCGAGGGTCTCGTTATATTTATCGGCCTTTTCTAGGATATTCTTGAAAAGCTTTATAACCGTGGTTTTGAATTCTATATCCAGTCGTTTGTTTTCCTCCATTTCTTTCATTTGTGATCTGTTTCTTTGTCACCCGCATTTTCACTGCTTCCCTGAGTTGGTAGGGTAGCTTTGTGTGCTAGGTTTCCTATATGGCCCAGTGGGTTGGCCTCCCCAGTTAACCTGAGGTGGACACTCTTGGTGCACCCCTTTGTGGACTGTGTGTACAGCCTTGTTGTAGTTAAGTCTTGATAGTTGTTTGTATCACTGGGAGGAATTGACCTCCAGGCCAGTTGGCTGTGAGGATCAGCTGTGTCTATGCTGGGAGAAGTTCGGTGCTGGAGACAGCCTTCTAGGATTAGACTTGCCAAATTGCAAAAGCCTCTGTGCTCAGCTTGGATGGGGTGGAGTCTCAGGGTGGAGCAGACAGTCTTGGCTTCCCCTCAGCCCTGCCCTTGCGCGCGCATGCCTGCAGACCTCTGCCTTCCCCACCTCCCAAGCCTCTGCCTGAGAGTCCAGATTCCCCCCACAAGAGTGTGGGTCCCCAGGGTCTCTCCTGCAACTGGGGTTCAGTGCAGTCAGAAACTGGGGCTCAGTGCAGTGAGGAGCTTCCGACTCCCTTCTGCTAAGGAAAGCCTGTGGCAACCTCTGCACTGGTGTGCGTGCCTCCAGACCCCTGCCCGCCGGGGCTCCCCCGAGTCTCCCCTGGGGTCTCCGAGTCTCCAAGTGCCTTTCTTTCTACCTGACAGTCCAGACCCCCCCCTGTATGAGCCTGGGTCCATGGGGTTTCGCCTGGAACTGGGGTTCAGTGCAGTCGGGGGCTTCCTTCCCCCTCCTGCCAGAGAAGTCAGCCAGGCTTTCAGCCGCCCTTCCTCTCTGCATGCACAAAGACCCTTTGCTGTACCTCAACCCTTTGCCATTCCTCCAATTCTCCGTGAGCTTTTTTCTTTCCTTCTAGTTGTTAATTTCCACTCAGCCAGCTTTCCTGTGGTTCTGGATGGTGTCCGTTCTGTCTTTTACTTGTAGTTTTGAAATTGTTGTGCGAGGCAGCAGTTCAGGTGCTTACCTATGCCGCCATCTTGGTTTTGGTACTTTTTCTTTTTCAATTAGGTTTTATTTTTATTATTTTTTATTTAAATCATTTTTTATTTTTCAATTACAGTTGATGTACAATATTATATCAGTTTCAGGTGTGCGCCCCAGTGTTTAGACATTATATAACTAAGTGGTCCTCCTGATAAATCTTGTGCCCGTCTGACACCATGCATAGTTATTAGAATATTATTGATTATATTCCCTCTGCTGTACGTTACATCCCCATGACTATTCTGTAACTACTAATTTGTGCTTCAGGGCACCAGCTCTTGCCCTGATGCCAGACAGTTCACTTCCTCCCCCTATATCTCTGGTGTTTTGAGCTGTTGCCCCAGTGTGTGTGCTCAGAGGGAGTGAGCTCAAGTAAGTCCATTTAAGAGGAACTATTTGGGTCTCCAGCAGCCACAATGCTTATTGGTTTTTATAACCAGAAGTTATGGGGACTTCTCTTCCTGCACTGGACCCTGGGCTGGTGAACCTGGTGAGGGGTTAGGACCCCTTACTTCTAAGCAGGGACCTCCACAGCCAAGGTATCCCTCCTGATTTTTATCCACTATGCATAAGTATCTGACCAGCTCCTCCTACCAGTCTCAGTGTGATCTTTAAATTCTTAGTTGTAGACTTCCATTCAGCTAGATGGTTGTGCTGTAGGTTAGTTATAATTACTGTATGTATCTACGATGATGTCTTGATGGAATCTCATGTTCAAACTTTGAAGCATCCTGACTCATACTTCTTACTTACATTACCTGCTTGGTCCCATTAACTTCAGAGTTTACCACTCTGGCTTCAGCCAGTATCACAGCTTCTACCCCACAGTAAAGAAGAGAAAATGATCAAAGAAGAGAAATTTTAAGAAGTAATAATAATAAAAAAATACTGAGCTTTTGCCATTTCTATGGACTATGCTATTTTACATATCCTTTCAGTGTACTCTATGAATCAGAAACTAGTCTTGTCACCATCTCATAGCTGAGGAAACTGTAGTTTAGATGCTGGATAATTTGTCCAAGGCTACAGTTCACAAGTATTTATAATCCAGATATTTCTGCCTTCAAAGCCTATCGTTGGAACCATTACACTGCTTTTGTACTCTTTCTTAACATGTGAATGATGAAATCAGCACTATAATATACTTTCCCCATCTCTTAGAAAAAAAGCAAATAAATATTGATTAACTGCACTCAAGCAATTTTAAATTAGGCAGTCAGTTTTGAAGTGCTCTAAATCTTGCTTATTTGTGTTCATACAGTGTGGGCTGGCATTAATAATATGCCTGGGTACATTGCCTCAGCACTTGGTAGTTTGAAACATCCAACATACAGGTGGGAGGATGTGTATAGCAAAGAAGTCACAGAAAATCTCTTTCTTTTCTTTTCAATTGAACTTATTGTGACATGTGAGGCATTCATTCTGAGAGATGGTGGGTTCCCTAAATGGTGGCTAATTCTGAGGCATCTGCAAACACTTGACTTGTTGGGTACCCCAGCTCCTTCTGCACTTGTACGTGCAGAAGGGGATGTTACCGCTGAATTAGAGGAATTAGAGGCATCCCAGACTCATTGTGTCATATACTTCGGCCCCCGTGCAGCATGGGAAGGCTTCTTTGCACCCTCTTTCCAGTGAATAGCTCCTGTGTCTTAACTAACTACATCTCCTTGGTTCAATTTTTCTCTCTAGGTACACTTTATTCTTTTTTTATTTTTAATTGTGCCCTGTGAAATTTTTTTTTTGAGAAGTGCTTCTCTAAACCAAATCTCTACCTCTATCCCCACCATTATTATGCAGCATTATAATAATAGATGTTGTTGGCTGTTCCACATTGTGCTGAAGGCACCCAAGGCCTTGTCTAGTTGTTCATATCAAGGCCCGTGGATGGAAAATCTAAGCTTGTGTGGTGAGCCTGCGGTGGGTGGGAAGTTGCATCATTCAAGGGCTAACCAAGACTACCAGAAGGATTGCTGCTTTATTTTTATGTGATTGCTTTGCAAGAACATGTGCCTATGGCTAAAACAAAAGAACATGTATTAAACCTACATATTGCACAGTTCAGTATCATAAACCTAGGGAATCATCGCCTAGGCAGTGGCTTGGCCAAATGGAGACAGATAATCAGTTCAATATAATTAGAGACAATTTCTTAGATTGTTGTGTTGTTGTTGTTGTGTGGAGTGGTTTGTTTGTTTTGTTTTGTGTGCTTTTGTGTTTTGGTGTGGTTTGTGGTTTTTTTGAGAAATACTTATCTAAACCTAGAAGATATAATAAAGACTATGCCATTTGTATAAATTCAGGATACCTTTTTAAAAGAGTTATATAAAAAGTTGCAAAGATGCAATTATGGATAATATGTAAGAGAAGTAAACATAGCTGCCTTAGAGATAGAGCCTCCTTTGCATAAATATTGCCACACTTGAGAGACAAAAGAGGGGTCTGCAAAGTCTGAAAAAGGAATTCCAGGTCTCTGTGGAATTAACATTAGTTATGAGTGATGAGGAGATTTTGAGGTGTCTGTGTATGTTGGCAAACTCAGTCTCAACATCCCTGGAAAAAGAGCCCCAAAGAGATGCCGGCCACAGCGAGTAACTTCTCTGGTCATGGAGAGCCCTGCTCCTTGGAGAAGTGGCCCATTAAGACCCACTGACTCTGACCCTGTAAAATTATATATTCAAGATTTCTCGGGACTTGACATAAATTTTACCACTTCCATATCTCAGCAAGAGACATTTGGAATGTTCTTACATCTCTTTGTCCCTTGTCCAGTTGCTTTCCAGAATCAAAGATGTGGCTCAAGTGTTACATTCCCCATGAAAATCACTCCTGACTGCCCCCAGCCAAAGCACTGCTTACCCATATTAATGCATATGGTGCATGTTTATGCCTTCACTAATTCATCATTAAATGGAGATCAGGAAGTTAGAAAAATGTTGAAGACAGAGAAATAAACATGGTGTTTGCCTTGGGCCATGCTCTCTAGAGCAGCTTTTCTCAAAGTAAGAAATCTCCCAAGAAGTGAGTTTAGATGATGTGGAGATTATATTTTAATTTCATTTATTACTTATTTACTTTTACATACTGCCCAATGATTACGATTTCTCAATCATGGGGGTGATATAAAGGTGTCTTTTTTAAATAATTTAACTTAAAAAAAAGTAGAATTAATGGAAAACTATTTAAATTATCAAACGGGTGAAATACATAGATATCAGAAAGACAAATAAACATAAAAGGGGTACTCAGCATTTATAGACCTGAGGAGAATTGTTAAGGGAATATGTGAAAAACTAAAATTTAGAAAGTTGTTTTGGGAAAAACATTGAAAAAATAGACGTGGTAATGCAACTTGGTAAGAGCTATGGTAGAGTTATGAACATCTGTCTTTAGGATCCTACCAGATGCTGGGGATGTAGCAGCAGACCCAGACTGGCTTGTGTACTGCTCTTCTGATCTCCCAAATCTGACCTTGTTTGAGTGTATATCTTACCTCCACATCCTGGGCCCTGAGAAGGAAGATTCCCTGTTTCATCATCCCGCCGCACAGTAGATGCATGTAAATTCATTGCTGTGCCTAAAGCTAATGTCTAAGGAAAGGCATTTTTTTTATGAATCTAGCAGACAAAATAGAAATGTATGTGCATTTTAGATTTGCCTTTGCACATTGTCATCTTACCACTTCCTAGATTTGTAATCTTAGTATCTCTTAATTAGTAATCAGAATTCTCTCACTTTTTAATAAAGTCTTCTGATAAATGAGTTAAAACTATTGAGAAACACCTTACTAAAAAGATCCTATAGAAAAATAATCAAGATATGGCTAAATAAGGCTCTGTGTATGGAGGTGGTAGGGGAGAGGGGCAGATGTAAATCCTGGTAATTAAAGGTTTTATAATATCCTATGGGAGATCTCCATAAAACAGCTGCTCTGGAGACCTGAGGGACTTCACAGCCTGATGTAGGGCACACACACACCCCCATTCTTTCCTTTCCAACTTATTCTTTGTCCTCTGGAGTCTCATGGAAGGCAGATCCCTTGGAAATAGCATAAGATCTGAGAAGATGCCTGGTTGGATGTCAGACACCCTGGGTTCGAATCCCAATTCTGCTATTTATGAGCTGTATGACTTCAAGTATGTCCCATAACAACCTCTATGGGTTTTCTCATCAGGAAAATGAGATTTATAGTGCTGTATTCTTACTATGATTGTTATCAAGATACTAGAGGCTCGATGCATGAAATCATGCAAGGGGCTTGGTCCGCGCAGCCCCAGCTGGCCCTCGCAGCCTCAGCTGGCGCTCACAGCCCCGGCTTCGTTCAGAAGGTCGTTCAGATAGTCGTCTGGAAGGTTGTCCTGACGGTCGTTCTGCTGCTCGGTCTAATTAGCATATTAGCTCTTTATTATATAGGATAAGATAGGAATGTAAAGCCCTTGGCATATATGGAAGGAATCACTTTATAATTATTGTCATATGAAGGACAGTTTCCTTGAAAACAATGTTATGACAATAAAAGCTAGGATACCCCTAATACCAAAGTTGAAGATGATCCTGGGAGTAAGAAGGAGAGGTAAATAAGCTAGTGAAGGGGCTGCCAGATCCTAGCGCATCAGCAGAGATCTTTGTAGAAATCAGGCCCCATCCCAGACCTGCTGTGTCATAATCTGTATCTTACTGTGATCCACAGGTGATGCCTTTGCACATTAGAATGGAAAAGGCATTGTTGTTAGATATTTCTTCTTCCTCTGTTCCTCTAATTCCTTCCTTTTCCATCCAAGACAAGAGGACCTTGTCAGGCAAATACAGCTGCAAACTTCTTTTCTTGAAACAGTACACAAGTAATGACAATAAAAAAGAAAGAGTTTTGGTGAACATGTGCCACACTCTGTTACAAGCACTTGACATTTATTAATTTGTCAATCCTCACAACACTTCTATGAAATGGGTACTATTATCATCCCCATTTTACAATTGAGAAAAATTACAATTTGACACTAGACCACCGTAGATTCCAGTATCTCCTCTCTATCACTTCTCCAAATCATGGTTGAACTAAAACATGTGATCCAAGCAATGCTACGCTCTTCTCTTCTCTTCTCTCCAGGAAAATGTTTTGCCCCCAAACTTCCTTGAAGTCATCTGGATGTGAATGTGGGAGTATAGTTTCACAAACCATAATCTGCTCCCACTGCCTATGTCAGGGGTCAAAGCTTAATTTCTTCTTCCTACACTTAGGTAGTAGCTTCCTCAGCTGACTTGCTGCCTGTAGTCTTTCTCCCACTCCAGGCTGTTCAAACACGATAGCCAGAATTATCTTTCTAAAGAGCAGCTCTGATTGCCCATTCCCATGTTAAAACTTCAAAAGGTTCTCCACCTGCCTCTACTTGACATTCCAATTTCTTTATTTTCTCCAAAACACGCAAACTCACAGAATGACCAAGTCCATGCTCACTTTTGGGAACCATCCCTTTGTTTCTCTCTGGAATGCCATTTCCCATATTCCATCTGTCTCAGCCAACCTCAGGCCCCACATGGATACCACATGCTCAAAAGACTTTTCTACATGTACAAAGCCAAGATTTACCTTTCTCTCCACTCACTTTCTATTCAGTTCTGTGACTTACAGAGATATGTTGCATTGATATTGGGTATGTACCCTGTACTGGACTAGTTAAATGTTCTTTGAATACAAATATTGACTACAGATAATGAATTCTACTCAATCTACTTTCAGACGTGGCTTTCTGAGGCACATGTATCCAGCTTTCTCTATGGTGTATCTGGCATTTAAGTAATTATATGATGCCCGGCCGGCATGGCTCAGTGGTTGAGCATTGACCTATGAACCAGGAAGTCACAATTTGATTCCTAGGCAAGGCACATGCCTGGGTTGTGGGCTTAATCCCCAGTGGGGGGCGTGCAGGAGGAAACCGATTGATGATTCTCTCTCATCATTGGTATTTCTATCTCTCTCCCTCTCCCTTCCCCTCTGAAATCAATACAAATGTATTTTTTAAAAAGGAAATTATATGTTGATACATTAGGGGAAGTTGACAGAAGCCCCTCTTTACCTTGCAGCAGATTGCTTTTAGAAACCTGACTCACTTACTGACTTTCAACAAATGTGAAAAAGCAATGATTCTAGTATGAACAACAATGAATAGCTTCATGACAATCCTACCCCATTCATCTATTTTCCCTTTACACCTAAGTTTGTTTTATATACCTGTGTTTTTAAACATACATTTAAAAAATAGTTTGAGCTCTAACCATTGCCCAAAGGAGTTCATTTTCTAAAAGTATGCGTACCCTTTGATGAGACAGATTACTTCTATAAATCCTAAGATACTGTTGTGAATACATGCAAAGATTATGCTACAAGGATGTTCACTGCAGGGTGTTTTACGTTAGCAAAAATTTTAAAATAAGTTAAATGTCCAGAATGGTAGTGATTAAATACATCATAGTATATCCAATCAGTGGCATGCTTTAGGTAAAATGATACTGAAATGTTTGTGGAAACAGTTTCATGATGTATTTTTAACTGAACAAAAGTATATGAAAGAATGGAGAACCCAAAAATAGACTCACACAAATATGCCCAACTGATTTTTGACAAAGGTGTAAAAGCAATTCAATGGAGGAAGAATGGTCTTTTCAACAAATGATGCTGGAGCAATTGAACATCCATAAGGCAAAAGATAAAATAAAATAGATAAATTTTAACATACACCTTTACACTTCATGAAAAATATCTCATAATGAATTGTAGATTTAAATGTAAAACAAGAAAACCATTAGGACCTAGGAATAGGCAAAGAATTCTTACATAGGCAACTGTATAGATGATCCACAAAAGGAAAAATTGATAGTTTGGACTTTTCAAAATCAAAAACTTTTGCTCAGTGAAAAACCCTAATAAGAGGATTGAAAAGACAACCCACAGACTGGGAGAAAGTATTTGCAAGCCACATAACTAACAAAGCACTTGAATCTAGAATATATAAAGAATTCTAAAACTCAGCAAGAAATAAAGAATAAAAAAGACAAAAATCTAATTAGAAAATAGGCAAAAGACATGAAGAAACATTCATTAAAGGGGAGATAGAGACGGCAAATGAGAATATGAAAAGATGTTCGACATCATCAGCCATTAAGGACATGCAAATTGAACCCACAATGAGATATTACTTCATACCTAGCAGAATGGATAAATAAAAATTGATAATATCAAATGCTGGTGAGGTCATAAACTAAATCACTTGAACATTACTGGCTAGAACGTAAAATGGTGCAATCATTTTAAAAACTAGTTTGACAGTTTCTTTAAAATACTGAACAAAAACATAAACATGCACTTAATGTACAACCTAGCAATTACATTTCTAGTCATTTATTCTACAGAAATGAAAACTTATGTCCATACAAAACCTATATACTATTGTTTATTTGTAATAGTCACAAATTGGGAATGAAAACAAATTTTCTTCAATGAATGAATGTTTAAACAAATTGTGGTACATCCATACTGGAATATTACTCAGTAATATAAAGGAATGCATTATTGATGTATGCAACAATTTCATGATTCTCAAGGGAATTATGCTGAATGATAAAAGCCAATCTCAAGAGGTTACTCATGCTTGATTCCATTTATATACACCTGCAAAAGGACAAAATTATAGAGATGGGAACAGGTTAAAGGTTTGTCAGAGGTTAGAAATGGGGTGGAAGAGGGAATGGGAATAGGTGTGACTGTAAAGGAGTAATACAGGGATCCTTGTGGTGATGGAATAGTTCTGAATCTTGATTGTGGTGTTGGCCACATAAACCTACATGTGTTGTAATTACTTGGAACTATTCACAGATACAAACACATAAAGTGATTGAGTACATGTAAAATGGGTCAAATCTGAATAAGGTCTAAGGATTGTACCAATATCAATTAGTGGTTTTGATATCCTATCTAATAAAAGAGTGATATGCAAATTGACCATCACTCCAACACACAAGATGGCTGCCCCCATGTGGACACAAGATGGCTGCCACAAGATGGCCAGCAGGGTATGGCAGTTGGGAGGAACCAGGTCTGCAAGGGAGGGCAATTGTGGGTGATCAGGCCAGCAGGGTAGGGCAGTTGGGAGGGACCAGGCCTGCAAGAGAGGGCAGTTGGGGGCAATCAAGCCTGCAGGGGAGGGCAATTAGGGGTGACCAGGCTGGCAGAGGAGGGAAGTTGGAGGGGACCTGACCTGCAGGGAAGGGCAGTTGGGGGGGACCAGGCCTGCAGGGGAGGGCAGTTAGGGGTGACTAGGCCAGCAGGGGAAGGAAGTTAGGGGCAAACAGGCTGGCAGGGGAGCAGTTAAGCATCAGTCAGGTTGGCAGGGGAGTGGTTAGGGGGTGATCAGGCTGGCAGGCAGAAGCGGTTAGGGGCAATCAGGAAGGCAGGCAGGTGAGCAGCTGAGAACCAGCAGTCCTGGATTGTGAGAGGGATGTCCGACAGCTCGTTTAGGCCTGATCCCACTGGCAGTTGGACATCCCTCGAGGGGTCCCAGATTGGAAAGGGTGCAGACTGGCCTGAGGGACACACCCCCATGTACCAATTGCCTCTAGTTATACTATAGTTATCTAAGATCTCACCATTGGGGAAAACTGGGTGAAAGGTATATGATATCTCTGTGTACTATTCTGTGAGTCTATCTTTACTTTTAAATAAAAAGTTTAAAAAAACAACTATTTATGTGCATGTGATAACTTGGTTGGATTTCAAGGGCATTATGCTGAGTGAAGAAATTCCATCTCAAACAGTTACATACTGTATGATTACATTTACAGGGATCTGTGTATGGATTAGTTGATGAAAATGTTACCAGAGGCTCACAGGAACTTAACTCTGAATTTCCCCTAGGAGGAATGATTCTGTATTTGGTTAATTCAGTGTTTTTAGTGACTTTATGAAATGTAACTACTATGGATTACTATATGTAATTCTCACAAGAGCAGAATTATAGAGATAGAGAACAAAGTAGTAGTTGCCAAGGGAAAAGGACAAAGAGGATGTGATGAAGGGGTAGACTATAAAAAATTTCCATAAGGAGATTTTATGTAATGGAATAGTTTTATATAGAGATTGTGGTGGTGGTTACCCAAATGTATAGATGGGATCAAATTGTGTGTGTGCGCGCGCGCAAAGGTACAACCCTGTGAATTCAGAACAAGACAGAATATAGTTAGCAGTAGTGCACAAATGTTAATATCCTGCTTTTGCTACTGCACTATATTTATGTAAAATGTAACCTTTGGGGGAAGCTGGGGGAAGGATGAGCTGGACTCTGTACTATTTTTGCAACTTCCTATAGTTTATAACTATTTCAAAATTTAAAAAGTCTGTAAGACAATATGTATAATACAACCACATATGTATTATTTTAAATTGATATCCACAACTTAAAATTTCAAGCCCTGATTGCTGATCAATATAAAAGTTTAGGAAGAAATACCAAAATCATCTGGGATGATGTCATTATGTGGGATGATAGGGGCAAAATATCTTTTAATTTAGATTTAGACTTGACTAAAATTACATTTAACCAGGATTTAGACTTAAATTTTATTAATAGAGAGATAATTTTAATGCAGTACAAATGTAACTCATAGTGTTAGTGTTTTTCTATAAATCTGGGAATCAACTGTAAAAATTTGATAGTTTGCCTTCATATAATATTAGGTTAATTTGAAATATTATAAGTTTACTTACCAATTGAGTGTATCTAGAAGGTTAGCTTGTTTCTAATTTAAAATATGATACATTAAATGATTTAAAATTTTAATTTTGAGTTGAAAGTAAAATAATTTTATTAAGATTATAAATATTATTGAAATAATAAGGAAACTTAAGATTCATCATGTTTACATGTTTAATATAATAGATTTACAAAAGTTAACTTAAGTATTAGGGAAGATTTGTTAAACAATTAAGGTATTTAAAATATTAATTTTATCTAATATATAACATATAGTAAATTTATAAATGTATCATAAAGCTTAAAATTTAATTTCATTAATTAAATACTTTTAAAGGTGATGAAGATGTATCAGTAGAATAATAAGATTTGAAGTCAAACTTAAAAGCTTAAGAAAAATTGGCTTTATGAATGTGTGACTTTAATAAATGGAATAAAAATATTTTTTAAAGTAATCCCAGAATATTTTCTTTTGTGTGTCCTCAAAAATACCCAAATCTTATGTTTATACTATGGGATATATATACTCATTTCATTAGTATGTAAGCATTTCTAAAAAGAATTATGAATCTGTGTATTAACATGAAAAATAATAGTAATAAAAAGCATGAAACACAACAATATAATTTAAGTTTGAATATTTCTCTTTTTGCTCAAACCCTCCCCTTACCCCCTCCCCACAGCTATCTATACTCTGTCTCTATTTTGCTTGGTATGAACTATTCTGTGTTGATACCAACACATCCAACACATCCACTGCATTGTCTAAAACCCCAGAAAGATGTCTTCTTGACTCTTTTTAATAAGAAGGTATGCAGGCCTAGAAAACTGGTTTTGTAAAGGATGCTCTGTTCCCTCCCTTCCTCCTGAAATGAAATGAGCATGAGTTTGGTGTCAGAACTGAGTTTGAAATCAGGCTCTGACTCTTACCAGCCACATCACCTTGATGGAAAGTCATTCACCTACTCAGAACATCTGTTTCCTTTTCTGTAAAATGAAAATAATAATACCTGTCCATATAAAAGTGTTTGTTACACAATAGGCACTTCATTAAAGCCCCACCTTTTTCCCCCTTACACTTGAGGCTGTCATGAATCTCTGATCATGCTTTCCCCATGCTTGTGGCTTGGAGCAACACCCCTAGTGACGCTGGTAAAATGGTAATGCGTTTCTATGTGTGCATCTCAACCTTGGTCTTACTCTCCTTCAATTTTATTTTTCCTGTGCCTCACTTTCCTCTGCTAAATGTATCTCTCACATTACTAGTATATTTATGTTTGGAGCCACCTTAGATCCTTTGTGAAAAGTGTTGGGCTGGAAGATACTGAATAAGTATTGGCTTGTTCTTTTCCTCTTCACTGTGACTAGACACCAAAAGAGAGATCCTCCCTCCCTCTCTTGGCAGTGGCAGATTTCTCTGGGATTATAAGAGCCCACCCTGCTCTAAGGAGACCCATAGGGTTCTTTTTAGATCACTCTGGTGAAGAAGTGGCAGCCAGAATCATCTAACGTGTTCAGCACTTGATTCCTCAAGTGACTATTAGCTGCTCCGTGGAAAGCTCACTGTAAATTCTTAATCCTCAACCAGACTTTACCTGTCATCCAGCTGTTTTCTACTTAGGGAATTGAGGTTGGTGTATGTAAGTCACTAAGCAAAACACAATTAGGAAGAAAATTTGTATTTTAAAGGAGGTGTATGATGCATTTCAAAAATAGTGTTCCATTTTATAACCTGATTTTTTTGGTTTAATCTTAGCAGTTAACTATAATATACTAGAGGCCTGGTGCACATATTTGTACATGGGTGGGGTCCAGCCAGCCCGCCCCAATGGGGGCCAGGTTGCAGGTCGGGATGGGAGAGGGGCCTGGAGAAGACCCACTGAACTGGAGCTGGGCATGGGCCCTGGGCTTCCCAGGTAGGAGGGCCTCAGCAAGGAAACAGAAATCACCAGAAGCCTCTGCAAACAGGCCCTGAGCTCCCTTTGGTCAGGTGGACTCAGAGCTGGTATCTCAGTGTGTACATTAGACACAGCCAGGCACTTGCCTTTGTCTGTTGGTCAAATCCATTGTATCAAAAACTTGTTCCCCTTCTTCTCTTTGGGCCCTTACAACAAATATAGACCAATTGGAAGAAACGAGCCCCAGTGGCAAAGCCAGGCCCCACAATCACCTGGAATTTAGGCCTAAGGCAAGTGGGTAGCAATCTCCATGGAACTGAACACACTGTTTTAGAGTCTTAATTCTCCCCTAAAATGTGCCCACCTGCTCCTCTTTAGCCAGGATAGACTGAACTAAGGAACCAAAGACGGAGTTTCCTTTGAGGTGGGATCCACCAGGAGCTGGCTGGTGGCAAGGCTCCTCATGGGTGGCTGCCTTTCCCCCAAGCTTGGTGTGCTCTGAAGAGGTCTGTTTCTGGCAGTGCCAGGTCCTGGGCTGCCAGTAGGGCATCAGGTCCACAGGGTTTCTCTCTGCCTCCTTCCTGGCCTTCTGAGCAGTACCCTCTGTCCTGGCACGCCAGGCGGCTGTTGCTAGAGCTGGGACTTGGAGAGTGAAAGAACTGGCCCATACAGAGAGGGACCTGCAGGTGGCCAGGCCGCAATCCCCTCCCCACTTCTCTGTCTCGTTCGCATGCATTGGGCCAAAGCCCGCTGCCCAAGACTGGGGAAGGTCACAGCGGGAAGAGGGGCGCCCTGACCTGTCAGCCTTGGTGACGATCATCTCGGTGCCCAGCTGATTGCATTCATCCCACAGAGCCTTCATCTCAAGCTGCACGCTCACAGTGGCCACCTTTGCCTTCTTCTTTACCTGTGCCTTGGCGATGGCCATGCAACTGGCCCCGGGGCTCTTGGGCTCAGCAGTGGCGATGGTGGCAGCCCCTGCGGCTGGCCCACCATAGTGACCGGTTATTCGGGTTGTCCCACTTTAACGGTCGCTGGGCTCTTATACACACACACACACACACAGTATAGATTGTTAACTTATTGGTCAGATCTTTTTTTTTCTTATTGCAAAGCACTGTCATTAAGAGATAAAATTCATATTTTCTAAACTTTAAGAATGAAAAAGAAACCATATGCAAATAAGTAGAAATATTTTCTGTGGTTTTGAATGGGATCAGAATATGTGTGTACTACGTATGTTTTAAAAATATTTCCACCTGGTCAAAATGCTTTCAAAAGAGGTAGAATATCAGATGCCTCTTGTTCAGACTGAAAAGTATTGTGATTGCACTGAAAAGCATGGCCCCTCTTGAAGTTTCATTTTATACTTCCTTTATTTGAGTATAAAGCAAAAAGGAGGTTTCTCAAAGATGTCCTAATAGAAGCTTTTGAATGTTGTGCAGAGATGGCATTAAGGTGAATGGAGTCCATCAAGGTTTGCCACAAGTATGAAATAATTATCGAAAGGATTCCATTAGAGATGGAAGCTACCTAGAATAATAGAGACAGAAAAGGCTGACCCTTTCTGGTTCTTAACTTTCTCTAATGGATGGCCTTAAGTTGAAATCAAGACTCAACTGGATCATTGATTCTTAAAAGAAAAATATTGAACATAGTGGCATATAAGCAAAGCTGGAGAAATGGTCAGATATATTTATCTTTTAGTTAAAGCTTGAGATGGAAAGTATTATTATTATTTTCTGGTATGTTTGTGTTTGTTTGTTGTTGTTGTTTTAGTTTATAGGAATGGAAGCTAAACAATTGGATATATTCTCATGAAGTAAATATTAGTTTTAATAAAGAAAACAAAGGATGCCTCTAGTAAGTACAACATCAACTCAACAAAAAGGAATCCACAGATTCTTGAGAGATTAGCTGCCATTATACTTTACCTACTAGGTAAAGCAGAGTGTTCTTTGGCTAGTAATTGGCACATATGTCAATTTCTGCATTTTGCTCTGGAGGGACCATGAAAGTTCTCCCACACAAAGTCTTGGAGTTATATTTTGCAATGCATACTTTAATAGCCAACATGTAACACATACTAGTATATATGCACACACTCACACATACACACATGCACACATAGCTAGCTAGAGTAAAATGGGTCAAATACCTGAAATTATCCGAAGTTCCTTGTGTTTGTTGAAAGCAGCAGCAGCTGGCTTTGCCTCTAGTTGTGGCAAAGCTCTTCATTGCAGCTGAGTAAAAGTGTTCTCTCAGACTGGTAATTAACTGGTCTTTTATGGAGGGAAATTTTCTAATAATAAATAAAGGTACTGCCATAATTTGAGTGTAGGATCAGCTGGAGTCAAGGATGTCAAGGAGAGATGTGAAATGGTGGATGAGGCATTTTGGTCATTCCTTAAGTTACTATTAGGTTGCTCCTAATAAGCAAGATGGGCTGAAGTGGCAAGTAATATGAAAGTGAATATAAAGAACTTATTTTAAAATTTCAAACCTAGCACTAGGATGAATTTTAAAATGCTGTATCACTTAAGTGGAAATTTCAGTGTAGTCAAGATACTGGTTAAAAACTAGACCTTTAACAAATTGTATCAGTATTCAAATTAATATTCTGAGAGAATATAGGAAAACTGAGAATACAGTTCTCTTTTCTTGAGAATCATATACAATTGATGTAATTTTACACTGAGATAATAAATAATCTATACATATATAAAAGCCTAAGCAACCGTTGCAACCAAAACAACCGAACAGATGACCAAACAGGCTGTGTGGGGTGACCAGGTCAGCAGGGGGGTTAGTGAGGGACAACCAAATGACTGAATAAGCAGGCTGCATGGGGTGATCAGACCAGCAGGGGGGTTAGTGAGGGCTGACCAAACAACTGAGCAGCAGGCTGTGTGGGGCAACTAGGCTGGCAGAGGGGGGCAATGAGGGGTGAACAGACTGGCAGAGGGAGGCAGTGAGGGGCAACCAAGCTGATGGGGGGGGGCGGATGGAGGCAACCAGGCCAGCAGGGGGGCAGCAGTTAGGGGTGACCAGGTTGGCATGGGGGGCAGTTAGGGGCAATTAGGCAGGCAGGCAGGTGAGCAGTTAGGAGCCAGTGGTCCCGGATTATGAGAGGGATGTCCGACTGCCAGTTTAGGCCCAATCCGGGGGAGTCGGACATCCCCTGAGGGGTCCTGGATTGGAGAGAGTACAGGCTGGGCTGAGGTGACCCCCTGTGCCCATACACAAATTTCATGCACCAGGCCTCTAGTTTTATAATAATGACTCAGCAGATTCTTGACACATTCTATCAAGATTTTCTCCTTTATCTCATTGACAATTACAAATATTTTAAATTATCAAGTAAAGTTATTTAATGAGTCCATAAATATTGAATAAATTAATATACATACCAACGTACAAAAAATGGAGTAGAATCATACAGGGTTGAAGTTTTATTAATAAAATGTTTTATGAAATATAAAATAATACCTTTAAAATATAACATGGCCCTAAATGTTACTCTGCATTCTTCAACTTCAGAGTAACTTTTGCCTCTTTGTGTGTCTTTATTATAATATTTGTATAGTTATACTTTCAAAAAAAGCTTTCATATTATACATTTTTCAACTTCCTCCACAATTCTATGAAGATGAGACAAACATCATTAGCTCCATTCTATAGAAGAGAATACTGAAGCTTAGAAGGTTCAAGGAAGTGATTTACCTAAAATCACACAAAATACAAGTGGCAGAATCTGTCTTCTGATGATTCCAAAAAGTGTGGGGCCTGGGTATGGTTGCAGGTAGGGCACGTGGTTATTATCATTACTCCTGATATTTGAAGGTGCTCATGGCCTCTGTGATAGAATTATTTGCTCAGTGATGGGAGTGGGGAGAAGGAAGAAGAGGGAAATAAAAGCACCAGTGCCTGTTTGGTGAATGCCTGACTGCTGTAAAATGTTTTTGTGTTTTGTGACTCACTTGTATGCCTTCCAAAGTACATGACACCTTGTTCAAAAAACAGGCATTGTCTCACAAAAAAATGGAAATGGTCATCCAAGCCAGTGTCTGTGGGGAGCTGCCCCGGGCATACGGGGGTCCTAGAGATCTGAATGCAGACTCTAGACATAGCTCTCCGCTCTCTCACCCTTTAGTTTAATAAACAGCTTGGCTGGGAAAATGTTGACCTTAGTGCAAACATGCCTACGTGCGAGATCTTGCAAGACCTTGATTCAGAAGGTCTTGATTACTCAGAAGGTCTTGATTACTCAGAAGGTTAAAGAATAGTTAAGGTCAGTGACTGTGTTTGCAAATATCTGATTTGTGTAACTTTCTCCTTTGCTTGTGCTTAAATACTGTGCTGGAAATAAACTAGGGGCTGCAGACTCAAGTCTCAGTCCTCCCAACCCCATCTGTTCTTGCCTGTCTTTTTCTTTATCCTCACCCCCTCATTCAGGTACTGTTCGTTGCAGGCAGGTTCCGGCAAGTGTCAGCTAAGGAAGACTAAGCTATTTGCAAGAGAGCATGACCACAGGTATGGCCTTTGAAGCATGCTGTGGGTTGAAATTAATTTAGTATGGAGGATACCAGGACTTATCGTATTAGGAGGTTTATATCAAAGCTATTGAAATAATATATGTTATTTTCTAATATCATTGATATTAAAAAAATGAGGTCAGAAGATTAACTATTATATTTTTTTTCCTTAAAAATCTATTTTTTATATGACTCATGAATAGGAAATATCCTCTGGCTATGCTATATGACCTAGGAATGTCTGCATGGACCTTTAAAGTGTGGATAGTACAATTATTTAGATAGTAGAATTTTATACTTACAGATTTACTGTGTCTTAATGGGTTAAAGTAATTTGTAATTACTTAAGAATGTCTTGAGAGGTAAATAAGTCAATGATTATGAACTGTCTTCTATGAATTTGACCCTTGCCATAAGGGAGTGACCCAAGCTAAAGGCCCAGCAACATATCTCTATCATCAGACAGATTTCATAAACTGGGGACTTATCAAAGATCTTAGGTTATGGATAAGAAAAATATTGAAATGCCTACTTAGTTCTCTGTATCACAGTGAGGATTTTTAAAAAGAATTTGTTTAGTGCACAATAGTTATAAATGAGGTCCTTTTCTCCCCGCTACCACCAAATAGGTTTACAACTATAGTTTGCTGGCAGGGCAAACTCTAATGGAGTCAGAATATTTAAATATGATATGCTTCACTTATTGATGAAACTGATCAATTCCAAATATTATTTTTGGTTTTGCAGACATCACTGATGAGTAATTTGGAAGGAAAAACATTTGAGTATGAATGTTTTGGAAATGCTGAGATGTTTTTAATATATATCAAAATGTAAACCCCAGTTATTATGCATTTAAATTACACTCTGGGTAAAAAAAAGTTTAGTTCTTCTCCAAGATGTTTTTCAGGTTTCCAAGTAATTGTAATATGCAGAATGGATAGCACAACTGGAGGGAGTAGTTCAACGTAATTAAAATATGCAGAGCAACAAGCCAATAAGAAGCTTTTATTTTTAAAATGAAGGGAGATGAGATTTCCCAGATATATAAGGGATAATGATACAGATTACAGATTCTGACCATCCAAATGTCATTTCAATCAACAAGCAACAATATTTATGTAATAAATTAAACCAAGCTAACCTTATAGGTTAACTTTAGGATACAGAGTTATAGTACATATATTCTACATAATAAGAAAGGAAACAAAGCATTTGGCTTTTTTATGACATTAACTCTGTCAGACTATTTTCAGGTCCAAGTGTTTAAAAATATTAACATGTTACTTTTGCCATTAAATATAGCCAAGTATATGTGGAATATGTAGAAAATGTCCAACTGAAAAACTCTTGGAGAATATCTTCCTACTTAGTCAACTCCTACTGGTACATGGTTCAAGGGTAAGCAGAGAAAGAAAGGAGGAAAGTTCATTTAAATTCAGATTAATAACAAAAAAATTTTTGAATAGAGTTTGAATCCCTTTCAAATGGAAAAAAAGTGGTTCCTATTTTTTATATTTTACATAAAGAGAAAGGAAAGAATTCTTAATATTATCAAAGATTTAACAGGTTCAGAGGTCTAAAGAAAGAGCTTGTCCTTAAGGTAATAGCTTTATTGGAAATGTCTTTAACTGAAAACGTTTTAAATGAGATTTATATGAAACAAACCAGTTTTAGGTTTCAACTTACATTTCAATCTGAAGCAGTTTGCAAAATCCAATTACACATATCAGCAAAACATTTCATTTATCTACCTAATTAATATAAGAGTAACATGCTAATTGACTGTATCTTCGCAACGCCCACCAGCCAATCAGGAGTGAGTATGCAAATTAACCCAACAAATATGGTGGGTTAATTTGCATAGGCAGGCGCCAAGAGGCTGGGGGCGGGGCAGGGCGCTTAGGTCATCGCATGGTGACGATGCAGGCGTTCCGCACCACCCCAGCCACTCCAGGCCTCTGGGCAGCATGGGAAGGCGGAAAGGCAGCTCCGGGCCACAGCGGAAAATTGGCTCTGGCCAGAGCGAAGGCCATGCCAGCAGCCAGGGGAAGGAAGGCCCATTCTTGCATGAATCTTCGTGCATCAGGCTTCTAGTTTTAGTTAAGCATGTGCTTTTGGAAATGAGTTGTTGTTTTTTAGAGTGGGAAAATAGCACCAATTTTTACTTAGCATTTTATTTTCTTCTCATTATACCCTAAATCCTTGTTTTATTATTTTTACCTTGATTAAATAATTAACTTTATTTAAATTCTGTATGTTAGTGATCAGTCCCTGCCTCTCTCTAAAATTTACCCTCTATCTGTTAAGTGTCTTTTTGGTTGAAGTTATATAAACTCAACAGCCAGTTAACTAAATGCATTTTTCACTTCTCAGCTCTTGTTTTGAGCAAATAGAAAAGCAGCTAACATTTATTTGTTTTTCTTTTCTGTTTGTCTTTGATAGAATCATTAAAATAATATTTTAACTGGAGATTGGATGAAAATGCCTTATTTATAACTACTGTGCACTAAAATCTCTTTGTTTTGTGTCAACAAAGATACAGGTTGCATAAATGTCAACATGAAGATAATTTGAAGTTTTATTTCAAAATATTGATGTATGGAGATTGGGGCTGTCATTGTACTGATAAGAAAATAAATGAAGTATTTCCCATGATAGATGAAAATCTTGAGCAAGACCTTAAATTTCTGATTTTTTTCAGTTATAAACATCGTTATTGGTCAGGCTATTCTCAAACAATGAATACTTTCCTCCTAATTTTCCAGTGATATGTCCAGTGGAAGATCACATATTGCATCTCAGGAGGAATCAAACGCCGGAAGTCCACTTTTTGGTGCAAATCCAAGCCAATAAACTAGAAAAAAAAATGTTCTACACTTGCTTTCAAATTCTTAAGTCTCCAGTGTTTTACCATTGTTTGAAACATTTAAACATTTTGTCACATATTTAAATTACTGATGAGCCACTGAGTCATCATTTTCTTTATAGTACATCATCCACTGTTTGTAAATTATCTTTGATCCACACAAACTTGGGATAAATAGCCACATGTGTAGGGGATTTAGAGGAGGTTCTCATTTTTTTGTTGTAGAAACTACTGTTTCTGTCTCACTTCATTCACTTGATTTAACACTTCAAAATCTGACTTTTTCCCCCGTGCATAGTTTTCCTGCCTGTTTTGTACATCTAGCACGTAACAAGTAATGTCTTAAAATGGGATTTAATATCAGATCAGGGCATAATGTTCCATGAAAAATAAAATGATTATGTTTTAAAAGTCATTCTTGAAAAAGGATAGCCAGAATAGCAAAAACAAATTTTTAGACTAACAAATTTTTTAGGATGAGAATTTGGTAAACCAGTAGAACAGTAAGAGTAAATTTGTTTACTAACATACAGCAGTAAGGAATATTATAGAATTATAAAATTTAATCCTAAAGATGGTTTATTTCAACACCCCTACTTATAAAAAATAAAAACAAAAACTCCTAGAGTTTGGTGCCTTGCCTATACAAGTGACCAGGGGAGTTATCTATTTATTATTCAACAAATATTGTTGGATAACCTAAAATACATTGAATATGGTATAAGATGCAAAGATGGAAAAGATCCAGACTATATTTGATACTCATAAGAAATTTATAGGGCACTAGAGTAGAAAGACACCTGGAAATAACTATAAAGGTAATATGATTTATATCATAAGAGTGATCCAAGTAATAGGAGTTATAGGATTGGGGAAAAAAGCAAAATTTAGAACTCAAATGTTGTTTTTTGCCCCTGGTTTTTCTCTACCTAGACTAGAGTATAAACTCCATGAAAGCAAGAACCTTCTCATGCCTGACAAAGTGCTTGGAATACAGTAAATGCTCAATGACTGAACAAATGAATGTTCTTCCCATACTGTAGTGCTGCCTCTTTATAATAGCAAATACATATGTTTTACCTAGAAAGCATTTATCTCTCTCATAATGATTAGGTTGCTCTCTCGCTGACTATCCTGTATTTAATACTACTCTGATTATCTGCCAGAGTATAATATTTCTAATATTTCTATTTTATTTAAGTAATAAAGTAAAACAACTCTCATATTTATCTTTCAGCTTAAAGTATACAGTTTGCAAATCATGCATTCTAAATTATAGAATTAAAAACATGCTCAGAGCAAATATCATTGTTTCTAACATATTCCCAGCATGTATAGCACATGTGTCTTGTAACAGGGAAGATGGCTTTTTAAATATAATAACATTTGAAAAAAATTGACCACTTTCCATTGTGAAACTGTTAGCTTCTAAGACACAGATTACTATTTAAACCCTCACATATACATGTTCACAATTAAAGAACCTGGGAAGATTTCTAATTAAAAAAATGGACATTGTGATATGACCATGCAAAAAAATCTAATGCTTTTAAATATAATCATTCTGGTTTACAGGAGGGGAAAGAGCAAAATGAAATGTCATCTCTAGGTCATGCATTTCAGTGCAAAAGAATTGGAATTACTTAAAAAGTGTGACAACCTGTTTGGTTCTTCATATGTAAAACAAAATGAGGAGAACAAAAATTATGTTTATTTTAGGCACGGGTGCTTGTTCTGGCCAGAATGCTTCAGATAGTTTTCTTTGATTTCTTATTTGCTGTTGTGCAAACATAATATGATTTCTTAATTTGTTTAGAAATTTTTATGAAAACCATTCACTTTGTCACATTCTTATCGAAGAATGTAAAGAATATTTCGTGCAAGAAAAAATATGTCAAATAGAGTAATACTAAGATAGTTTCATGTAGTATATTATTTACACTAAGTGAAAATATATAGATAATACCTTATTTTTACTTTTCTTGAATTTATTCAAATATAGAAATATGTTAAAATTTGAGAGCCATTAGCTAGATTTTTATCTCTGAATTATAAAATATGGAATAACATATCATATTATAATCAAATTGGAATTCTGGGCATATCTGATCATTTGATAGAAAATAAATTTTCTTGCCTTTGCCTAGAAAGGGGAGAGAACATTAATTTGGATAATTATAGATCTCTTTGGTGTTCAGATGTTGTGGATTACTTGAATAGCATATAAGTATTCGGGTTTAAATGTGGAAATGTCATATACAAGCAACCACAGAAAAACTGACTAAAAACAAAGAAAATGTATGTATTTAATATTGAGGAATTAATAGAGATGAAATAACATCTTATTTTGAGAAATGAACATTTAAAATTATTCAGAGAGTCTATATTACAATTAGTACTCTAGCACTTTTTCATAATTTTACTGTTAAAGTAAATAGATTAAATTTTAAAAATATATAATTATACATAACCTTCAGGGTAGTCCTGTGTCATAAAATATACAAGCAATTTGACTCATTCTATACTTAAAAATATTCTAGTCATAAGATTTTTTAATCACAGTAGATTTAATTAATTGTAAATTATTATTACAATGTGGAAAGAAGTTATAAAGTCTCCCCATGCTGCAAACTGTTAAAAATAAATAAATAAAGAAGAAGCCACAACCAATGTAGTGTCCAGATAAGTATTCCTAGTAATGGGGTTAAATATTTTAAATTATGCCCTATGGGGCATAATTTAAATATTTTAAACCAGCCCTATGGGGCTGGTTTATGACTCAGTATTTAGCCTATGCAATCTAAGGATTGTGGAATAAGTAAAAATTGTATGACAAAAACACTTTTAAACTAGCCCCATAGAAAGAACTGTTTAACATTTCATAGCTTTGTAAATAACAGGGCACAAAATGCATCTCCTGGTTATAAAACAAAAGTCTAATAAATGTACCTTTGCATGGCTGACTTGGAAGTCCTTATACATGAGCAATGCATTTTGCAATTTTTTGGTCATTTTCCCCAAGTGCCTTTCAGCTGTAACAATCTGAGTTCAGTTTCCTAAGAAGCCCCTCTTTCTCATTTGTCACATCTAAGAGGTTAGAGAGTATGTTTAAACAGATATATTTTCTTTTCGTCTAACCTTGTCTGGAAGATATAGGAAAACTAATTTGCCTTATTTACATATGGCACAATCTATCCAGTATTCAAGGGTTTGTCAGAAACAGGAACCTTGTGCATTTCCATGGTAACCGATGGCATGCTGACAGTATCTGGCTTGTTGCAGCTTCGTCTAGGCAGGCCGGCAATTAATCAGCCATCTACATGCACAAAATTCTTTGTGAGTGAATGGCAGCGCGCCTCTGTAGTGCTGTCTGTGCTTTTACAATTTTGTATTCCTGCCGGGCAAAGTACTTTTTTGTCTCTTCTATTCATTTTCCATAGCTCCCCAAAATGAGCTAGAAAAGAGTACGAGGGGGTGGGGAAAAGGGAAATACATCTACCTGTAATTTCAAAATGACATTATTTCTTCCTAGCATCAAATATGCCAGGGTGTGTTTCTCCCTTTTATTCCATGCCTCATAGTGGGCTTGCCTTTTATTTTTTTCTGAGTTTTCTTGGGTTTGTGCTGCACAGTCCCTTAATCTGTGTCTCAAGGTCCTTTATTGTTGGTGCAAGTAGGACATACCTACTAAAGCAGGTCTATGCATAAATCATGGATGGGCCTGTGCCAGGCAGTGTGGAGCCTACACGTCCTTTTACATTCTTTATCTAGGTCCATCCTCTCAGCTCCATGGAATGCATGTTATTCCCATTTTGCAGACTGAGATGCAGGCAATTAAATGACTCAGCCAGCTTTCCATGACAAGTTTGGGATACAGTGCTTCGGTGCTCTTGCCACTGTGCCAGTGCCAATGCTGAGGCAGCGGCAATTCCCCTTTGTGTACAGTCAGGTTTGAGGTACAGGAAGCACTAGTATTTTACTTCACTATTCTGGAGTTTTCTTCTTCAAAAAAAAATAGTACCATTTTATTGATTCATTTGGAAACTTACATTGCCTAGGATCTAAACAAGAGCACGAGGAAGGTAACAGTTTGGGCCTTGACTTAGGTGCTTATTAGAAAACTGTGTTTGGGTTTTACCTACAACCCTAACTGTTATGTCTGGGGCACTTGCCTTCCTTCTTTCTCTGTAAAATGAAGGGAATGGGTTCAATTATCTTGAAAGGTCCACTGAAATTCTATGGTTGTTCATATTTTCTAAAACACTACTTTAGAGAATTATAGGTAAAAATTAAGATCCATCATTCATTCAGTCTTTTGTTCTTCAAAGATAACAGAATGATTTTTATTGAAATGAACTGAATAAAATTCCTTTTCAGAAAGGAAAAAAGAGACATTTGACATCTGGGTAGCTGAAATCTACCCAAATCTCATAAGGTCAAGTTCGCTGAAATCAGATTTGGACATTACGTTTTCCACAAAATCCACACATCAAATATTTGGTAGCCTTGAAACTCAAGTTCAGGCAAAATATCTAAAGAAAATTACTAGTATATTGGGGCCTAGAGATATTAAGTTTTCATAAAGTTTCATGCATTAACAGAAAAGTTTTTGTTGGGAGAGTTTCGGTGAAAAGATAAAACTAGTAGCAAGGTATTTATTCAGAGAGTGGAGGGAATTAAAGTAAAAATACATGTAATTTTTAATATTCTCTATAAATCTAATGTCATTTTATTAATTTAGGAATTCGTACTTAATAGCTTAAATACATATTAGGTGTGACTATCTTTTTTGCTTGTTTTTATTAATCCTCACCTGAGAATATTTTTCCCATTGATTTTTAGAGAGAGTGGAAGGGAGGGGAGTGAGAAAGAGAGAGACATTGATGTGAGAGAGACAGATTGATTGGTTGCCTCTGACATGTGCCCCAACCAGGAGGGTCCAGGCTGAACCTTCAACCCAGGTATTGAACCAGGAATACCCTTGACCAGGAATTGAACCCATGACCTTTTGGTGTGCAGGCCAATGCTCTGAATACTGAACCATACCAGCCAGGGCTGTATGACTATCTTTTTAATATGTTCATTAATTTTATTAAATTAGTTTCTCCACGGAAGAATTACTTATATAATTTTCCTTTAAAATTTTTTTATATATACGTGACCTCAGTTTGAAAGTAAATCCCATTTCAAAAATACAAAGATAAGGATGCTCTTTCATGCATATATTTTGTCACTATCTCAATTCTGTTTATTTGGTTTGTGAATGACAAAATCTATACTATAAATGTTTTCTCCAATTTGTCTTTCTGTAAAAATAAGAAGTTGAAGTGTGTATACAAAGCTTCTGTTTTCTCCAAACTAATGATTGGCCATCCTTTTGCAAGTACTACAAATACAAGGATTTCATTTATTCTTCCATACTCAGTTTCTCTTGTTTTTCTGCCAACTCTAAGTAAAGCACTCAACAATATCCCATCTAACATTTTAACCCATTTTAAACCATCCTGTTTCCTTCAGAGTTCAATTAAAAAAAGTTTGTCAATGCTATTCCAGAATAGAATGTTGTCAGTCTTACAATTAAGTCCTCCCTCTCCCTCCAGTTTTTTCAATTCTGTGTCCCTCCGCTCACCTGACCAGTTGCTATGACATGCACTGATCATCAGTGAGCAGATGCTCAACACAGGAGCTGCTGTGATGCACACTGGCCATTTACAGAGAAATGGTGGTGAAGACCTGACTTCTCCCAAGTAGAACACAGGCCCCGCCACCACCCCAGAGCGATAGCCCACCAAATCACAGCCGACACCGCCATGGCGCTAAATACAGCCCACAGCCGAGCCCAGCCCAGAAATGGTCACTGTGGGCACTGGGTAATGACGTCACGTAGTAATGCCTGGCTCCTTCTCTTTAGCGACTGGCCTCCTTACAGTTTTTTCAACCCAGGAACACGACTTGCTTTATAAGGCAGGTGGAAACATTTATACTTTAACCAAATGTCTGTGAAGCGTTTTCCTGTGTCTCATCTCATTTGATCCTCACAGAAGTCCTGGAGTAGGTAGATAGGAGACTTGGTGGAATCCTATTTTTCTCTTCACTAGCTGGAAAACAGAGATTTAGAAAGCTTAGAAACTTGACCCAACTGAAAAGAAGTAAGAAATGGTGAACCTTGAAAATGACTACAGGTTTTCTCACTGCGCAGAATATAGTCAAATACTGCTTCAGTTAAATATTTTACCCTTTGTTCTCCCTGCATGATCTACAATAATAATCTGCTTCATGTTGATATTTACTACTGTGTGGCTGACAATTACCTGAAAGAGAAGTTGGGGTGCTTCACTGGGCTAGAAAAAGTTTAGCTAAATCAGAAAGCAGATCTAATTAAGCAAGTTTATTCTATTTACTAGAGGCCCAGTGCATGAAATTTGTGCACGGTAGGATTGGGCCTAAATGCGCAGTTGGACATCCCTCTCACAATCCAGGACTGCTGGCTCACCTGTCTGCCTTCCTGATTGCCCCTAATCGCTTCTGCCTGCCAGCTTGTTTGTTTCTAACTTCACTCCCCTGCAGGCCTGGTCCCCCCAACTGCTCTCCTCTACAGGCCTGGGTCCCCCCCCAAATGCCCTTCCCTGCAACCCGGTAGCCCCCAAATGCCCTCCTCTGCTGGCCTGGTCACCCCTAACTGCCCTCTCCTGCAGGCTTGATTGCCCCCAACTGCCCTCCCTTGCAGGCCTGGTCCCTTCCAACTGCCCTCCCCTGCTGGCCCAATCGCCCACAACTGCCCTCCCTTGCAAACGTGATCCCTCCCAATTGCCCTCCCCTGTTGGCCATCTTGTGGTGGCCATCTTGTGTCCACAGAGAGCAGTCATCTTTGACCTCATGGGGGCAACCATCTTGTGTGTTGGAGAGATGGTCAATCTGCATATTACTCTTTTATTAGATAGGATAGAGGCCTGGTGCACAGGTGGGGGCCAGCTGGTTTACCCTGAAGGGTGTCCTGGATCAGGGTGGGGGTTCCCTTGGGGCATGGGGCGGCCTGGGCAAGGGGCCTGTGGTGGTTTGCAGGCCAGTCACTCCCCCCAGTGACCCAAGTGGAGGCCCTGGTATCTGGGATTTATTTATCTTCTACAATTGAAACTTTGTAGCCTTCAGCAGAGGCCAGGGTAGGCCAGAAACTTGGCTTCCTCCATTGCTGGGGAAATCCAAGCCTCCTGTTCCCTCAGTGGCTGCAGCCATTTTTGTTGGATTTTTTTTTATCTTCTATAATTGAAACTTTGTAGCCTTCAGCAGAGGCCTGGGCCGGCCAGGATGTGCAGGAAGCTTGGCTTCCTCCATCACCAGGGAAACCCAAGCCTCCTGCTCACTCTGTGGCCACAGCCATCTTGGTTGGGTTAATTTGCATACTCGCCCCTGATTGGCTGGTGGGTGTGGCTTGTGGGTATGGCAGAGGTACGGTCAATTTGCATATTGCTCTTTTATTAGATAGGATATAAAAGGCTAACTTGACTTGTGCAAGCATGATATAAAGCTCTTGCTGGCACCAATCACATGCATGTGTTTCCATCTGTCATTGTCGATCATGAATTTGATTGATGCTTCTATAGAAGACACAGATAGCGATATTAAAATATTCCTTCTAATTAACTTCCTTTCAATGTGCATGAATTCATGCACCAGGCTACTGGTATTTATATAGGAAGTTTATCTTTTTTTTTAGTATAGTATTGCCCATAGTCTGTGGTCTCTCATTTGTTTACTGTTTTAGAAAAACAAGTAAAAAACCTTTGCTACATGCATAATGTTACATGAGCTTTTGCATATTCTCCATCAAACTTCTCACTATTTCATATTGTCTTTTACTAAAAAGAGATTCTGTCACTTCATTCACTTAGTCATTAATCAAGTATTTATTGAGCTCCATTAATTGAGGTTTTATAAATACACCAACACTACCAACACCACCCTTCCCAGTAATAAAAATTATGGAAAACCTTCTTATGGTAGAAATTACTTTTATCGGTAACTGATTTGGACTTAATAATTTTGAACTCAAGTAGAAATAGGTTAGTTTTATATGCAACTTTATATATAGCTTATCTTTTTATTTCCTAGGCTAAAATTGAGGATAATATCACTTCATTCAGAGTTTTATAGGATTAAATGAAGTGTGTGAGCCATCTTGCTGATTTTACATACTCAAAATGATAGAAATATGAGATATCTAAAACAGTTAAATTCGCGGAAATGGAAAATAGCAAATTTAAGGTCCTTTGGAGATGAAAAAAATGTTTTTAAACTGGACAGAGGTAATGGATGCACAACATTGTGAGTGTACTAAAAACCACTATCTACACTTTAAATGAGTAAATCTATGTTACTTAAAGTATATCTCAACAAAGCTATTAAAAAACACAACAATCTTAAAACTTGGAAAATTTGGCACAGAATTCCAGATTGACTTCTTTTGGAAAAGTCTTTTGATCTGACCCCACCAGCAACCTGATCCCTTATGGGGCCCCTTGTTGTTCAGTGGGGTAGAGAGTTTCAGTTTTAGAAGGTGAGAAAGTGCTGGAGACCTGTTTCACAACATTGTGAATATATTTAACTCTAATGAACTGTATACTTAAAAATAGTTAATATGGTAAATTTTGTGTTATGTACTTTTAGCACAATGAAAACATATAGTAAAAGTATTTTTCTTAATTATAGAAATATTTGAAAATGTTATTAATATTTTTCTTATGATTACCATTAACACTATTTTTATCAGCTTGGTAGTCCTTAACTTACTTCCAGATAGAAAATTCTGGATTAGTAGAACTTGATGTATATTAGACCATATACAAAAGCAATATTCAACTACTTTTGACCTACAAAAATGTCAACTTCATATGATTCAACCTATCCGCTTATGAAAATGCCCTAATGTAATTAGAGTATGGTTTATTGATTTTCTATTATATACATGCATATTTGAATTTGATACAAAAGTAGACTTTTTTTTAGCTTCTTGAGCTGATACAAATCATTCTGTTGTATTTGATTTCTGGCTCCTCAAATTTCTGGCTATGTGATCTTTAGCCTTAGTTTCCTTATCTGTGGAATGAAGAAGACAAGTAAAATTGAAGTCAACAGTGTATGAAATAAATTATGAAAAACACTAAACCCAGAGCCTGGCACATAGTAGGAGCTCAACAAATATGCTTTCTCCCCTGGATAACAAAATATGTGACAGTACTGCATAGTTAATGGCCATAGTTAACTGAGTTAGATGTGAATTCTAGCTACCTATTTTAGGCAGAATACTTCTCATTTGATCTTAGTCTCATCTGAGAAGAGTTGTCTCAAACAATTATAAGGATTAAGTGTTATCTTAGATATAAAGCACCTTACCTAGTTCTCAGAACATATTAAATGCTCAACAAATTATCCTAAACATGCACTTAGTGTTTGCATGATCCCCTTTTCCCCTCCAAGTTGTTGATCTAGAGAAGAGTGCAGTAAGAGAAGAATGTTCCTTGGAACTAAAAATACACTCATCTCCTTTCCTTTTGTCTCTACCTATCTCCCTGACTCCAGTGTCACCCCTAATCCCATTACATAGGGCAGGATTCACCTCACTTTACACCTAAGGCCCTTTGTCATGCTCCCAAGTCCAAGCAGACAATGATTAGAAGAAACACTGAAGTGGGCTCCAGAGACTTGGGTAGTGGTTCTGGCTCTAATAGACACTAATTTGTAACCTTAGTCAGTCATTACCTCTCTGAAGAGTTTGGAAGAGATCAGAGTTTCCTAAACTCCAATTTATATCAGTCTAAGATGAAATGAGGAAAATAAGGTCAATACTTTATGTAGCTAAAACATTTTACCTGCATTATATTTGTATCTATCTATCTATCTATCTATCTATCTATCTATCTATCTATCTATCATCTATCTATAAGCCTAAGCGACCATTATGACCAGCTGACTGAACGACTGGTCAACCAGTCACTATGACATGCACTAACTACCAGGGGGCAGACGCTCACTGCAGGAGCTTCCCCTTGGTGGTCAGTGCACTCCCAAGGTCAACCTCCCATGGCTCTTACCCCTGGCTGGCCAATCTTCTGGTCCCAATCAGTCCAATCGGGACTGGGTGAGACAGCCCCGATCACCAGCCAGGCCAAGGGACCCCACCTGTGCACGAATTCATGCACCAGGCTTCTAGTATTTCTATAAAGTTGTATCTATCCTTGCTTAGCAGATACTGCTCTTCTTCCTTCTGTGTTCCCAAATGCCTATTCATTTATGGAATCACAGATGAATAGATGGTAGGTTTTATGTGACATCCTAACTTGGCAAAATTAAAAGCTGGCAACCTTCATCTTTCCCCATAAAAACTGTAAAATCTAAAAATTATGGATCAGTTAATTCTAAGAATTTTTCTCAATCTGACACTCAATTATTCAAATTAGAACTCACCAAAATTATGGACCCTTATATGGTTCCTTGGCTTCAGGATTAGAGAAGCAGCCTTCTCATAGTCTTAATGACATTTGCAATTAATTGTTCAGGTTTTACTCCCAGACATCTTTGCTTTACTAATGCAGAAGCATAGACCTCTTTTGTTTTTAAGACTTTTTTTTTAGAGTACTTTTAGGTTTACAACAAAATTACAAGGATGGTATAGAAGATTTCCCAAATTCCCTCTGAACTCACACATGTATAGCCTTCTCCATTATCAACATTATTTATTAGAAGGGTACATTTATTTTTTGCCAAGGGTGAATTACATTGATACATCATAATCACCCAAAGTCCATAGTTTACCCTAGGGTTTACTCTTTACTCTTAGTGTTGTACATTCTATGAATTTGGACAAATGTATAATGGCATATATACTTACATATATCATTAAAATAACACACAGAGCCCTGGTCAGTGTGACTCATTTGATTAGGCATTGTCCCATGTACCAAAAATTGCTGGTTTGACTCCTAGTCAGGACACATGCCCAGGTTGTGGGCTCGATCCCCCATAGGGTCATGTTTCTTTCTCTCTCTCTCAAAATCAATTAAAAATCTTCATATATATGGCATGCAGAGTATTTTTGCTGCACTAAAGATCTCCCTCTGGCAACCACTGATCATTGTACTGTCTCCATAGCTTTGCCTTTTCCAGAGTGTTATAATGTTATATAGCTGGAATCATACAGTATGTAGCCTTTACTGATTGGCTTTTTTCACTTAGTAATATGCATTTAAGTTTCTTCCCTGTCTTTTTATGGCTTGATAACTCATATCTTTTTTTTTTTAACACTGAATAATATTCTGTTGTCCACAGGTACCATAGTTTATTTACCCATTTATATACTGAAGTTCATGATTGCTTTTAACTTTTCACAATTATGAATAAATCTGCTGTAAATATCCATGTACAGGTTTCTGTGGGCATACGTTTACAGTTCCTTTGAGTAAACACCAAGGAGCACAATTATTGAATTGTATAGTAAGACTATGTTGAGTTTTGTAAGAAATTGCCAAATTGCTTCCTAAAGTGTATGTGTCATTTTATTATCCCACTAGGGGCCCAATGCACAAAATTTGTGCAAGGGGCTTGGCCCTCGCAGCCGTGGTGGCTTGCCTCGGCCCCCACAGCCCCGGCTTAGTCCGGAAGGTCATCTGGAAGGACATCCGGAAGGACATCCAGTCTAATTAGCATATTATGCTTTTATTATTATAGATCATCAATGAATGAGAATTCTTATTGCTCCACATCCTCACCAGAATTTGGTCTTGTCAGTGTTCTGGATTTTGGCTATTCTAAAAAGTATGTACATATCTTGTTTTAATTTACATTTTCTTGATGACATATGATGTTGAGTATCTTTTCATATGCTTATTTGCCATCTGTACATCTTATTTGGTGAGTGTCTGTTAAGGTCTTTGGTCTAATTTTAATTAAATTATTTATTTTCTTATTGTTGAGTTTTAAGATGAGGGTTGTATTTTTTTGTTTGTTTGTTTCATATTTTGGGTAATAGTCCTTTATCAGATGAATCTTCTTCAAATATTTTCTCCCAGTCTGTGGCTTGTCTTCTAATTCTCTTGATGTTGTCTTTCACAAAGCAGAAATTTTTAATTTCAATAAAACCCAGCTTATCACTTCTTTTATGGATTTTGCCTTTGGTGTTATGACTAAAAGGCATCACTAGCCCTGGCCAATGTGGCTTAGTTGGTTGAGCCTCGTACCATACACCCAGAGGTCACCAGTTCAATTTCTAGTCAGGACACATGCCTGGTTTGCAGGCTCAATCCCCAGTAGGGGGCATGAAGGAGGCAGTTGATGGATGTTTTGCTCTCATATCCACGTTTCTTTCCCTCTCCCTTCCTCTCTCTCTAAAAATCAATTAAAAATCATCACTATACCCAAGGTTTTCTCCTATGTTATCTTCTAGGAGTTTTAGCTTTGCATTTTAAATTTAGGTCTGTGAGCCATTTTTAATTCATTTTTGTGAATAGTGTAAGGTCTGTGTTTATATGCTTTTTTTTTTTTTTGCACGTAGATATTCAGTACCTTTTGCTGAAGTGACTATCTTTACTCCATTGCATTGCCTTGGAATATCTATCTCTCCATTTATTTAGTTCTCCTTTGATTTAATGAATCAAAATTTTGTACTTTTCCTTGAACATATTTTGTTAATGGCAAACTTTTGAGAAAGATAAACTTTCTTTTTACAAGTTGGATTCTTTGAACATCCCATAAGTATGAGAAATGTGTTAGTTTAGAGAGGGAACGCCATTACCTAGAATTGTGTAAACAGGAAAAAAAAGTATGCATCTTCACTTATTGTATTTTTATTTTCCTCCACACACTGCATAATAGCAGGAAGTTTTTATAGCACTTATGATAAATGAAATTATACCTTTACAGTTGTGTAGTTATGGGATTACCTTGGTAGATTTTACATTCCATGAGGGCAAGGATGATGTTGGTACATTCACTGAGGTATGGCTGGCATATAGTGCATGCTCTGCAAATACAAATAAAAATGGCAAGTGCCATAATAAAGGGAAGAATCTAGAGTTTTATAGCAAGATCAGGGAAAACCTCTTAGGGGAAATAATAAGTAAACTAGCCTTCAATGGTGGCCAATATTGTGGCATACAGATCTGAAAAATTACATGGTGCTCAGTATACTTATAGAATTGAGTACACTTTAATGTATACTAGTCTTCTGAAAATTAATGAACTCTGAATATAAGGTAGTTTCTAAGTAATCTTTTAGAAATAGAATTAATCAGATCTGCTTATCCTAAAGCCTGTGTAGGAAGAGAGGAGTTTTCTCCATATAAAAGGTAACATAGGAAGGACTGTGAAGTCTTAGCCACTGAAGGATGTAGAGATAAGATTTTTACAAGAGTGCTATCTTGAGTGACCAGGAAACACAACCTCATTATGATCAAGAGGCTGAGCATGAGGAGGGTTTAAATAAGCGATAAGGAGCTTTGTTTCCATCTACCTGCAAAGTAATTTATGTAGTAGCACTATCAGAGACAAATCGCAGACATGAGGCAGAGAGCCATGCCGAAAGAGCTTTGGTGTCATCTAGATGTGGGCTTTTCCCTCAGCTCTCTCATGAACTAGCTGGTAATTTGGGACATATTAGGTAAGCGTACTAAATCTCAGTTTCTTTAGTAAAATGAAGATAATACTTTGTAGCTGTGTATGATAGATAAAAAATACATATACGTAAAGGGGACTACCACAGAATTTAAAACTTAGGTATTTTGGAAACACTTTTCTCTCTGCCCTTCCTTTGCCTGCTTCAGGTATTGAGTTGCCCCTTTACAGGAAGATACCTGTTCATTGGCACCACATAGGCTCTCTGTGTGCATCCCAAAATCTGGAGCGAAATATTTAAATGAAACGACCACCTAACAAGTAGGACAGTGACACCAAATTAGTTTAATCTGCAGAAATCAAGCCTTGAAAATTAAAGCTTGGAATTTTCACTTCTGTAAAATGCTTAAGATAATTTATCCATTTAGTCTGCCTTCTCTGTTCTGTTTTCAAACTGAAAGAGAATTAAAGGTCAAGTTTACAGCTCCGAGGCAGATTCTTTTCTATCAAATTCTCTGTTCAAGTTGATAAATTCAGCCAGGTCCTGGAGTGATGGAGCAGACTCCACTGTGGGAGGAGACAGCTGAAGGACTATGGGAGTTAAATGGAGCAGGGGCCAAACCATGTGTCACTGGGTGCTGAGAAGTAGCATGCTACACTGCCTAGACTGCTGGTTTTACAGTCAAAAAACTCTCCTCAGGCCCCCAGTCTCCTGCTTATTAGCTTGGTGAGCCCAAACAGGATTCATCAACTCTCTGAGTCCCCCAAAGAAACATCTGACACCTCAGCAGTGCTAGCTCAGTATATTTTTGTTGAATAAATAAATGGTACAGAAAGTGACATCAAGTAGTTTCCATGTATTTGTTCTGTGTACTCTTACGACGTTCCTTAAGCCTGTAGACTATGTAAAACCAAACTTAGTTATCCTCCACCATTTAGCCAAAAATATGTGTGTGCCTATTACACAATGAAAGCAGCTAGCCTGGAAGGCTGACACATCACTTGTCATCTTTAATGTTCCTTCATCATACAATCCCTCCATGGATTCATATATCACATGTCAGGTAATCTTCTAGAGAAGCTTGACTCTAACCATTTGTTCTGGGGTTTGGATGATGAATGAGATGGGTTAGATCATTTAATTCACTATATGGCACCCACATGTTAAAGCTGAAGGAAAAGAATGTCTGACAAATTGTTTGTTGTCATTAAGGTTTCTTTCCCATATGCCTTAGATGGTTTCCCCCCCCACCTCATTCATTGTCCAATACACAAAGCCAACTATTATAAGGAAGACAATACTTAATGGATGCTAGACAAATGATAGCCAAAGCTGTCTGGTGCCTTATCCAATATGTGAGAGCCAAATTATAATGTCATTAGATGGGATGCCTCAAGTTGTTATAAAGTTGTGTTTCTACAGTCCCCTTCCTTTATCCTCAGTGTGGTTTTTCCTGGCATCTGTTTCCACTAGAAGCTTCTTCTTTTTTTATAGAATAGCTGAGGTCAAGTTTTGAATCTTTTGTTATGCCAATTTTTAAATGCCTAATTGATACCCAAAACATATGTCATACAAATATAATCTTTAAAAACTAGAGTCACAGGAGTGTTGGATTTATATACAGTAAGTCTCCACTTACCTTCTCCAGGGTCTACTTTCTTCAGGCACAAAATCTCTTCTTGGACTGTGTGTTCTTATATCCATTTCATAGCAGGTTCTTGGAACATTGGCACTTATGAGGAATTGACGAATGAATGATCATTCAAAGGTGCAGATAGAAGCATAGTAAATGCATGTTAGTGTAAAATATTTTGCTAATGAATTGACTATAGAGAAAGTGAATTGCACTTCTACCACAAGGAAGTTGGGATTCCTTAACATTTTTGTTTGCATCAAACCAATTATCTGGGGTATTCATTTTAAGTCACTTTTTAAAAATCCTCACCCTAGGATATGTTTATTGATTTTAGAGAGAGGAAGGGAAAAAGGAAGAGAGAGACAGACAGAGAGACATTGATTGGTTGCCTCCCATATGCACCCCAGCCAGGGACTGAACTGACAACTTAGGTATGTGCCCTGACCCGGGATCAAACCTGTGGCCTTTTGGTTTATAAGACAACCCTCCAACCAACTCAGCCACATCAGCCAGGGCCTTGATTTTTCTTTTAAAATAGCTTCATGAGTTCACTTACCTTTCTCATCTCAGACATAAATGTAAAACTCAGGTCTTCTGTCCCAATAGCCACATTTCAAATTCTCAATAGCCTCTTATGGCTAGTGCCTCCCAATTTAGACAGCATGTTCTCAGCAATCTGAAGCTGAGCTGAAATTTCGGCTGCAGTATTGGAATGCAGGGAAGTTTGAGTAGGATGGGATGGTAGGGAGATGGACTACAGACAGAAGTAGTAAATGGACAACTGTGTCTCAAGGTGGTATAGCTAGGCAATAAGGGCAATAGAGAGACTAAGGAGCAAAAAGAGGAGGTGGCTAAGCCCAAAGCAAAGCATTAGAAGAGGGAGTCAGAAAAGACATCAAGAAGGAAATGATGTCTAAATAGAGAGAGGAAGAATGATGAAGAATAATCCAGGGAAGAAATGTCAGGAAAAAGGGTAGAATGTGGGAAGGTCTGAGGGGACAGGAGGGGAAGGCAGAGAGAGGAATGTGCAAGGAAAATTCGGTGAGGCTGAACTATCAGAATCAAGGCTGAGTCACAGTGATCAGACTGAGCAGTAGTCAGGTTATCCAGGGCCTTATGAGCACAGTGGAGAGCCAAAGAAGAGCTGTAGAATGGCATGATCAAATTTACATTTAAAACCATCACTCTGGATGAGATGTGAAAAATGGAAGTAAACAGGACAAGCAGCAAATGGGCTTGGTAAGAAACAATCAACAGTAATTTAGGCAAGAGATGAGGCTGGTCTAGACCAGAGCTTTAGTAGTGGGGACAAAGAAAAGTGCATGGATTGGAGAGAAATTTAGAAGGTAGAATTTACAGGATTTAGTCATAGATGAGGGGAGGCATAATAGAGTCAAGAATTATGCCCAAGTTTCTAAATTGGTGGTATTTCTATTCATTGGGTCAGGAGGGAAAGATTGAATATAGGAATAACAGTTCAGATTTAGGCATGTTATGTTGAGATATCTTTGGGATAAACTAGTAATAGTTCCCAATTGGTGGGTCTATCTGCAAGTTTTAAAACGCAGGTAAAAAATCACATTGAGATGGGATTCTTGGAAATAGCATGTAGAGAGTAACGGAGACTGGTAGTCTGTGAAGACACCCACGGGGACTTCATAGAAGAGGAAGAAATCAAAGGCCAGGATAAATCCCTATGGGATGACAATGTTAAGGGACAGACAGAGGAAGCAAAGTGTGCAAATGAGATGGATAGCCAAACAGGTAGATGGATAATCAGTAACAGAGTGTCAAGAAAGTAAAAGGTCAAAATACTTCAAAAACAAAGGAGTGGTTAATGGTGTCAGAGGTAACAAGATTGTTGTTGACTTTGTTTTGACCTTGATTGCTGGTGAGAGCAATTTCACGGGTGTGGTAGGGACAGAGACCAAAATGTAGTCAGCTGATGGGAAAGTAAGAGTTGCATTCTTTGACTTCTTGCTGAAATTTCTCATCTTAATTTTCAACCAAAATACAGTGTAGGAAAGGAGAATATTGTTTCTTACGCAAATGGCCAGAACAACTCATAGTATCACATTTCTGACCTCAGTTTCTGTACTCAAGTACTACAGTCGAGAGCAGTCATTCACAGTCTGTCTAGGATAGGGTGTCAAGCCTTTGTTCAGTCATTCTCTTCTGAACAAACTAGTTGGGGACTTTTCAAGGACTGGTAGTGATTCAGGTTCTTGGAAACCTCAGACTGGGAATGGAGAGTAGAAATGCACAGTAGAGAAATTCCCAGTCCTTTCCCCTCTCCCTGCATTTCCTCCTTTCCTCTTTTGTTCCCTCCTTTTATTTTTCCTTTATAAAATTCCCTGTTAAAATGCAAGGTCTTTGAAATTTTTTAGTATCTCAATTAAAGGAAGAGTTTTATTAGAGTGATTGGGAAATGGACTATAGACTGAGGGAGGAAAGGGGTAAAGTCAGAAGCAAATGGGTATAAAACATTACTTTTGTTTACCTCACTTTTACTTAATGTTGGTTGCCTATCAGCCTCACTGCTATACCAGTCATACTCATGGAATGTTATATGAGAGCCATTTCTGTTACATACTCAGTTACCCCTATGGCCCTGGTCTGGAATGCGTAGGTGGAGAAAAGTATCAATCTGATGAATGGACACATTCCAAAGGCCATTCCTAAAGAAACACTATGTAATAATGGTAGATCTAGAAAAACACTTTGAGCACACTGATCATCTTTTTAAAACTAGAATTCAACCTGAAGTTTATATGATGGTTGGATGGATGGATAGATGGATGATGAGAAAGATGGAAGGAAAGAGGGAAGGGAGGGAGCGAGTCAGAAGAGGCCCTGTGGTTATTATTGCTGTTGACGGCCTTGTTTTAACATTAGAACATATTACATGCCATTCATTACATTGATTGTGGGGAAAGCACAGGATTTGGAATAAGATGACTATTACCTTCTGGCTTGTGTTTTTAGGGAATTTGCTTTCCTTTTCTGAGTCTCACCTCATCTGTCGAGTGGTATTATACTGCACACATACAACAGGGATTTTATAAGCATAATCAATCTTGTCTGTAAAAAATCATGTGTGTAAATTATGATGTACAGTACATACATTAGTTAGTATTTCACATGAGTACCATTTATCTTCCTGGAAGGAGGATTGCCTGGATGTAACCTAGTGTGAAAAAGTGTGAGAACTTTTAATGCATGAATAGCTTTAGGCCTCAGTCCTGGACAGCTTATCAGTGCTCATTAGTGCCCATGTAGTACACCCTCACTGGCTCTTTTGAGCGCTTGTTCGCTATGATACTCTTCACAAACTGTTTTCGGTTATTTCCTCCCAAAAAAGTGCCCACTTTTTCTCTTGCAAGCTCTTTCTCCATGCTTAGCTCTCCATTTTATAAAATAAATAATCTCACCCACTCCCACCCACTGGCATACTTTTAATCGTGGCTAATACTTGAGCATAGTTTTATGCTTCTACTTACTCTTCAGAACACTAGGACAAAACCTACTCCGAGTGCTAATTAGGACCAACTTGAACATATGTCAGCAGCCCTTTAACTGTTCTCTTTGAAATGGTTCCAGTTAGCCCTTTTAAATGAACTTCACAAAAGAACTCAAATTAATTTGCTTCTCAATGTCCTATGGTTCAGACATTGGATTTTTTTCCCCCCATAGTGACTTCTGGTTAGCAATCAAAGGGCTGCTTTCCTACATTATGATTTTAACTCTGTGTTCTGGGAATGGAAAGATTCAGCCATTTCTTCAAAATCCGTAATTATTTCTTGTCTTTACATTTTCAACTTCCCCCAAATGTTTCCCCTTTGCACTGAAGCTGCCTCCTGTTCTGTGTAGGTATCCTCATATTTCTCCTGAAGAGTCTTACCAGAAAGTCTAAGACAGGAACATTTCTGTGGGGATTAAACTGCCCATACAAGCCAGGAACAGCTATATTATCTGTGGGTCCTAGTGAAAAGGAAAATGCAGGGATCTTTTTTTATAAAAAATTATCTAGAATTTCAAGGCAGAAACAACAGAAAAGGGCCCTAGGCAATGGCCCAGGTCACACACTGTGAGGTCTGTGTACAATCATTGTGGGGTGATACAAATTGACAGTCTGGTTCCCTTTGCAGATTAACCATGGACTTCACATTTAAAAAATACCTGTCTTTCATCATCTCTGTCATAGGTTCCTATTAGATATGAAGCTCTTAATCTATATGGCAATTTTTGACAACTAAGTTATTTACTGTTATGTGGATTTTCTGATACCCCCTCCCCATTTCAGTCAATGCTTACCTTAGCTTTGTTTTTATTTTCTTTATAATTCTTTTTATTGAATTTATAGTCCTACCTTAACTTGAAGATTAATTGAGCCATTTCAGGGAAGTTGAATTCTCAAATACTCATACTTGAATGATGGCATTGAACCACAAATTGCATTTATTGCAATTTCATTTGTTAACACAAGTACATTTGTAATGTTGAAAGCTTTTAAAATCTGAAAGCACTAGAAAGGTACAAACATAAAAGGGTATGCAGCCTAGTAAAACCCTGGAAGTATTTTATGCATGTTTGGGGGCAGCCTATGGTATCGCCATTTATTGTAAAATATAATTAATGCTAAATATGATGGCATCATTGCAGTGCCTTGCGTTCTTGCATGCATTTTTTCAGACCTCCTCCTCCATCTGGGCTAGCCACCACTTAGCTCTGCAGGAAGCTGAGTTTCCACACTTATCTGCTTGCCTAGGGGAGAGCAAGTGGTGTTGATTTTGCCGTATGTGGCCAATTATGTTGACCTTTATGATAGATCAAGCTGTGGCAGGACCAGGAAGCCCAGTCTCCCTCCCATTTACATCTCCTTCGAGGGAGCGTAGCACATTGCCATCGTATCAGTTTGTGGTCATGTATTTCACTCCCCAGCAATGCACATCTTGAAATACTGTGATTAGCATCCCTAATTCCTAAAAATTGACTTGCCTTGTTAAAACCAGAGAACTGTCGCCTAAAATACTTCACCTACTGTTCAAAAGGGTATTATTTTAGTGCCCTGGGGATAGGAAAAGTTTTCAACCCACCAGTGCAGGGATTAGTTTTATTTTAAAGTATTTGAAGTGTTTTAGATAACTTAGCTAAGAATGATCCAAGTTCAGTGGCCTCCCAAGAGTCTTTAAAAATATGCTCCAAGTCCTTATCTGGCAACAGTTTGTAAAAATGCCTACATTCTGTATATATTTGGACATCAAGATCTATCTTCTTGATATTGCAGAAAAATTAAAGCACCTTCTGCATCAATTAAACACAGAGGGTAATTTCCTTGGATAAAAAGCTTTCTCTTTGAGTAAGGATTTCTGACTGAATCATCAAGAATTAATCATATGTCCAGTGAGAAGCAAGTGCACTTTTCCTTGTTTTTCATATCTCTGTCCACTAAGCAAATAAATTAATTGGGGTATTCATAATTGCTTGTATAATTTTAGAGAGATGCATAATTTTGTGATTCACTTAGAGTCATATCAAGGTTAAATCTCCATGAGACTAAAAGAGCATCATCTCTTCAAGTAATCTCTGTTCACCAGCTTCTTGAACCATTGACTGACTTACCCAGTCAGATTAGTTTATGGGTTTAGACTCAAAGGTGCTAGTCAGAGTCAAATGGCTAGTGTGAATAGGTTGTGTGTGTGTTTTAATAATCGAATTAGCTATTCCATTCTTTTAGCAGAGTTGACTAAAATAACTGGACTTTTCATGGTAATTCAGAGTTGGTGCATTTTCTATTTTGTTTTTGTATATGTAAAATGAAATCACATATCAAGAACATATGAAGAAAACATGTATGTTCACTCTTCTTCAAGGTTCTTTTCTTATACAGCAATTAGTGACATGCTGTCCCCTCAGTAGAAACAGCACTAATTAGAGCTGGTATCAGAGAGCTTCCATCCTCCTTCACAACAGTGACTCCCCTTCCTAAGTCTCATTTTTTTCAGAGTGAGAAACTGAGACATTGGGGGGGGGCCTATATTAATATGTTAAAGAGCTTATTCAAATAGCCATTTTGCTTCTGTGGTTTTTCTAAGATATTCTCTGATTCACCTTAATAATGGTTGCTCACAGAGCAGCTGTGTGGGTATTCAACCTAATCCAAACAGAGACGTTCTGCCAATCATCGCTTGAATGCCAGGCTACTGTCTTCCTGTTTATACCTGCAACTCTTCACCATTTAATGTGAAATAGATGACATAGTTAAAGAGTCAGGTGTCATGATTTTAGCACATTCAAGTCACAGGTTACTAGTCTTTCTAGACATGTCGGTTGGAGAAGAGTGATACGCTAGAGAAAGCTGTGTACATCGAGAGGCAGTTATTATGGGTCCATTACTTGGGGTTTGACTGAAGAAGAAAGCTTTTAGTGATACCCTGGACTATCAACAAAGAACACAGCAGCAAAGTCAAAGGCCCTGATAGCTCACTGCATAAAATAAATAATTATTATTTTTGTAAAAAAAAAAGTGTGGAGCAGGTTTCTCAGCTTCAGGACTGTTGATGTTGTAGACTGGATGATTCTTTGTTGTGAGAGGCTGGTCTGTGTATTAGGGGTTAGCAGCATCCCTGGCCTCTACCCACCAAATGCCAGAAGTCCACCCTCTCCCAACTGAAATAACTAAAAATGTTTCCAGACTTTGCCAAATGCCTTCTGAGGAACAAAACTGCCTTCATTTGAGAACCACTGGGATAGAGTTTTCCAATATTAAAACATTTGGATCTCCTCAACAACTCTGTCAAGGGTTTTTTAATCCTTATTTTACAAAAAGGAAACTGAGACTCAGGAAAGTAAAGGGACCTGTTTAAGGTCTCACAAGCAGTATATGATGGAGATGGAATTCAAATGCAGACAGGTCTTCTAAAGCCATGCCAGGTGTTCTTTTTATTACACCAGTAAAGAAAGATATTGTATCATTTGACTCTGACTATCTTCACTTCACTTTTCTGCTTCTCCTGTTATTTGTGTTTCCTGGGCTTTACATTAATAAAATTGAACCAAAACAATTCTCAGTGTTCTGAGAGGCACTTAATGTTCAGTCTTTTAGTAAGACATCAATTTCTCATTTGGTCTTTAATCCCAATAGCCCCAACATTTGATATGTCTACAAGATTAAATCAGGTCATTGTTGGGAGCTGTATAATTTTTCTTAGAAATCATCTTAGATTCCAATAAAATGAAGGAATATTTTTATTTCAGTAAGGCTATAGGTTCATAATATGTTGGTGAGTGAGAAAAGAAATACACCAAAGAGTTAATGATACTTTTAGCATATTGAGATCATGAATTATTTTTATTGTCTTTTCTATCTTTTATATATCCTCATTTCCTACAGTGAAAATGTATTATCAACAAAAATGCTACATAAAAAGAAATATTAAAAAAACAAAAACTAATGTGCTAAGAGGCACCTGAGGCCATATTTAGCCGGGAAGAGTATTGAGCATGAGTTAGAGAAAGCAAGAATCAGAGCAGTCCCTCTGCCCCCATGGGACTTGGTGGTCTCTCTCAGGGCTGGGAGGAAAGCCTGCATATAACAGGGAGCCTGAGAGGCCCAGCCCACACACTAAAGATCACATCAGCCTTAGTTGGACATCTGGATTCAAATTTAAAGAAAATTAGTCTGCTGATTCTACTGGTCACCTTCATTAAAGCCCTGCACCTATAATTGTCCATTATCAGGTGAGATGAAAGTGTTTATCCTTGTTTCTTTGACACTTATATACCTTCCTTAGCTGTACTTAAATCATGTACAGGTTAACTCCATCAGATTCTGTATACTTGTAATCATTATATTTTTAATAAAAAGTAAATAATAAAGATTTTCTTCAAAAACATGAGAACTTATTTAAGTAGAAAGCTTTACAAATATGCAAAAGTTACATCACACTTAGGTCTATATTTAATGAATACCTTTAAATAAAAATTTGTGGCTTTCATAAAAAAACCACTAGATTTATGGTCATCAGCAGAAAAAAAAGTTTAGTAGGTGGTGGACACATGGTGCTATATACAGATTTTATAACTTAGAGATCCACACATTAAATCTATATGTTCATGTTGACCTATGTCACCCCCAATGAAATTTAATTTTAAGTAAATAAATCAAACACCCCATTTGAGGGTTTGTGCTATCATATGCTGTAAAATTATAAACTCTTTGAGCTCAAGGTGTATTTTTTCCTTTGTAAATCTTATTTTTCTAATTACAGAAAGTAATATTTGTTTAAGTTCTTTAGGAAATATAGTTAAAAATTATTAGCATTTCCTCCACCCAGATATACTGCTGTAAATATTGTAGAGTATGTCCTTTCAGATTTTTTCCTATACACATTTATTCTACACTTTTAAAAAAAGTATCATGTTATTACTAATTGTTTGTAACCTGCGTTTTTAACTTAATAACACTTGTAGAAAGCAGTTCTGTGTCATTCAGTATTCTTTACAACATGATTTTTAAGAGAACACGGTTTCCTTTATTTGGGCATATTATACTTGACTCACCCAGTCCCCTCTTTTCAGACATTGAGGTTGTTTTCAGTTCTACCATTATGAACAAAGATGTCATAAACATTTCTGTATTTCTACACATCCATGGTTATTTCCTTAGGGTAAACTCCTGGGAGTGGAATTACTATGTTAAACGTATGAATGCTAATGCTTTTAATTCATATTGTAAAATTGCTCTTAAGAAAGGTATTATCAATTTGCACTCCCACCAGCAGTATAGAGAACTGATTTCCCAGCACTCTCACCATCACTGCTATTAATTTTTTTTAAAAAAAGCCAGATTGATAGAAGAAAAATAGTATGTCATTAGTGTTTGGTATGCATTTTGTTGACTACTACTGAAGAATATTTTTAAGGTGAATTTTTTGTATGATAATTGGCCACTTACTTATAATTATTCTTTTAGAAATTTCCTCTTCTTGCCCTTTGTTCATTTTTTCTCATGTTAAGCAGTTTCTCATTGATTTATAAGAGCTCTTTTTATATTAAGAATATTACAGGAAGGGCCATTTCTTGTACTTTGTATCTTCTGCAATATCTGGTAAAGAGGTAAATGGTGATATTTCTTTACAGGAGAACTATTGTACACTATTCTGTGATGAAATCAATCATATGTATTCCTTTGGTTAAAATAATGTGGAAATAACATTATTTCATTATTTGTCTTTCATGACAAGCACAGAATGTGATAACTTCAATGTTTCAGAGGATAAAAATAGCCTAAGACCCATAGTAGAAATGTAAAGGAATGAGAGCTACTTAACAACAAGAAAGTGAGGTTAGGGGGTAGTGACAATACACTTTCAAAAATTTACAAGATGAAATCACTAATCTTTGATGAGGTCAGGTTGAAAAGAGAACTTTAAAAATGTGGTTTAGAAAAGAACACTTTTGCAGAGGAGCGATGTAAACAATGAGTTGGGTTCTCCTAGGTAATTTCAATGCACCTTTCTTAGAAGTTCTTAACAAGAGCAACGAGAGGAGGGTAGAGACAGGGTTTTTTTCATTTTTTGTCAGCAGTGGCTTGATACTCCTGAGCCCCATGGAGATGAGGGAGGACATTGGGCCCCCGGCTCAGGCCTCATGCTCATCAAAGGCTCCAGTAGCCTAACATGTTCAATCATAGAGATAGCCTAACAGGTCAGAGACCAGGGAACTATAGTGCCCGGGACCAAGTCAAGCCATGGAATGCACTGCAAACTAACAGTCTTACAAATATATATTTTCATATAGACAATCATATACCATTGTATATTGTGTGTGTTTATAGCACTAATATGTTAGGCATTAGTGCTATAAAGATAGCATTTTAAATGCTATACTTTAAATATAAAACAATTTTGGTAATCCTGTATTAAAGCATTTTTACAAATCAGGAGCATCAAATTATATAAGGGCCTGGGCTTTGTCTAGCCTCTGATAGGCATTATCATGGATTAACAAATTAGAAATACTGAAAATCCCCTTACAGGATTTTTCAATTTGCAGATTATTTACCTGGATATGTAATTGAGCGATACTATGACTGACCTGCTAGTTGTGATTATAGGGGCTTCCCAGGGGATCATATTAATACCAAAATTACTTAGCTTTTTATTAATCAATTATGGACTGCTTTACTTAGGGGATGTAGGTAGTTTGCAGCAGTGGAAAATCCACTGGGGCTTTAAAATATTTTATTAAATCTTCTGCAAGTTTTTCTCCAAATGTGATTAATAAAATAGTTCTATGACATGATAAGAAAGCAAAGTATACCATTTGTAATTCTAAAAGAAAATTACAGGTAACTTAACTCCAAGAGCAGTAATAATTAGAATAGCAAGAGGTACCAAGATAAAACAAATTAAATCCTTTGGGCATCTTGTGGTTATTTTGGAAAAATCATTATCTGCTTTAATCATTCAGATTCTAAGTGCTGGGAATGCACTGGTGATTAGGGGTTTTATAGATGTATAATTTGACTCTGGACATCAACAGGATCACAACACTAGATAGTAAATATTGCCAGTTACTGTGTAACAAAGTGGAAAAATCTTACAAGTTGTGACTTGGACCTGGTCAATATATTTATGCTGATTAAATCCTTTGTGGGAGAGAATATCACTGATTTCTCTTTGGGAGTTTATTTAGTTTTCTCTTTCTTATTTTTTATTATTTTTTTAAGTTTTAATTCTTCCCAGAGCAAATGGACTGAGATGTAGAATATTCAAACTAGTATTTTTGTTTGCCTGCTTGTTTGCTTGAAAAAGGCTAGTCTTTCCTATTGGTTAATTTCAATATAATAGGGAAATAGTGCGTTGGTGTAGTGATTAACACAAACTTAGTAAGTTAACAGTGTAACTGCACACTGATTAGACCATCCAAGATACATACAAGGTAAAGCCTAGTACTGAAGACATAACCAGGTAGTTCAGTTGGTTGGAGCATCATCCCCTCAAAGCCTTATGGGTTCCATTCCAAGTCAGGGTGCATACCTATGTAGTGAGCTCGATCCCTGGTCAGGGCACATAGGAGAGGCAACTGGTCCATGTTCCTCTCTCAAAAAAAAAAATCAATGAAAACATATCCTTGGGTGAGGATTACATAGATAGATGATAGATAGATGATAGTTAGATAGATGATAGATAGATAGATAGATAGATAGATAGATAGATAGATAGATAGATAGATGATAGGTAATAAAGCCTAGTGCTGAAGAGAAAGGCAGAAGGATTCATTTATGTAATAGATATGGTTTGAGCCTAGCATCTGCCAGATGTGGTGCCGGATACCCTGGGTGTATTCTCTTACCTTGTTATATGCTAAACACCAGAAGTTGCTAAACTCAAATCTGAGTCTTCACTGGGAAGCCACAAAATTCAGGAATGTTTTTGTTGGGTTTTACGTTAATTAAGATTAAGTCAATGATCAAAACATTTTTTTCTCATATGTGTCTCCCAAACCTTAAACTTTATCAGGAAAACATTAACTGTGTGGAGAATGAAACTACCTTAAAATAAAACAGTATTTTAAAACTTTGCTATTTATAATGCAGATATTATAATTTTGTAGTAGAAAAGTGACTTGTTCTTTACCTCCTAGAAAAATGCCCAAAGTCGAAACATGTGATGATTCATCTTTTAAAGGAAAAAATTTAAACTTTAGATTTATCAGAAATTTGGAGAAATGAAGATGAGGAATGGAGTAACTGTACTCAGTTATCTATTCTAGTGGTCATAAACTAGATACAAATGCAGCAACAATATAAAAATTATATAAAACACAGACAGGATCTGACCTATCACTTGCATGACTCAGCCTCACTCACCTCACCCTAATTCAGGCCTGAACAACACATTTCTAGCCCACAAACCTCTGGCAACCATTCTATCCTGGTCCTGTGACAAATGAGGGTTGTGTTGGGTGGGGTCCCAGGAACCTGAGCTGGTTGGGAACTTACTAGTACTGCCTAGAGATACAATACGTTCCAACCCAGGGGAATACTGAAAGTAGAGTCCTAAGAAAGGTAGGTCAGAACCAGAATAAACAGTCCATGCTGGGTCATTTTTCTAAATGGAACTAAAGGTGGAAAAATAGCCAAAGTATAAAGTTAAAAAGACAGAAACAAAGGTTGCTGCTGAAAGCGGATGTGGGGGAGATGAGCCTGCAATTCCTGAATCATCTGTGGACCTCTGCTTGGTCTTTTCTTACCTACTTTCCACAGCTGCTATGAAAGTTCCAGGAGTTTTGAAAGTGATGGCCAGAGGCAAACCATTTTTTGTGTGTTGGCTTTTCCAGTCATCTGACAATATACACAGCCAAACCTACATACTTTCCCCATTATCACCAAGCTCATACTACCTTTAATTCAATCTTGAGGCAAGTAAGCTCAAGATATTGGCCATATGCTTTCCTTTCTGGAAGGCCCTTACTGTGAGACACCCAGTGGGGAGGCCAATCACAATTAGTGGTCCTGTGCTGGACCAGGCACTTTCATACCCGAGGTTCAAAATGGCTGAGTGAATTAACCAAGAAACTGCTAAAACTGTGAATAAATTCAACCCAAGAAGGCTGTTAAGGGACAGTTGGAAAACCTGAAGAGTCAACAAGATTAGCAGCCTCCAGAGCAACCAAAAACTATTTCTCTGCATTTGCAAACCTACCTGACTCTAGAGCTGAGGCTTTTTCTATCATGCATGAACACTCAAGTGAGAACACAGTCAAGGAAATTCCGCTAGAAAGAGCCCCTGCATACTTATTGCTACCTCCACCCCCACCATCACCACCAAGTTTACAGGGGCACATTTCCCAATGATAATTTCTTCAGAGAGGTAATCCATCTGAAAACAAAAGTTCCTTCTGGAAGCTTCCATTGCTGGGAAGTTCTCTACTTTTTGTGATAAAAACCGAGGAAGTCAATGCTCCAGAATCCAAATCTTCCTTGTTCTATTAGGACATAAGAGGCTGGATATGGTATAAATGAGAGAGAGAAAAAAGAAAAAGGAATATTTTTTACACTTGCATTTGTTTAATTTCTCAGTATTAATAGACTGTACTTTTAGGAGAAGTAAATTAACTGTATACAATATTTAAGGAATATTGTATATGTTGGATCAAATGAGGGGAAAGGATAGTTTTGCCAAAGGCAACTGTTATCAAGGTTCTGAAATTAATTGGATGCTATAATTGAGGTAGATTACTAGCTAAAGCTTGCTTGAATACAGCAATTCTCCTATTAAATTATCTTTGAATAATTACCTGAAATTTCTCAGCTGCAGGGACTGATGGCTATTTAATTGCACAGTGATGTTGCTATATAATTACTTAACAAGGTGTCCTGTAATAGTTTAATTCCCTTTTTACTGAAAAAAGTACATGATAAAGTAACTACAAATACCTCTTTGATAAAAAATAAATCACTGTAGAGTTTTTCCTTCAGATTATTTAATATTTGAAAGAAAATAAAATTATTTCTAAATTTATTATTATAATTCAAGTGTTGATGGATTTTTAAAAAATAGAGTAGAGCATCTCTAACACATAATACATTAGATAACATTTCAAAGGGTTGAATTGTTAGTTTTAATTTTTCCTTATTGTGAGCATTTCATGTCTCATTATTAAATACCCAAGAAACCATACATTTATCTTAACCTTTATTGCATATTTTATCTAAGGTTTTCAAATTAGGTATATAGTCATTAAATTAATAATCAAATATTATTGAAATATAGCCCTATATCATATGACAATATGACATAAAATGTAATGAATCACCTGAAATTATTTGGCAAACAATCTGCAAAATATGTAGTTTTCACCAAGATGTCAATTTATTAACACTTAGAATATTATTACAAACATTATTGGGGTATAAACAACAAATATTATCTGACCCTTATCAGGTATTGACCTCTACAGTAATCTAATTGATGCTAAAGTCAAAAGCAAAGGACACAATATATTTTGACAATTTGACCATGTAAAAAGTAGTAAAATCTTAGGAAAGCACAGCCAATTAGGATGTTGACTGAAACAACAAATTAACATTGGTGTGTTGCCAATCTTAGCACATTAAATATAGTATCTCCAAAATTTGTCCTAAAGATTTATCATTGTATATAGGACATTAATGCCAGAATAACATGTTTGTTAAGCTTAATAATACCAACAATTTGTTGGCAAATATTAGAATTGAAACTTGTTTTGATATATCAAGACAATAGGTTACATTAGCAAGATAAGCTTTAGCAGATTCAAGGCAATTCTATTCATAGAGAGAGGATAGACAAGAGTGGTCTATTTCCAGGAACAATACTGAAAATCAGTTAATAGAAGCTTCAAACTAAGCAAACCTTAGTGCAATACATAGAAATCACCACTCCAAGTATTGGTTGGTACCAAACTGGTGGTAGGTACCAAAATCAGTTTCTAATTTTGTTTTTAAGTCATAGTATATGCATTACATGGGCTGAAAAGCAATAAACCCTTTAGTATCTGTGAGTTACTTGTCCTGGCTCCAGTATGAACAGTTTTATCCTGCTGATGATAAAGTCTTGGATCAGGTGAGACTATGCCACAGAATACCCCTAGTGATTATTGTGCAAAGAAAATAAGAAATGCAGATGATCTATACTTTGATGAAATTATCCTCACATGTGAAAGCAGTAAGTGGATTTATTGCCTGCGAAGTAGACCACACAGTGAAAGGAACCGTCTGACTTGGGATTTCCTTTTCTGTAAGGAAATGGAATCTAAAATTTTGTCTACAGAAGTAGGTGTGATGAATTTAGCAGCTAGTGAAAACTGTACAACCACCACTATATCTTGGATCTTTTTGAGATTAAAATGGAATTGTAAAATTCTGTTGAATAAGAAAACAGAGGCACGTTGTTTGCTCATTTCAGTCTTTTGGCCCCTTAACATTTCAAAGCCAAAGCCAAATCCAAACAGAAACCAGTTGCTATAGAATCTATCAGGAAGAAGGAATGAGGCATGCAGGGTAAGGAGGGAGTGATGACAGGACAGGAATGGTGGAGATGGAAGTAAGGAAGATGCAAAACATGAGTATTCTTGGTGATCCCCAAAAGGCTGTGTACCCCACGATGCCATCCTTTGGTCACCTATGAATATTCCAGTTGTAGCCACCATTTTGTGACCCACGACACTCTTATATACTTATAGTTTTGAGGAGAGGGTGCAACATGAGTCTGCTTTGAACCTGTGAGTACAAAGGAAAGTGGTCTATTTCCCTTTTTTGGGAAACTCTCTATACAATACAGACACTTAGCCATGCTTGTGGTGTGCATGTGTGTGTGCCATACCCTCTGTGTGTGCAGGGACAAGAATGATCAGGCACAAGATAACCTTCCTGAAACAGTGGGCCCATTAGCACTGTGTACACTCTAGTAATCTGTTTTTCTCTTAAATGATAGTACTATGGCAACAATATTAAATAGCCTCAGAGGTTTCCTGTAGATACTACAATTCTTTATTTTTCTAAGCAGCAACTGTGGATAAATGTCTTTTTTTTATTTAGAAAATATATCATGTGCTTCACCAGGAAATATTGTACCATTACCATTTTCAAAAGGGTCTTCATTTTGTTTATTTAAAATTGGAGCTCCCGATCACATGACTTAATCATTGGGTGTGGTAGTCTAATACAAGTGTTGTATTTGACTTTAGAAGCAACTATGTTCATTTTTATAAATAGAAGTTGTCCTTGAATGAAATGAATAGTCTGATTTATTAAGAATGGGCTTCATTTTCTGTATGGCTTTTCCTCAAATGGAAATATGTATCTCAGAAGTAATTATACAGGAAATCTTCCCTCAAATTACATATCCGTTCACCCTTAAAATAAAATGAAACTTCTTCATGTGGTTCCAAAAGGAAGGAGACATCATCTCTGTTCCCTGCCTCAATAATGCATCTTCTGCCAAAAGACAAATGTCAAATTAAATAGACAAGACAAAATAGAAACGTCTTTACTGGGAGCAAGCTGCTTTGTTCTGCGGGGTGTAGATGTGTGCTTACAGTGGTATCACTCCCTGATCAGTGACTGAGATCAATTCTGCATTGGGATTCACATTTTCAGCATAAATGAGAGACCACAATTAGGTAGAACTTTGATCAATCTTCCTGCCAACAGATCTGGAATCAAATTTTAAGCCTGATCTGAGCTCACGTTCTTCCTTTATCCCAGCACAAAAGTGTGGAACCACATCATCACTGAGGCATCCTTGAAATCATTTGTGTTTCACTGGTGATGTGAAATATGGCAATTCTTTCATTTCACAAACTAGGTAGGCTCTTTCCCCACTGTCATCTAAGGAGAATTGCTTAACCTTTAATGGCCTTGTTCTCTCATTGGCTGACTTAGGGTTTTAAGGAGTAGTTCCCAAACTTTATCCTGCTGAATAGTGACCTGGGAACTTGATGAAAAATGCATCTTCCTAGGCTCCACCACCAGAGATTCTGGTTCAGTAAGCAGGGTTGGCACTCAAGCATCTGCACACTTCACAAGCTCCCCAGGTGATTCATTGTATTCTGATGAGCACAGTGTTTATTAAGGGTGGGGAAACATTTTTCTGCCAAGGGTCATTTGGATATTTACAACATTTATTCTGGGCCATACAAAACTATCAACTTAAAAATTAGGTTGTTATATTTGGTCAAACATTTAATTAACTCACCCCTAAAGCCTTGAGAGGGCCAGACCAAATGATTGGCCTGTGGGCCGGGCGTTCCCCACCCCTGGTTTAGATGATCGCTGAGGTCCCTTCCAAATTCTAAACTTGGAGTCAATTCATGAAATAAATCCTGGAGCTCGAGAGTCTCCTAAAGATCAAATGGAATTATGTATAAAGTGGATGCACAATACAGAGGAGGTCAGATAGCAATAATATTAAATTGCTAACATTTGTTGAATCTTTCCTGAATTTAGGCTAGCCTTATTTAAGGCCTTTATATGTACTAGTTCCTTGATCCTCAAACATTATTAGGAGGAAAGTAACATTATTATGTCCATTTCGCAGGTACCCAGGCTAAAGCCCATTTAGGTTGTCATTTACTCAAGATTGGACAGAACTTGGGGAAGGCAGGCACTTGCTAGGCTGAAACTGACATTCCAGGTGGAGAGAGCAGAAGGAGCAAAAGCCCAGATTTGTAAAAACTCATGAATTATTCAATAATAGCAAGTGCTCCTGTGCATGGGGCCTAAGTGCCTTTGGGGAGCATGTGGAGGGAGGCGGGCAGGAAAGTGGGCAGGGAGAGAATTTAGACAAAGATGAAAAGGTAGCTAGCCCAAGTCTAGTTTACAGAGACAATTAGATGTTAGGGAATTTGGGCCCTTTTGCTTTTCTAGTTTTTTCTTTTCATTATACAAACTATGGCAGAAGAAAGGTCAGTTATATTTATAAGCAACATATTCTTTATAAACCAATAACATCTCTCCTCATATTATAAATTCATAAACAGAAGTGCACATTAGAAGTTAAGTACAAGGCCATTATTTTTCACAGTTATTGATAATGCTAAACTGTTAAACAATAGGATTTTCTTGCAATAGATCTTTGTTTAATGGAACATCATTTCGCCATTATAGTGTTTTACAAAAATATTTAATGACAGGGAAATGTTCATGATACAATGTTGCATTTTAAAAGCAAAGTTATTGAACATCATAATTCCAATTTTGTGAAACAAGTAAAGGCATATGATTATATACATGTATTAAAAAGACTGAAACACAGGATTCTCACACAAAGTTGGGATAATGCTTGATTTTCATTTTAATTTATACTTGTCCATGATTTACCATTCTTTCTCTATGAACCAGTGTTACTTTTTATTTTGTAAAGTAAGTGTCATAAAATATATTATTTAGATAGATTTCCTTTCTTTTTAATCTTTATTGTTGAAAGTATTTTATAAGCCCTTCTTTATCCCTGTTAACCTCTTCCAGCCCGCTCCCATCCCCCGCCCTCACCACCTCATTGTCTGTGTCCATAGGCAAACCCCATTTCTGTGCATTACAGTTAGTGAAGTTTAAGTTTTTATTTTATAAGTGCAAATGCTTCATATCATCCCACAGTTTTGAGTATGTTTTTCTGGGCATTCACCCTCATGGAAATTTAGGAATATATGGAGCTTAATAGTGTTTCCTTATGACTTAACCTATCTGGGCTTCAGCCTCCATACCTATGCAATTACTCACTACTATGCAAATTAACAATGAGGTACAGAAGAAACCAAGATGGCAGCATAGGTAAACACCTGAACTGCTGCCTCGCACAACAATTTCAAAACTACAACTAAAAGACAAAACTGACATCATCCAGAACCACAGGAAGGCTGGCTGAGTGGAAATTCTACAACCAGAATGAAAGAGAAAAGCACACTGAGACTCACAGGAGCTGCGCAAGGCAGAGGTATGGAGGTGCGTGCATGCTGAGAGGACTGGCAACTGAGTACACGGCTGTAATTTTCAAGCGGGAGGGAGACAAAAGCTCCCAACTTCTCTGAACTCCAGTTCCGGGCGAGACTCTGGGGACCCAGACTCGTATGAGGAGACACTGGACTGTCTGGCAGTGGGCGAAACTCGAGGGTGGCTTTCTCTCAGATGTGCTTGCAGTGATTACCATGGGACACTGAGATCCCAGGGCCTCTTAGGGCAGGGCTGAAGGTCAGCCATTACTGTTTGCTCCTCCCTAAGACTCTGCCCCATCCAAGCTGAGTGCAGAGGCTTTTGCATATGAATGCCCTGGTTTTTTGAATCCTAAACTTACCTAACAGACTGCAGCTGAGTCAGTGAGACACAGAACATCCAAAAGAAGGTCCAAGACCCCACAGCAGCTTGCATTGCTTCACAGCTGGGCCTCATCTGGGCACCTCCAAAACCCAAACAAAGAAGAGGAATCTGCAGATCTCTCCGTAGCTCCTAGTGGGTGGCCTCAGGCAGAGGTTAAAGTAGCACCTCCTTGGAGATCCAAGAGCCAGTGTGCCCAGTGGTCAGAGTGGGACCATCCAGATTACAACTCCTCAGATCCATAAGGGACAAACTCAGGGGGCAGACTCAGTGAGCACCAAAGCCCCACGGAAGCAAGTCTTGTCTTATAAGGGTGTCTCCAGCACAGAAGTTCTCCCATCATAGACACAGCTGATCCTCACAGCCAATTCCTCCCAGTGATACCAACAACAATCAAGGCTTAACTACAACAAGACTGTGCACACAGCCCACAAAGGGGTGCACCAAAAGTGTCCACCTCAGGTAACTGGGGAGGCTAAGACACTGGGCCCTATAGGACACCTAGCACAAAAAGCCACTCTATCAACTCAGGGAAGCAGCCAAAATGCGAAGACAAAGAAACAAGTCACAAATGAAAGAAATGGAGGAAAGCAGATGACTGGATATAGAGTTCAAAACCACGGTTATAAGGTTTTTCAAGAATTTTCTAGAAAAGGCTGATAAATTTAGCGAGACTCTCGAGGTTATGACAAAAGACCAACTAGAAATTAAGCGTACACTGACTGAAATAAAAAATAATATACAGAGATCCAACAGCAGACTAGAGGACCGCAAGAATCAAGTCAAAGATTCGAAATACAAAGAAGCAAAAAACACCCAACTGGAAAAGCAAGAAGAAAAAAAGAATCCAAAAATATGAAGATAGTGTAAGGAGCCTCTGAGACAACTTCAAGCATACCAATATCCAAATTATGGGGGTGCCAGAAAAAGAGAGAGAGCAAGATACTGAAAACCTATTTGAAGAAATAATGACAGAAAACTTTCCCCACCTGGTGAAAGAAATAGACTTACAAGTCCAGGAAGCGCACAGAACCCCAAACAAAAGGAATCCAAAGAGGACCACACCAAGACACATCATCATTAAAATGCCAAGAGCAAAAGACAAAGAAAGAATATTAAAAGCAGCAAGAGAAAAACAGTTAGTTACCTACAAGGGAGCACCCATACGATTGCCAGCTGATTTCTCAACAGAAATTATGCAGGCCAGATGGGGGTGGCAAGAAATTTTCAAAGTGATGAATAGCAAGAACCTACAACCAAGATTACTCTACCCAGCAAAGCTATCATTCAGAATTGAAGGGCAGATAAAGAGCTTCATAGACAAGAAAAAGCTAAAAGAGTTCATCACCACCAAACCAGTATTATATGAAATGCTGAAAGGTATTCTTTAAGAAGAAGAAGAAGAAAACAGTAAAGATAAAAATTATGAACAACAAATACATATCTATCAACAAGTGAACCTAAAAATCAAGTGAATTAAAAACCTGAGGAACAGAATAATCTGGTGAATATAATAGAATCAGGGGCATAGAAAGGGAGTGGACTGATAATTCTCAGGGGAAAGGGGTATGGGGGGGGGGGGGTGCAGGAAGAGACTGGACAAAAATCGTACACCTATGGATGAAGACAGTGGGGGGAGTAAGGGCAGAAGGTGGGGTGGGATCCGGGTGGAGGGGAGCTATGGGGGGAAAAAGGAGAAACAATTGTAATAATCTGAATAAAGATTTATTTTTTAAAAAAAAAGAGCCGCAAGAGAAAAACACTTAGTTACCTACAAGGGAGCACCCATACGATTGTCAGCTGATTTCCTAACAGAAACTATGCAGGCCAGATGGGAATGACAAGAAATATTCAAAATGATGAATAGCAAGAACCTACAACCAAGATTACTCCACCCAGCAAAGCTATCATTCAGAATTCAGAATTGAAGGTCAGATAAAGAGCTTCACAGATAAGAAAAAGCTAAAGGAGTTCATCACCGCCAAACCAGTATTATGAAATGCTGCACGGTACTCTTTAAGAAGAGGAAGAAAAAGAAAAAGGTAAAGATAAAAATTATGAACAACAAATACATATCTGTCAGCAAATTAATCTAAAAATCAAGTGAATAAAAAATCTGATGAACAGAATAATCTGGTGAATGTAATAGAATCAGGGGCATATAAAGGGAATGGACTGACAATTCTCAGGGGGAAAGGGATGTGGGGGGTGTGGGAAGAGACGACAAAAATCGTGCACCTATGGATGAGGACAGTGGGGGGGTAAGGGGAGAGAGTGGGGTGGGAACTAGGTGGAGGGGAATTATGAGGGGAAAAAGGGAGAACAATTGTAATAATCTGAACAATAAAGATTTATTAAATAAATAAATAAATAAAATTTAAAAAAACAAACAAAAAGACAATTAGTTACAAAGCCATAATATGACAGTGTGTATACTGTGGGTGTAGGAGTTGTCTGTGATGAGGGTAGAGACAGTGGGGAAATTAGATTGTTTCTTACTTCTCTCTGGTCAAACAATGTAAGAAGTGATGGTGGCAGTGGTTGTAGGCCATTTATATAACTTCACAGGCCACCTATTGCCAAGCTGAATCAACACTCCCTGAGAAGAGGTTAAGAATTGTTTACAAAAGTATCTTCCCTTAAGGTCTAAGGCGCTTTGCTCACGTGTGACTGGCACCTGAAGTCTAGTTAAATTTTTTGAAGCATATGACAGTTGGTTGGATGAAGGCATAATGGTTTACTTTCAATAGTATCAGTCTTTGGAGTTGGAGAGCCTGATGCTTTTTGCGGTGGTGACAGCATTCTGCGTGTGGTCTCTAGAGTTGCTCCATGGTGTTAGCCCCGTGGAGGGAAATAATTCTAACAGCAAACCCATATGTGCTCTGCATGTTCACCTGTTATATCCTGTTCACAGTCACCCCTATGATGTAGGTAACATTGTTAACCCATTTTACATGTGAAGAAACTGAGACACAGAGAGGTTTAGAAACTTGTCCAAGGTCTTCAAAGTCACCGTTTCTTAGGGTCTTCTATGTGCCAGGCCCTAGTGCCTCAAGATCATCAAGTTGAAGCACTGTGCTAGAAAGCACTTCACACATTTTTAACTTCAAGCCTTACAACAACTCCGCGAGGTAGCAATATGTCCATTTTTTTCAGATGAGAAAACGGAGGTCCATTTTAAGAGAACATAAATACCTGAAGTGGGAATGGCCGGTGAGGAGGAGTAGCCATGCAAGAGGCCCCTGTTTTCTCTGAGTTTTTCTTTCCCTCTGGTGCTTCCACTTCATAGGCCCCAAAACACTATTGTTCCATTCCTTAAAGGTCAGATACAAGTACAGATGCAAACGCTGTCAAGGAAGACTCACAGAAGTCCCAGAGAAGAGGAAGACAGGTCTCCAGAGTCCAACAGAAACAGCTGAAACCTGATTCCTCCCCTTAATGGTGGTTTGACTTTGGGGAAGTTCTTTAATTTCTCAAGGCTTCATTTTCCTCATCTGTTAAATGAAGATTATGATGGTGTTTACATCATATAGTCAGGCTCAGGATTTAATGAGATTATTCTTGTAAAGCACTTAACATAGTCTACTCAATAAATAGTAATATCAATAATAATAATAATATGATGTTGGCTTTTAATAAAATTCATTACTAGTTCAGTATCAAATTATGCTCCATGTATCACTGGTTCTTTGCAATAATAATGGGACTCTATAAAAAAGAAGAGGAAGGTAAAAAAGCAAAGTAAATATAGGAAGCTGTGCTTTAAACAAAATTAAACCAGATTTTTATTATAGAACTCTTCTAATCCCTTAATAGCCAATATTGTTGCTGAAACTGTAAGGTGGTAATAAGGAAGACAAATTCTCCTAATTCATTTGAACATTTATTTTTTTCTGGGATCCATTAATCCTGGGGACTCTTTGGGAAACCTTCTACTAGACTAAATCCTGAGTATATCTTAAATTATTCATAAACATAGGAAATTCTTCTATTAGTAAACTATATACTTTCAGGTCAGAGACTTTGTAATAAAGGTAAAAATGCTATATTCTAACAATTTACATACCATCCCATATAGTAGAAAAACTTAGGGCTTTAGGAGAAGTGGGATATGAATCCAATAATATTTTATACTAACTAAAATAGATTTTAATCTCAACACAGAGGTCAAAGGTAGACTTGGGAAAGGGCAAGAGGGGGAGGAAGAAGAAAGCCCTACCTGGGAGTGGAAGCCTGCTAGACAGACGTGTGCAGAATGGGCTCCAAGAGGAAGCCAGTGACAGCGGGAAGTGCCCTTGTAATCCTGGGGAATCAGGGAGGGAAGATCCTGAGGATGCCAAACAGAGGGTCCTGATTTTGCTAGGCACCACCTGTTTACCCTCCGCTGTTTCTGTGTACCAGAGGCAGTGTGTGCAGGGATTTCTGTCTTACACAAGTGCCCTTATTTAGAAGTCAATAGAAGCAACACTGGTGAGAGTCAACTTACTGCTTTGTAAGTTACCTTAGAAAACATGGTTGGCTCCCAGGTGATCTCACAGTAGAAGTGCGACTGCACATTCTTAGCAGTGAAATTGGTAGACAGTGGTTAGTGATGCCCAGAAAGATTTCTTAGGCACCCTAAGGCCAACTCACTACATGAACCCTGAAAAACGTTTAATAGTGAAGTCTACTGCCACAATTTGACTCCTCTTAACAACATCTACTTAGTTTTCCAAGTTGGAAATCTCCAAAATATATAAAACAACTTTGTTTTGTTGTTAAATTATTAAGTGCATGAAATCATGTGGGTAGGGTCCCTAGGGCCTGGCCTCCTGCAATCAGGGCCATCTTCTGCCCATTCGCCAGGCTGAACACTGCCTCTGCAGCAGGGTTGTCAGGCCGTTGGAATCACCAGCTCATCTCCAGCTGATCAGGGGCTCAGGCCTGCGGGAAAGCAGGTGCCGGCGACTTCACCTCCATGCACGTGCACCCGGCTGGCCGCTGATGGATTGCGCTGCCCACTCGGGGCTGCTCACATGGGCGCCGCCACTGCCACTGCTGCTGCTGCTGCTGCTAATGGGGCTTGAGGCGCTGACAGAAGCTGCGGGGCACGCCCACGACCTACCCGCCCCAGAGTGAGCAGCCCTGAGCAGGCAGCGTGTTCCATCAGCAGCTGGCCCAGCGCATGCGCATGAAGGTGAAGTTGCCGGCGCCTGCTTTCCTGCAGGCCTGAGGCCCCAAGCTGCCGGGGATGAGCTATTGATCCCAACAGCCTGACAGCCAGCCCAGTCCTCCTGCCACCCACCCCAACTCCCCTATTCACCATTGCTGATCCATCAGAGCCTGTGGGCTGGGGGCAGGGACCAAGAGGTCAGCCGTTCAGCCTGCTCACCAGTCCCCAGTCCTGCCCCACCCCGCTCAGGGGCTGGGCGGGGGAGGAGGAGGGACCAAGAGGTGCTCAATGCACCTCATGGTGACCGGTCGTTTGGTCATTTCGGTTGTCACAGACACTGGCTTTTTATATATATAGATGCTCATAGGAAAAATGACAGGCAGATAAAAGAATAAAGAAGAAGTGGGGGAGGGAATCTCTCTTGATGGTACTTTTAATATTTTCCAATACTTTTTCATGACATTTTCTATCAAGTTCTGTATACAGCTTTGAATCTAGATTTGGGTTTTATTTTAGTGTGTGTTTTTAAAAATATATATATAGCCTTGATTCTCTTGCTCTCCCTCATTCACCACAACTTTATTTCAGACCTTTCCACGTCTGAAATAAAGTATTATCTGTCTCTAAGGACACAGGGATAATCAAAACAAGCATGAACCCTGTTGTCATGGAGTTTACAAGACACATCTTCCAGTCTTTCCCCTTCTTAAACACAAGGAGTCACACATTCAAGAGTTCATGTTCTCTTGTACCTTGCTCTTTTTTTCCCCTCTTCACACTATGTCTTGGAGATCATTTAACATCAGTTGTTCATTCTTTTTTACATTGTCTACTATTTCTTCGTATTGTTGTACCATAGTCTAATCAGCCTCTATCAATGGACATTTAAGGTGTTTTCAATCTTTTGCTGTTGTAAATAGTACCACAATAAACAACCTTATACATACTAGTATATCCTTTCCCACCTGTGGGAGCAGAGCCGTAGGACAGATTCCTGCCAAGCAGGGCTTGGCAGAAATTTTCAAATTGCCCTCCATAGACATTTACCAAGTAGCATTCCATCAGCAACCTATAGGAGTGCCCATTTCCCCAGCACCTTGAAACCCTCTCTGTATTCTCTGAAAACCTCTTGGTGGCCTAGCGAAATCCCACAGCTGATGGAACTAGAGGAGAAGTAAAGGTAAAAAGGATTCCTTTCCTCTCTGCCCCCCAAGGGACTCTTCCTCATGGGGGGCTGGTTTTATTTTTAAGGTCCTTTTATTCCTTAAAGAAAGAAAGAGAAAGAAAACCCTACCATGCTACCATGAAGGTGCCACAAAGAGGAACAGCTTTCTTCCCTGTGTTTTCAACTAAACCAACCACTTAAAAAGATACAGGGCACCCGTCAGGGTTGTTGGAGCGGTAGGGGAACACATAGCTGATCCGCAATCAAATGGCACTCGGGAGAGCAATCTGTGTGCGCTTACCCACCGAGCAGCCGGTTTCAGCTGGAATCTATGCGGGCCCGTTTGCAGCCTCTTTGTGCGGTGGTTGCACTCCGCATCGCAGCTGCGCGGGCAGGTTAGGATGGGCACCCATGTTGTACAACAGTCTGTCAGAGCTGCCCTTTATGCCTCCCGATTCCTCTCCCTGCTTCCACCCCTTTGTGTGTATTTAATGGGGATAAGTGTGAGATGTACTGGAGTGCAATCACATTGTGGTCTTAAAAGGATCTCTGATGATAGAAAATATGTCAATTTATTATTTCCCTCGGGACAGAGGAAAAAAGTACAAAGGTTCAATGGATGATGAAGATAATACTTGTGCACTCTATAGCATTTTCCGACAAAAGATTTTAAGGTGATTTTCCTTTAAAAATATATATTTTAGTCTCATTTTGTAGGTGGGGAGACAAGAAGATTTCCTGGTGACTGAAATGGCCCAGTGGTGGGACCCTGCATAGAGTCAGCATCTCTATGATCCATCCCAGGCTCTTTTCACTCCCTCTAGTGGAATCCGGCTCTTCACATCCGAGTTTTGTAATAGCAACAGCAAGCACTGTGCTATTTGTGCGTGATCTCTTGGGTACCAGAGCCACAGTTGCATCAAGTCTTCAACCCGGTGGCCGTGTCTGTGATCCGAGCTGTCTCTTGTACCTGCAGCTCCGGTTTCCTCAAATAACAATTAGCCCAGCAGATCCTGGGCTGCTCTCGAATGCAGGAAGCATCCTGGTGAGGCTCAGCAAGGAGGCGGCCGCTTGTTATTTGTCACGCGGGGTCATTCATAATGAATCAACAAAGCATTGACAATAGTTTTCTTGTAAACTGCACCAACCTTATAAATGGTGTGTGGTCTCCCCTCCCCCATGAATTAGTCGCTTTGTCCTGAAATGTGGTTAGCACAGATCTTCATTCTGCTGCGCTGGGAGAGTGGCAGAGTCTAGGGAAGCACCCGGAATGTGCAAGACTGGTCGACATTTTCCATTTGGGGTCTTCTGTATCAGAGCTGGAAACACCCTGTTTGCACCTTGAAAAGCGAGAGACAAAGCATAGGTGGAAAGCACGGCAAACTTTCCAGACTATCCATTCAATTGTAGAGCATGAATGTGATAGCCACTTCTTCTCTTTTATGTGTGCAAGGATGTAGGAAAGGAAGACTAGAGAAACGGTTTTTTAACTGCTTTGTGTGACTGCTTGAAATTCATTATATGGTTGCCTGTTTTTAAAAACCTGAATCAGGAGGGCTAAAGTACTTAGAAGGAAATAATTGCTTTAAGCTTTTCCTCCTCAGTGTATGCTAGTCTCTGCTGTTATATAATCTTGGGTATTGAGCAACTGAATGAAAGAAACAGTGTCTCACTTAAAGTAAATGGGCAAACATCATTTGCGGCTGGCATCTTCTTTGGCTCCTGGGGGGCGGGGGTAGGGGAGATAAGGGGGTGGAGGAGGATAATTCATAGTGAAATTTACTATAACTTAAAGTTCATAATAGCAACCTTATTACCAAAACATGGAAACAAAAGTTCACAGAATTGAAAAGAACCAATCTAGGTGGAGGAAAGTTTTTTTTTTTAATCTTGAAATGTTCAAGTATTGCTGCTTGTCTTGATAGAAAAGCAAATTATGATGGCATAACTTCTGCCTTGTTGTTACCAGCTAGATTGTGTGTTGGAATGTGTATTGATCAAGTGGATGATTGCCACTGAAGCGAGCTGCAATATTCACACTTGATATTATGTATAAAACTAGTTACAAACCTATATAGCATGTTAATACCATCTATTTATTTCAGAAATAATGTTACTTTATTGAATGTGTTTTTTCTCTTTTAAAAAAGAATTGCCAAAATCATTGCTAATACACGAAAACAAGTCAATGACGAAGATCCCATGAACCCATGTAAGATGTATATTCGATCCAGAATTGTTTTAGGGTTATTGTAGCTATAGTGTTTTCAAATAAGTTATTTGAATATAAAAGTAGATTATGTATTTCCCCTGTGGCTGGCCAAATGTCTTTTCAGCAAAGGGTAAAATAAGAAAGCTATTTTGTGTGTGTGTGTGTAAAAGAGTGATCTTCTTAGTCATGCTTGGCTGCCTTTTCAGGACTGTCTCCATTTATAATGAGATATTCTTGAACTCATTTGAACCAGAAAGTTTAGTAAATTTGTGGTACATTTTTACATGAAATATCATGATTTGTTCAAAGTGATCAGGGCTAGAGCAAAGGGAGAGTAGATTAATGATTGTTTTGATTTCTAGATTATCATTTTGAGCTGACCTTTTAAGTTAGACAAAATCTAGAAAACTTAAAATGTATCTTTATTTACTTTATTATTTCATACTTCTTGGCAGTTCTAATTTCATCTTATTGTGTGCTTAAAGGTATACTTGCTATTCAAATCTCAGTTAAGTCTCCACGGAAGCTGTCAGAAAGACTATCATAACAATCCTTTTTTGTAGTCGGATGTTTCAGGGCTTCTGACATTGAAAGGTGGTGATGGCCCTGCCAGAATAATGAGGAAAAGTTTTTATATTTTATGGCTCCGATGGAAGGAAACTTGACTTATGTGCACACTTGTAAACATTAACTTTTTCCTTTTCTTTACAAACATAGTAGACAATTCCTGAGAATGAAAATACGCATGTGCATACACACACACACACACACACACACACAGTGATAAAAGGGATCTTTTTGAACACTGAAAGTAAATTTTGACATGTTCATTAACATATGAAAAATATTTGTTATTCTCTAGTGTTTTAAGATTCTCTATATTTATTTTTTCTAACATACCTGGAGGTCATTTAAAATACACACACCTTGTAGTTATTTACTTTTTGCAATTATAAGCAGAAAAATCAGTTAAGAGATCTTAAGCTGATATCAAAAATCAATTTATATTGGACTCATTCCCAATCTTATTTCTCTCATTATACTTGGAAATGGACACATTCCTTGGTTCACATTTGTGTTTCCCTCCAACCTTCTATTTTCTCTTTAACTCCTTGCAACAAATGCCATTTTTTTTCTATTCTTTGCCTTTCCATGATATTTACAGTAAATGATATGTCATATCTCTCCTGAAATTGACCATTCTTTTCAGAAAATAATTTTTTTTGTTTAGCCTGTGGTGTTACAACGAAAAATTCACTCAGCTAAAATGAGTTACTTCATTTCCAAATAAAAACAATAGTGTTTTTATGCCTGCACTTATTATTATTCTGAGAATGTACTAATTTGTTACATCCAAGATGACGGTTCGTTGGGTCTGTGAAAAGGGCAGTGTGCCAACTATCGCAGGGAAGTAAAAGGACTTCTTTCATGGGAAGTAGTGGGACAGAAAGTAGCCCGCAGCTCAGTGGGTATCAGGGGGCAGGCTGCCAGTGGAGTCATCCCAGATCAGGGTCTCCTGTGTTGGGTTCTGAATCAAGCCAAAACTATGATTTCACTAAATGTCAGCCTGGGCAGCCAAATTTTCAAACCCGCTATTGCTCTAAGGAGCGACTGATAAATGTTTTATCCCTGCAGGCACTGGCTGATGTGGCGCAAGGGTTTTGAATGTGTGCAGTGCATTTTTACTTTTGGCATTAAGCTTAGATAATTGTCTACTTACCCTGAGCCGGTAATAGCAAAAAAACAAGCAGAGGATATTTTCATAAAGTAAAACTGCAAAGTAGATTTATTTATACTACGGTGGATTTTTCTTTGACTGCTGTTCTTCTCCCCTATTAAATTTGAATGATAATGACGTTTGGTTCTATACCTTTATTCGGCTCTAAACCAGGGTGGTCTCATAATTTTGTTTTACATGCATGACATTGCTTAAGGTCATTAGTTGTAAATCGTGGTATAAAAAGGCTGAAAATATATTCAGCACTTTGTAGTTTCCGAATGCACATTTAAGAGCTGCTATGAAAAGTCGAGACCTACATGGCAGATTTTCTGGCACTGAATGGTCAATTTAGTGATGTAGATTAGTGAAACCAAACAGTGAGTGGAGAGAGACTATAATAATGCTTTGATATGTTCCTCTGTTAAAGCACGTCCTAGTTGATCCATTTTCCGTTATTGTAATAGTTGTGTGGTTTTTTTGCCCTATAGCAAAATGCTCTCTACTCCTATTTTTTAAAGACTATAACCCAGATAAAGTGATCAGTTTTTTAAAAATAATTTTCATCTGCTTTTGTACCACTGAACTAATAAATGAAAAGCAGATTTGGATTGATGAATTGAATTTTATTTTGTTAAAGTAAAAACTGCTTGGAGAATGTTTGCTTGTTGTTCAATATGTATATTGTCAAGTTTTCTTTTAAGGTAAAGTTTAAATTCAGGCTCCTTTTTATTTTAAAGGAGACTGTACTTTAAATAATATTTAAACAACAACCATGTTTTAGTAATAATGTTATTTTATTTAAAACTTGAAATAGGTCTTACTTAAAATGGGACTGACTTTATCTTGGTGTTTTGAGTCCTATTTCATTTTTGTAGCTATTCATGTTCCCAGGAAATGAAAAGAAGTTCTGCATTTTGTAATTTTTCACAAATTACGACAACTTACTTCAAAATTAAGGGCTGTATGTATTATTATTTTTCACTCCAAATGAAAATGGGCTGAATTTACAATGAAGACAACTCAAAAATGGAATTGTTGAAAAATAAAAACAAAAATACACTGTCACAGAAATTATAAATGAAATAGATTATCAAGTGGATGGCTAATTTTGCCTTTCCAAAATGTTGGATATTTAACCCTCAAAATAATTAAATATTTGCAATAAAGCAATTAATTCAAGCAGCTTATTGCTGTAATTTGCAAAAGTACATTGAGCTGCTTTCTTTTCAGCTCATTGATGGAGGAACAAACATTTCTTTAATAAGACTACAGCATATTCTAATTTTGTTGCAAAAGCTTAGATAAGGATCAGGCCCCCTCTGAATCACTGTGCCGACCTCTGACATTGAAAGTGCTGAAGCTCTTTGGCAAAAGAGTTAGACAGTCATTATTATGCACAGGACTTTCCAGTTCTAAAGGGGCTCTGTGCTTTCTCTCAGATAGACTTTGTTTGTTGGAAATGAGAACTGTATTTTGGCAGCAAAGGACCAGAACTGAAGCTACTCTGCAGGCAGACTCATTATGACATAATCCTTCATTAATCCTCATTCTCTATTAATAGATCATGCAGAAGTTTTGCTTTAGTTGATCATCTTCATCAAGGAGTTATGGAAAAGTATTACCAGTAAAATGCCCACCTCTGGTTTTAAGGATTGCTGGTTTATATTTGTCTTGCTTAGTTGCAAAGATTAATGGTGAACATAATCTCTTGAACTTTTGCTTCATATACAAATGACATAGGAGAGCACCTAAAAAACCTGATGTAACTGGACCTTAGTGTTTGAAGGGTAAAACTCCCCTGGGAAGAAAATATACCATGTAACAATAAAAAAAATGTTATTGGGTTAAAACTTCCCCCGGTAAAATAAAAGGGTTCTAGCTGTAGAAGCGTGGGAATAGTGGCTGAACAGTCCAAGTTCCCATAGGGCTTCAGAACACAAGTTATCATACAATATACATATGTTAGTGTTACCAAACAGATTGGACTAATCTTGAGAAGCTGACCTTTTTTTAAAATGAAATTTGTTGGGGTGATATTGGTCGACACAAACATATAGGTTTCAGGTGTGGGTTCCTATGATACATGATCTGTATATTGCACCATGTGCCCACCCAAAGTCAAATCTTCTCCCACTGTATATTAGGACCTCCTCCCCACCCACCGCCCAAGCCCCTGCCCTCTGGCAAACGCCAATCTGCTGTTCACGAGTTACAGTTTTATGTCCCACATAGGAGTGAAATCATATGGTTCTTAGGTTCTTCTGAAGCTGAATTTTTTGAAGTGGGAGGGTGAGGGTGCATCTACTTTAGAAATACGTATGTGTGCTTTTTTTTCTTTTTGGTCCCAGTTAACTGCCCAGATCAATGAATGGAGCTTCAACATTCTGTTGCTTGTTAGATTTTCATCCCACCCTTTTACAGCATTCTGGAACTCCTGTGAAAATATGTTCAGGGAGAATAAATAACTGTGCCTGGCTTATTTGTGTTTGTTTTTTAATTTTGTAACACTTTTGCGGTCACTGGTGAGCCAGAAGTTCTTGCAGCAGATGTGGCTCACCAGCTCAGCCTTACCTACCTCCTACTTTCCCTGGCTCTGTCACTATGCAGCAAGTCCTTGCTTATCTTTGCTGATAGACCCAAAACCTCATTGGAAAGTTTAGTTTATAAACATTAGAGGAGATTCTAGTGATATTTCTTTCATTATGAGCCCACAGAGATTGAATATTACAAAATAAAATACTATCAATGAGAAGATTATTTGGTTAAGCAGTTTGTACGTTTTCCTAGAAGAATATGCTAAAAAACCTTTTTCTGTGGTTAGTAGGTGATTATTCTGGTAGGAGTTGCTCATAGTGTTGAGTCATTAATGAAGATTGTGCCTCTATTGGAACAGGCCCACAGCCCCAGATTGACCTCTGATAATGCCACTAATACTTGTAATATTAGAAAATATGCATGCTCCAAAAATCCTGTGGGTGTATGTTTTTATATTGTCTTGTACTTATTTGTGAATTGAAAAAAAAAACACTCAAAGAAGTTAAAGTTGGCCATAAATGCACAAATTGTAATGGTTTATTTGTCTTCTAATCCAGGACTTCCCATCTCTTAATATTTTTATTTATATCCTACAGTAAAGAGAACTAAGACTTTATATAAGTGATCAAAATTAATTATAGGGTTAATAGTCTAAGCTAATGAAAGAGAATCACAATAGAACTCTAAGTCAAAAGCTGCTTTTTTTTAAGCTCTCAGTGTTCAAACTGTGTTGAAGTCTGGGTTTAACACCAGAGATGGTCAGAGGACAGTCCAGTCAATGCCTGAAAGATAAAACTCTGATTGGGGGTGCTTGTGATTTGGTAGCCTTCCTTTGTTCATCAGAAGTGGCTGGTGGTGGATGATAAGACAATACAGTCTACACATAGGAAATATTCAGTCCCCCCAAGGGTATCTTCATATCGGCAAATGTTCAGACTCTTCCAATCTACCAAATGAGAACTTTACAGTTACCATGACCAAGCCAGGACCTACAAACCTGAGAAGCTAGTCAATCTCCCCATAGTGGGCAGTTTTTCAGAACTGGCCAGATTTTTATTTATTTATTTATTTATTTTTAATTTATTTTTTTTTTAATTTATTTTTTTTATATATTTTTTTAAATTTTATTTTATTTTTATTGTTTTAAGTATTACAAATAGTAGTACATATGTCTCCTTTTTTTTCCCCCTTTGATCTCCCCCCGACCTCCCCTACCCCCCAGGACATGCCTTCACCTGCCCACCCTCCCCCCCCCACCCCAGTGTCTTATATCCATTGGTTGTGCTTATATGCATGCGTACAAGTCCTTCGGTTGGTCTCTTACAGCCCTCCTCGCCCAACCACCCCTGTCTTCCCAATGTAGTTTGACAGTCTGTTCAATGCTTCTTTGCCTATGTATCTTTTTCCCACCAATTCTTTCCTTTAAAAAGTTTTGCCTTTGCAGACTGGAAATAAACATATAATAACAAAACAAGACAAAACAAAAAAATGTTTGAGACCCAATTTCAATGTCCAACAGTTCCTTATGTGTACATGTCAGCAGTGATATCTGGATGGTGGGCACATGGTGGCAATGCAGGTCCGACCCTCTCTGGTTTGGTCCTAGGCAACCTGCAGCAGTGCACAGCTGCTGACTGCTCCCATGGCAAGGCGTTGTCAGCGTCTTCCATCTCTGGACTGTTTTTGCCTCTTGTCTTCGTGGTTGGAGCACTCCTGTCAATTCCTCTCTGTTGCAGGAATCCATCTGGTCTTGGGGTTGTTTTCTGAAAATATACAAATATATTCTCGACCACAAGTTAATAAAGGAATCTTTTCTATATAATTGATTTGGGATCCTTTTTATTTTTGTTCAAACGATTTTCCTTTGTCTTATTTAGACACCATGTGTGTTTTTAATGGCCGTCTTGCTGTTAGCATTGCAAATGAACCTTAATTTGGTAAAGTAAAAATTTTCTAGATGTAATTTACTTATAGGATATTTTTCCTTACATGATATTGCCCTACTATCCCCCCCCTTTTTTTTTAATGGAGGTTTTTGTAAATTTTTATAATGCAGTCTTGATAACTTTAAATTAAAAAAAAAATTTTTTTTCCCCCACACATATGACTGCTTTAGGTTCATTGCATATTCAGGAATTTTACCATGAGATGAACTACCAATAGAAATTTTAGTTATTACTTTAAGAATAGCTTTTTGTCCAGTACTTGAATATTCACTTATTTCAATTAGCCTATTTAAATTAATCTGAAAACTCGATTACTATTTTACTGTCAAATTTAATACTCTACCAACAATCTTAGTTTACCCTGTAAATATTAGTGGGAAGGATTATTTGCATTCTTGAGTGGGCCCTGAGCATTCCTGATGCTAGGCTGAATTTAGATATAGGGCAACTGCTGTCGAAGTCTCTTGTCTGTTACCTGGGTCCCGTTCTGAGCTGGGCCAAGTCTCTGTCTGTCACCTGTATCTCGATGTGAGCTGGGCCGGATCTCTTTCTGTTGCCTGGGTCCCGATCTGAGCTGGGTGGCCAGATTTTTATATATTTGCTTTAATCTGAGGTTTTGCTAGGCAATAATAACATAAAACTTAGTTTTTATTTAGAAAGATTCTGCACAACAAAAGTATTGTTGCACATAAAGAAAATAAGGATTAGAAAATGTTTGAGAAACGTATTTAAAATTTCATAAAAATGTAGATCATTCCAAGTTGGTATTGGCTTTTCTTGCTGCTTTTCCTGGTATTTGCATATTTAAGAGGCACAGAACTCCCCACCAAACCATTTCAAATTACTTTTGTGCAGAATTCATCCTCCTCTACACTACTATCCTACTGCTGTGGGAATAAACTATCACAACCTTAGTGGCTTAAAACAACACAGAGTTATTAACTTCCAGTATGGGAGTCAGACATGGAAAATGAGTCCACCGGGCTGCATTCACTTTGGAGGCTCTAGGGGAGAAGCTTTCCTGGACCTTTCTAGCTTCCTGAGACCACATTCGTCGTTTGGCTTGTGGTACCTTTCCTTCATCTTCAAGGCCAATAAGTAGCATAGCATATTCACATCTTTCTCGTTATCCCTTGGCTTCTTGTCACACACCTCTGTCTGAATCTGACTCCTCCTGCATCCCTCTCATAAAGAACCCTGCCATTGCATCAGGCTCACTGGATAACCCAAGATAAACTCTTCATCTCAAAGTCCTTAACCTGATCACCTCTTCAAAGTCCCTTTGTCATCCAAGGTAACAGGCACAGATTCCAGAGATTAGGGTGTGGGCATCTTTAAGGGCCATTATTCAGCTTACCACATCCCCAACCTTCAGGGAAGAATAGGGAACTATTTTTCATTTGCTCGGGGAAAGAACTGTGGTTCTTTGCCTTGGCTTGGGAGCTTTTTAAAATTCGAAAGCCTGGGATGCACCCCAACACCAAGTAAATTAAATACCTGGAGATGGCTCATAGGTCTCAGGTACTTTTAAAGCTCTCCAAATGATTACAGTGTGCAAGCAAAGTTGAGAACCCCTTATTTAGATGTTTTGTTTTATTTTTGAAGGCCCTCGGGGGCATGGTCTGGATATAGGAAGGTGCCTCAGTTTCACTAATCTGACTTCAGAGTTTGTTGAGAGGCAGATGAGAATATCTAGGAGAATGCATATTTTAATGGCTCAATATTTGTTAGTTTAGATTAGCTTTAGATGCTATAGTCAAGAGGACAGGATGAAGACAACCTATTCTAAAATTATCAAGTTCAAGCACTAATGATTTAATTATATAAATCTATAGATGAATCTTGTATATGCTGAGTACATAAATTTAAAAAAAAACACACACCTCTTTTTTGAATTTTTCCCACAATAGTGAAAATTCAGTACATCTCACATCCTGTTTGAGCTATAAATCACTGGTACTGAATATAATTCAATATTCTGAAATTGAAACTGGCTTAGTGATGCATTACATGGATTTATTTGAATCCAAAATAATTCCTGCCTATGATTACTTTCTATGTCTTCACTTAAAGTTGACCTCTCTGCATGGCTACAAGGATCAGGTAATTTAGGAAGGCTTATTTTGGTTGATATTTGGAAATTGAATTAATATTCATACAGTCACTGAAGCAAGCAAGATCTTGGCATAATCATGATTCTTTTTCAGATATATATATATATATATATATATATATATATATATATATATATATATATATATCTCCAGATTATTACTCCTAAAAAAAGAAGAAACAAAGAGAGTTGAGATTATATTTTACTCCATTGAATGAATATTTGGATTGTTAATGACTTTCTACTGGTTATTTCTATTTCCCAAGATTGGAAATCAATTGTATGCTGGGCTTCACTGAGGAAAAGGGTTTAGGAACAGTTAAGTGATGACATAACCATAAAATGGTCAGTTGGTGTTTCTGTTTTGATGCTACAAAGACAACAAGGAATATAGTGGCTCATTTTTCAGATAAGGACAAAAAAGCCTAACAAACAACTTGGGCCCTACTTTCAACTAGGAGAAGTGTGGGAAATGTTATATATATATACTAAATTACTGGATTGCACAGGGCATTTTCAAAGGTCATGGGGACAATAAAGAAAACATTTGAAATCAAACGGTTCTCCAGGTTTATTCCTAGAGTAGACTTGGTTCGAAGTCATTTGTTAAATTTTTATTAATAATTTTAATAATAGGAATGATTTGTTAATATAATTACTAATATAATAAATAAATAAGGAATATTGTGTAACATACCAAATTGCTTACCTGTGTTGGCCAAAGGAATGTGTTCATTAGCATTTTTGACAAACACTAAAAACACAACAATATTCCCCATGGAGTAAGCATTCTCTCAGTCCATATGTAGTAAAAAATAGCTACTTAATGCACTTTAACTGAATTACCTCATTTAATTTAATCCTTGAAATAACTGTTTGATATAAATACAAATAATATACTATTTTACAGATGAGAAAACTGAGAAGCAGAGGGGTTTACTATCACAATCATACAAGCAATAAGTGGCAGAGCCAGGTGGCACATCTAAGTGTGATTCTTAATGAGCCTGGACCACTTCAGTTCAAGCTTGTGAAAGGCTTTAACTAACTTTCAAGCGCCATGGATTCACAGTTGTAAGAACTAAAATCCAAGACCAAAAGAAAAGAGAAAGCACAGACCAACGCTTTGTGGCCAGGCTGGTTTCTCAGGACATAATGAGATTAGAGTGAGAAATTTTACTACAAAGGAGAGGCCTTCAAGACTGGATTTTTTTATTTGAAATTATATCATGTGCTTGTGTAAACCATCCTCACAATGATATTGATTGCTATTTGTGTGTTCCACTTTGAAAATCCTGATCACTCAGAAGTAAATTAATTTGTTCCATTTTGTGTTTCGCCTAGGTATAAAATACCTAAATTTTATTTTCACAATTCAGTGTTTCTCAGCCTGATCCTTAAATCACAAGGCCTAGAATTACCTGCTTGTTAAAAAATATACTTCCTGGATCCCACTTTAGATCATCTGAATCAAACTCTCTGAGGTCAGAGCCTGAGGAGGCTGTCTTTCTTTTTACAGACCCATCCAGTGATTTGTGGTGGAAACTAATTTCATTTGCTCAAAATGTAGATTCTGAAATCAATGCTCATTATAATGATTTAGATTTTAGACAGACAGCACAAAGCTTCAGGGAAATAGGACAATGATAATGATATACTCCATATTCTGTTTTCCTCTATCCCCATTTTCTCAAGTTAACTTCCTCCTGCCCTTTTCTTCATTCACCAGACATTAACTGAAACTTCTACAATGCATAGCCACTAGGCTGGCCTGGCATACAAGACTATTATCAAATCGTTTGGGAGACTCTGTATACTTTATCCTCTTGCATATTAGAGAAGCCCCGCCATAAAGAAACTTGTTTGATATTACTAAAATCCAGCATTTTCCAAAATTATTTACCCACATATTTACCCATACCCTTTCTTCAAAGAATATCTATCATCTTAAAGGGTGCCTTCAGAAAAAGTGGATATGACAATGACTTTTTTTTACATAATTAAAATGATCAACAAATCAACAAATGGCAAGTGCTGGCAAGGATGTGGACAAAGGGAACCCTGGTACACTGCTGGTGGGAATGCAGATTGGTGCAACCATTATGGAAAACAGTATGGAGTTTTCTCAAAAAGTTAAAAATGGAATTGCCAGTGATCCCACTTCTAGGAATATATCCTAAGAAACCCAAAACACCACTCAGAAAGAAGGTATGCACCCCTATGTTCATAGCAGCACAATTTACAATAGCTAAGATCTGGAACCAGCCCAGTGCCCATCAGTAGATAAGTGGATAAAAAAAGCTGTGGTACATTTGTACCATGGAATACTATGCAGCAGTGAAAAAGAAGGATCTCTTACCCTTTGAGACAGCATGGAGAGACCTGGAGAGTATTGTGCTAAATGAAATAAGCCAGTTAGAGAAAGACAAGTATCACATGATCTCACTCATATGTGTAATGAACAAAATAAACTGATGAATGGAGTGGCTCCAGAAACATAGAAGCATGGAACAGACTATTGAATCTCAGTGGGAAGGTTGAGGTGGGTGAGTAGGAAGAAATCAACCAAAGAACTTGTATGCATATATGCATAACCCATGGACACAGACAAAGGGGTGGTGAAGGCCTGGGACAGGGGGTGGGGGAGGGCTAGAAGGGGTTAATGGTGGAAAAAGGGGACATATGTAAGACATTTAATAATAAAGATTTTTTAAAAAAAGGATCCTAACTTAAATGTCTCTAATTATCTTTAGAAAAGCACAAGCTCAACCAATTCAACTCTGTTGTCATAAATTTAGGTAAATGACTTAGTAAGATCAGCCTGGTCTCTGTTTCACTGTTATTTTTCAGTTTGTCTTTATATGCTTTTAAATTATTAAAGCAACATGTTGTTAGAAATAGCCCCAGATCCAGGGGTCCTGGCAGAACACAAAGGACACTCAGGAGCCAGACAGCAAGGCAAATATCTTCACTTCTGCAGAAGGATGTGCACACTGAACAGTGGTCCACTCAGGGTTTTGTCTGATGAACGTCATCTGTCCTTCACTCTTTATTGGTCAGAGCTTAGGCTTACAGTCTTGTGTGATTGGCTAATTTAAAGGAAAAAGGGGGGTTGACCTTTGCCATTTCAAAATGGTGGCCCCCAGTGGAGCTGTGAACCAAAATGGCAGCTGCCAAGTCACACAAGCCAAAATGGCAGGTGCCTAACCACCCTTCTTTGACAGAAAAGATTACTTGTTTATTCTCACAATGTGTACTTCAAAAAAATCACAAGTACAACAGAAGCATATAAAGTATACTGTAAAATGTAAAAAATTACTCCTTATTCCTGCCATGTCAGTCTCATTTATTTACCTATTTTCCTTTTCATTGTGTTTGGGAGCATGCACACACACACACACACACACACACACACACACACATGCACACACACATGCACACAGAATGTACACGGAAAATATATATACGTATATATGTTTTACAAAGAGGAGATTGTGTATTGTTCTAAACTTCACTTTGTCCAGTAAACATGTTGCATCAGGTTTCTGAAGTTCCCTGGAAATAGGATCCCAGGTTCCTAGTGACCTTTCACTATTTTAAAAGCGCATTTGCAGTGAGGTCTATGGAAAACAACACCACGACCTAAGAAGAATTCAAGTGAGTGAACTGCTTGTCCAAACCTGTGGTAACCAGTTGGCTTTCTGATATGTCTCAGCACATTGATGCAGGAGGACGTGTTCTATGCAGTAGTCACGTGTCCTATGCAATATTCACATGTGTTCTATGCAATAGTCACACGTGTGCCATGGAATTTTCACAACTGAGTTCTGCATAAATGCATTTTGCAAATCAAACACTTTTTAAATATATTAGGAAAGAAATCACTCTTTAAAGGAAATCTGATGTGAATTTTACTTTACACCTAAGAATCCTATTAAAATATAAATAACTAGATGCCCAATGCATGAAATTCGTGCAAGAGTAGGCCTTCCATTCCCCAGCTGTGGCACTGGCTTCCCTCCAGCCACTGGCATGTACCCGGGACTCAGGCTTCCCTTGCAGCCTCTGCTTAGTCCAGAAGGTTGTCCAGAAGGACATCTGGTCTAATTAGCATATTACACTTTTATTATTATAGATTGCTCCCTAATTCATGAGTTTGAGTAATGCAGACTTTTCTAAATCAAACATTTGGATTTTGGGAAGATTTTTACAGCACCCCAAAACAACAAGTTAATGGGATCTTACTCTTACAAGGTCTATGTTCTTTTTATTTACAAAATTATGATCAATAAGAAAGGTAAAGTTCAATTTTTTAAATTTATTTTTCAATTTCAGTTTACATTCAATATTATATTAGTTTCAGATATATAGCATAGTGATTACACATTTATATACCTTATGCAGTGATATCCCAATAACTCTAGTACCCATCTGACATTGCCAATTTGTACATCTTACTCCCTTTCACCTTTTTTACCTATCCCCTCCTTACTCCTCCCATCTGGAAACCCTCAGTTTTGTTTTCTGAATCGATAAGCTTATTTCTGTTTTTTTACAACATTTTTTTAGATTCCACATAAAAGTGAAATCATATGGTATTTGTCTTTCTCTGTCTGACTTATTTCATTTAACATGATACCAGCTAGGTCCATCCATGATGTTGCAAATGGTGAGATTTCACTCCTTTTTAAGGCTGAATATTATTCCATTGTGTATATGTACCACATCTTCTTTATCCATTCACCTAAGTTGCTTCTATATCGGGGCTATTGTAAATAATGGTGCAATGAGCAAAGAGTGCATATATCTTTTTAAATTAGAGCTTTTGATTTATTGGATAAATACCTGAAGTGTAATTGCTATGTCATATGGTAGTTCTATTTTTAATTTTTTAGTAACTTCTATGCTGTTTACATAATTGCTACACCAATTTACCATCCCACCAATAGTGTATGAGGGTTTTCTTCTTTCTACATCCTTTCCAACCTTTGTTATTTGTTGATTTATTGATTATAGCCATTCTGACAGGTGTGAGGTGATATCTCATCGTGGTTTTAATTTGCATTTCCCTGATGATCGTTGATGTTGAACATCTTTTCATATGCCTATTGGCCATCTGTATGTCCTCTTTGGAGAAATGTCTATTCAAATTCTCTGCATATTCTGTGCTTCTCAAATGTTAATGTTCACACAAATCAGTGAAGTGATCTTGTTAAAATGTAGATTATGTTTCTGTAGGTCTGCGTGGGGCCTGAGTTTCTGCATTTCTAACAAGCTTCCAGATTATGCAATATTGCTAGTCCTCACTCCATACTTTGTGTTACAGAAGTCTACAGTATTCTATCTAGTAATACATTGCTCAGGTCACTTTGCTCCATGACACTTTACCAATCACTTCTTCCTTTTGGGACAGATGAAATCCCAGAATTATGTTACTTCCTAAGCTTTTGCAAGTGAATATAGTAGGAAATAAACCAAATGAATAATTTATCAAATGCTCTGATAAGTGATTAGTGAAATATATGTCCAGATAATTAAAGTTGCCTATCATAAATGTATTTTGTCATTGTGCCCATTTTATACTCTTTAAGATACTGACACAATGTTATAGAGCCACACATGGCAGCAGTATGAAGCAGGTATAATTATCTTCATTTTGTAGATAAAGAAAAGCAGGTTCAAAGAGAACATGTATGTTGCCCCAAGTCAAACAGTTGGTCTGTGAGTAGGAAGTGCTGCCTCTCTAATTTGGAATTGATCATCAGACTCTGAGCTTCACAGAATTAAAAGGAAAAACATCTGGTGAGGGTTCCTAAGACAAGAATTGCTTATCTACGAATCACATAAGCCAATATTCCAAGCACAGATCACCCTTATAGTCTGGGAGAATAAAGCTTAAGTGGGATTTCTGGGTATTTGGAAAAACAAAAGTCTTTATTTGGACACAACAAAAATCATTCTTGATTTATTTCTGTGACTAGCCATAGATAAAGAAATATTCTCACCAACCTCGGTTCTCCAAACAGCTGTAATGACAGAGCAACTTCAAGTCTCCCCTTCCCCAACCCCCCAAAAACAGGCTTAGGTGTGGTGATGGCATTGTCATGTTGAAGTTGTTTGAGAGCTTTTCTTCTTTGTTGAACATCAAGAATCAGGTCTGGGGGAAAATCTGTAAGCACTATAATTAACTTCAATTTTAATTTCTGGGTGTCTGTTTTCTCCCAGCTGCTGCCAAGGTTCTCCTTTAGTCGCATCAGTTAGAACAGCATTCATGAAGCGCAGGCCAAGCTTCCTTTGGCAATTGTTATGAGGTTTCAGGGTGATGGGCTCAAGCCCTCCTGGGAATCTCGGAGCCAAACTAAAACATAGGTTGACTTTAAAAAAAAAAAAAAAAGAGGGGGCCACCCGTTTCAAGAAGCCAGTTTTTATTCCTCAGCTTGAGGGAAACTTTTTAGATTTGGATTTTTAATACTTCTTAATTTTTAAATTGTTTTGGTATCTATTTAATCTTTAATCTTCTTTAGTTTATTTTTTATTATCCCTTCCTTTCCTATTACTATTACTTTTCTTTATATGTTTACATATAGCTCTGTGTGTATTTGTTCTGTTATGAATTGAGAGCCCTGAAAGACCAGGCAGATTATTCTTCTAACATACTGTAATGCTATTTAAATTAAGGCCTTCACTTCTTTTAAAATCAATTTGTATTATACCCATTATAATGCCAGTTTACCCAATTTACACAATTAGTGGTGGGCCAGCTAGAACCAATGGGATATCTGAGGAGTTAGGCTTATGGAATAAAAAGGACCTACTGAGTGATTCACTGTAGGGAGATAACAGGACAGGGCGAGGGCACTGTTGACTGACCCAACGCCTAGAAGGCATCCAGTTCTAGTCAGACATTTACCAGGAGTAAGAATGTGTGTGCTGTACTAGGTGGCCTGGGTTATTAGAACATACAAGACATGATTTCAGTCCTCAACATGCTCACAGTCTAGACAGGGAAATAGATCAGAACATACAGAGCAGAGAGTAATGCTATGATAATAACATAGGAAAGAGATTTCTTTCAATGAAGGTAGAGGAGTTTGGGGTAAATTCACGGAAATTACTGCATTTGTGTCAAAACTTAAAGGACAGTCAGCAATTCCATAAACATGAATGAATGGTAAGAATAGTTAGGAAAAAATAGCTTATGCTATTTCATCCACAGAGGTGGGAAAGTGACAGGCATGTACAGGGAATGATGTGACTGGTTTAAAAATGTTCATGAAAGATTGTTGAACTGGAAGCTAGAAGAAGCAAACCCCCCTTGTAATAATTTTATCTCTATAATTTAATAATTTTACAAAATTTAATAATTTTACCTCTATAATTTTAATAATTTTACCTCTATAATTTAATAATTTTGCAAAAAAGTGAGAGGCATTGGTCTTAGAGGATATATGACCAATGTCATATGTCATATATCCTCTAAGACCAATGCCACTCGCTTTTTTGTAAGCACACTTCCCTTCCATAGGCCTCTTTATTGAAAATCAAAATCAATGATTTTATATTTAAAGATAGATATAAGGAAGAAGGGGTTCCCCCCCCCTTGAGCTTCATAACAATGTGTTTCCTATATATAGTCCCTCATCACTTTTCAGAGTGTAGACATCTAACCAGGTCACTTAAAGATAAGCTTATATTGTGAATATGAGATTGATAGCACAATTTATTTAGTTCAGGCTTAGTGATAGGAGAATATAAGTCATTGACATGTCTTTTTTTGTGCAGTTTACTTTTATTCTTGTAGTTTATATAGAATGTCTCCACTTCTATTATGAGAGCTATTAAAAGATACTAATTGAAAGAATTCTCTTTGAATTAAATTGCCATATTCAGACTTCTCTCCAGGCTCAAGTGTGAATACCTTCTTGTGTCCTATAAACATTGTCAAGTTCAAATTCAGTATTATTACTTACTCAATAATTCCAACTGACCTGTGTCACCTGATCTAAGTGTCTCCATTCTCTGGGCTTTAGTTACTCCCAACATCATGTGGACGTCATGGATTTTTAGCAATGCATGCGAAGTGCCTTCTTCTTTAAATTTGTTCCCTTTTAATGTCTTACTTAATTATTTAACCCAGTGGAAGGTTTTGAAGGAAACTTTGGTCAGGATAGGAATTGAGGGCCACCCTTTGGCATCTGGGAGCTCCTTTTTCACTCCTATCTTCAAAATCCCACATTAATAGCAAGAAAACTTTGCATTGCTGAAACATATGTATTTGATATGCATTTAATCTTTAGTTCATTTTCTTTGTATTTATTTTTTTATTATTCCTTCCTTTCCTATTACTATTACTTTTCTTTATACGTTTGTATACCTAACTCTGCGTGTATTTGTTATGTTATGGATTGAGAACCCTGAAAGGCCCAGAAAATGTTTCTTAGGAGCCAGAATCCTCATTTAAAAAAAAAAGTATTATTATTTTCTTGGACTCATAAAACCGTAGTATTTTAAATTACTATATTATTTAAAGTGATTGTGTGCATGCTATACATACCATAGGTCACAGATAACACTTTCATTTATACTCTTTTTCAAGATGTGAAGGCAATACATTTTTATCTTGCTTCCATCTGCTTCCCTCGCCCCCTCTCCTTTTGCTCACAGCATGGCAACAAGAGTTACAGCTTAGCCTGTTTTGCTTATGGAACTGTTCCAGAAGCAGTTTTGAAGGTGTTTTAAAAATGAAGACATCTGGCAGCTGGCATACTTACAATTCATTTGCCAAAGACAAGTTGCACGCTGCTGGAATTTTCAACTGAAGGTCACGCACTAGGTAAGAAGCAGTCAGGTGGAGATGGTGCATAAGAAGCCACACGCTGAAAAACTGTGAGGTCTGTGAAGCTGGGTGGGCTAAATCGAGAAGCATGCCTGTCTCCTTGTTTACCCCTCACCCCCTTGTCACCAGGCTCCTTTAAAAGAGGTAAGGGGGGGCGGGGAATCCAAACCAATAAAATTGACAGTGAATCACAAGGCATATCAGCAGGAGCCCTGGAAAATGGGTGAGAGGAAAAGGGGACTAAATAAAGAAGATGAAAAGAGAATTTAACATAGTGCTGGACAAACATGTTCCTATCTGTTGAGTGATCCCGTTTTTCAGAAAGAAATAGACTAAGATATTCTGGGTTTACAGCTCATCCCATGAGTGAATTACTAATAGGACACCAGTGAATGCTCTGTGACAGAAGATTTGCTTGATGTTTGATAAAGTTATAGAATTTGGGGTTTTCTGTTTTAAACTCTTTTCTTGTAGCTGGGAGTCACTAAGTGTCAAATCAATTAGTTTTGTGATTTTACACTTGTGGCAAATGAAACTGTTTTATGGGTTTTATCTTTATTTTCCTGCAGCAGGAATTTAATACATAAAAATAGGCATTTCATTATGACCTTAACATTTGCCCAAACAGAGCAAAGGCAGGAAATTGTCTCACTACAGTGAGCATCTCTCTCTGACAGATTTCAGCACAGTAAATGTAATATGGGCCATATTTGACATGTAAGCAATGAGAGATCTATATTAATAAAAGGGTAATATGCTAATTAGACCAGGTCAACTGGACATCTTCTGGTCATCCGGTCCTCCTTCTGGACAAAGCCATGGTGGTGGGAGCCAAGGCAGAGGCAGTTAGGGGCAATCAGGCCAGCAGGGGAGGGTGGTTAGGGGTGATCAGGTTGGCAGGCTGAGGGGTTAGGGGCTATCAGGCAGGCAGGCAGGTGAGCGGTTAGGAGTCAGTGCTCCTGGATTGTGTGAGGGATCCCGGATTGGAGAGGGTGCAGGCCAGGCTGAGGGGCACCCCCCTCCCTGGTGCACAAATTTCGTGCACCGAGCCTCTAATCTATATTTATAGAAGCCTAATGACCATCTAACCATTTGACTGTCCGACCGGTAGCTATGATGTGCAATGACCACCAGGGGACAGAAGCTCTGACCAGTAGCTATGATGTGCACTGACCACCAGGGGGCATACACTCTGAGCTGCGGTGACTTGGCAGCTGCATTTCTTAGGTGACATACCTGGAACCAGAGAGAAGGGAGCCCAATTCCGGGGTGCATCACCTGAGAACTGCCCTCTCGCAATCTGGGACCCCTCAGGGAATGTCGGAAAGCCAGTTTTGGCCCAATCCCTGCAGGCCAGCCTGAGGGACCCCGCTGGTGCATGAATCCATGCACCGGGCCTCTAGTATATTTCTAAAGCAATCATTAGAGAGTATTTGTATTAGACCTTGATATATTTCCATGCAATAAGTCTAAGATTATTTTTTGCCTTTCTAAATTCATGCCTGTTGTATTAAGTGAGCAATCCTATCTTCTGTTTAAAATACTGAGTAAAAGATACTAGTTAGCGGAGAAGGAGATAATGTTACAGTTACAATTTTCTTGTTGGGGAAGGTTGACCCCCACTCTACCCCAGATGGAGAGAGAATTGCTGGACCTACAGAAGCTGCAAAACTCTGACCCAAGTGCAGGATCTAGTCCAAAATTTGTGCATTGGACTACTGACCTGCAGAGTTAACAATTTTTTTAAATGTTGACAGGAGCGTTTACATTTTTTAAATCTGTATTTCCAGTTTCTTTTTAAAAATTGAAAAATCAGGCATCACTGCCCACAACCCCTCCTGAGAAAGGCCTGCTGGTCCTGGCCCAGCAGGGGTTCTCCAGTCACAGGGTCCTGCCACTCCCCATTCTCTCCAAGGCTGAATGCAAATTGCTGCTTGGTTGCATTTGTTGTTATTGTTGTTGTTATTTTTCTGAAATCAGAGTGAAGAGGAAAGAGATATTTCTGGCATGTTTGTCTCTGTCAAAGCAAGGAAATGAAAATAGTCCAGAGGAACAAGTTTTTCTGACACTAGGCCTTCTGCCCACACTGACAACCTCTGCAGCCCCTGCTGCCCTTTGACCTTGTTTCCTTTCTTACACGAAGCACCACCTCTGACTGCCTTGGGTTGAAATTCCAGGGGCTCACGCTCTTTCCTGGCCTGGCCAGGATCACTAAACCTCTACCCGACATCAGAACTGCTGCAGTTTCACAAATGAAGGCTTCCTAAAGGTACCCAACATAGAGGCCATTCGTGCCTTTCAAACACTGACAAGGATGGGAGAATGTGAGGGTCGGGGACTAGGGCTGAGGAGCTGGGAGAGGGGGGTGGTAAACTGTTTGATAATATTATGACATTTAAAAATGTACTTTTTCTTTCATTGCCTGGCTTATTTCACTTAACATAATGCTCTCCAGGTCCATCCATGCTGCTGCAAATGGTAAGAATTCCTTCTTTTTTATAGCAGCATAGTATTCCATTGTGTAGATGTACCACAGTTTTCTAATCCACTCATCTACTGATGGGCACTTAGGCTGTTTCCAAATCTTAGCTATTGAAAATTGTGCTGCTGTGAACATAGGGGTGCATATATCCTTTCTGATTGGTGTTTCTAGTTTCTTAGGATATATTCCTAGAAGTGGGATTACTGGGTCAAATGGGATTTCCATTTTCAGTTTTTGAGGAAACGCCATACTGTTCTCCACAGTGGCTGCACCAGTCTGCATTCCCACCAGCAGTGCACGAGGGTTCCTTTTGCTCCGCATCCGTGCCAGCACTTGTCGTTTGTTGATTTGTTGATGATAGCCATTCTGACAGGTGTGAGATGGTACCGCATTGTTGTTTTGATTTGCATCTCTCGGATAATTAGTGACTTTGAGCATGTTTTCATGTGTCTCTTGGCATTCCTTCTGTCTTCTTTTGAAAAGATTCTACTTAGGTCCATTGCCCATTTTTTTATTGGATCATTTATCTTCCTTTTATTAAGTTGTATAAGTTGCCTGTAGATGTTGGAGATTAAACCTTTATCAGTGATAACATTTGCAAATATGTTCTCCCATACAGTGGGCTTTCTTGTTGTTTGGTTGATGGTTTCTTTTGCTGTGAAAAAGTTTTTTTTTTATGGAAAATAAAGAACATTACAACCTGATGAATAAAAAGGTAGATACAGAGGCAGTAAAGCACCGAACAGACTGTTAAATTACAGCAGGAAGGCTGGGGAGTGTTGGGGAGGGAGGGAAATAGATCAACCAAAGGACTTGTATACATGCATATAAGCACACCAATGGACACAAGACACTGGGGGTGGGGTGGGATGAGGGCATGCGACAGGGGGCAGGGGAGGCTGGGGGAAGGTCAATGGTGGGAAAAAGGAGATATATGTACTACTATGTGTAATACTTTAAACAATAAAAAAAAATTATGTTCCCCCTAAAATAAGTAAGTAAATGAATAAATAAATAAAAATAAAAATGTACTTTTTTTCATAAATTTACTCATAAATTGGTCTTGCCTTTGAGATTTTTTTTTTTTAATCATTAGGCCTTGCTTCTTTCTTTGAAATTTAGAAGTTATAGAATCTGGGGATATTTTTCTTTACTTTTACTTAAAGAGAAAATGCCATAAACTTATATGAGAAAATGGTACCTGGTAGAAATGAAGATATCTGCCTGGTGATTTTAGTGGTTGGATGTGAAATCAGTGAGCAGTAACTACATAGTACTCTTTTCATGTAGGGGCCATGCCTTAAGTGTTATGGCTCCCTGAGGAGAATTTTAGAGTTATTGGGATTGCAAACTACATGAAGTACAAGCACGCTGTAGCTCATATGATCTAAACTAAAAACTTAGGAGATAGATTATCAGTGCTTAGAAATGGGTTTTGGAAAAAATATCGATGATTTGTCAATTCTTCATTATTCCTTTAACATTTATTTATTTGTTTTTGTTTCAGTCAAGTGTCTATCAGACAAGGCCAATCTGAAATCCCTGCTAAGCTTTTCATTCATCACATAAAGCTTTCCATTCAGACCTTCTGATATACGAAACCAAACCTAAGGAGTATTATTTCTATACAGAGTATTGTATCTCTAAAATGATCCCACAAAGTAATTCTTACTGCAACATTAGTTCTCATTCTCCTTGTGCATGATTTTAGGTCATTTTTATTTGTACAGAATTTCATTACTGAGTAAAAGGGAAGCAAAATATAGATATAGATAATTTCTAGTAACAACATCAACAGTGAGTTGGGAGCCCTGGCCTGTGTGATTCAATTGGCTGGGTGTCTTCCTGTGCACAGAGAGGTCGCTGGTTGGTTCCTGGTCAGGGCATCTGCCAGGGTTGCAGCTTGATCCCAGTAGGGGGCATGCAGAAAGCAGCCAATTGATATTTTTCTCTCCCATCAACTTTTCTCTCTCTCTCCCTCTTCCTTCCTCTTTCTCTACAATTAATAAAATCATTTTTTAAAAGTGAGTTGGGGAAAAGAAAAATATAGATTATCAAAAATAGTTGAATTTTCAAGAAATAATTTCTGGTGCATGTGTGTTGGTAGCAGAGTGGCAGGGACTTAAGTTATTCTTTTCAACATTTATAAAAAAGTTAAGTAAAGGCACTTTGGAAGTAATAAAATTAAATTGAATACATATAAAGAATATACACATAAACATCCTATCTAATAAAGAGGGAATATGCTAATTGACCATCACACCCTCACAAAGATGGTAGCGCCCATCGCCAATAAGGGGGGAATATGCTAATTGACTGCCATGCCCTCAAAGATGGCAGCACCCACAGCCACAAGATGGCAGCACCCAGTCCCCTCGGTCCCACCAGGGTGGCACACACAGCATGGCTAGGCCCGCCCCCAGGCAGGTCCAGCCACTCTGCACACCTGCCTCCAGAGTCCCCCAACCCCTTTGGCCCCCCAGCTACCCAGGGCTGTCCTGAGGCACAGGCAAGCCTCAGATGGCAGCTGCCCAGCTGCCCAGTGCAAGCCTGAGGGATGACCAAATGACTGAACAAGTAGGCTACGTGGGGTGACCAGGCTGGCAGAGAGGTTAGTGAGGGACGACCAAACAACTGAACAGCAGGCTGCGTGGGGTGACCAGGCTGGCAGGGGGGGCAGTTAGGAGCAACCAGGCCGGCGGGGGTAGGGGCCAGTTAGGGGTGACCAGGCAGGCAGGCAGGTGAGCAATTAAGAGCCAGTGGTCCAGGATTGTGAGAGGGATGTCCAACTGCCAGTTTAGACTGGCAGTCAGACATCCCCCGAAGGGTTCCAGATTGGAGAGGGTGACAGCTGGGCTGAGGGGACCCCCACATGCACGAATATTGTGCCTTGGGCCTCTAGTATTAAATGACAACCTAAAAACATGGAAAACGAGGCAAGCTGACATGTCTGTCATGGCCTAGACCCTTGCACAAATTTTGTGCATCAGGCCTCTAGTTCAATTATAAAAGGAAATTGCAATCAAATTCCTTAAAACCCCATTTTAATTTTGTCTTGAAAAAATGTATTTTATATTAATGTTCATTGATAAATATAATTAAATGCCTGGTATTTGAATAATGATAAAGGGTGTACAAATGGCTATGTGCTCTTATTATTACTATCAACACTAAAATACAATCATGGACTTTGGATGGCATGATCTAGGGATTTAGTTTTAAACATTGGGTTATTCTCACTCAACCAATATTGAGCAAATGTTATATGCTTAATTATGATAGATGTTGGGTTTACAATTGAAAGTAAAACATTATATAATAAAATAAGACATTAAAAACCATCACATATATATATGCATTCCACGAACACACCAGGCATGCTCCTGATTTGGGGTATTTGTACTTGCTGTTGCCTTTGATTTGACTGCACTTTCCCAGATATCCACATAGCTCACTCCCTTACTATCTTCAAGTCTCTACTCAAATGTCACCTTCTCAGTTGAACAGTGCATAATTCTAAACTCAGCCAAATGAGCATCAAATGTGAGGACGTGAGAAACCAAGATGGCAGCATAGGTAAACACCTAAACTGCTCCCTCACACAACAATTTCAAAACTACAACTAAAAGACAAAACGGACATCATCCAGAACCACAGGAAGGCTAACTGAGTGGAAATTCTACAACTAAAAGGAAAGAGAAAAGCACACTGAGACTCACAGGAGCTGTGGAAGTAAAGACAGAGGTATGGAGGTGCGCTCGATGAGGTCTGGCAACTGAGTACGCAGCTGGCTTTCTCAATCGGGAGGGAGACAAAAGCTCCCGACTGCTCTGAACTCCAGTTCCTGGCAAAACCCTGGGGACCCAGACTCATATGAGGAGAAACTGGACTATCTGGCATCAGGTGAAACTCCAGGGAAGCTTTCTCTCAGAGGTGCTTGCAACAATTACCGCAGGACACTGAGACCCAGGGGCCTAAAATATAATTTTTAGGTCCTGGTGAAGGAAAAAGGTAGAGAAAACTCAATCAACTCCCAAAAAAGATAGAGACATAAAAAAAGAAATTGCTTCTTTTTTAAAAGGTGAGTATTAAATATTTAATAGTAGAAGTATATGCAAACATGTTAATCATAATGAATGCAAACATTAATTATTTTATTAAAAGGCAGTGATTGTCAGATTTTATTTTAAGCTAGCTACTTACTATTAGCATCTTTCTGAAATATCTCTATCCATCCTTTAATTTAATTATGTGACACTTCCAAACAAATGACACAGCATAATTAAAATAAAGGGATGGATAGAGATATTTCAGAAAGATGCTCACTAAAAAGGAGAAAAACCAGTTAAGGCAATATTAACATAACATAAATCAGATTTGGAGTAGAAAGTTTTTAATTTGGACAAAGAGGAAGATTTTACATTATAACAGAATACTCTATCAAGATACAAAAATCATAAGTTTTATGTACCTAACCATCCAGCTTTGACATATATAAAACAAAAATATTAGAAATGCAAGTAGATATTGTTAAATCTATAATCTTAGTAAGAGAATTTAGTGCACCTCTCAGAATTTGATTATTAAAATAGCCAAATAATAATAATGATGATAATAGAACCAGAAACATAGAAGCATCGAACAAACTGTCCATCCTATGAGGGAAGGCGGGGGGTGAGAGGTACGATATCAACCAAAGGACTTGTATGCATGCATATGAGCATAACCAATGGACACAGGCAGTAGGGGGTTGAGGGCATTGCTGGGGGGTGGGAGCAGTTTGGGAGAGGTCAATGGGGTAAAAAGGGGAGACTCATGTAATACTTTAAGTAATAAAGAATTTAAATTAAAAAATAATAATGATAATGATATATAGTGTTTTAATAATACATATAAAATATGTGTGTATACATACATGTATAACAAATAGATGATACACATTTATTTCAAATACAAGTGCATTTTTAAAAATTTACCACCTATTATGTCTTGGGAAAAATACATAGACATATGCTGACTTCAACAAAATCAGAAATCAATAACTGTGAACCAGAAACAATCTAACCACTTAGAGTTTTTTAAATCTTTTAAGTAATTTCTAGATTAAGAAGAAATAACAAAATATTTACAAGTGAATATATTAAAGATACAATATATTAAAAATGTATAATATATTCAGAGGTAAGTATGTAGCAAAATATTAAAGGAATAGTATTTCAAGAAAAGATCATTAAACATATAGAAATTGATGTAATTCATTCATAGTAGCACTAAAGGAAGACAATATGGTCATCTCAATACATTATAAAATTTTGAAAAATAAAATTCAACATTTTCTGTTAAAAATTTTAGCAAGCAGAGAAACCAAGATGGCAGCCTAGGTAAACACCTAAACTGCTGCCTCGCACAACAATTTTAAAACTACAACTAAAAAACAAAATGGACATCATCCAGAACCACAAGAAGGGTGGCTAAGTGAAAATTCTACAACTAGAAGGAAAGAGAAAAGCACACTGAGACAAGAGCTGTGGAAGGCAGAGGTACGGAGGCACGTGCACGGAGAGGGCTGGCAACTGAGTACGTGGTGGGCTTTCTCAATCAGGAGGGAGACAAAAGCTCCGACAGCTCTGAATCCAGTTCTGGGCGAGACTCTGGGGACCCAGACTCATACGGGAAGAAACTGGACTGTCTGGCAGTGGGCGAAACTCGAGGGCAGCTTTCTCTCAGAGGGGCTTGCAGTGATTACCACAGGAAACTGAGACCCAGGGGCCTCTTAGGGTAGAGCTGACAGGAAGCCATCTCTGTTTGCCCTGCACTGTGATCCCACCCCAAAAGGCCATTAGCTGTTTGCTCTGCCATGAGACTCTGCCCCATCCAAGCTGAGTGCAAAGGCTTTTGCATATGAATGGCCTGGTCCTTTGAATTTTAAACTTACCTACAGCTGAGTCAGTGAGACCCAAAACATCCAAAAGAAGGTCCAAGGTTCTGCAGCAGCTTGCATTGCTTCACAGCTGGGCCTCATCTGGGCACCTCCAAAACCCAAACAAAGAAGAGCAATCTGCAGATCCTCCGTAGCTTCTATTGGGTGGCCTCAGGCAGAGACCAAATTAGCACCTCCTTGGAGATCCAAGAGCCAGTGTACCAGGGATCAGAGTGGGACCATCCAGATTACAACTCCTCAGATCCATAAGGGACACACTCAGGGGGCAGACTCAGTGAGCACCAAAGCCCCACTGAAGCAAGTCTTGCCTCCTAAGGGTGTCTCCAGCACAGAAGTTCTCCCACCTTAGACACAGCTGATCCTCACAGCTAATTAGCCTGGAGGCCAATTCCGCCCAGTGATAGCAACAACAATCAAGGCTTAACTACAATAAGACTATGCACACAGTCCACAAAGGGGTGCACCAAGAGTGTCCACCTCAGGAAACTGGGGAGGCTAAGACACTGGGCCCTATGGGACACCTAGCACACAAAGCCACTCTATCAACTCAGGGAAGCAGCCAAAATGCGGAGACAAAGAAACAGGTCACAAATGACAGAAATGGAGGAAAGCAGATGACTGGATATAGAGTTCAAAACCATGGTTATAAGGTTTTTCAAGAATTTTCTAGAAAAGCCTGAAAAATTTAGTGAGAACCTCGAGGATATGAAAAAGGACCAACTAGAAATTAAGCATAGACTGACTGAAATAAAAAAATAATATACAGAGATCCAACAGCAGACTAGAGGATTGCAAGAATCAAGTCAAAGATTTGAAATACAAAGAAGCAAAAAACACCCAACTGGAAAAGCAAAAAGAAAAAAGAATCCAAAAATATGAAGATAGTGTAAGGAGCCTCTGGAATAACTTCAAGTGTACCAATATCTGAATTATGGGGGTGCCAGAAGAAGAGAGAGAACAGATATTGAAAACCTATTTGAAGAAATAATGACAGAAAACTTCCCCCACTGGTGAAAGAAATAGACTTACAAGTCCAGGAAGCGCACAGAACCCCAAACAAAAGGAATCCAAAGAGGACCACACCAAGACACATCATCATTAAAATGCCAAGAGCAAAAGACAAAGAGAGAATATTAAAAGCAGCAAGAGAAAAACAGTTAGTTACGGACAAGTGAGCACCCATATGATTGTCAGCTGATTTCTCAATAGAAACTATGCAGGCCAGATGGAAGTGGCAAGAAATATTCAAAATGATGAATAGCAAGAACCTACAACCAAGATTACTCTACCCAGCAAAGCTATCATTCAGAATTGAAGGTCAGATAAAGAGCTTCACAGATAAGTAAAAGCTAAAGGAGTTCATCACTGCCAAACCTGTATTATATGAAATGCTGAAAGGTATTCTTTAAGAAGAGGAAGAAGAAGAAAAAGGTAAAGATAGACTCGCTCTGTCTTTGCTGCTAATCTCACTCGCAGGCCGTTGCTCTTTACCTGCTGCTCTTCCGTGCCTGCTGCTCCTCCGTGTCCGCTGCTCCGCCATGAGCGCTTGGGGAAATAAAAGAATAAATACATATAGTCTAACTAACACTAAAGCAGGGAAAGGGGATTGGAAATATTGTAATGTGTATAGGAGAGTTAAGGGCAGCCTCCTTGAAAAGGGTATGTTTGAGGAAATTCTTAAAGGAGGGAGGAAGAAAGCCATGTTCACATATGAAAGGAAAAGATTCCAGAAATTGGAAAAAGTCCATGCTAAGGCATAGAGACGCAAGTGTGCCTGGCAAGCTCAAGGAAAGCAAAAAGCCCTGTGGGGCTGGATCAGAGTGAACAAGGAATGGAAGAGTAGGTGATAGGTCAGAGAGATAAGAGGGTACTAGATGTGTGGGGCTTTGTAGAACATTATAATGGCTTCAGTTTTTTGCTCTGAATGAAATGAGAAGCCATTGGAGGTTTAGAGGGGCACCACAGTCCTAGTTCCATTTAGCAAGGTAACTCTTGTTGCTCGGTTGGCTGGAATTTAAAGGGACAAGGACAGAAAGAGGGATAGTAGTGAGGAGTTCACTGTGGTAATCCAGGGAGCACTGGCTGTGCCTTGGATCAGTGGGGGTGGTAGAAAATAGTTGAATTCTGGATATATTTTGAAGTTAGAGCAACAAGATTTGTTGGTGAACAAGATATGAGGTGTGAGAAAAAGAGGAAAGTCAATGTTTTGAGCCTAAGCTACTCCTAAAAATGGAGTTTCTCTTAACTGAGAAGGGAATCTGGTTTGGGATAGAAGTGGGGAGAGATCAGAGGTTCGGTTCGGTTTGATTTTGTTAAGTTTGAGATACTCGTGTCTCAATGTGGAGATACCAAGTAGACATACTTTGTGGAAAGATGGGTTTGGAGGTAAAAAATTTGGGAGTTGTCAGAATTCACTTAGCACCTAAAGCCATGAGCATTTGGATGAGGTCACCAAGGGAGTGAATAGAAGCGATGAAAGGATTTAGTTCTGGGGCATTCCAATATTAAGATTTAGGAAAGCCAGCAGGGAGGAACAGCCAAGGAAACTGGGAAGGAGTGGGTGAGAGGGGCGGAGGGGGGTAAGAAAAAAATCTGGGGAGCAAAGTGTCCTAAAAGCCAAGTGAACAAAGGGTTTTAAGGAGGAGGGTGCAATCCACGGAGTCAAATGCTGCCAATAAGCCGGATAACATAATGGCTGATAAAGGCTCTGAAACCATCCTGCCAGGGATTTGCTGTGTGACTTTGAAAAGGGAACTGCACCTCTTGTTTCTCCTTCATCTGTAAAGGGGTATTATGATAGCTCCTATTTCATAAGGCGATGGTGAGGCTTAAGTGTCTAGATTCATTTAATGCACTGAGAATAGTGCCTGGAGTACCATAAGTGCCAGTTTTAATGGCAGCTATCATTATTATTCTTTGTTGAACATTTTTATTAATTTTTCTTCCAGTTTTATTGAGATGTAATTGACACATAGCGCTGTATAAGTTTAAGGTGTACAGCATAATAGCTTGTCTTACACATATTGTCAAATGATTACCACAGTAACTTTTGTTAGTATCCATCATCTCATAGAGATAAACACACACACACACACACACACACACACACACACACACACACACACACACACCAAGAGAAAAACATGTGTGTGTGTGTGTGTGTGTGTGTTTATTTTTGTGATGAGAACTCTTGGGATCTATTCTCTTAACAACTTTCAAATATACCATACTAGCTATGATTATTATTACCTTTAACAGTAACAAGAAGGAGGAGAAGGATAAAGAAAGAACTGAGATTTGACTATTGACGTTAGCAATGTGGAGGTCATCTGTGACATTGACAATGAGCACTTTGGGTAGAAGGATAAGAGCAAAAGCTGGTTTAAAGTGATGTCATGTCCAGAAGAAAGTGGCAGAAGATAAACTGGAAACAATAAGAACTTTTTCTTGAAAAAGTAAAGAGAAGTTAAGAAAACGTTCGTAACTATAGACAGAAGTTTGATAATATAGGATTTTTTTATTATAGGAGAAATAATAGGTCTTAGATAGTAAGTGTGTTTGTTTTGAATATACCTGAATCAGAGTGTGGCCTCAGCAGAGTGGGTTTGAATGCTTGCTGGTGACAGTGAAGATGGAGGAGTGTGGAGTCCAATGAAGGCACTGAACACCGGCACCTCACATTATAGTAGTTATTAGTTACTACAATGTCTCACATATGTAAGTCCAAAAGAAAGGGCTCTTGTTTCATTCCCTGCTATATGTCCATCACCTGGAACAGTACCTAATAAATAAATACTTAATAAATATTTGTTAAATTATAGCCTATTTCCAGTGAAAATTTGAGACCCAGAAAAGTTAAATAAACTGCTTGCCCAGCTCATTACCCTGGTTCCCAGTATAGTGAATATTCCAGAATTAGGAAAACCTGGGTTTCAAGATTTATACCCTGCTCTTCAGAGCAGTATTAAAGAAAATTACAGCTATTTATTTTTTTTATTGATTTTAGAGGGAGGGGAAGAAAGAGAGAGGAGGGAGAGAGAGGAGAGTAAGAGAGAGAGAGACATATGTGAAAGAAACATCAATTGGTTGCCTCCCATGCGCACCTGGACCAGGGACCCAATCCATAATCTGGGCATGTGCCCTGACCAGAAATCAAATTGGTGACCTTTCGGTGCACAGGACAATGCTCAACCAACTGAGCCACACTGTCCAGGGTAAGCTATTTAAAAGGCTGAAATGAAGCAGAAAAGAAAGGAACTTCCCACTTCTTTTCAAGATTATCCTATGTCATTGCAAACACTATTTTCAGTATGTTGAAAAGTTGAATTTTGTTAATGTGGTTTGTAAATAATTAAAACTTAAAAGTCTTGAAAAAATTTATAAAAGATCTAACAAAACTAATCTTTTGTTAAACAGTACAAATGAAAACAAAATTTTTGAAAACCATTACAAATCTGGACCGTGTTCCTATTGCACGTGCTTTCTATGTATTTTCAAGGACTTCAAGTAATTGAAAACTTGTAAATATGACTTCTTGAGGCATAAAGTTAAATTATATATAAATGTAGCAGATACTTCTACAAAGCTCACCAGTAATAGTGCCTTTAATGTAATTAGAAATTACCTTGAATGTCTTATTCCTCGGTTTAATAATATATACAGCATAAGATTGAAAAGTTAAGAAAAGAATTGTATTTCTCTATAGCATTTACTCCTGGATGTTTAGTGGTATTACTAAGTAGCAATGACTCACTTCATTCATGCATAAAACTTTCACTGTATACACACACACACATACATGGAAAAATGTATACACACTTTAACAGCTGATTCTATTACATTTTGAAGATGAAATGTATTTTAATAAACACTGCCTTTATAATTATTTAAAGTGTGTATACATTTGGGGGGGAAAATATATATATATATATATATATATATATATATATATATATATATATATATATCTTTCACACCATGTTTAAAAATGGCAGTTTTTTACACACACATAATTAAATTGGAATTTTGACCCACTAGAAGAGAATTAATTTTACTTTTACCTTTATTAAATAAATTTTACAGCTGTTTAATAGTTCTGTTAAACATCGTAACTAGCTAGAGTTGGAGAAATATTTTTAGAATAGCTAGGAACTATAAAATGAAGCTAATTCATAGAAGTCTCCAGTTAATTATAGAGAGATTGCTAGAGTGTTTCTATAAAAATATACAAAGTATGCCTAAATCAACATAATTGGAGACATGTAATGTGTCTATATATGGAAGTTAAAAATTGGGTCTCTCCAATCATGTAACCATAGAAGTGTCTTTCTTGCTAAGTTTCTAAAAAGCATAACATTGTGAAATAAGACAAATAGTGTGCCAGAGATTTTTTTTTTCATATTAAAAGTGGCCTCATTTTTGACCTAGTAATTTCCCTTCTGGAAAATTACTACAGGGAGATAGTAAAAAGGAAGGAAAATGCCACACGTTTGAAGATGTTCATTGCAGTGTTACTTATATAATTGTAGAATTAGGATAAAATCTGATGTCCAACAACAGGGGGATGTTTAGTTAAGTTGGAGTCTATCCACTTAATATACTATGTAATCATTCAATGCATAGTATAAAATGTTCATTGTGTAAAAATGTACACTTAATCTGTGTGTGTTTCATTCAACAGTTCAATCTCAATCAATTCAGTTATTGTCATGTCCATATGTGTAACTGTGTAAATGCTACCTGGGCTTAAAGGTAGGGGAAAAACAGATAAGTAGCACTGTTTTAAAATTTTTTTCTTCAGAATGCTTCATTCTGTCTGTCATGACACATTCATAAAGACTTTTAGGTTCCCAGGGTAATTATAAGTTGCACCTAAGCAATCACCATTCAGGCTTTCTCATCCATTGTGACTAGCCCTATGAAGCAGAGAAATTTAGTTTATTGATTCTGTGCATTTTGCTACCCTCTTCAAATCACTTTGGAGTCCTTTTCAGGCGAAATGAAGTAGCTCTATATTTCAGTGCACATCTTTGCTACAGAAGCGTGATTTTCAGCTTTGCAGCCCAAGTATGTGTTCCATGTATGAATAGGAGTCTTTGTGCAACAAGAGTCATCAGCGTCTATGCTGAGAAGAAATGTTCATCTTCTAATGTGCATATATGTAAGCCCTCCCTTTAAAATCAGCCCCCTCAAATGGCACTGAGTACGCTTCTGTGTGTGACACATCAATGTCCATTAATTGCATGAAGGGAACCAAAATTCCAACGGCAAAATCTGTAAAAAGTAGATATACAAAGAAAAGTGGAAGCATCTGTTTAATATATACGACATTAGAATTTAATTTTACCTCTGTGATGCTTTTGTGTGGCTGCAGTGTTACAGCGGAGCACATAAGCATAGCCGTGCAGTGTCAGCAGGTGCATGCCACCAAATTACTGCTTTTAATTTGCATATTCATCTGCTAAGAAGCATGTCATTATCATATCAAAGGGATACTAAGCAACAGCTAACTTGGAGAGATGTGGCATAGTTTCAATAGGAGCAATTAATGCAAGATGAGGACTCTCTTTCTGTCATGTCTCCAGGGCTAGCTGTAATCGGGCTGATTATTGGATACCAATAAGACCAGGCCCAGTTGGCACAGAATAAGAGAAGAACTGGAAAGAGAGCCTGTTAGTCCTCTCCACTGTGCACTTGATGGCAACGTGGTGCTCTGGTCACTCAAATGAATCCTGTTCTTGTTACAGACACTGCCTATATGTACTCATCTACTTCAGTTGTCATAAAATGGCCAAATGCAGTCCAAATGTAATCATGTATTCTTAAAAAGAGAGGGAAATTTCTGGACTCTGGACTTTAGAGGGCATGTAAAGGAAACAGAAAAGAGACATTCAAATTGTGTTCACAAATATAGGTTTCTGTCAGTATTTAGGCATATTTAATTTAAGCAAATATCTCCCATCTTCAAACATTTATTGGTCCCCTGCATATGTATCAATGTCAGGTGATGAAGATGCAGATGGAAACTAGTCACAGTCCCTAATCTCAGTGAATCTGCAGTTGAACAAGAGAGACAGACAGACAAAACGTGAATAACATTTTCTTTCTTATTGTTTATGAACTTAGGAAAGGTCACAGATGTGCAAAACCATCTTCTGATATGACAGTAAGGACATGTGGTATCATCTCTCTTTAGGAAAGTCTTTAAGAACAGAATTTTTTGGTTGAGTTAAATTTTGGAAATGATCGCACTTTTCTTTTCCTAATGAACGTAGTTAAAAGACAATATACAATTTGCCCTGGCAAGTGTGGCCTGGTTGGTAGGAGTGTTGTCCCATGCTCCAAAAGGTTGCCGGTTTGATTCCCAGTCAGGGCACATGTCTGGGTTGCGGGTTCGATTCTGGGTCGATCCCCAGTTGGGCACAGTACATACGGGAGGAAATCGATTGATGTTTCTCTCTTACATTGATGTTCCTCCCTCACTCTCTCTCCCTCCTTCCCCCCTCCTTTCTCTCTAAAAAATATATGAAAACATATGTTTGGGTGAGCATTAAAAAACAAAACAAAAACATTATACAAATTTGAATATTTGAACAAAGGAAGTACAGGTTATTTTTAATTTAATCAATTTTTCATTGGATGCAATGGTATAAGTAAAGGTTTTTAAAAAGTAGAACCATTAACAGGTTGTTTGATATGGGGTCTAGGATGGGATGGTATACACATGCACTTTCATTAATTTATTCAACAAACATTTTTTGAAAACTATGTGACAAGGACTACTCTAAGCACTAGAGATACAGCCTTAAACAAAATGGGTCAAGCGCCTGCCCCTGAGTTTATATTCACACATGCTCCTCTGTGTGAATATATGCACCAAACACAAGCTTAATGGAAAGCTCACTGACATTCATTCAAAAGTGTTTATTGAATAAACACCTTATGTGTACCAGACTAGGGAAGTGAAAGGGGATAGGTATAAAATTTACCTAGGAAACTACAAACCAGCTGTGAGTACAAAAAAAAAAAAAAAGCCTCCAAATGACCAAATAGCTTATGTAAAACAAAACTTAAAAATAATAAGGTATTCCTTTATGGATGTTCAATCATCCAGGTAGTTTCAGACATCAACCAGTCAACTCAGTATATTCACCAACCCCCTTCTTATCAAGCACTGTTAAAATTTTAGGGATGAGCATGGCTGGTGTGGATCAGTGGTTGAGCATTGACAAATGCATCCACAGGTCACCAGTTCGATTCCCAGTCAGGGCACATGCCCAGACTATGGGTTTGATCCCCAGTAGGGAGTGTGCAGGAGGCAGCTGATTGATGATGTTCCTCTCTCATCGATGTTTCTATCTCTCTCCTCCTCCCCCTCTCTTTAAAAATCAATAAAAACATATATTTTTTTTAATTTAGGGAAGAGACATTGGACCATAGTGAACATCAAAGCCAACCAAGCACTTTGGGTGCATCGTCTTACCTAACACTCAGAGGTGCTACCACACTGGACTTGCTGATAAGGAAACGGGGGCTCAGAGAGTTTATGTTTCCCGAGGTCACAGCTGGGTAGGATTGGAACTCAGAGTTTTCTGCTGCCAAACATGTGTTGTATTTGCAGTTCTTTTATAACTCAGCATTTAATATCCTACCATAATCTATTTGGGGGCAATGAACTTGAATATCAAAACTAACTTGCATGATTGTAGCTAATCATTCTGAGCAAGAACAATATTTTCTAGTAAGAATCTTTTACTTTATTGTGGTGAGAGATAGGGGTTAAGTGGTGTATATTGTATCAAAACTACTGGTTAAGAATATAAACAAATGAACAAAAATATAGTCTTTCTAGCTATATGTTTCTACTCTGATTGACTTTTTTCACCAAATGGACAGGATCTTTTTTCTTTTTAATTAATCTTGTGCTGAGAATTGTGGACTCAGTTTTTCTTCTATTTTGTTTAAATGGACTGTTTGGTAGAATTGAAAGAGCTTCTTGACTTGGAGTCAGAAGACCTCGGTTTAAATCCTGGCTGTCAGTGGAAGATACTTAGCTAGTAGGGCTTCAATCTTCTTGTCTGTAAAATGAGAGATTTAATCTTAGGTTGCTTCAAGGTCTAGCATTTTATGATTCTATGAAAAACAGCTAGCAAGGGTTCTATTTCAAATACAGTACATAAATATTTGAATAGCTCAAACTTCCTGAATCCTGTCCTACAGAAAAAATAAAATTGTTTCAAAATAATACATTTAGGCAGAACTTAGGTAAATGGTAATTATTAAGTGTTGCCTTTTCACGAAAGTTGACTGCAATTCAACACTGAATGTTTGATTATTTTCCTATTACAGGAAGGAAGAAGATAGAAAAGGGGACAGAAAACAAGCAAGCCAGATTTGTGTACATGTATGTTACATATTCACATATATAGCACGAAGTACAACATGTGTGTTACATATACATTCATGCATGTGTATTACATATACACAAGTGATCTGATTGACTTCTTTAAGTTCTATGATTTTTTTCATGCCAGAGAAGAATGAGGAAAATGTTACCCTTCAACAAGTTCATATTCCCAGCAGCTTATGGCATCCTTTCTCTAAGGAAGCGGTGTGTTCCATAGATACTGGAGTTCTACAGAAAAGTCTATTTATCTAGTTCTCCTGTTCTGCGAACAGGATCAGCTTTATGAAACAATCATGAATTGACTGAATTTGTAACAGCTTATCTTTATAACTATATTATGTGTCACTGTTAAGTCAAATATCATGAATTCTCAACTACTCTGGGCATTTGGAGATTTTCTAATTGATTTGTTTAAGCTTGCATTCACATAGGGAGGTTTTCAAGATCACCCTATTGCATTCAAAGACCCTAATTCAGATCTAAACTTTTAATCTCACCAAGAAGAACTTCAATCATACATACAGCTCTGTCCTAAGCTAAATTTTTTAAAAATATATATATTTTTAGTTCCTAATCCATAGAGGAAGTTTTTGTGTCACCTCTTATTTTCATGACATTTAATGGTAACGGAGTTCTGAGCAAGTCCACCCACAGACCTGTCACCTCCATGTTTAGCTGCTACAATAGGAAATGAGAACCTCAATGCTCTTATTGGAAGGATTCAAAGTACTTTATCCACTTTATGTAAACAAAGGGTGTTGGTATAACATAAGATTTTCAAATTTCTTAGAAAAGCAAAAAGACTGTTTTCATTTATGTTTATACTTTATGTATTAGTAACAGTGAAGCTGAGTGTTATTATTGGATAGAGTAGAATAAGAAATTGTATTGTTTAGACGAAACTAAGCTTTATTGGTACAATTCAAATGACTAGAGATAACATTGTTTTGTCCCAAAAAGAAAAACCAAAATTTAAAAATATTAAGTGATGTTTCTAATAAAGTACTGAGGTTTAAATTAAAGAAAGAATTCTAATATCATACATCAGATTTAATCTTGGTAAGGGGGGGAGATATGAATAGAGCAAGATAAATCGTGCCACTAATAACATGAGAAAAAGTGCATCATGGGAAAACTTTATTTTAACTGCACTAGATCTGAATAGTAATAGATTTATTATATGCTTATCTATATATATAAAAGCCTAAGCCACCATTACAGCCAAAAGACTGGAAGGACCCATTGCTATGATGAGCACTGACCACCAGGGGGCAGATGCTTAATGCAGAAGCTGCCCCCTGGTGGTCAGTGCACTCCCACAGCCAACCTCCCGCGTCACCTCCTCTCCCGACCCTGCAGGGGCCTCCAGGCCCCAGGCTGGGACGGGGAACCAGGGGTGGGTGGCCGCAGATATGGCTCCTTTCCCAGGGGAGCCAAGGGCCAGCTCCCTCCTCGGGGCTAGGGACCAACCTCCCTCTCCACCTCTCCCCAGCCAGCAGGCCCTGATTGCTGGTCAGGCCTAGGGACCCCATTTATGCACTAATTCATGCACCGGGCCTCTAGTATTATATAAAGTCATATCATGCAAAGCTAGAAATCCTTGCTCCATTTAAAAAGAAATAGTTACTCAAAAAATAAATGAATACTTAATTTTTAATTAAAACTAACCTAAAATACATACAAATCTCAACCATTCATGACCATATGACCAAAGTACATTTATATGTTAAAAGAGAATTAAACCTCTCCAGAATAGAAAATTGGTGAATGTAAATATATTTTGTTCAGCTGCTTTAATAGTAGGGATATTTTTCACTTAAAATCTCCAGATTTCTTTCTTTTCTTAAAAAACAAAAAACCCCAAAAAAGAACTGGAAATACTGACCTATATTCCTATGTGACAATTGCAGGAATAAGTACGGATGTGCCCTTTAGATTGAGTCTTTCCTATTTTGCCACATGCCCCACCAGCCCCTCCCATATTACACCCAGACTGGTTACCTACATGATCTCTTGGTGGCTTTTGGGTATTCAATCCCTGATATGTTAAGAACTACTCTGGGCCAATCTTTTATCTTGGTAATCCTTGAAACTATTCCAAGAGACAGTAGCATATTCACATTTTGCAGACAAAGAAATCGAAGCTCTGAGAGATTAGGAAATTTGCAGAATTGCTCATATAAGAATAGACCATCATGCTCTTTATTACCTTTCTCTGTAAATAATACTTTAAGGATTAGAAAAGTGTAAACCAGTCTTTCTTAAACGTAGCTTCATATTAGAATCACTTTAGAAGCTTAAAAAATGTGTGGGCCCCATCCCAGGTTTATATAAATCAGAATCTTTTGAGGTGGCATGGGTAATTTTTCTTTAAGTTTCTCAGCTGATTTTAACATATAGTCAGGAATACAAACCCCTAGTTTAGATATCAAAAGACAAGATGATTTCCAGTTTGTGCTTAATTCTGACTTTTATTAGTTGTGTCCATGAAAACATAGTCAAACACATTTGACATTACAAAAAAGGAAACAATGCACTTATTTAATGATTTACTTTTGAAGTGCGTTTGACTTGACCCAATTCTACATGGAGTTTGTATAGCCCTGTTTGTTAAGGAACTAAAACAAAGCAAATATTTGGATTCTGGTGACTGTTTGCTGTAGGTATCAAGTATCTTCACACCAGTGAAGTTTCAACTTTGCATGTAAGAGGTGGATTGCGTGTGTAGACCATCTGCAATATTATTGTTATTCTTGTATTTTATTAAATGAGAAAAATTCAAGGTAATATTTCTGTACATCAATTCAGATATTACTAGGCCTGGAGAGAAGAAGAAAGAAAGTGGAAAATATAGTTATTTACTCATAGCAAAATGTGCCACAACTTTTGTTTTAAAATAAACTCCAAGTCGCCCTAGCCAGTTTGGCTCAGTGGATAGAGTGTCGGCCCACAGACTGAAGGGCCCGGGTTCTATTCTGGTCAAGGGCATGTACCTGGATTGCAGGCGAGGTTGGGGTGGTGTAGGAGGCAACCAATCAATGTGTATGTACAACCAATCGATGTGCCCCTCTCTCTCTGTCTCTCCCTCTCCCTCCCACTCTCTCTAAAAATCAATGGAAAAATAACCTTGGGTGAGGATTAACAAAAGAAATAAATAAATAAAATAAACTCCATGCATTATAGGTATTTGTTTTTAGAGGCCTCATTAAGTCAGGGAAAAAAAGGACTTGCAAATTACTTTCCACTTTTGGAATAAATCTCTATCAGTAAGTATACTGGAAATGATTCTACATTAACGTATTTTTTGATGGAAAAAGTACCATCTAAATAAAATTAGAACTTTTCCTTCAAACATGACTTATTTTGGTACATCATAAAATTTTGTGGAGAACAATTTTGAAACAAGGTTTAAGATTGCAATGTTCTCTATTTTAGTGAATAGAGCACAAGATAGTAAATTTCAGAATTTAAATATTCATCCAAAATTAGAAGCTAAAGAAGCACTGGGTGTGCATGGGTGTGTGGAGGCCTCATAAGCCTGCTTTCAACAGGCATAAGTAAGAATACTAATAAGAATGTATTTTACATATGGAATGCAGAGGCAGAGAATATGCTTGCTGGAGGTGAGGTTGAAATTGCATAAAGTTTAGAACAGTGTACTGAGCACAATATTATAGCCTATATGAGATAGATAGATAGATAGATAGATAGATAGATAGATAGATAGATAGATGGATAGATCAATAGATAGATTGAGGATAGATAAATGTTAGATATACATAAACCAAACAAACACATATACCAAATCTTAACTAATAATAGACAAACATGTAAATTGACCGTACCTCTGCTATGCCACCAGCCTATCAGGAGTGATATGCAAATTAACCAAACAAAGATGGTGGTTAATTTGCATACTCAGACACCGAGTGATGGGGGCGGATGCTTGTGTTGTTGCCATGGCGACGATGCAGGCATTCTGCCCCACCCCCATCTCTTAGGGCCTCTGGCAGCGTGGGAAGGAGGGGTCAGAGCAGAAAGAGGCAGCTCCCAGAGCAGAAAGAGGTGACTCTGGGGCCTAAGTGGAAAGGGGCTGGGCTGGAGTGGAAAGGCGGTACTGGCAGCCAGGGAAAGGAAAGCCCATTCTAGCACGAATCTTCATGCATCGGGCTTCTAGTATATATATATATATATATATATATATATATAATGCTTATAATGTAGATTTTTATATAAATGTCATAATATCAAATTCTTTATGATAACAGAAATTTTAGTTATAATCAAGTTCATTGTAAACAACAAAAACCAATTCAAATTAACCTAAACAACAAAGGGATGTATTAGCTAGCATGCTATAAAAATCCAGGGACAGAGCTGGCTTCATTCAGGAGCAAGTGATGTTATCAGAGCTCTATCTTGGTTTCTTTCTCAGACTGTCCTCACTTGGCAGCAAGATGCCGAAAAGCCTCCCTCCGCCCCCCCACCCCCCCCACCCACACCACCACTTCCAGTCAGCAACCCCTCGGGGAGAGCTCTTCTTCAGTATCTCCAACAGAGAATCCCTGGGCAGCACCCTGATCAGCCTGGCTTGGGTCAACCTGCCTGTCCTGTAACAATCACTGTGGCCTGAGGGACAGGGTCCTCTAATTGCCTAGGCTTAGGTCATGTACTCATCCTGTATCTGCGTGAACAATGAAGGGGCCGGGTCATTCTGCCTCCCCAGCCACATGAGGAAGGTCTGTCTCAGAAAAGAGAGTTCTGTTACCAAGAGAATGTGGAGAAGAATAGCGGCTAGACCAAATCAACACACACTCCACTTCAACATACAAGGCCCTTTTATCTAGCACCCGCCCACCAGCCTAGCCTTATTAGCTCTAAAATAAGGCATTAACTCTAGCCAGACCCGATTACTAGCGTTTCCTGAATTTGATGTGTTTGTTGAATGAATTAATGTAGAGTTGCCTCTATGCTATTACTGGGTATATAGAAAACGTGAAGCCTCCTGAGTTGACTGGAAATTCCAGATAACTAATGATAATGGATGTTGTTCTTAAGTGGTCTTTATTATTCCATAGAGTGTTGAGTAAATATGAAAGTGGGTTTATTAATGACAGTTTTATGTGCTAAGTGTACTTCTGTCTACTTATAAACCCAAATATCTGTCTCCTCTCCAGAGTGAAGGCAGGAATCCCATTGTCATTGCATCCTTCAGAGAACCTACTATAATGCTGTGCTCATGCCATGTGCTTAGTAAAAGTTTGTGAACTGAAGTGAATAGTTAAGTCCAGTCTTAGGCAGGACACTTTCAGCTTTCTGAAAACAGGATGGCTATTTTCCTTCAAGCAGGTACCAATTTTTATAATTTATAGTGTGTGTTTAATAAAGAGACTCTGCCCTAAGTATAAACATTCTGACCGCATAGTAGTTGTCCAAAGCAGCCGGTGTAACAAAAATTGTTGCCTGGTTTCTAGATTGAAGTGGAGCCCTGGAGTGTGTTAGAAATAAAGTCCATGGGTGATAAAGCTCCTACTTACAGAGATTTGCCTCTATTATTTGCAGGCAGATTGGCTTAACTTGTTTTTGAGCAATAGCATGGAGATTTTAAAAGGAAGTAAGAGTATCCACCAATTAAAATTTATTCTGTGAACTATTTTGCTCTAACTGTAGGTCATATCTGCCATTTATGCTGCCACTAATAAATCACATTAGTATAGTAGTTTATAATCTATAAATTCTTTTCACATTTATAAATTTCATAATTCATGCAAAGGGAAAAAAAACACTCAGGGTTTTAATGGACAGCGAGTATAAAGTAACCAACAAATGCTTAGTTGCCAAGAAACATGATGCAATTTCAGACTAAATTAATAGAAGTAAAGTGTCTGAACAAAGGAGGTGATAGTTTCACTGCAGTCTGTACAGTTAGAAAGCATCTGGGGCATTGTGGTCAGCTCTGGGCTTCATTGAGTTTTAAGAGGGACATTGATTGGCACAATTCAAGCTTGTCCAAAGGAGACCAACCAGAAGGTGTGGTTGGTCTGAGGCCAAGGCACATGAGGAACAGCGAAAAAGCTGAAGTTACTTGGTCTAAAAAGAGCAATACTTAATTTTTTTAAAAAATAGCAACGTCCTTTTAATATTAGTAGGGCTAAAATAAGAAGTAAGAATGAACCTTTCCATATATTTATTTAGAGTACAGAATTAGGACCAAGAGCTGAAAGCTACACATTTCAGTTCAATTTTTTTTTTTTTAAAGAAGACCCAACCCCCAAAAAGTTCTTTTCAAATGACATGATGGCTCACCTGTCACTGGAAGTGATAACTCAGTGTCTACATGGTCCTTTATCAGGGACCTCAGTTCCACCATCTATTCGTTAAGTGGCTTTGGACAAGTTACTTTACCTCTTTAAGCCTGTTTTCTAATCTTGAAAGTAGAATTTTTGGGATTTCTGTAAGGGTTACATGAGATGATGCAAGTCAGACCATCAGCAGTGTCTGCTCATTGTATGTACTCAGCGAAATGCAGTATTATCAGAGTAGCCTGAGAAGGGTATCTCCAAGCCATGCAAAATAGTAGGGACGGAAGATAACATCAGGGTTTAACTCCCCAGGCACCTCACATCAAGGGAGAGGAGTTTCTGAAATTTACTGAGTGTACAAAGGTACCCACTGAGCAGCACCATAGCAAGAAGGAAGAAAAGCACACTAGACCCCAGAAGGAAACAGGTTTAAAATTGCTCATTGCCACCTTGTTTTTATGATCAAAAGACTGAAAAACAGTAGTGGAATCTATATATATATAAAGCCAGGAACTGGAACACTGGAATGACTGGAATAACCAGTCGCTATGACGCCCATTGCAGCCAGCCAACCAGCCCAATGGGGGGCGGGCCCAGCCAGCCAACCTCCTGCGTCCCTTTTCCCTGCCAGCCCAGCACCGATCCACCCCCATTGGGGCGGGCTGGCCAGACCCCATTGGTGCACGGACTCGTGCACCAGGCCTCTAGTACATAAATAAAATATATTCATAAACAGTTCCATATAGAGTTCAAATAAACTGGTCCTACATGTAACAACATAGACATGTTTAAAATATAATTTTTAGTAAATTGCAGAAATATTATACTGTATTATATAACTTATAATAACTTTAAAAATATATAAAACCAGCCCTAGCTGGTTTGGCTTAGTACATAGAGCATCAGCCTATGGACTGAGGGTCTCAGGTTCGATTCTGATTAAGGGCACATGCCTAGGTTGCAGGCTTCTCCCTGACCTGGACCCTGGTTGGGGCCCATGCAGGAGGCGACCAGTTGATGTGTTTCTCTCACATAGATATTTCTCTCTGTCTTTCCCTCTCTCTTCCACTCTCTCTAAAAATCAATGGGAAAATGTCCTTGGGAGAGGATTTAAAAAAATATGTATACTATATACAAAACTATACAAATGCATATAGTGATAGTACATGTGGGAATGTATCAAATTCAGAACATTGGTTACATTTGGGGAAAATAAGAAGAGAATAGGACTGGGAAAAGGCATATGGGGGAATGTAATTATTTCAGTAATATTTTCAAATGGGACATGATGGATTAGAGTTGAGTAGCATGTACCCACATTTTTATAATATTATTCTTTATGATTTTCTATTTTTTGTCACATTTTATAATAAATATTTTTATAAGAAAGAATAGGTATAATCTTCATATTTCTCTGCCACAGAAGATATTTTATAGGTAGTCATGAGCATTATTGTTTCAAAAAAGTGGTGACGGTGCTCTGAGAGTTTCCCAACCTGTGTTCTGGAGGATTCCAATAGATATTTTATGAGGCAAAAAAACATCTCCATGCTTGAATCTTGACTGGTTACTATGTACAGGGTGGGGCAAAAGTAGGTTCACAGCTGTGAGTACGTGAAACACAGAGTTTTTTTTTTGTTTGTTTGTTTTTGTGTGTTTTTTTCCATTTTTTAAATTAAGGTATTATATGTGTACATATCTTACCATTGTCCCCACCCCCACCCCACTCCCATACATGCCCTCACTCCCCAATGTTTTGCATCCGTTGGTTATTCTTATATGCATGCATATAAGTCCTTCAGTTGATCTCTTATTTCCCCCACCTCTCCCTAACCTTCCCGCTGTAATTTGACAGTCTGTTTGAGGCTTTACTGCCTCTGTATCTATCTTTTTGTTCATCAGTTTATAATGTGTTTTTTATTATCCACAAATGAGTGAGATAATGTGGTATTTTTCTTTCATTGACTGGCTTATTTCACTTAGCATAATGTTCTCCAGTTCCATCCAGGTTGCTACAAATGGTAAGAATTCCTTCTTTATGGCAGCATAGTATTCCATTGTGTAGATGTACCACAGTTTTCTGATCCAGTCAAATGCTGATGGGCACCTAGGCTGTTTCCAAATCTTAGCTATTGTAAATTGTGCTGCTGTGAACATAGGGGTGCATATATCCTTTCTGATTGGTGTTTCTAGTTTCTTGGGATATATTCCTAGAAGTGGGATTACTGGGTCAAATGGGATTTCCATTTTCAGTTTTTTGAGGAAACGCCATACTGTTCTCCACTGTGGCTGCACCAGTCTGCATTCCCACCAGCAGTGCACGAGGGTTCCTTTTGCTCCGCATCCATGCCAGCACTTGTCGTTTGTTGATTTGTTGATGATAGCCATTCTGACAGGTGTGAGATGGTACCGCATTGTCATTTTGATTTGCATCTCTCTGATAATTAGTGACTTTGAGCATGTTTTCATGTGTCTGTTGGCCTTCCTTCTGTCTTCTTTCGAAAAGATTCTATTTAGGTCCGTAGCCCATTTTTTTTATTGGATCATTTATCTTCCTTTTATTAAGTTGTATAAGCTGCCTATAGATGTTGGAGATTAAATCTTTATCAGTGATAACATTTGCAAATATGTTCTCCCATACAGTGGGGTTTCTTGTTGTTTTATTGATGGTTTCTTTCGCTGTAAAAAAAGCTCTTTATTTTGATGTAGTCCCATTTGTTTATTTTCTCGTTAGCTTCCATTGCCCTACGGGTAGTATCAGTGAAGAAGTTCTTTCGGCATATGTCTGAGATTTTGGTGCCTGTGGATTCCTCTAGTATTTTCATGGTTTCCCGTCTTACGTTTAAGTGCTGTATCCATTTTGAGTTTATTTTTGTGTATGGTGTAAGTTGGTGATCTAGTTTCATTTTTTTGCATGTATCTGTCCAATTTTCCCAACTCAATTTATTGAAGAGACTGTCTTGACTCCATTGTATGTTCACGCCTCCTTTGTCAAATATTAATTGAGCATAGTGGTTTGGGTTGATATCTGGATTCTCTATTCTATTCCATTGCTCTATATGTCTGTTCTTGTGCCAGTACCAGGTTGTTTTGAGAACAGTGGCTTTATAATACAGCTTGAAATCTGGTATTGAGATCCCTCCTACTTTATTCTTCTTTCTCAGGATTGCTGTGGCTTTTTGGGGTCTTTTTTTATTCCAGATGAATTTTGAAGAGTTCTTTCTAGGTCTGTGAAATATGCCGTTGTTATTTTAATGGGGAATGCATTGAATCTATAGATTGCTTTGGGTAGTATGGACATTTTAATGATGTTGATTCTCCCAATCCATGAACATGGTATGTTCTTCCATCTGTTTACATCTTCCTCTATCTCTTTTTTCAGTGTCCTGTAGTTTCCGCGTATAGGTCTTTTACCTCCTTGGTTAAGTTTATTCCTAGGTATCTTAATTTTTTTGGTGCGATGGTAAATGGGATTGCTTTTTTAGTCTCTCTTTCTGTAAGTTCATTATTGGTGTACAGAAATGCCATAGATTTCTTGGCATTAATTTTGTATCCTGCTATATTGCCAAATTCATTTATTAAGTCTGTTAGCTTTTGATGGAGTCTTTTGGGTTTTTTATGTACAATATCATGTCATCTGCAAATAAGGACAGCTTTACTTCTTCTTTTACAATTTGGATGCCTTTTATTTCTTCTTCTTGTTTAATTGCAATGGCTAATACTTCCAGTACTATGTCAAACAGGAGTGGTGAGAGTGGGCATCCCTGTCTTGTTCCTGTTCTTAGGGGAAATGGTTTTAGTTTTTGCCCATTGAGTGTGATGTTAGCTGTGGGTTTACAATATATAGCTTTTATTATGTTGAGGTATGATCCTTCTATTCCCACCTTTTTGAGAGTTTTTATCAAGAAAGGGTGTTGGATTTTGTCAAATGCTTTTTCTGCATCAATTGATATGACTATGTGATTTTTATCTCTCAATTTGTTTATGTGATGTATCATGTTTATTGATTTGCGGATGTTGTACCATCCTTGCATTGCTGGGATAAATCCTACTTGGTCATGGTGTGTGATCTTCCTCATGTACTGCTGGATCTGATTTGCTAGAATTTTGTTGAGGATTTTGGCATCTACATTCATGAGGGATATTGGCCTGTAATTCTCTTTCATTGTGTTGTCTTTATCTGGTTTTGGTATTAGGGTGATGCTGACTTCATAGAAGGAGCTTGGAAGTGTTCCTTCCTCTTGAATTTTTTGGCATAGTCTGAGGAGGATAGGTTTTAGTTCTTCCTTGAATGTTTGGTACAACTCCTCTGTGAAACTGTCTGGCCCTGGGCTTTTGTTTCCTGGAAGCTTTTTGATGACTGCTTCAATTTCTTCATAGTTACTGGCATATTTAGCTGTTTAGATTCTTCCTGATTGAGTTTTGGAAGGTTATATTTTTCTAGGAATATGTCCATTTCCTCCAGGTTGTCCAGTTTGTTGGAAAAGAGTTGTTCGTAGTATTTTTTAACAATCCTTTGTATTTCGGCGGGACCTGTTGTTATTTCACCTTTTTTTTTTTAAATAAATCTTTATTGTTCAGATTATTACAGGTGTTCCTCTTTTATTTTTCCCCATAGCTCCCCTCCACCTGATTCCCCACCCCATCCCATGCCCTTACCCCCCGCCACTGTCTTCATCTTTAGGAGTAAGATTTTTGTCCAATCTCTTCCCGCACCCCGCACACCTGCTTCCCCTGAGAATCGTCAGTCCACTCCCTTTCTATGTCCCTGATTCTATTATATTCACCAGTCCATTCTGTTCTTCAGATTTTTCATTCACTTGATTTTTAGATTCACTTGTTGGTAGGTATGTGTTTGATGTCATTTTGTTGTTCATAATTTTTGTCTTTATCTTTTTCTTCTTCTTCCTCTTCTTAAAGGATACCCTTCAGCATTTCGTGTAATCCTGGTTTGGTGGTGATGAACTCCTTTAGCTTTCTCTTGTCTGTGAAGCTCTTTATCTCACCTTTAACTCTGAATGATAGCTTTGCTGGGTAGAATAATCTTGGTTGTAGGTTCTTGCTGTTCATCACTTTGAATATTTCTTGCCACTCCCTTCTGGCCTGCATAGTTTCTGTTGAGAAATCAGCTGACAGTCGTATGGGTACTCCCTTGTAGGTAATTAACTGTTTTTCTCTTGCTGCTTTTAATATTCTCTCTTTGTCTTTTGCCCTTGGCATTTTAATTATGATGTGTCTTGGTGTGGTCCTCTTTGGATTCCTCTTGTATGGGGTTCTGTGCGCTTCCTGAACTTGTAAGTCTATTTCTTTCACCAGGTAGGGAAAGTTTTCTGTCATTATTTCTTCTAATAGGTTTTCAATATTTTGCTTTCTCCCTTCTTCTGGCACCCCAAAAATTCGGATGTTGGTTCGCTTGAAGTTGTCCCAGAGGCTCCTTACACTATCTTCATATTTTTGGATTCTTTTTTCTTTTTGTTTTTCTGGTTGGATGTTTTTTGTTTCCACATATTTCAGATCTTTGGTTTGATTCTTGGGGTACGTTGATCTACAGTTGAGTTTCTGTATATTTATTTTAGACAGTGTATGCTTCATTTCTGACTGGTCCTTTTCCATTTTTTTGGCATTCTCATTAAGGTCCTTGAAGGTCTCACTAAGCTCCTCAGAAGTGTTATCAAGTTTCTCCGCGGTTTTTAGAAGATTCTTGAGTAACCTTATACATGTGGTTCTGAACTCTATGTCATCCAGTAGTTTGCTTTTCTCCGTTTCTTTCATTCGTGACATGTTTCTTTGTTTCTGCATTTTGGCTGCTTCCCTGTGTTGATGGAGTGGCTTTGTGTGGTAGGTGACCTATAGGGGGCAGTAGCTCAGCCTCCCCAATCTCCTGATGTGGACGCTCTTGGTACACCCCTCTGTGGGCTGAGTGCAAAGTCTTGGTGCAGTTAAGCCTTAATTGCTGTTGTTACGCTGGGAGGAATTGACCTCCAGGCCAATTAGCTGTGAGCACTCGCTGTGTCTATAATGGAAGAACTGCTGCGCTGAAGACACGCTTATGGGGCAGGACTTTTTTCAGTGAGGCTTTGGTGCTCACTGAGTCTGCCTCTTGAATGTGTCACTTATGGATGTGAGGAGTTGAAATCTGGTGTCTCACACTGACCACTAGGTACACTGGCTTCTGGATCTCCAATGGGATGCAGGTCAGCTACTGTCTGAGGCCACTCAGCAGGAGCTACAGTGAGAGCTGCAGTTTTCTCCTCTTTGCTTGGGGTTTGGAGGTTTTGGAGCTGTCTGACCAGGCAAGTTTGCTAGGTTAGGCTGTGATAGGGCAGGCCTTTCTTATGCTAATTGAGCTGCTTGGAGCTTGGGTGGGTTTGTAGGGCGGGGCCTTAGGGTGTCACTAGGTTAGGGCATGGCAAACAGCAATGGCTGCTAGTTAGCCGGCTCGGAGTCTCCAACGGCATCCGCGAGTCCCGTGCCCCAGTGCCGTAAACAATTATTCCTGCGCGCAGCTCTGCAAGCAAGCCACCCTCTCTGGCAGACAGTCCAGCTTCTCCCCGTAGGAGTTTGGGTCCCCCGCGTCTCCCCAGAGACTGGATTTCAGAGTAATCAGGGGCTTGTCTCCGTTCGGGTTGAAAAAAGCAACGCACCCAGTCGCCCACAGCCCAGATCCCGCGCCTCTGTACCTCAGCTTTTCAGCGCTCGTGCACGTCTCAATGCTCTTTTCTCTTTCCTTCTAGTTGTAGAATTTCCACTCAGCCAGCTTTCCCGTGGTTCTGGGTGATAGACGTTTTGTCTTTTAGTTGCAGTTTAAATTGTTGTAGGAGGCAGCAGTTTAGGTGTTTACCTACGCTGCCATCTTGGATTCTCTCTCTCACCTCTTTCATTTCTGATTTTGTTTATTTGGGTCCTCTCTCTTTGCTTCTTGGTGAGCCTGGCTAGAGGTTCATCAATCTTGTTAATCCTTTCAAAGAACCAGCTCTTGGTTTTATTGATCTTTTGTATTGTTTCTTTGGTCTCAATGTCATTTATCTCCGCTCTGATCTTTATTATTTCCTTCCTTCTGCTTATGCTGGGCTTTTCTTGTTGCTCTCTTTCTAACTCTTTGAGTTGTAGGGTTAGGTAATTTATTACCACTGTTTCTTATTTTTTACAGTATGCTTGTAGAGCTATGAACTTCCCTCTGAAGACTGCTTTCGCTGTGTCCCATAGATTTTGGATTGCTGTGTTTTCATTGTCATTTGTTGCCATGATGTTTTTTATTTCTTCCTTGATCTCTCTGGTAACCCAGTCATTGTTTAATAGCATGCTGTTTAGTCTCCATGTGTTTGACTTCTTTGGATTTTTTTATTGTAGTTGATTTCCAGTTTTGTGCCACTGTGGTCTGAGAAGATGCTTGATATGATTTCTATGTTCTTGAATTTGAAGAGACTTTGCCTATGTCCCAACATATGGTCTATCTTTGAAAATGAGCCATATGCACTTGAGAAGAATGTATATTCTGTGGCTTTGGGATGAAATGTTCTGAAGATGTCAATTAATTCTATCTGGTCTAGTGAGTCATTTAGGATTGATGTTTCTTTGCTGATTTTTTGTATAGAGGATTTGTCCAATGGTGATATGGGGTATTAAAGTCTCCTACTATGATTGTATTGCTGTTAATATCTCCCTTGATATCTTCCAGGAGGTTTTTTTTTATGTATTTGGGTGCCCCTGTATTGGGTGCGTATATGTTTACCAGAGTTATTTCTTCTTGTTGGATTGCTCCCTTTAGTATTATGAAATGGCCTTCCTTATCTCTTGTTATGTCCTTCACTTTGAGATCTAATTTGTCAGATATAAGTATTGCTACCCCACCTTTTTTTTCATTTCCATTCACCCGGAAAACCTTTTTCCATCCCTTCACCCTCAGTCTGTGTGCGTCTTTTTTTCTGAGGTGGGTTTCTTATAGACAGCAGATATATGGGTCATGTTTTCTTATCCAGTCAGTTACCCTATGTCTTTTGATTAGGGCATTTAATCCATTTACATTTAAAGTTATTATTGATAGGTACTTGTCACCATTTTTATTCTTTATCCCTGTGTTCCTTATTCGCTTCCTATTTCTTTTTTGTCTTTTTTTTTTTTTTTCAGCAGACCCATTAGCATTTCTTGCATTGCTGGTTTGGTGGTAATAAATTCCCTTAGTCCTTTTTTGTCTGTGAAGCTCCTGATTTCACCTTCAATTTTGATTTATAGCCTTGCTGGGTACAGTATTCTTGGATTCAGGCCCTTCCTTTGCATGACTTTGTATATTTCATTCCATTCCCTTCTGGCCTGATGAGTTTCTGTTGAGAAATCAGTTGCTAGTCTGATGGGGGTTCCTTTGTATGTAACTTTCTGTCTCTCTCTGGCCGCTTTTAAGATTCTTACTTTGTCGTTGGTGTTTGCCAATTTAATTATAATGTGCCTTGGTGTCAGTCTTTTGGAGTTCATTTTGCTTGGGACTCTGTGAGCTTCTTGGATTTGTGTGGATTTTTTCTTCCCTATATCAGGGAAGTTTTCTGTCATTATTTCTTCAAACACATTTTCTATTTCTTGCTCAGTTTCCTTTCCTTCTGGAATTCCTGTTATGTGGATGTTGTTTTGTTTTGTGTTGTCCCAAAGTTCCCTTAGGCTCTCTTCCTGCTTTTTAATTTTTTTTTCTAGAAGCTGCTCTACTTGGGTATTTTTTTCCATCTTTTCTTCTAGCTCACTGATGTGGTCTTCTGCTTCTTCTAGTCTACTCTTGATGCTTTCTATTGAGTTCTTTACAGCAGCAATGTCATTTTTCATTTCTTCTTGGTTCTTCTTCATTTCCTCTTGGTTCTTACTCATATTGTCGAATTTGTCTTCCATTCTTTTCAGCCACCTTATGACCATTTCTCTGAATTCTTTCTCTGGCAGGTTGCTTGCCTCCATTTCGTTTACTTCCTTTTCTGGTGATGCCTGCTTTTCTTTCATATGCGGGCTGTTTCTTCGTCTCCCCATGTTCTCTTTTCTCAGGATGTCTGGTTATGTAGTTCTCTCTCTCCTTCATTGACTTAAAGGCACAAAATACAATACAACCAGGTACAACACACAAGGCACTGAACAGAAATGTATTCACGATGTTAATAACCTCTATTAAAGGTGACCATCAGAGAAAGGCAAATTAGGCAAAATAAGAGATAAAGAAGAAGAGGAAAAAGAAAGAAAAAAAAGGAGTGTCAAAATGAAATTGGGAAAAGAAAAAAAAATAAGAGAGTCAAGAAAGAGACTAAGAGAGAAAAGGGGAACAAACTATATATATGGGGAGAAAAATCCAATAGAGCAACCACTAATCCCAGCAAATGCCAGCCACAAGTACCTGGGGATTAATACAAACTACAACACCAACTAATATCAAGCAAGGCAAGGGAAAACAGAAGCAAAAAACAAACAAAAACAAAGAAACAAACAAAAAAAAAGAATAAGCAAAACAATCTCACAAAAAAGCATAAAAATTCGAAATAATCAACATTCAAGCAAACAACAACTAAAGGACAGAGAGAAAAACAATTTTTTGGGTAGTTAAGACAGTGAAGAGAAAGGTGTGTATGGACTTGGAGCAGGGGATTGGAAATTAGATATATATGTAGGGTGAAATTTTAACAGGGGGTAAACAGGGGAAAATAGATTTTCCCTATTCTATTTCACAAGAATAGGGAAAATCTAAAGCAGGAAAGGGGTAAGATAAACAGGACACCAAAAGGGGAAAAGTTAGGAAGAGAGTGATGGCATAAAGGTAGAGTTGAGATAGAGTAAAATGATGCTAAAGGAAAGATGAAAATGGAATGTAGAACACTAGTCCCAAAGTAAAATAAAGAGAAAATAAAATGACACTTTAAAAAAAAACAGGTAAAATAGTAGTAGTAATAATACTGATTAAAAATAAAAATGTAATAATTAAAAAGGTAAAATCAAGTGAGGGAAAAAAGAAAAAAATATTTTCTTAAGTAAAAGATGCAAAAAATGAAAATAAAAAATATATATAATGTGCAATAGTGAAGGTCATTCACTTCCTCTATTGTTCTGTTTGGCACGCCTGTTTCTCAGTCCAGACAGTATTGCAGTTCCCTGCGTTCTACTGTTCCTCAGTGTTGTAAGCCAGTTCTGATTTTTAAGCAGGCGGTGTCTTAATTTCTCGTATTCCTTTATTTTTGATTACACAAGAGTCAATTTGTGATTCAGCCCCTGGGTGGCAGTGTTTCTGGATTGACTTCCGGGTCTATTTATGGCCTCTCTAGCCTGTGTTTATCCCTGTGGCACTCAATACCGGTTTGTGGGAGTGGGCTGCCTCAGAGCTGGCTCTCCGATGGTTACTCCCAGCTCCGACCCCCAGGTTCCAGAAAAACAACTTTCCCCTGCAGTCTCCCAGGGTGTCCCCAACTGGGTCATCCTATGTATTGGGCTTAGTAATAAGAAGCAAGGATTTGAAGAGGAAAAAGCCCAAGTACGCGAACAATGGGTCTGCGCGCAAGTCTAAGCAGCGGGCGGGCACACGTTTGAAATTCTTAGGCTCTCCCTGCACATCAGATCAAAATGGGTTGCTTTTTAGAGATCCCTTCTGTTAGCAGCTCTGAGGACCCCCTTCCACATTCACGGATCACACCAGACCCAACAGCCACGGATTTTTCTAGGCACAGTCTTCCCTGGTCCTCCAGCTCCCGCAAAATGCACGTTTCTCTCTCCCATCGGGGCCAGAGAGGGTCTCTACCTCACCTGATCCCAGGCAAAATCTGACATTTCTGTGGTGGAATGAAGAGCTCCTTTGAATCCGCGAGTTTGTGCCAATTGGGGACTGGTGTTCTGGGGCTCGCAGCTGTTCGGTGGTTGCTGCAGTTGTGGATTTTCAGGCTTCCGATAAGCTCCACTTTCCCTATCAAGATGGCGCCATCTCCGCGTCTGAGCCCCTGGCTCCGGGAAGGGACCCAGCCCGGGAAGGGACCCAGCCGCAGTGGGGGCTGCCCGGTCAGGGAACCCCATCTAGCAGTCCCCCACCTTCTCCTGGAGTTTGGCTATCCCTTAACTTGCCAACAAACACTCCTCGTGCGACCCTCAGCTGTTCTTTCTTTCTGCTCCGGGACAAGGCTTGGAACACGTCTGTCTATTCCGCCACCATTTTTCTCCCCTCTCGAAACAGAATTTATTCTTGCAATATATTGTATTATATATTTTTCCCTATGAACAGCTGTAAACCTACTTTATATTTTTTAATGTAATACTCATTGATATCTTACTGAACCTTATTCCATGTAGCACATATTAGATAAGTGCCAATTTGCTCAAATAAAACGTGGTTATGATATAGATTATTCTGTCACGAAATAAATGAGAAGGGAAAAATATGCTATTAAAGAAATCATCCATTTCTTTAAGCTGAGTCTGATTTCTCAAATGATAAACAGTTCTCCCTGTGTTTGATTTTTCAATCATACCTTATCTACTCATTTGTAATACATAAGTTCAAGGTTTGATTCTCAACTGAAAAATCATTTGTAGTAGAAAATATTACAAAAGAAAAGTGGTGTGACCTATATGTCCACTCCAATCCCACCAATTTTCCTGATTCTACACAAGCTCAATCAGTTGTAACACACTTTAATTATCTACTAAAGTAGTGGTTTTCCAGTTCAAAGCATTAAAAACCTACAAAAGCTTATGTTTGGGGCGGTGATTGACAGTACTCTTTTGGAGATGATTACCAGGGAAATGCAGCTAATTCTTCACTATTTCTTCTTATGGGTGTCCTCATAATTGAAAAGCATGAACTTAAATTTTGTAAATATCACTTGTCTTGTCAGAATGTTTGATTCTTAAGTGAGTCAATGAATTGACAAAAGCAGTCTAAATGAAACTATACCATTAGGTCACTGGCTGGTACTTTTGGTATAATTTTCTGGCCTTAATATTTGTCAGTTTTTCTATAATCACATGAATTCCAGTATAATCTTATTTTGTAAAATTGTAAGAAAGGCTTGGCAGGGGTGACTTATTCAAAAGTTGAAAATTGGCACTACATTTATGCTTTGAAAAAGGATGATCTATTCTCCTTTAAAGTTCTGTCTTTCGTATGTGAAGTTGATTTTTTCTCATTTTATAACAATGTTCATTCATTCATTTATTCAACAAAGGTTTGTTGTTTTTTCATGTGCCAGATTAATAGCTTTAAGACAATGTTGATGAATTCAACTCCTTTATAAAAATGACCAGTGAGATTATAGAAACAGCTCTATGACCTTGGAATGGTATTGTCCCTTCCTTCACTAAATATTTATTGAGCAATGACTATATGCCAAACATTGGTCTAGGCACTGGTGATTATAACAAAGGTGAAAAAGAGGAACATTAGTCAAGTAATTATGATAAAGTACATGAGTATAACTATAGGGGGAAATACTGGTTGATCTCTGAGAAATTAACTGGTCCTTGTTCATTTATTTAACAAATTTTTTGTTGCCTAACATGTGCTAGACATTGTTCTAGGAACTGGAGGTACAGCAAGAAACAAGTCCAAGTATCTGTTCTCACAGAGCTTCCATTTTTATGGAGGTCAAGCCTGAAGTACTTACTGGTCCTATGAGTACCATGCACCAAATCAGGATTCTCCAAAGGATGGAACTCAGGCCACTAGTGAAAGATGGACTTATGTAGGTTGTACATAAATTAATATATTAGCACTTCTATTTATGATTATATTTTATTTATGATACAGATTTTCCATTTGTGTTAGTATAGATGATATCTTCCTAATTGAATTTATTTAATTTTAAAAGGTAAGTTCATTCACAGAAAAGTACTTAGTAAATAAGTATCGATTATATGCAGGCCTGGAAAAAAATGTTATGGTGATGCACATATTACACACACACAAAGAGGAAAACAGCTTTCACCTAAAATAAGATAGCAACAGTGTCATTCCATGGCCCAAATTCTAAAGATAAATTTTTTATGATTTTAAAGTTTTGTAAACATATGACATAAAGTTAATTCAAAGGAAGAGGAAGAAAACAGATTCAAAAATCCTATATGCCACACTTTTATAAACTACCTGAATGTAGGGAAAATCTTATCTTATTCATAGTTCTCAACATAGTGTCCTGCACTTGGTAAGTGCTAAATAAATACTCAATGAAGGAATGAAAGAATTAATGAATGAAATGAGAAATGCTCAATTGCACCATTCAAACTCCAGTGAGTTCTCTGGCCTGACTGAATGTAATTAGCCACAGGGGCTGAGAAAAGGAACAGTCTATCCAAACTAGTCTACAAGAACAATCTAGGACTCTGCATGAAGATCTGAGATCTGCCTTGCTAATAGAAGGAACATAAAAGAGATTAACCTTTCTTTCTGCTGTATAACTATAGATCAATTGGTACAGCTTGCCTTATATCACTGCCATGGAAGAAAAGAGATAATGAAAAACCCTCACCAAGTCATGTGTGTTTTGTAGAGGGCTAATTAAATTAAGACCCCATTAAGTAATCTTTTACTACCACTAGGGTCTTAGCATTATGCTAACAATCCAGAAACTATAAATTATGGACAGTTCTCTTTGAATCCATAGAAACTAAAAAAAGGGGGAGCAACCTTTGGAAAGTTGAATCCTGACCATTTTGTGCAGAAGAAAAAACATGAAAATGATAAAATATGGCTACCTTCCATATTTCCTGCAACTTAAGAATAAAATTTTATTTCCCTTTTTTCAAAATGTTAATTCCTGCCATCTTTAGCCACTGAGGAAACTATTTTCTATTTTGAGACTTTGAAGAATTAAAAAGCCATTAAATGTTTACTCATAGAAAATCTTAAGAAATAGTCTAATTTCATTAAAGATTCATTATGATGAACAACCATGTTTTTATTTTTTGCTATGACAATTTAAAGAATAATTCCACAATTGACTATCTCGCACAATTACATCAGTTTAACCAGGTGTTACTCTCTTTTCCTTCCCAAACTGCGACTGTCTCACATTACCAACACACAACTGAAGTTAATATCCTTCTTGGGTTTTCTTGTCAACTGTCATGAGAAATTTTCTTGTTAGGCAGGTTGGTAGGTGCCCACTGCCAAGTCCTCTTGCCTCATTAGACCAATTTCATAAGTCTCTCTGAATCTATTTGGTAGAAATAGGATCCAGACATCCATGTCTGAAATGAAATTTTCCCAGCAGTTATCTCTCAAACAGCGGTCATCTTTTTTGCTTTCCCTTTTTCTTGGCTGTGGTTTGAATTGAGTAGGATAGGATGAAGATGGACTGCTCACCTTTTAAACTCTCCATTCTCCAAGGAACATACAGATAGACTCCTCAGTATGAGCAGCCGCTGGGATCAGGATTCAGTCTCTGGTCCTATGTCCACTGTAAATAGCTTGACAAGGGGGAAAATGGCTTTTTTTCCCTCTTGCTAATACATCTCAGAATACACTGAGTCTCGATCTACCTACAAGTAGTTGCTATGTCAGTCCTTTGACTCCCCTTGCGAATCAATCAAAGGCTCTACCATTTCACTGTAACAAAACAAATGGTTTCTTCGTGCTGACGGACACTCCCACAATAAAAGATCCTTTACAGAACATGGGTCTTGTAAATCAAAACTATGATAAATACAACACACAGAGCGTGCTTGCTTTCCAATGACCACAAAAGCAAAGATTATTAATGCATTTATTTATTTACGTACTTATTTACATTCACATTTTTGTTTGGGACATGTCAAGTCAGAGATTAGAAGGCAATTTTCTCTCAAAAGCCCCAATGAAGCAGGATGTTATTTTGTGGGAGTTATTTGATCATTCTTCATAGTCTTTTCCTTTCGATTGGCATGTAGAGAACTAGCCACACAAGCCGTGCTGTCCTTCCTGCATGATACCATTTCTTCCTGTTCTCCTTATCTGTGCCTTCGAGGATGCACAGCTTTCTCTTTTTTTCTTTCTCCTGGGTTTGTGCAGTTTCTTGATGTTTGTGACAGGCCACCATAGGGGAAGCTTTTATCACCGTGGGGTTTGGAGGCCTCAGTAAATTGAAAATTGCAAATGAAATCCACTGGGCTTGAATTCATCAGCTATTATGTCAGATGACCTTTGGCAGCTGCTGATAAAAATGAGAGAATGTTAGCTCTGATCCAATTTTCAGCACTAACCATTCCTTTTCAAATCCATTCACAGTCAGGCAGCAGACACATGGGAAGTGAAAATGATAGGGTTTCAAGAGAACGGCATTGTGTTGCAGATTAAGATTTTCTCCCTCTATTTCTAGAGGTCGGCCCCCAGGTCCCTGTCTGGTATCTACCTATTGTCCAATCAGTTTCAATATCTGCTTCAGAGGACATGTTAGCCATCCTTACAGATAAGTGCTTACAGGAGAGAATGTTGGACTTAATAGTTTTGCTTAGGAGGCATCAAGGGTCGCAGTGTAGCAATATTGACTGGCACATGTTAGTTTAATCTGACATTCTAAGGAATGTGACACTAGATTCTTTCAGAGTTGTTGATCTCTAGGTGATTTTTGTTACCAGCTCTGGTTTTATAAAATTTATTTTTGCACAACTATTTATATTCATGAGTCAGGGAGATTCTAAAATGTCTATCATAGCCAAGTGAAGGCAGCCTAAGCTTGTCTAATAATGTATGGATGCCAAAATTATGAAACCGGGAGTCAATTGAATTGTGCGTTCTGTTTTTGCAATCCAGTTAGAGGTAAATGTCATCAATAGCATTTCAGGGGCTGTATTATCCTGAAATAAATGAATGCCTACAGACTGGTAGGTTCCTCAATAAATGCAATAGATTTTTATCATGCAGGGGGCAATATCAGACTTATTATTTTCCACTGAGATAGCATGAGCCAGCAAAATAATACTATGGATGGCTGAGTCATCAGTATGATTTCTCCATCTCTGAAACACAGAAGCCTTCTGAAAAAAAATCACAAAAACAAAAACTGAAATCAATAATTTCTTCCTCCTTTCACTGTTCAGAAAAGAAAAAAATTCTCTTTCTATCTTGAAAGTGCTGAGTTTATTGAGGGAACAGTCTTAAACAAATGTGAAGTCGAGAGGCATCAAATAATTGAAATCCACATATCATTATCAGCCTTTTCCAAAAAAAATTAATAAACCGAAAAGTATTATATCTGCACTTATCTAGGTTTTGTTGTGTGCAGACCTACTTTCATGTTTTCCCTTGATACTCTCTTGGTTAACATTATATTAAAACAAGTGTTTCCATATTAATAGGCTTGCAAAAATACTTTTCATGGCACAGCACTTGCTTTCTTTCTAATATACCATTCTACGGTATACTAGAGGCTCGGTGCACGAAATTCATGCATGGGTGGGGTTCCTAGGCCTGCCTGGCAATCAGAGCTGATTGGGGCTGGTCTGATAGGGGCCTAAAGGCCCCAGCAGGGTCGGAAGAGGAGGCCACAGACACCAGGCTGGGCGCAGAAGGAACGGACACCAGACCCCTGCTACCACATGGTTCCCCGCCTCCCTCCCCCTCTTCCTTCCCTCACCACCATGCCACCACTGGGGCCTGTTGGACTGGGGGAGGGATGAGGGGAGGGACTGCGGAGGTTGGCCGCCAGCCCCAAGGAAGGAGCCAGCCACCCCCACCCCTGGTTTCCCGTCCCAGTTGTTCCGGTCGTTCAGTTGTAACAGTCACTTGGGCTTTTATATATACAGATGGCACTATAAATACACTTAGATGACTCTTCTACATGCCACTTGGGGGAGTGGTTGCTGGGAGAAGGGGGAGAAGAATATGGTTCAATAGGCTTCCTTTATAAGAAAAGCAAAGTAAATACATATGTGTCTATAGGATGCATATTATCCATATAGTATGTCTTACTTTTAAAAAGTAATGACTTAAAGTTAAAATGAAGAGGGACAACCCAATCAAAAGGTATGGATTTGGGGCTGCCATTGATTTTTCCCAGATGATTAATTTTCCAGGCTTTTTTTTTTTAAACCAAAGAAGGCACACATTTTAGACTCATAGATTTAGAAAGCCTTGATACATGGTTTCCTGGCCCTGTCCACCTCTGACCATTTGGACCCCAGGAAAGTAATGACCTGGATGGCTCTGTAACAACACCACTGCAACTCTGAGTGATGTAGCTAACCTCCCTTCTGACAGTGCAGACAGCAGTTCGTATCATAGCCGAAGTCTGCACCTACACAAATTTATCAATGACTGCTGTCACACATGGCTCAGTTCATGTAGCAGGGCTTGTTTTTTGTTTTTAATATATCTTATTGATTTTTTTTACAGAGAGGAAGGGAGAGGGATAGAGAGTTAGAAACATCGATGAGAGAGAAACATTAATCAGCTGCCTCCTGCACTGGGGATGTGCTCCCAACCAATGCACATGCCCTTGACTGGAATCAAACCTGGGACCCTTGAGTCCGCAAGCTGACACTCTATCCACTGAGCCAAACCGGTTAGGGCCAGACTTGTTTTTTATGTTATCGTCTCCTCGAACCTCTACCTGCTTTTAGGTTTGCAAGGGATACTTCCACTACATGGCCTGAGTGAGTCTATTTTGAAGAACTGGTGTTAGAAGAAGTTTAAGTTTAAAAAATTTGGCTCTCAAAAGAAATTTCAATCGTCGTACTGTTGATATTTCGCTCTGTTGACTAATGAGTTTGCCCACCAACCTGTGGACAGGTTGAGAACCGCTGCTGTAGAGCCTAAGACCATCGGAAAACACAGATATTTACATTACGATTCATTAACAGTAGCAAAATTACAGTTATGAAGTAGCAACGAAAATAATTTTATGGTTGGGGGTCACCACAACATGAGGAACTGTATTAAAGGGTCACGGCATTAGAGAAGTTGAGAACCACTGTTCTAGAATGTTCACATAAAATTCTATTCAGTAACAAATTCTAAGAACTGCCCTGCACCTTGATTGTGGTAGTCATTGTACAGCAGGATGTGTTTGTCAAAACTCAAAAACTGTATACTTAATAGGGTAAATTTTGCCCTACCTGGTTTGACTCTTTGGATAGAGCTTCAGCCTGTGGACTGAAGAATCCTGGGTTCATTCCTGGTCAAGGGCATGTACCTGGGTTGCAGGATCATTCAGGAGGCAACCAATCAATGTTTCTCTCCCTCTGTCTCTCCCTTTCTATTCCATTCTCTCTAAAAAATCAATGGGAAAATATCTCAGGTGACGATTTAAAAAAAAAACGTGAATTTTACTACATATAAATTTTTCAAAACTGAGTAAAAATACTATATATGTTAATGTATGCTTACAATTTTTAAACAGCTGTTTAGCACCTAGCACTAAGTTAATGATACTTATGTAATACTAATTTTTTTTCCTTCGTATGTTTCTGTGATGCCATATGACACATAATTGACTTTTAGGGAATAGTAAGGTTAATCTAAGACAACTGTGCTATGATTAAAAGAAGACTGTTTTAAAAACCAATTCTTCCACTTACTAATTAGATATATGACTAGTAATTACCACATTACATTATAATAGCTTACACTTATTGAATACATCCCATGCGCCAGGCACTGGTCTCAGTATCCTGTTTAGGTTAACTCATTTAATCCTCCAACAACCCAATGATGTCAACATTATTATCCCCGCTTTAAAGATAAGGAAATGAAGACACAGAAAGATTGGTAACTTAGCAAAGGTCACACAGCAGTTAAAGTGGCACGTGACCATAGTAGAATCTCCATAATTTTGGGTACATCTAAATTTTAGCATAGTAGAGACAGGAGACAGTTTTAAGCAACACATATTGGCTCTCACCACCTTAGCATCTCTGAACTTGTAGTCTCTTCAATAAAGAAGGATAATACTATTTTCTTCCCATCTCACAGGGAAGGCTGCTATGAGATATTAATATGAAAATGTGAGTACTCCTTGACTAATTGTGTTGCCCTTTTACATTACGCTTGGTGTGCCTTTTGGTGTTTAGGAAAGTCGTTGACCCCAAATATGCCTCATTCGATGATGAGAGGTCCTCCTCACTCCCATTTTCATAGTCAGTCATGATGAACCCGAAGACACTTTTAGGCCTGTTAAGTCTTCAGTAGAGGCCCGGCGCATGAAATTCGAGCATGGGTATGATCCCAAGGCCTGGCCTGAGATCAGGGCCATCTTCACCTGCTACTGACTGCCGGCCCCATCCCCCATCACCACCCACCCCCGTTTTCTCATCTGCCATCTTACACCCGGGGTGGGCCTGGCACAGGATATACTGCGAGCCTGTGTAGGAGTCTGTGATCCCCCTGGTGGAGGCTCATTCATGGGAGGTGCTTTTTGTGGAATTTCTTTCAAGTAAGGGATGAGTTGTGGGCCCAATGCCCGAGAGAGTTCCAGAGGGACAGTGGCACTATCAGGGTCATTCTGGTCACCCCTGAACGTTCACTGCATTTATTCTCTGGAGGATTCTACTTGCAGGGTCCTGGGGCGTGACAACCCATCCCACAAAAATGTCCCATTAGATTTCAGGTACCATCACCACTGAGGAGGGTAAGATCAGGTGTTTTAAGTAGAGAACATGGAATTCTGAACAGAGTTAGAATTCAGCAGCATCAGGAGACAAGTTTCTCAATAACCCACCTAACCAACGCCTGCTACCTTGCTGATGGCTTCTCCCTCCCCCTCAGGAGCAGGTGGGGAGGAGTAAGGAGCAATTGTCTGCAGCTGTGGGCAGGCCTGTGTCTCAAAGAATGCCAGCCAGCCAGGGAGAGGGACTGAGAGGTTGGCTGCTCCACCTGCTCGCCAGACCCACCCCCTGCCGCCACCCACTCCCAGTTCCCTGTTTGCCATCAGCCAATTGGAGCCTGTGGGCTGGAAGCAGCTCTTGTGTTGAGCATCTGCCCCCTGGTGGTCAGTGCACATCATAGCGACTGGTTGGTTGGTTGTTCGGTTGTTCAGTTGTTCCGCTGTTTGGTCTATTTGAATATTAGGATTTTATATATATAGATTACTGATTTATGGAAAGGAACAACAAAGATTTCAACCTGCTGACACCTAATTATACAGCAGAGAACTTTGGGCCATGTTTCCCTTGTGAAAAATCTGGGAAAGAGGAAAAGGAAAAGCAGATGAGAAGGGGAAGAAATGCAGATTGAAGGGAAAGGTAGGAGAATCCACCAGAACTCACCATTTCAGCACTTCCCTTTCCCGCTGCCCTCTGTCAGACTCACAAGACGCTGGCCACTGAATGGGTTCCTAGGGTAAAACTTTTTTTAAAAATGTTAAAATACTTCATGTTAGAGCACTTTGAAATTGTTTCTCATTCCCTAAAATATGTATATGGAATATGTGAGGCTTTTTAAAATGAAGTTAAATTGTTCTACCAAGTATTACTGTAGACATTTTACACCTATTCATTGTCTGTGAATAAATTACTTTAACAGGATCACATATCCATATACTTAAATTTGTTAGTTTATAAATACCCAACATTATGTCTAAACAGATTTACAACTATAAGTCAAACTGTACTTACTAATCAGCACCTTCTATCAATATATTGTATTCATTTCTATTTCATAAAAGCAGTCATTCAGATGAATAAGAGCTGGTGGCTTTAAGGAGTTCAGGTTAGGTAGAGATCTTAAAGAAATGAAGCTGATTATATTTAAATATAAAATACTTGCTGCACTTTTTTATACTTCTTATGAAACAGCCTCCTGAGGATTATGCATTTTTATTAAATTGGTAAGGGAAAAAGCTTTCAGAGTCAGAAGAAAATTGTCTGAGTCAATCTGGCCAAGGAATATTAAGTATGATGCAAATCTAAAGCTGACATTGGCTATTCCTTTTGATTGTGAATAATAATAATGGTGGTAGCTTTTATTTCTTAAGTGTTTACCATGTGCAAGTATAATGCAAGGTATATAACTTAGCTAGTACAATCAGCCCCCAAATCCAAGTTCTTAATAAAAAAACAATATCTGACAGATATCAGTAGCATCTGATACGGATCAGGTGGCTCTTCTTTGTGGTTTTCCTCTAAGTGATAATTCAAAGGCACACCTTTCTTCCATTGTGCAAATTTGCCATCTCAGGACCTCTCACTTCTAGCAGTGTGGGTGAAGTAGAGAGAACTTTTACCTGCACCCTGCCTACTAATAACATATCACTTCTCTACCTTCCATCAGTGAGATTAGTCGTATGACCTTACCGAGCTGGGAAATATAGTTTAACTCCATGCCAAGGATGGTAAACCCATAATGTGTCTGCCATAGCCAGGCACTGGGCTTACATATATTAATTCATTTGATTTTTCAAAGAACCCTGGGAGGAAAATACAGTGGTTAGGAGTATGGGGCCTGGAGCCAGACTGCTAGCGTTTAAACTCTATGACTTGCTGTGGACACAGGCAAGTTACTGGCCTCTCCTGCCTGTTTCTTCATCTCCAGGGTGGGCATAATAGTAGTACCTAGCTAAGAGAGTATTGCTGTGAGCATTAAATAACTTTATACATTTCAATTACCTAGAACATTTCCTAGCATATGGTAAACTCTCAATACTAGCTCTTGGTTACTAAGGCAAGTAAGCAGTTATACCAAATAAATATCTTTCTTTACTAGAATGACTCCAAATCTAGTTTGGGTTACCATATAGGACATCTTTATTTTGTATGGAGTTTTCATCCCAAAAATGCAGATGATAGGTTCATTTTTTTATTCTTTTTTTAAATTTGTGATTAAAACTAGAAAGAGATCCCCCCCCCTCTCTCTTAGCTTAAAAGCATGACCATTTGAACCTTTGCATTTTTCTCTTAAGACTCTAATTCTTACCATGTTGCAGTGATAGAATGAAAAAGGAGGTTATTTTTATTTTTGTTTTACTATTGGGCTCCCACAATGACCATATCCTACTACTGAGGAATATCTCTTAAATTTCACATCCATGAATAATCAGAGCACTACAATTTGATTAGTGCTTCATCACTGATAATACATTTTTTCATACATCAGAGCACTTATGGTTCTTCCTATATCATTTTCCTTTTGCCCAGGCTGTCTCCTTGCCCCACCTATATATTCAGCTGTGTTTATGTTCAACCTTAAGCATAAGTATGAATTATTTATTACTTGTTTATTTAAACTCATTTGTTTCCTTAAGAAGGATTTCAGACAGTAAGAGATTGAATATCAATATTAGCTCTACTACTTATCATCCTAGGACCCCCCCTAGCAAATGACCTGTTGCTCAGACACACAGTATCTGGATCTGACCCCATTGCTCCAGCTCCCTCCTACAATGCTCCCTCACTGCCATTGCCTAGAGCAAATGCCATTGCCTAATGCCATGACCTTTAATACAGTTCCCCATGTTGTGGTGACCCCCAACTATAAAATTATTTTCGTTGCTACTTACATAACTGTAATTTTGCTACTGTTATGAATTGTAATGTAAATATCTGTGTTTTCCGATGGTCTTAGGTGACCACTAGCAGTTATGAAGTAGCAACGAAAATAATTTTATGGTTGGGGGTCACCACAACCTGAGGAACTGTATTAAAGGGTCATGATATTAGGAAGGTTGAGAACCACTGGCGTACAGCTTGTCTTATTGGACACCAAAACCCTTTATCCCAACTCCCAGGTCCCAGACAACCAGATTTCCTACATCACAATCTGTTCTAAGAAACTCTTGACCAGACTCTTTCACAGAGAATAAGAAAATAAGAAAAACTGTAAATGATGATTGTTAATATTCTCAGGGAAGTCATACCAATGTCCATGTTGACTTTGCTCAGAAAGAAACATTTCACATTATTGAATTCATGGGACAGATAATGCTTGCAACTATTTTGTGGAAAATCTTTATCCAAAAGTTACCTAGTTTTCTGTTTAATTTTGCAACAACAACAACAAAGAAAACAATGTGACATGTCCAATAAGTCCCACCAATGTAGTAATAGATGCCATTGCTGTCAATAAAAATGGCCAGAGTGTTTCCCAGGTCTTTGAAGCTGATGCCCAGATTACTTACAATCTAGAGAAAGTAGATATGCTTAGACTAATGAAAAGAAGAAAGTGGGGGTCTAAAACTAATGTTTGATACATGAATGGTATATACTAATGGTTTGTGAGGTTTTTGACTGAGTGACTTATTCAGATTTTCCCATATTAAGAATTCCAAGATCCTAAAACACAGAATAATTTTCCTGGTACTTATCTGTTCCCTCAGCTTCCCTAAATAATACTGCCCAATTTTTTGTATATTTCTTATTGTGGTAAAATATAAATAACATAAAATCTGTGCTGTAGTTTAGTATTTTTAGAAAGATTATATTTTAGGGGAAATGAGATCCAAGCTAAGCAACCAATAACTTATAGATGATGTTTTATAAAATTGCCTAAGGTTTTTTCCCTCTAGAAATTAACCCTGAAATTTAATATTCAGACCCAGATTTTATCTATATTCAGCATACTGAATTCGGGAAACAACCTTCTTTGTGATTTTAAATGTATAAGTTATTAGTATTAATTACATTCACAATCCTATCTAATAAAAGAGTAATATGCAAATTAACCATCACTCCACTACACCCACAAGACACACCCACTGGCCAATCAGGAGCAAGTATGCAAATTAACCCAACCAAGATGACAGTTAATTTGCATATCCAGGAGCAGAGCAGAGACTGAAGACAAGCATTGCAGAAGGGAGTGAAGCTGTGGAGAAGCAAGCAAGCGGGGCTGCAGAGAAGGGAGGGAAGCAGGCGGGGCTGCAGAGAAGGGAGGGAAGCAGGCAGGGTCGGGGAGAAGGGAGGGAAGCAGGTGGGGCAGGGGAGAAGGGAGGGAAGCAGGTGGGGCAGGGGAGAAGGGAGGGAAGCAGGCAGGGTAGGGGAGAAGGGAGGGAAGCAGACTGCCACAGGAAGCCCTATTGCAGGAATCTTCCTGCAACGGGCCTCTAGTGTTATATAAACATCACCACTATCTATTTCCAAAACTTTTCTGTGTCATCCTCTTGATTACTGTAGATTTATGGTAAATTTTGAAGTTAGGAAGCATGACTTGTCTAAGACTGTTTTGGCTATTTGGAATCCTTTCTCCATATAAATTTGAGAATTGACTTTTTCAATTGTGAGGAGAAAAGACCATAAGTAGCTTTGAATAGTATTGGCATATTAGCAACATTGTCTTACCATAACATGGGATGTCTTTCTATTTATTTAGATCTTCTTTAATTTCCTTATCATTTTTAGCATATGTGTTTCATTTCCTTGATTAAATTTATTCCTAAGTCATTTCTTGTTTTAGATTATTTTTTATTAAATATATTTTTATTGATTTCGGAGAAGGGAGAGGGAGATAGAGAGAAACATCAATGATGAGAGGGAATCATTGATCAGCTGCCTCCTGCATGCCCCACACTTGTGATCAAGCCCAGAACCCATCCAGGCATATGCTGGGACCAGTAATCGAACCATGACCTCTTGGTCCAAAGGTCGATGCTCAAACACTGAGCCATACCAGTCGGGCTGCTTATTTCTATTGCATACAAACACACTTGATTTTTGTGAGTTGGTTTTTACTCTGCAACTTTAGTCGTTTTCTCGTGTATATGTTGGGATTTTCTGTGCGTAGGCTCATGTCATCTGTGAATAGAAATAGTTGTACTTCTTTCTTTCCAATTTTGATGCCTTGAATTTCCTTTTTCTTGTCTTAATTGCTCTAAAACTTCCAGTAAAATGTTGAAAAAATAGCAGGGTATTTTTATCCTGTTCCTGATGTTAGGTGGAAAGCCTTTAGTCTTTCACCATTAAGTATGTTAGCTGTGGGTTTTTTCATTAATGCCCTTTATAATGTTGAAGAAATTTCCTTCTACTCATAGTTTTCTGAATGTTTTTATTTTGAAAGCATGTTGGATATGTGTCTTGATTAGAGAATAACAAGGACATTAAAAAACTTTTTCTTGGGGATCTAGCCCACTACCTGGGCATGTGCTCTGACTGGGAATCAAACCATGACCTCCTGGTTCGTAGGTCAACTCTCAACCATTGAGCCACACTGACTGGGCAAGGTATGAAAACTTTAAATCAAGAAAGTCTCAGAAGAAAGACAAACACTGATTAATAAAACTGTTTAAAGAAAGTCTCAGAAGAAAGACAAACACTGATTAATAAAACTGTTTAAAGAAATCAGATACTCTGGTTAGTTAAATGTTTCTCATTAACAGAATCTTAATGAAAAATCCTGTGCCAGCTTACACAAAAGCATATTGGCCATTCTTCTGTCTTGGTACATGCAATTTACTAAATATAATTAAATTTTCTTTTACTGGTTAAGTAACTTAATAAGAGGTAAAATCCCTTACTCAGAGCTACAATCATATTCAGTGTAGAACCAGCATCTGAGACTAGCTGTCCAGGCTCAAGCACTTGAGCTATCAACAGCGTTCAGTAAGTTTGGGAAATATTATGTATTATATCCTACCTTAGAGTCCACTGGCATATTGAAGACTGAGAAATCCTGAAAGAAAGGAATTTTTAAAATTTGGTTTACCCTGCATTTCTAAATTTATTAACCCAAATGCTTTTTTCACCTAACAGCTATGCTGTACTGCTTAAGAGTGTGAGCTCTGGAGTTAGACTGTTCAGTTAAAATCCCAGCTGCTTCGCCATATCACTTAACTTCTCTGATCCTCACTTCCATGTCCATAAAAAGAAAATAACACTAGTAACACTTCAAAGAACATTAATGAGAAAATGCAGGTAAAGCACATACTAAGTGCTCTACAGATTTACCTAAAATTGTTTTTACCATTCCTCAAAATTAGTATTTATAGAATATAATTTGAAAATGCCATCATTGTAAGTATTCAGACAAAAGCATTAAAATGCATACACAAGTGTCCTAGTCAGTTTGGCTCACTGGCTAGAGCATCGGCCTATAGACTGAAGGGCCCCAGGTTTGATTCTAGTCAAGGGCACATGCCCAGGTTGCAGGCTTGGTCCTCCTACTGGAGATGTGCAGGAGGCAGCCAATCAGTGATTCTCTCTCATCATTGATGTTTCTATCTCTCTCTCCCTCTCCCTTCCTCTCTGAAATCAATAGAAATATTTTAAAAATGCATACACAAGTAATTGTTGCAGGTCTATAGTATGCCACCGAGGACACATTTATTGTAAGGTTTTCAGTTAGCACATGTTTATGAGGGGTCGGGGGGAGATTATTTGCAATCCTGGCAAAGTTTGGATTTTTCATTCAGGGAAGAAGGACCATTGCTGGGACCTGCTGATGTCTCTCTAGATGTTGGCAGGCACACACATGGTCCACAGAAGGATAAAGGGAAAGCTGGTACTCAAAGGCAGATAAAGAAAGGGCAGAGAGAGAAGGGAGCACTGACTCATGCTGCCCATCTTACCCCCATCAATGGAAAAGGAATATCTATCTATCTTTCCATTCACTTAACCCTTTTATTCAACTCACAAAGAGATAAGATGCTCTTCTTGGTGAATGCAATTTCCAAAGAAGGATAAATAATGTTCACTTTCTTTGAAACAGAAAATGGAGAATCACGTAGAGAAAATGCCAATTGGTTTTATTCTGAAATAAAGGGATGTTAGGTGAGATCATAAAAAACATTAGAGTAAATACAGCAGGCTTCATTTAAGTTGGTAAATTTGAAAATTCCTAGGGAGACCTTAGACAACTAATATTGCCATTGTTTATATATTTGTATAGCTCTTACTTTCCTATATAGCAACATACTTTACATAATATTGAAGAACTTTAATTACCTGAAGTCACTTCAATGTGGTCAGTGACAATTTCATCACAGTTACACAATGAAACAATGGCAGATGTATTAATATTCATGTACAATTGGGAAACAAATAGTTACACTTGATTCTAATCAAATAGATTTTTTTTTGTCAAAAAAGGAGTGAAATATTGTGTTTTCTACAGTGTGCCTTGGTCACATGCTTTTCCATGATTAAGCCATCTCCTCGATGTATTAGTCACACACCATTTATACCTGGGTAGGGTTGTATGGCTCATCAAGAAATCTTTATGCGACACAGCATTACATAAGTAGGCTGCCTGATGTATTACTCCTTGTTATAAAAATGTTTATCTTTCCTGAATGCGATGATGAGCATTTGATTCATTTGTTCATGTCTCTCTGAGGATGATTTATCAATGTCAATGGTACTTAGAGATCTGAGAGCAATTAATGTTGCTTCAAGAAAAGTTAATATGGCAGCCCCACTGAAGGTATCCAGGGAAAACATTGATTCTTCTTTGGTTAAGATCACTTACTTTGTGACTGAAACTCTAACAAGCCAACCTCAAGAGTTCATTATATTTTTGTGGGCAAATTAGAGAAAGAATATGGAGTGCACACAGTTCCAATGTTACCTTTATACAAAATTACCTAGCAGAGCCAAGATAAGCCATGTAAACCTCACCTCTTTGCTTTTTCTTTTCTCTTGCAGTATGCAGTAGCAGTTTAATGCTTAATATTGACAATCCAGAAATTTAAAGTACTATTTGTTGTGCAAAGTAAAATATATTTTAACTATGGTATGTTTCTGAATTCATCCAAATCATCACATAGTATGCCATCCTCTGATAATTCTCTGCTTTGATCAAATGAATCTCAAAACTGCTCTTGCAAAGTAGCGGCAGAAAATAAACCAGCTCTTTCATCAAGTTCTGTATGGTGTGAGGCAGGGGACAAGCAGGTGGTGGGTCAAGAAGTATCTCCTGGTGCAACCTCCCTTAAGCAGAATTGGAGTTCGATGAGATTGAAAGGTGAAAAGACAGTGCTTGTGTTGATTTGTTTTTATCGGGAAATTGATGTGACATGCAAACTACCATGGATGTATATTGATACCTATTCAACTTTCATTGAAAATAAAAGTGCGTTTATTGAATTCTTCTGACCCGTCAATTCTTTAGCATGCATTGTGATAGAACTGAAGAGATGTGAACAATTTATTTCACTCTCCCTAAAAGATAAAAGAAAATTATATACATATATTTTTTGTTTGTGTGTGTGTGTTTCAGATTGCTTATGCTTCAAAAAGTCTCAAGGTATTTCTGGGTTGAGAAGAGTCGGCTCCATACACAAATTAAAATATATCATTCCTAATTTCCAGAGCAGTTGCATTTATCTGTGGATAAATACATAGAAGTCAGGATTCTTTGACACTTAGAAAAATTTAAGGGATAAAAACCTTCAAATAACATTAAGGGCTCCTGTGGAGCTGTGTTGTTACAGCATATTAATACAGAACTCTTCAGAATCTTAATTTACTTGAGCAGCCCCTGTAAAGATGTACGCCAGAGAGTGGGAAAGAGGTTGGCAGCCAGAGAACTAGATGCCAAACGGTTCCTCACTGGCAGTGGCATCTGGATGGGGGGTTGGCCTGCCTCCGGGACTCTTGGCCAGCAGCTCTGTTGTCTATACAGACGGCTGTGTGTCTGTTCAAGACTCCAATAACTATGTGTGTGTATTTTGGTAAGCTATTATTTCTGGGCCAGAGATTTCATTTTTGCATCTGTTGGCACCAGTTCCATATTTGCTGCCACCCGCTGCTACATTTTAGTTTTCTGATGAAAAATATTGTGCATAAATGGAAATGCATTAAGAGAAGAAAAATGTCTCTTCATATTTCTCTTAAGTCCAACAAAACATATAGGTATGGCATTGACATTGTTATAGAATCTAGATGGTCCTTCTTCATTTCCACAGGCCATGAATAATATGAAATTTCCAATCTCAATGAAAACAATCTTCTTGGTCTTTGCGGGGATTTTATAGAACCTAATTATAGAACTGTCAGATGTTACTTTATCAGAAATATAATGGACCATTAAGATATTTAAATTCAAGTTATTCTTTCAATGTTTCCAGAGTAACAAGATTATTTTATAATTTTATAAATGTAGATACTGTGATATGACATCAGGGATTGCCACACATCGGAAGTTCTGCCACCACAAAGATTTGCTTGGAGGGCACTCCCACACTAACCTAATTGAAACATCAGATGGCCCCTTTATAAGATGCTGGTGGATACAAAGTCAAATAAGATATCTACCTGAAAAAGTTTATAACTTTTCCCCCCATTTTGATGAAGGAAAGTGAGAATACTTTTAAACAAATAGCAAGGTTACACCAGGGAAAATAAATAAAGGTAAATGGATATTCCAAGCACTATATGGCATATGCTAGGAATGGAGGTATAGAAATGAACCCCAATTTTATGTGTATCTTATAGAGACATTTCAGTTGAGCTTAGTGTTTTAAAGCTGAAAAGGTCCATGGAGATCAGGTAATCTGATATCCTTCTTCTACACACACACACACACACACACACACACACACACACACACACACACATTTTTTAAATTTATCTTTAATATTGAAAGTATTACAGATGAGTCCCTCTATCCCCCTTTAATCCCCTCCACCCACTCCCATCCCCTCCTCAGGCCTTCCCCACACTATTGCCTGTCTATAGGCTATGCATATATGCATATAAGTTCAGTGGTTAATCTCTTTCCCTCCTTCCCCCTTCTTCTGAAATACATCAGTCTGTTGCATACTTCAATGTCTCTAGACCCTTTTTGTTCATCAGTTTCTTTTGTTCATTAGATTCCACATATAAGTGAGGTCTTCCATATTTTTTATGCGGAAACTGATAGCCAAAGAGAAGAAGTGACTTGGCCATATTCATACAGTAATTAGTAGGAGGACACAGATCTAGTTCTCTCTCATTGCTATTCCTCATAATTTTAGAGCTATGATACAGTTAAAATGAAATTTTCAGGGAAGTTCTTTAACATGCCATGGCATAATTTCATAAGATAATAATAAAGAGTGAACCAAAATTAGGGAATTAATATGTGATGACAATGAGAGGAAGAACAGAGTTACTGGCATTACAAGCAATTCTCTTTGGCCAAAGTGGTTAGGGCAGAACTCCCCGAAAGATAACTGAAACTTGACTTATAGGTGTTGCAGTTAATTGTGCAAAAGGCATCTGCCACAACTTTTTTCTCTCCCTTTAGCCTGCAGACATCTTTATGGAGAAAGGAGGTATATCCAGAATCTTATGATGACCACAATATCACCTCCAAAAGCCCCTCTCCAACTTGGTAGTATGCAATATAAGATTGTTTTCTGAATTAAATGAGGTATCAACATGTGATGGATTGGAGCCTTATTGAATTTGATAATCAACACCCAAAATCAATTAAAAGAGGTCAGAGGATCCCTAGATCAGAAGGACTTCTACATAACCCAAAAGAGTCAGCAGATCTGAAGGAAGAATATGTCAATTAGAAGGGAGGTTGGTCAACTACATGGGCAGTCCATCTCATAACCATCCTGGGAAAGGCCTTGGCCCAAGGACCCACCTGTATTAATCTTGCCCTTTTATTCCCTGTATTTTTCTAGTGTTTTGATATCTGGAGCCTTGCTGACACTGGAGAGACTAACCCTCCCAGGGCTAGCTATCTCCCAGAGATAGCACACAACCCAAAGTGACTACGATTTCATATGCAAGCCAACAAATTCAAAGCCCATATCCCCAAGTCCCTCCTGTATCTAGCTTTTATACTCTGGGCCACTGTCCACCAGCCCTCATCACCCCAGGGCCAACTACCAGACAACGATAGATAGCTCCTAACCCTCAGAACCTGTTGGAATTATTCATACTGAGCCAGCTTACCCTACCTCTCTCATTCCTTCCTTCAAAAACCACAATTAAGGCTCTTTTCCATGTTTTTGCCTCACTCCTTCTGCATCCTGTCCAACCTTGGTGCCTCCCTGTGTGGCCCCCTTGCGCAGTTTTGTACCTCCTGTTTCTAGGGACCTGGGAACATAAAAACTTCTTCATTCACAACAGTCATTTCCATGTTTGGGTGTTCCCCGCCGCCTGCTTCCCTCCCTTCTCCGCAGCTTCACTCCCTTCTGCAAAGCTTGGCTTCCTTCTATGCTGTCTTCAGTCTTCACTCTACTCCTCGATATGCAAACTAACCACCATCTTGGGTGGGTTAATTTGCATGCTTGCTCCTGATTAGCTGGTGGGTGTGACTTGTGGGTATAGTGGAGTGATGGTTAATTTGCATATTACTCTTTTATTAGATAGGATCCTTCTGCTCTAATGCAGTATGTCAGGTGACATAGCTATAGGAACAGAAAATTCTAGATCAGTCTCTAGCACATTTCCCAATAGCAGATTAATAACTTAGATTTCTGGGGTTTTTCATTAGTCTTGTGAGCTTGGTTAGTTCATTCCTGGCCAGCTCTTCATCAAGTTGGTCTTATGTGCTTATATGGGGAAGATCATGATCTAAAGCAGGGGTGGGGAACCTTTTTTTCTGCCTAGGGCCATTTGGATATTTATAGCATCATTCATGGGCCTTACAAAATTTTCAACTTAAAAATTAACCTGCTGTATTTGTTCAAATATTTAATTAACTCATCCCTAATGCCTTAGCAGGGCCAGACAAATGATTTCTCAGACCTTATACTGCCCACGGGCTGGATGTTCCCCATCCCTGGTCTAGAGCTTTGCTCCTCAGTATAGCCCTTGGACCAGCAGCACCAGCATCACCAGGTAGCCTGTTAGAAATGTAGAGTTGAATCTTGGGCCCCACACTAGACCTACTGAATCAGAATCTGTATTTTAACAAGATCCAGGTGATTTGTGTGCACATTAAAATTTGAGAAATGCAGGGATTAGCAAACGTTTTCTGGAAAGAACCAAATAGTAAATTTTAGGTTTTGTGGGATAAATGGTCTATAATGCCACTACTCAATTCTACCATTTTAGCACAAAAGCAGCCATAGACAATATGGAAACAAATAAACATGACTATATTCCAATAAAACTTTATATATGGATGCTGAAGTTTGAATTTCATGTAATTTTTACATCACAAAAAATTTTTTTAACCACTTAATATTATTTTTTAAAAATGTCTAGCTTGTAAAGACTAGTAAACATAGGTGGCAGGCAAGATTACCATACTGGCCATAGTTTGCCCACACTTGCTCTAGACCACAGAAAATTCAGTAGGATCGAGTTATTCTATGAAGTGAGGCATTCCCTATTGCTCCACCCCAAAATCCCATTTGCTGAATGAGACGTTTCCTCTTTAAATTTTCAGAGATGTGATTTTTTCTTGTTTTGAGCAAACTTGATAAAATACAATTAAGTTATTTTAATAATTAAACATTTAAATTAATATTTTATAGGACCACAGGAATTCTAGAATATAGATGTAGAAGTTAACTACAATTTCCGGTTTGTTTCATGTAGTTGGGGAGGTTGTCTGATCCTGAGAAGCAATGAGGAAGTGACAGACCAATGATCATCTTATAACAGTGCACACATATACAACACATATGATCAAAGCACATGTAACAAAGTACAGACAGAAACAGGCATATGGTATCTATTACCTGATTTTTAATTCATGTCTATATGTGCCAAGTGGCAGAAACCTTCTGGCCTCCAGGTTCTCTGTTACTATTTGTACTTGGAAACAGGCCACAATCACCAGTCAGCCCTGCTACCATCTAGGTAATCTGTCAGCCACAGAAATGAAATGCCTACCTCCACTGAGTTGGTTCATTTTTCCCAATGAGATAAGGCAATTGCCAATGCAATTCCAATTAATGATATAAAGTGGATTGGTGAATTCAGAATATCATTTTTTTATGGTTTCAGTTATTAGATATTTTTCTCAGATTGGTTTAACTAAGAAATAAGGCATACCATTCATGATGCTTCCAGTAGTGATTTCAGATAACTAAAGCTCCCACATTGATACACTTAAATTCTTAGACATCCATTTCACAATAATAGTTCTATAATCTGAAAAAAACTTTACTTTTTATATTAAATCTTATGACATAAATTTATAAGTGTCTATATGTATCCCCAATTCTAAATCTTGGCTATATATCAGAATCACCTCCAGAATTTTTTTTTAAAGTCGATGCACTAGGGGTGCCTCCCAAGACCAATAGAATAAGAAGAGCTGGTAGTAGGTGCTGACATCGCTATTAAAAATTTACTCTAGCCGGTTTGGCTCAGTGGATAGAGCGTTATCCTGCGTTCGATTTTGGTCCAGAGCATGTATCTCGGTTGCAGGCTCCCAGCCCCGGCCGGGGGTATGCAGGAGGCAACCAATCAATGTTCCTCTCTCACATCGGTGTTCCTCTCTATCTCTACCCCTTCCACTCTCTCTAAAAATCAATGGGAAAAATATCCTCAGGTGAGGATTTTTTAAAAAAGAAAAAGGATCTCCAAGGTTATCCCAATGTGTACTAGTTGAGAACCACTACTTTGGTAACTACCCAACAAGAGAGATTTTTTTTTATTAAACATTGCTTCTTTTTTTCTGAAAGTTTTGTGAGGCACATTTTTTTTTTTATCATTTAAAAGTGAGTTAGAAGTGTTATCAAAAGAAAAAATTTTAATCATTGTGATTCTTCATAAAAACTACTTCCAGAATGTTCTTACAATCAGTGTAGATACAACTGAAGCTATACACCTCCTTATTTTTTGCTTCTTATCTAGATAAATTGGCCTCAGACATTAATTAAGTATGATTCAGCAAGCACATATGTCCTAATGTCCTAGAAACATGGCAGTCCTATTACTTCTCAGCACTGTTCAGAAACTATAATTGCTGTATACTGGCTCTCTCTGTACTTTCATTCTGTTAGATGATTAATATAAAAATCTATATATATAAAGAGGTAAGATGCAAATTAGGCCAGGATGCTGTAACAGTCATGACTGGTCAGGAGGAGGCTGCACGCGCAGGTGAGGCCCGGAGTGGAGACGAAGACAGAGACAGGGGGCCCTGCCTGAGCTGCCACACCACCGCACCAGCTCAGGCAGCCCGGGAGCGGACACAGGCAGGGCCTGGAGCAGAAGTTAGGGCCGGGTCCGAGCCACCCACGGTGGCAGTCAGGCCTAAGTCCATGGCAGCCTGAGAAGTAGGCAGAGGACAGATGACTGAGGGTCATATATACCATAGCAGGGAGCTTAGATTTTATTCCACAGAAGGAGGAAAAGTGAAGAATGTCAAGCATGGGAGCATCCTGGTCTTGCTTTCATTTTAAGTGAACCATTCTGGTGGCTGTGGGAAGGATCAATTTAGACAGCTGCAGTGTTTTGGGGCCCAAGAAAAAGAGAGACTAATGTTGGGCACTAGGACTAGACAGAGGCAATGGATCAGAGACGTATTTATGAGGAAACCTGACGGAACTATTTGTCTGATTACACAGGGATGAAAGAAAATGGTATTAGCCCAGGTTTTCCAGTTTGGGCAACTTTGTTGACTGGGTGGTTCTAATAATTGGGAGAAGGTATCGAGGAAAAGGAACAGTGTAAGGGAGCTTGCTTAGTTCAGCAATAGCCAAACAATTAGGACAGAAGACAGACTTAGTGCTCTTTCTTTGCTGCAACGTTTGATTTTCTGCCTTCAGCCACCACCATGTAAGGCTAATGTGCCATCTTTTCTCCTAATCTAGGATATTATCTATCTACTACACATTCCTATCACCTAAGTTAGCTTTCCTGCATGATCCCTTAAAAATACTTATCGAAGTCATTCAATGCTCTGTGAGTAAGGGGACTTTCAAGATGTGGTAACATTATGAGCCTATATAGATTGATAAAGAGATATTGGGTGCTCAATTTTTAACAATAAAAATCAGATACTGAATGTGGTCATGCCAGAGGCATAATTTTAATGAGCCAATGTCTCTTTACTGAAGTGTCACACTTCAAAAGAGATCCTCTCAAATAATACAATGCATAACACTCATCTGGGTTCCTGTTAAAATGTAGGACCACACCTTGAAAAAACACTCCTTCTAGAGCTCATTTTGGTGGCTAAATCTCCCTCCAAGTAAAGCAATCCTATATAATAAAAGTGTAATATGCAAATCGAACGAACGGCGGAACAACTGGTCAGTGGAGGGTGGGGCCAGCGAGCAGGTGTCACCAGGCCAGCCAAGGCACATGCCAGGGGGCAGAGGGAGGGGACAGTGATGGGGTGGGGGGAGCGGTGGCAACCAGTGGTGGTGGGGTAATGGGGGCTGGCACCATCCCCTGATCGCTCACCCGGATGCCTCCCACAGAGAAAGGCCACAGGTGGCAGCAGCAGCAGGGCAATTCGGGACAGGGCCACCCAGCACCATCCCCAGATAGGCCTGCTGGGGTTGCCTCCCACAGAGGGAGGCCACCAGTGGCCGTGGCGCAATTGGGTGCAGGGCCAGCCACTCGCTGCCCACGCCATCCAGATTGGCCTGCCAGTCACCTCCTGCAGAGGGAGGCCAGACTGCAGCTTAGGCCCACTCCCAACTCCCCTAAGCCATCAGTAGGACCTCCCCTGAGGGCTCCCAGACTGTGAGATGAGGCAGGCTGGGCTGAGGGACCCCCTTCAGTGCACGAATTTCATGTACCGGGCCTCTAGTAGATATATAATAAATTATAAAAATAATATTGCTTTGATGTTATTTTTATTTTTGTTGTTCATGCTTGGTATTTTGCTGCCCTCAATTCCACCAGAATATATGACTGTACTAAGTGAACATTACTCAGATCTATGGTTACCATTACCCCCAAGGTTTCTTAAGACATTCTTATGGAGATTAGGAGGACTAAACTGTCTGTCCTCTTCTAGCCTTAGCTCTACCTGTCATTTCCAACTTATGTGCCTCTGAGAAAGATCTGAATAAATAACAGTAGAACCTTGGGATATCTGCTACCCAGGGATGTCACTCATCTTTTCTCAATTTTTACTCAGGGATAAGTGAGCATAACGTTTTTTTAAATAATTTTTGTTATTATTTTGGAGTGTGTGGGAAAAAATATATATTAGTTGTTAAAGCATTTCATCCTGTGCAATGGAAATTGAAAATAATTTGACTATCCAAATTTCAACTAATTGTGTAAATAATAACTAAATAGTTACTTATTGAGTGCTTAGGGTGCTTTACACATATTATCTCATTTAACCCTAGCAGTAACACTATAATATAAATTGGAAATGCTCCCATTTCACAGTTAAGAAACTGAAAAATCAGATTAAGTAAACTTACCCAAACTCACACAGCTAGTTGGCAGAACCAAAGTTTGAAAGCAGGTCTTTAGGATTCCAAAGCCCACAATCCTAACCATTCTATACGCATGCCCAAACTAACACAGTGAAGTCCATGGCTTCCTGTACTCTGCCCTAAAAAATACAAAACAAAACAAACAAACAAAACAAAACAAACAAAAACATCTGTGTTACTTCCATCATTCATACTTTGCATACTTATGCACAAAACTCAATTCTTGGTTAGTAATCAGTCAGCTACAACAGGTTAATCACCTCCTGACCAATCTGTTTGTAACTGGTTGATTCAGTAGAGATAACCAAGCTGGCGGCAACTTGAATAGCTGTCTCAGGAAGGTGGTTCCTTCAGTTTGGGATTGAAGCATGGATTAGGACAACTCAAACTGACAATGTTTTCAGGGGGAAATATCCAGCCCTAGCTGGTTTGGCTTAGTGGATAGTGTTGGCCTGGGACAGAAGGGTCCTAGGTTTGATTCCCGGCAAGGGCACATGCCCAGGTTACAGGTTTATCTCTAGTTGGGGCATGCAGGAGGCAGCCAATCAGTGATTCTCTCTCATCATTAATGTTTCTATCTCTCTCTCCCTCTCCCTTCCTCTCTGAAATCAATAAAAATATATATATATATTTTTTTTAAATATCCAACTCTGAGAAAAAAAATCAATTAAGTATTTTTTAAATAAGTGAACATCACACACCTTAAGTTTGTGTCTGTGTTTTTTGGCATGTTCACTTCTTAATATTATTGCATATACATTTAAATGGATATAATTACTATATATTCTCGCATGTGTGTGTTCATAGATACACAAGATTACTAGCAGGTGAGCATAAATTAAACCAAGTATGAATCCTGTTATTTTTTAGTCTTTTCTCCCACACCTGGTAGATTTAAACTCACAGGTCATCTTGTCAAAATACAATTTTGGTTCTGAAATAAAATAACAGAAGAGAAACAAACACAATCTACTATAACTCACTGCCAATGTTGCCAGATAACTACCAAAAAAAAATAGAGTGCCTCAGACAGAAATATCAATAACTTTGACGCGTGCGATTTGTTAACAGGGAAGAAAACAAGCAAACTTGCTCTCCGCTGACTGTCACTAATATTTATTCGTCCAGTGACTGTTAATCAAACCAAGTTTACAGTCCCATACAGCACCTGTCACAGGTGCTGATCATTAATCAGCTATTACAGCAGTTTATTCTGCCGCTGACAACTCGCAATTTTCCACTGATTCAGCTAGTTTGTCAGGTGGGAATTATGGCATAGCGCATGTGACAAAACACATCACCCTTCTTTTTATTTTTTTTTATTTTTGCATTTTCAGGCTTCTCTCTCCTGCTTTCTCCCCCTTTTTAGACAAACAATATCTGGGAACTCAGAAGTAATAAGGCGGAATGCATAATTAATTACCCAGCTTGCTCTAATTAGGGATGAATAAGTTGTGTCCCTCTCATCATCACAAATGTGGTGATGGGTAATACCAGTTTATGCTGTATTAACTGCAAATATGCAATCCTTCTGAGAGCACTTTTGTTGATGAATTTGATGAATGTGACAATAATTAGCAGAGACAGATGAGAGCTAAATTACTACTGACAATGTAATGCTATCCTGCTCGAGGGCCTGGGAACGTGGCAGGATAACATGGCAGGGACCTGGGCCTCGTTTCTAATTAATAGTCTTTTTTTTTTTGCCATTGGCGGTGGGGGGGTGGAATGGAGTAACGGTAATTGTTTTCGTCAAAGGCTGCAGGGAGTTATCAGGGTAATAAAGTTAATTAGCAGAACAAACATCCTTTCACTGCCTTACCAGTCTGAGGAAGAGAGGGTAATTCAAACTGCAGAAAGATATGACTAGATGGGGTGATAAGAAATTTTACACAGGAGGCCAACAGAGAAGAATGACTTTCTCCCTTCATTTCTTTGGCTTGATACATAGGAAGGAATTAGACAGCTCCATCTCTGAGTTCACAAAGTTGCTCGTGTGGAGAACTTTATTGTTATGGTTTAGAGTTTGGGAAACGAAGTTAACTTAGATCAAACTCTGTTGCTTACTTCTTGCTTTTCTAGGTAGTGATTGGTTTGCTCAATTTCATCTCCTTTCTAGTAACATTTTTGTAATGTCTGAGGCTTAGAAGCAAGTTCGGACCTTAGCCAAACACACCATTTAGCTGCATTTTGCCCCATAGGGATCTGTTTTAGTCTCTAAATCTTTTTTTTTAATATTTTTTATTGATTTTTTACAGAGAGGAAGGGAGAGGGATAGAGTTAGAAACATTGATGAGAGAGAAACATCAATCAGCTGCCTTCTGCACACCCCCCACTGGGGATGTGCCCGCAACCAAGGTACATGCCCTTGACCGGAATTGAACCTGGGACCCTTCAGTCTGCAGGCCGACGCTCTATCCACTGAGCCAAACCTGTCAGGGCTAGTCTCTAAATCTTTAAGGAAAAGGTAAGAAATTCGTAAGTGATTTCCACCAAGTAGTGTTTGTTCATTCTCTTGTATAAATTAAAATTAAAATGGGATTTAAAAAAAATACATGCTATTTTATTCTATTTTTGTGGTCACAAATAAATCGTTTTTCTAAAATGTGGCCAGCACTGTTTTCTTTTCCATTGTAGCAACATATACAAGTAACCAGTCAAAAAAGTGAACAATTTAATGGATCTCAGTTTTACATTAGCGTTTTATGCAGTTCAGTAACATTGCTTGGCATTAAGTAGATACAACATAAAGGAAAACATCCACCAAACATTCTAAAACTTTTACAAGTTCATTTTCTCCCTTTAACTATCATTGGTGATTGGTCTTTTAAACATCAAACACTTGAAACATTTAATATTAAGCAAGTAACACTAGGACAGAAGCCTGATGCCTTCTAAAATAATATCCATAAGAACATGTCTATGAATTTTTGTTCTGTTTGGGTACATTTCAAAACATTTATCTTGTGCTTTTAAAAAACAATAGATATCCCACAAGTTCTACATACTTAGCATGCATATAAATGTGCACAAATTTGTTAGCAGAGATAATTAAAACAACCCACAGTAAAGACTGTTTGTTTGGTTCTAAGTTGAGAACATATGGAGTGAGTTAAGTGGTACTTCTATGTTTAGAGAATGACTCTGGGTCCACTTTCTGGCATAGAGTTCTGCAAGAACAGACTTCCACCAAGCATGGGGAATGGCCTCAACTACTAATATCTACATTTTAAAAGTGTTATGCTTGTCCCCAAAGAGAAGAGCAGTGTGGGAGTGGAGGATAGAGCATGAACTAAGAGGCAGAAAACCTGAGTTCTTTACTGGCTATGCTGCTAACTTCTATGTGTTCATGAGCATCTCCTGCTCATGCCTTGGAGCCTCTATTTGTATCTATGCAATTGGGTACCTTCCCTACCGACCTCATAGCATTGTTGTTGGCACCAAAGAAATCACTTTCGTACTTTGGAAAACATGCAATAATCTATGAGTATACTGTTAGTATTATTATAGTAGAAAAGTCATGAGAAATAAGCTTGAGAAATCCCATCGCCTTTTAATTGCCCTCCTGTGTGTGATTAGTTAGAAACCAGAGCTAAAAGAGGTACTGAGATCTAGCCTTACTTTGTGATTTTTTTTTTATTTTTATTTTTTGCTAAATGTATCAAAGAAAATATCATTGTGAAAGTACTCCCAAATTCATTTGGTCAAAGTTACCTACATTTTTAAGATTTTCTTAAACTCTCATTATAAGAATCTATTAAGGTCAAGACTAGAAGAAAACTAAACTAATCTTTAGTCCATTTAGCAAAAATCTATTAGGCTTGTCAAGTAAACTTCCACTTTGAAAACACCCATGTTTCTCACAGACAGGCAGATACACACACACACACACACACACACACACACACACACACACACCAAATTGAGATTACTATGCATTGCTGTATATCTTTAAAAACATTTTAAAGTTTTTACTATACAATCAAACTTTAAAAGAAAAATCTGGAAGTGAAAGCAGAATTGGATGCTACTTTCCACAAATCGTCACAGTTCTTATTTAGCTACTGTGTGAGGCAATAAATTTTAATGTAAGTTCACTTACAAAGGGAGAAAGATTGAGAAACTGTAAAAGAAGCGACACAAAAAGCCAAATGTGACTTTTCTTTTGTTTTGTTTTGGAAATGGGAGTCATTAACAGGGAGCATGTTTGTTTGTTTCCTTCGGAATCTACACGGAATTTATTGAATATTCTGGTCTCTTCCTCCCTAGCCACTGCTTTCTTCACTATACCACAGGTACGTCCTTTTGTAAAGTAATGGAGTTCAGTCCAGTTAACTTCATTGATCTCTAAGGACGTTAGAAAATTATAAAACTTGATGTGGGATTCGAACATGCCAAAAGCCACTAGGAAAAACAAGTTTGATATTCAGAACCTCATCAAGAGGGCCTCCTCATCTTTGGTTAGAGACCAACATGATATTTTCAAGTAAGTACTAATTTCCAATATTAGCCTACTGGGTAAGCCAAAAATGCTTAGTGAAAAAATACGTTGGAGTTAGAAATTCACCAGTGAGATACTATATTTACTGGCTATCTGTACTGCTGGTATTATTATGACCATTCAGAAAATTTAATTCTTGTTTTCCTTTTTACTCTGATTTCCTTGGCCATTGTTTTAGAGAGTATTTTGACAAATTCTCAGTTCTTGAGGTCTCTGGGGCATTTTTGCTTCTTATATGAGTGCAGAAGAGTGTTAGCTGGTTAAATAATTACAAAGAACTAAAAAAAACATAGTTAATTTTTTTCAGATTTTGAATTACAAAATTACTTAAATGATCTCTATAATCGAAATGCTACATCATAATCTAATGAAATTACAACACTGCTTAATGACATTAGGAAACTGCATGCAAAAAAATATTTGTACACAAGGTGGTGATATTAGCAACCAACTACAGTACTTTTATTCGGCTAAAAGCCAGAGTAAATAACAGCAGATGACTTTCCTTCAGTGATCTCCTGAAGGTACTTTCAGCTGTTCATATAGTGATAGTATGTAGGGCACAGAGCACGTAGAAAACCTGCCATCACATGTCATTAAACCAGCAGGGAAAGAAGAGAAAAGAGACAAAACACACACAAAAAAGAGAGTTAAAAACTTCTAAAGAATAAAATTATATCTACATGTAGTAAGGATTTCAGTATTCAGCTTTTAATACCTAAGTTTCTCTTGGCACTGATTTGGATGTTTAAGTCCAAAGATTAAATCCTAAATGTAGAGTTATTTTTGTAGCTCTGATAAGATATTCCCACATCCTACAAAGGTTTATTCAAAAATCCTTTGTCTCACACCTCTCCCCTGCCTTTATAAGTAGGTTTTCTTATCCCAATCCTGACTACAGTGTTGATCATGGAGGGCAATGTCTTTCCATCTATTCATGTTTCTTGTATAGAAATTCAAGTTTTTAGGTTTATATTAGCATAAATCAGAACAACTTAAAAGTGAAGCTAATAATAATGTCACCTTATTTATCATAGAATATTGGACTCGTTAACTTTATCAATACTAAAATAAAAATTACCTAATGTATTCCAACACTTAAACCAGTTCATATTTTTGTGTTTTGGTACTTTCATAGTGACCTCTAAGACATAAATAATTAATTTTATTATTTAGCTCCCCCAAATCCAATAATTTATTACAGTGAAGTATATTTATTCTCAGACGCTTTTTTTTTTTTAAAGTAAATGATGGCATCAGCAGGAACACAGAACTTGTTGGTTACAAGATGGAAAGCAGTGTGCAATGAATCAAAAAAGTAGGCAGTTATGTTTTCAATTTTAAGCTTCTTCTCCCAAGATGAAAAGAGCAGCAATTGGTATTTGCTAGCCAGAAAGAAAAATATCTGTTCTTGAATTATCTAAGGATGAGTCAGAAACTTAAACCCAAAGAAAAGTAATAAATAATGACAACAGATGTTTGTAAACCTGTGCTCCCCTGTTCAGTGTTTCTACGTGTTGTTTTGCTTTGATGTGCTGTCAGCTGCCTCTCACCTGGGAGTAGTGATATCTTATCAAAGCCCAAACAGTTCCTCTTCACAACAGATGGATAATAGTGCCTTTCAATTTATCATACTGGAAGTCTAAAAGAACCATAGGAACGATTGGTCAGGTGACAGCTTGATGGACAGTTTGACAGCCCTTAAAGCATCATGGGAAATGGTTGTCACCTGATTTTCAGAGCGACCAGGGAGATAACCTTCAGAAAGACGAGGAAAACAAAAATCTGAATATTTGTATAAGATCCAGTGGCAGCATCATGTTCACTTAAGTGATAATAGGTATGAATTAGATGACTCAAAATGTTATTATCAAACCTGAGGGGTTTTTCCAAAGCCAGGAGTGCATTTCATCTCTTTAGTTGCCTTTTACTCTTTTATTCACGTGCCATTGAAAATATATACTTAATATAGGGCTTTCAATTTAAAACATAACAAGTACTTAATCATATGCTAAATATATTAGCTGATCAATAATAGTCTCCAGCTTTGAAATCTGCTTCCCTTGTACACCTTTTCCTACCTATACTCTGCACATTACAGTTCTAATTAGAAAGGCTGTCATGAAGAATCATATGGATTGCATTTTACACGGTGGGCTGATTGACCCTAATGAAAATCAGTGGAGCCTTGGTATGAGAAACAAAGGAAGAGAGATCAATTTGAAGATCTTTGGCACAAAAATGTTCGAATCTCTGTTTACTCATTCATGCAGCCACCAAACATGAATTGAGCACTTACTACACACAAGGGTCTCTGCTGGCCATATAAAGATGAGAAAGATAAAACTCGCAACTTACAACTCGCTTATAGTTTGACAGTGAGGATAGAGGTGTGCTTTGTTTGTTTGTTTTAATATTTTTATTGGTTTCAGAGGGGAAGGGAGAGGGAGAGAGCAATAGAAACATCAATGATGAGAATCATTGATTGGCTGCCTCCTGCATGCCCCACACTGGGGATCGAGCCTGCAACCTGGGCATGTGCCCTGACTGGGAATTGAACCATGACCTCCTGGTTCATGGGCCCACACACAACCACTGAGCTATGCTTCTGGGCAAGGATAGAGTTTTGAATTCATAGAAGATAGCAAAAGAGCTCAAGAGGTCAGTCCCAAATCTACTGCCTTCTCGTTGGTGAGGCTTACACACAGCAGTTTACAAAGTTGTCTCTTGCATGTTTCCTCTTGTGTATTGTATATGCAGTTTAAAATCGTTTTGTGGTCTTATCTGAAAAAAATTCTGCCTGAAAATTGGGATTCCAAAGGAAAAAAATAAGCACCAAATGTTTTTATATTTATTGAGTGCCTCCGAAGTTTAAAGAATGATTCCAGAAACAGTAGGAGGTAAGAGACCTGAGATGCAATTGCCATGGTTGAGGAGGCCTCTAGACATCACAAACCCTCAGTCCCTTAGATATCTCAGCTACTGTCGTTTTTTGTTGTTGTTTTTTCAGAGCAAACACTCAATAACTTTTTATGTTAAAATTATATCTATCATAAAGATAAAGTTATAATAGTAAAATAACTCCTTTGGACTCATCATCCAAAATTTACCAATTGTTAACATTTTGCCAAATTTGTTTTTTATCACTCTTATTTGTTCCCTTTCACATCCTCCTTTCCTCCTTCTTTCTTCTCTTATTTAACTATCTATCTAATATAGCTTTTACATTTTTAAATAATTTTAATAGAATGAGGTTATATTTGTGTCTGATTCATTCTGTACTCCTTCACAAAACCTAACAACTGCCTTTATATACTTAATAAATGTATATATGGATGAATGAATGAATAACAAATAATATTCAATCTAAAACTAGTCTTTGATCTTTTAGGTTTATATTTACACATAAATATAAAAGGTACTACATTATCTGTCTAAAACATATGTAATATTTTACAAATTATGACTCTTCCCCCAACATGTCTTATCAATAAGTGATCTCATAAACTCATAAAAAAAAGAAATAATATAATAAAATAAGGAAAGTGCAGCAGAAATGTTGAGTGACTTTACAAAGGAAGTAAAAGATAAATGCTTCGAGTGCTGCTGGCTCTTTGTCTTTTTCTGGGACAAATAGATCAACTATAGATGCTGGATGAAAAAGCAGGGATTTCAACAGAAATTGTCTTCCTGAAAAACACTCTGGCAGCATTGGTTAAAACTGGTACCATTTTGGCTGCTTGACTCTTTTGGGATAACACTCTGTTTTCACAAATTTTGACGCTTTGGATTCACATTGCAACATGATTTCCCAAATCCGGTTGTGCCAAAGCCAGACGAGCCAGACAAATTGTAACAGCACCCTTCCTGTTTTCCAGCGAACTGAAAAAAGCCAGTAAATAACTTAAATAACTATTAAAATGGTCTTCCTGTAATTATTCATAAGAAGACACATTATTTGAAAAAAAATGAAGCTGAAGTTTGCAAATGCAAAGCAAAATGCTTTCGAGTGCCATATAAATTCAAATACTGATAAGAACGCATTTTGGGCCTTGGCCGGGTGGCTCAGTTAATTGGAGCATCGTCCCATACACCAAAAGGTTGTGGGTTCCATTCCCATACCTAGGTTGGGGGTTCAACCCCTGGTTGATGCACGTATAGGAGGCAACCAATCGATGTGCCTCCCTCGATGTTTCCCACTCTCTCCCTTCCTCTCTCTTTAAAATCAATAAACATTCTCCAGTGAGGATTTTTGAAAACACACACATTTTGCTTGTTTCAAATTGGGAGGGCAAGATGTGGGAGGAAGATTTGTAGTAAGTGATACATGGACAAGTCCAAATGCTGCAGAACAACTGAATTCAGAATCATTTCTGAATCAGAGCTGCGGTTAAAATGCTTTTCCTTTCCCTGTTGAAATAAACGCATGCATCATCAGGACCTAACAGGTCCCAGATGTAGTCAGTCCCTAGCTCACCTGATATGAATTAAGTTTTATTGTTAACAACTAACGTAGTCATTCAAGCCAACTAATAAGCTAAATATAATGCCAAAAACAAGAGTCTTATTACATGTTTCATAGTAATGCCACAATTTGTGGTCTGGAAACTTCGAATAAATACTAGTGTCAAACTTTCAGTCAGACTAAAATTTTCACAGAAAGATATTTTTACACTAATAATTCCACACACAAAAAAAGGAAAAAAATGATCTATTAGTTAAAGCCATAAAATCATTTTTAAAATATGACATGTACTTTCCCATTGTAAGTTTCAACATATAAAATCAGCTTCACTGTTATGCAGCAATTTGAAGGGCACAAAAGTCTTAATTATTGGCTAATGTAGATTATATTAACTGTGGATTTTTAAAACCCCATGTATGTTTACTTAGAGTTAAAAAATTGATGATCTTTTAGCTCAAAACATGTAATTACCACTATCTTGACTCTTCTACTAAGGTGCAACAGGGCCTCTGGTGTGAGACCCAAAGAGAATCTTGAACCCTAGGACCCAGATTAGAGTATTAAAATGATTTCTTTTAGCTCTTTTTTCTTTCAAGGTATGTGCAGTGTGCCTCAGTGGGGAATTCTGGATTCATTTTCCTTTATTTTTCTGACTGAATTTTTGCAGATGTGGTAGATCTTGGTATTCAAAACACAAAACATTTTTCTTTAGGTCCCTTATTATATAGAGACTTCTGTTATTAATTTATTTTTAGTGGAAAAAAAAAACAAACCATGTAACTTCTGCACTCAGAAAATAGGGTTAAGGGTTTAAAAGCTTCTGAACTCATCCTATTTGTTATGCACTTTTCCAGTAAACTGGAGACTTGTCAGAGAAGTGAGTCAATGAGTATGTTGATTATTTTATTTTAAAAAGGTATTTAGAAAAGTTGTCTAATTTTCTTAAATTTAGAAAGTAAGCTCCTGAAGAATCAATCATACCTAAAGTTACCCTGTTGTTATGGCTTTTACAACTTTTTTACAATTAAAAAGGTTTGATATTTGTTCCTTTTTTCAATAAAAAATGTAAAAATGCAGAGAAAGAGGGAAATATGATACTATATCTCACTAACATATTTTAAATATTTACTATTGTTATTTACATTCACAAGACTATGTTTTGAATATACAAAGGGAATCGCTTCTAGTTTTCTGTCCAGCTGTTCTCAGAGTTCTGATTTGTGGTTATTCAGAGATTTATGATAAACTTTCTGAAGCTTGCATGTGCTGAATAATAATTATAAAAATGGCTCCTTACATGGTTCAACTTTCACTTCCACCTAATTCATGATGATGAATTCTTTTTTTAAGAATGTAAGAAGAAAATACATGCAATTAGGTTTTAACTAATTTTTAGAATCCAGTTGGTATTGGACCTACATTAGTGCATTTATTTTCCTGAGATATATCTGGAATGAAGAAAACCTAGAGTGGAAAATGAAATTATTGCTCAACTAATGATTATTTTGTCTACATTCTATCAAATCATCAGTTTGACTTTTTTCACTAGGTATTCCTAACTGGCAGTTGTGTTGACATTTTATAGGTGCAGTCATAGTATTTTAACAATCTAGGAACAATGCTCATTATTTATTCTATATGGCATTTTAAACTCATCGTTTTCTTTCTAGCATTATAGTTAATAGAGAATAAGTGAACATCATTACTTTTCACCCTTATGATAAGTAATGTTCCTTATCATTGTATTAGAAACTTGCTCTTTCTTCTTTTAGTAAAAAAAAAACAAAAAAAAAAACATGCTAAATTCTTTCTTATTTCTTATTCCTCACTATTTTAGGAAAGGTTCTTATAGTTCTCTGCGACTCAGTTTTCTCATCTGTAAAATGGAAATCATTATACCTTACTCTTAGACTTGTTATGAAGATTGGTGATGACTGCAGGTAACTGCATAGTACCTCCCGTAACACAGTCTGCTCCCCATAAGAACTAATTCCCTTCTCTTTTATTGGTGTTAGAATCTTTATTAATTGACTTGTGTCAAAAGAGAGGTTATTCAAAGATAGCTCAATAAAAAATTGGCAAAGGCTTGAATAAGCACTTCACAAAAGAAGATATAAGAATGACCAATAATCATATAAAAAGGGGTTCAACATCATTAATAATTAGGAAGTGCAACTTAAAACCATTAATGAGATATCATTTCACACCCACTAGAATGGCTAAAGGAAAAAAGTTTGACGTTCCCAAATTGTGAGTTGGTAAGGATGTAGAGCAATTAGTGCTATTGTGAAATTAGTTTAAATTTCCATTCTTGTTCAAGAATCTTGTCAATTCTGTTAGAAATTTTTTTATGTATGTGCTAAAATTTTTCTAGAAAATATTTATCCATTCATGTACTTACTCAACAATTATATATTTAGAATTCATCGTGGGTAAAACATAGTTCTTGCCTTCAAGGAACATGTTTACAGACTGAAGCCTTGTTGATTTAGCCACATATAGCTAGTATTATTTATCACAGTTTCTTGATTCCCAAACACATGAATTATCTTACAACTAATTTAAAAACAAATCTGATGATTGTCCCTCCTTTCCCTCCCAAAAAAAGACAGATTATTCAGTCTTAAATTAACCTCTTTCCTTCAATTACATGGAAGCAAAAACCAATGTGTCAACAGCTACTAATCTTTCTTCTGAGTTGATTCATTAAAAAGGAATCAGCACAAAAATTATTCTAAATCATAAGATTCAACATTGGCAATGCTCAGAAAATACAATCCTTCCCAAAGGTAGGGAAAAAAAAAAGTCTTTGCCTATCTTACTAAAAGCCAACTCCCCATAAACATTTTCCCCTACAATTTCATGAAGCAATAGTAGAATAATATTTATTTGAATTATGTTTTCCAGCACATTTGTATAGGTAACTTCAAAAGATATATAAGGTATTTGTCTCATTTTGTTACTATGTAATCAAATAGGGAACTATCCTTAAAACAATAACAACAGCCCTAACCGGTTTGGTTCAGTGGATGGAGCGTCTGCCTGCGGACTCAAGGGTCCCGGGTTCGATTCTGGTCAAGAGCATGTACCTTGGTTGCAGGCACGTCCCCAGTGGGGGGTGTGCTGGAGGCAGCTGATTGATGTTTCTCTCTCATCGATGTTTCTAACTCTCTCTCCCTCTTCCTTCTTCTCTGTTAAAAAAATCAATAAAAAATATTTAAAAAACAAACAATAACAACAAATACTTATTCAGTGATAGGCATTGTGTTCAAGTACTTAACATGGATTATCTCATTTAATCCTCACAACGCTATCCAGCAAGTATTATTATTATTATTATTATTATTATTATTATTATTACTACTAGAGGCCCGGTGCATGAAATTCATGCACAGGGGGGGTGTCCCTCAGCCCAGCCTGCACCGTCTCCAATCTGGGACCCCTCCAGGGATGTCAGGTAGGATCCGGCCTAAATGGGCAGTTGGACGCCCCTCTCATAATCCAGGACTGCTGGCTCCCAACTGCTCGCCTGCCTGCCTGCCTGCCTGCCTGATTGCCCCTAACCACTTCTGCCTGCCAGCCTGATCACCCCCTAACCACTCCCCTGCCAGCCTGATTGATGCCTAACTGCTCCACTGCCAGCCTGTTTGCCCCTAACTGCCCTCCCCTACAGGACTGGTCACCCCTAACTGTCCTCCCGTGCAGGCCTGAGTCCCCCCCTCCCCCCAACTGCTCTTCCCTGCAGGCCTGTGTCCCCCACAACTGCCCTTCACTGAAGGCCTGGTCACCCCCAGCTTCCCTCCTCTGCCAGCCTGGGCACCCCTAACTGCCCTCCCCTGCAGGCTTGATCACCCCCAACTTCCCTCCCTTGCAGGCCTGGTCCCTCCCAACTGCCCTCCCCTACTGGCCATCTTGTGGTGGCCATCTTGTGTCCACCTGGGGGCAGCCATCTTTGACCACTTGGGGTCAGCCATCTTGTGTGTTGGAGTGACAGTCAATTTGCATATTACTTTTTTATTAGCTAGGATAGAGGCCTGGTACATGGGTGGGGGCCAGCTGGTTTGCCCTGAAGGGTGTCCCGGATCAGGGTGGGGGTTTCCTTGGGGTGTGGGGTGGCCTGGGTGAGGGGCCTGTGGTGGTTTGCAGGCTGGCCATACCCCCCCCCCCCGACCCAAGTGGAGGCCCTGGTATCTGGGATTTATTTATCTTCTATAATTGAAACTTTGTAGCCTTAAGTGGAGTCCAGGGCCAGCCAGGGTGTGCGGGAAGCTTGGCTTCCTGCATTGCCGGGGAAACCCAAGCCCCCTGCTCGCTCTGTGGCCGCAGCCATCTTGGTTGGGTTAATTTGCATGCTCAATCCTGATTGGCTGGTGGGCGTGGCTTGTGGGTGTGGCAGAGGTGTGGTCAATTTGCATATTACTCTTTTATTGGATAGGATTACTAGTGACCCAGTGCACAAAATTCATGCACATTAAAAGGGAATTAGAGGAAATATTTTAATATTGCCATTTGCCCTTTCTCTATAATAGAAGTGTCAGAGATGAAAGAAAATTAGTAAAATGTATATGTAAATCTTCCTCCTGTCAGAGTCTGGGGGGCATGGCCTGAGGTCCCCTGTCAAGCCCCATCAGGCAGGGGGCGCAGTCTCAGTTCCCTCGGCCCAGTGCCAGGGCTTGGTGCACAGCCTGAGGTCCCCCGGCCTGGGTCGGGACAGGGGGCACAGCCTCAGGTCCCCTGTCAAGCCCCACCAGGCAGGGGGCACAGCCTCAGGTCCCCTGCCCCGGCCCAGCGCCATGCAGCCTCAGGTCCCTGCTGATTGCTCATTAAGGCTCGTTACGGTAACTCAGCATCCGCTGTGGGTGCAGCCATCTTGTGTTATGGAATCCCTGCCTCTGCTGTGGGTACAGCCATCTTGTTACAGTGTGCCAGTCAATTTGCATATTCCCTCTTTATTAGATAGGATTATTCTCATTTTAGAGATGAGAAACTTGGTCATGGAGAGAGCAAAAAGCCTGGTCCAGGTTATGTAATCTGTAAGTTTAGGGTTGGAATTCCAAGTGATTTACACAAAATTCATTATGCTTATTTACACTTAAGCTTTAAAAGAATAGCAGTCCTTTTATTCTTAAAAAAATAAAAATGATAGCCCTAACCAGTTTGACTCAGTGGATAGAGCATTGGCCCACAGACTGATGGGTCTCAGGTTCAATTCCAGTCAAGGGCATGTACCTTGGTTGTGGGCTTGATCCCCAGTAGGGGCATGTAGGAAGCAGCTGATTGATGTTTCTCAAGGATGTTTCTAACTATCTCTCTCCCTTCTTCTCTGTAAAAATTAATCAAATATATTTTTTAAACTTTTCTTTAAAAAATAAATAAAAAATTATATAAGTATTTCTTTACTTTTTATTTTAGGCAATAATAAAATCTAGTTCTAAATATACAAAGCATTCATTTAGACTTTGTTCTTCAGATTATGTTGGCCTCAGAAACCCTTTACATTCTTAACAATTATTGAAGACCCCAAAGAGCTTTTGTTTATGTAAGTTGCATCTATCAATATTTATTACATTAGAAATTAAAACTGAGAAACATAGAATATTTGAACATTTATTTTAAACTAACAAAGAACCCATTATATGTGAATATAACTAATGTATTATTTTTACTAATGTATTTTTTAAATAACTATAGTTATTTCATGGAAAAAGTAGCATTACTTTACATTTTTTCAAATCCTATAATATCTGGCTTAATAGGAGACAGCTGAATGCTCACATCTGCCTCTGCACTCAATCTGTTGTGACTTTAATGTATATCGAGAAAATCTGGCCTCTTACAAATGTGTAGTTGGAAAAGGAAGGAGTGTTTTAATAGCCTTTCATACAATTGTTGGTATTATTCTTTGATTCAAAACCAGAACTTGATAAATGTGGTTTTTTTTTAAGTTGGTTTCAATATGGAATTTGAGACAATATCAATGAACTTTTTGTTCACTGTTATATTAAAATCCATTGATTTATTTGGCACTTGAATGGATCTTTTACCTTGCACGGTTTTGAAATATTACATTAGACTTTTGAAAAATACTGGTTTACTTCAAATCTTCCAAATATTGATACATTTAATTATTTGGTCTTTTAAAATCCAGCCATATTGAATCATTTTACCACTGATCTCGTCAGAAAGTCAGCTTGCAACTCAATCACAATAGTGCTTTCTTCCCTTGAGACAACCATCTACTTCATTCACTACACAGCAGAAATGCTCTGTGTACTTTTCATTTTATTACACAGAATGTTTTAAAGGAACATGTACTCAAGAGACAAGTTTTAATAACATTAATAACTTTAATCTTTAATCAAGAAAATTCTTAAGTGAAACTGGCATTTTGTTTGTTTTAGTGAAAGTGTGCGGAAGTAAAGAATATAATGACTGCTGGTAGAGTTTAGCGCCACTGTCTTAAGTCACCAGCAGTTTATACACTATGCACAATCAGTGCAAAATGCCAATTAAGTATTATCGTAAAAATAATTGTGAGTTCATGGACCCCCTGAAAGGGCCTTAGGGTCCCAGGAGTCTAAAGACCACACTTTTAGAACATTGATTTAAAGTTATACTCTTCTTCTGCCAATCAGATATTCCCTAGTAGGTAACTTGGAAGAGGGAATGAAAATCTGATAGAAAAGTTGCATGTAAAAAATGTTTTATTCCTTTGATTCTTGGTTCTCCCTGTTGTACTATAAAAGTTAAATAAAATTAGGCCTTTTACATCTACAAAACTCTAAATTCATTTCTTTTTAATTGCTTGTCTGGATTATTAATCTCATGTCTATGTTTATGCCTATAAGTTATTATATTGCTTTGAAGGTTTTTTGAACAATATATTAGCAGAGAGAGAGAGAAGAAACAAGAACCAGGATTTTCCCAGTCTGTAAATTGTTACAGTGTATAAACCGCTCAGCAGGTAAGTCATTCAGGTCAGTAGGGTATTTTTTACTTATCAACCTCTACATTAATTTACTAATTTCTCTGTACCTCCCAATATGAGAAACTCTATGCAGATGTATTATTGTGTTTCCTAATTTGAATAGATTATTAATATTTTAAAATGCAATTGAAGATACACAGATTGTGCATATTAGATCTTTTCTATAACTGATTGAAGAGTGAAATAATATATATATGCTGCTTAGAAGTCAGTTGTTGTGGGTAAATGATAAAAGCTGACACTAAATTGAACCTGAGGTGAACGCCTTTAGTCTGGGACATTGTAAATTATTTAATTCTGAAAATATCTCCTGAAAATTAATTTAAACATTTATCCCAACTAATTCCTCCCTCCCTCCCTCCCTCCCTCCCTCCCTCCCTCCCTCCCTTCCTTCCTTCCTTCCTTCCTTCCTTCCTTCCTTCTTCCTTCCTTCCTTTCTTCCTTCCTTGTTAATCCTTAACAGAGTATTTTTTCCCCATTGATTTTTAGAGAGAGTAGAAGGGAGGGAGGAGGAGGAGGAGAGAAGCCCTTGACCAGGAATCAAACCTGAGACCCTTTGGTGCACAGGCCAAATCTCTAACTGCTGAACCACATCAGCCAGAGCTATCCCAACTAATTCTTTATGAATAAAGGTTAAAGACTTAGTCCTATGATTTTATAAATCCATGGTGTCTAACAAATTTCATGTTTATTTTACTCTGATGTCCAAATCTGTTCATACAAGTTCTTAAACAAGAAGTATTGATGCTTATATATAAGACTAGAGGCCCAGTGCACGAGATTCGTGCACTGGGATGGAAGGGGTCCCTCAGCCTGGCCTGCGCCCTCTCTCAGTCCAGGAGCCCTCGGTGAATGTCCAGTTGATGGCTAAGGCCCGCTCCCCACAGGGAGAGGGCCTCAGCCATCAATCAGACATCCTTAGCATTGCCACAGAGCATTGAGCATCTGTCCCCTAGTGGTCAGTGCATGTCATAGCGACTGGTCATTCCGCCGTCTGGTCAATTTGCATTATATAGGATAGCTTTCATTATATAGGATAGCTTTGTTTTAGAGTCATTTTATATTTTGAATATGTCACTAGTTTATTCTTTTCTTTTCTTTTTCTGCTTATAATCTAATAGTAAGAGATAATAGAGGACTTCTACCAAATTGTCTTACTTCTTACCATAACATTTTAAATAACTTTATTTTGAGAGAAAAAAACTAACATATTTATCATAAGAGTAGTACAGGTGGGGTACAGTGAAAGAGGTATGTGCTTGAGATTTCAAGTATCACTGCCATGTGCTCTACTGAGGTTGTGCTAATCGGGGGCCCACCTCTGGGCTTGCAGATGACCTCTGTTCCAGGCTGCTAACACCCAAACCTTTCTTTGTCTTTCTCTTTAAATGCTACTCATTCTTCAAGGCCCTCCTCAATCAAACCTGGTGATTCCAAGTTTCATACTTCTCCCTCTTATATAGTTACAATCTAGGGGCATTTCTTACACTTATTCAGCATTTTCTCTAGCTTGTTACCATTTTTCCCTAGCTTGTTACCATTTTCTCTAGCTTATTCAGTTCTTAATAGGCAACCAAGGAAAATTGTTATGGTCAAATATAAACTGTCAGAAAAAAATGAATGAAACTTTATTAGAATGTTTTTTTTTCCAAATGATTTGACATATATTATGATTTTATAAAATCAACACAAAATTAGAGATGGACACAATGAAAAATTCAGAAAAACCAATTTTCCTAAGGAAGTTACAAATTGCTTTATCCTCAAAGCACTAGAAAATTTTGAGCAATGGGATTTTTGCAAAAGGGAGAGTAAAATGTTAGCATAAGACTGGATATGGAATAAACAATACTTTTAGTAAAGAGGAAAATAAACAATGTTATCTGCCTGATTTCTCAAAAGACCACGTATTTAGAGGAATAAAACAAGTCTGACAGATTTAGAAGAGAAAATCTAATTGGAGCTCAGCTCAGTCCAGTTCTTTGGGCTTAAATCCACAATGGAGTATAGACTCATATCTGTAACATGAACTAAAAATATCTGTTTCTGTGAAATATGAACTTTAATAAGGCTAAACAGAGTAGCATCACTTTCTCAACTGTGTGATTAGATTTTCAACAGAAATAGGAATCCTATCTAATAAAGAGGGAATATGTTAATTGACTGTCATGCCCTCAGAAAAATGGCGGCACCCACAGCCAATAAGGAGGGAATATGCTAATTGACTGCCATGCCCTCAAAGATGGCAGCACCCACAGCCACAAGATGGCGGCGCCCAGTCCCCTCAGCCCCACTGGGGTGGCAGGCACATGGCATGGCTAGGCTCGCCCCCAGGCAGGTCCAGCCACTCTGCACACCTGCCTCCAGAGTCCCCCAGTCCCCTTAGCCCCCCACCCAGGGCAGGCCCGAGAAACAGGCAAGTCTCAGATAGTGGCTGCCCAGCTGCCCAGGGCCGCCTGAGGCACTAGTAACCAGGGCTGGCAGAGGCTTGCACTGCCAGCAGTGGCAGCAGCAGAGATGTGATGGGGGCATCGCCTTCCCCTGATTGCCAGGTCACCTCCCACCCCTGAGGGCTCCCAGACTCTGAGAGAGTGCAGGCTGGGCTGAGGGAACGCCCCGCTCCAGTGCATGAATTTTCATGCACCAGGCCTCTAGTTATAAATATTAGAAGACAGAGTTTCCATTTTTGTAGATATAAACTTAGAAACCCCAGAAAAATAAAAATTCAATACAATATATATTGAGTATAGAAAATCAATAGCATACCTGAAAGAATATGTTTTAAAGGGGTCCTATTTGCAAAAGAAGCAAAAATATACTTGATAAATGTACAGCAATAACATATACATAATTAAGAAAACCAAACACTATGCAAACACTGAATTTTACCATATAATTTATACATTTAATGTTATTACAATAAATATCCTAAACAAATTGGGGAGTGAGTTCCTGAAATACACTGGAAGAATAAATAAGCAAAATTCAAGGAAACATTTGAAAATAGATAAGATACCCTACCATTTTTTAAAACATATTAAGCTACAATAAAAAAAAAGGTAGTGCTGGAATAATAATTAAATATTAGGATAGAATATCTCGGGTATTATATATTTAAAATACATATTTATGCATATATATGCATATATCTTAATTTACAATCCATTTAGTTTCTAATATATAAAAGTTTAATATATTAAAAATAATGTATAACAGAACTAGTTAGATAGACAAGAAAGGATTATTCAGCAAATAAGAGTGAAAAATGAAGGATTTGAAAATTTGCCAAATTAGATGGCCACTTCATACTACACAAACAAATAAAACATATGTGATGTGAGAAGAGCTAAAAGGGAAAAGCTGCTATTGGAACTCTGAAATTCTGCAATGGGAAGATTCTAAATATTATCTATTTGTCCAAAGAGTATCCATTAGATTTTAAATCCCAGTGGTTTTTGCAATGTATGCATCTTTGTCACCCTCACAACTAACACTGAGCTTTTCACACTATAAGTGTGCAGTGCACTTTTTGATAAAGAGTTGATAGATTTATTTATTCATCTACTCCTTCAAATAGTAGAGAGAAGGCAGACAGCTATGTTTGGGAGGGGAACTAGAAGGGGGGGGCATGGAGGGATTCCGAAAAAAGAGTGCATTTTGATCCATCTTTTTATACACATGATTATACCTATTTTGCTTGTACCATACTTTCATATAAAGATTAAAGCAATAGCAACAACTGAAATCTAAAAACAACCTCGTGCCTTTAGCTTTTGGGTCATACCATGTTTTTTATTAATGGAGCATTTGGGTAATCAGGCTTTAAATAATAGAATTCTGAAGAGCAGAGTCCTTCATGACTTTCTTCATGCCATAATTCAAGCACACTAGTGTGGACTTCTTTTTCCCATTTGATGATGGATAATTTGTAACTGAGGTCTCTATACTGGAGAATTGGTTTCATTTCAAGAAGAAAGTAAGATTTATATAAGAACAGCAAGATGATCATCACAATAATCTTTCAAAAGTCAAGAGATAACCTTATCTCAGGAATAAAATACTATCCAGCAACCGTGTGTTCTAAAATAAGGGTCTTGCTCTTGACCTCACTTTTCTATCATGGAAACTGTAAAATTATCATAAAATAGAAGGTATTATTTGAGTTCAGAAAAAATTGAAGGAATTTTATTTAAACGTTGCTCTTTCCTCTAGGGTGCTATTTGTTGTTGATTTTTTTACATGATATAATTTTGTGGTATTTTGGTAGAATTTTCTATCTCAAAGAAATCTTAATGTAATTTGTAATATTGACCTGAAAGTTCAGAGGCAACATTAGCAAATAACAAGTAATGTCTGAGTAAAATTTTATTATTTATGACAAAAGTATCTCTAGCATATCATGACATGCTAGTCAATTGTGCTAAAAGTGCACTCTCCAGTGCTCTATGGATTGTGTTTATTTCTTCATGTCAGTTTTCTGTTCTTTTAGAAACCTTACATCTACATAACTGTGATTTCTCTTTTATTCAAGTAAGGACCACATTCCTTTCTTCCTACTTCTAGATGATTGCCAGTCCCTTCCAGTTTCATGAATCTATGATTGTTCAGTAAAACTGAATCCTTATAGATGCTTTAAATCTTCAGAAGCATTTATGGAAAACAGAATTGACTACATGTACTATAGCCATCTTATAGAGGGCACTTTCTCTCATATAGGCTATTTTGCTCTATACTGTAGGACCTGTATTGCTATATTAAAAGCTGGTGGTTTCTTAATATCTTTATTGTTGAAAGTATTACATGCGTCCTTTCCTCCCCCATTGACCTCTCCCATCCTGCTCCCCACCAGGCCTTCAACACACTATTGCCTGTGTCTATGGGTTAAGCATATAACCATAGGAGTTCATTGGTTGATTTCTTCCCCCATCCCCTACCCCTGTCTTCCCTCTGAAGTTTGACAGTCTGTTGGGTGTTTCCATGTCTCTGGGCTATTTTTGTTCACCATTTTATGATGTTCATTATATTCCACATGTGATTGAGATCATCTGATACTTATCTTTCTCTGACTGGCTTATTTTGCTAAGCATAATGCTCTCTAGGTCCATCCATGCTATTGCAAATGGTAAGTTTTTTTTCTTTTTACAACTGCATAGTATTCCATTGTATAGATGTACCACAGTTTTTTAATCCACTCATCTGCTGATGGGCACTTAGGTAGTTTCCAAATCTTAGCTATTGTAAATTGTGCTGCTATGAACATAGGAGTGCATATATCCTTTCTGGTTAGTGTTTCTGATTTCTTGTGATATATTTCTAGAAGTGGGATCACTGGGTCAAATGGGAATTTCATTTTTAATTTTTTGAGGAAATTCCAAACTGTTTTCCATAGAGGCTGCACCAACTGCTGGTGATTTTTGATAGATCGACAGATAGACTAACAGATATATATATATATATATATATATATATATATATATATATATATATATATATATCCATCCTATCTAATAAAAGAGTAATATGCAAATTGACCATACCTCCGCTACACCCACAAGCCGCGACCACCAGCCAATTAGGAGCGAGTATGCAAATTAACCCAACCAAGATGGCTGCGGCCATGGAGCGAGCAGGAGGCTTGGGTTTCCCCAGTAATGGAGGAAGCCAAGCTTTCCGCACACCCTGGCTGGCCTAGGCCTCCACTCGAGGCTACAAAGTTTCAATTATAGAAGATAAAAAAATCCCAACAAAAATGGCTGCAGCCACGGAGCAAGCAGGAGGCTTGGCTCCGCTCCAGGCTACAAAGTTTCAATTATAGAAGATAAATAAATCCCAGATACTAGGGCCTCTGCTTGGGTCACCAGGGGGCATGGCCGGCCTGCAAACCTCTACAAGACCCTCACCCAGGCTGCCCCACACCCCAAGGGAACCCCCACCCTGATCTGGGACATCCTTCAGGGCAAGCCAGTTGGCCCCCACCCAGGCACCAGGCCTCTATCCAATCTAATAAAAAAGTAATATGCAAATAGACCATCACTCCAACACACAAGATGGCTGCCCCCAAGTGGTCAAAGATGGCTGCTCATGTGGACACAATATGGCCACCACAAGATGGCCAGAAGGGGACGGCAGTTGTGGGTGATCAGGCCAACAGGAGAGGGCAGTTGGGAGGGACCAGGCCTGCAAGGGAGGGCAGTTGGGGGTGATCAAGCCTGCAGGGGAGGGCAGTTAGGGGTGCCCAGGCCAGCAGAGGAGGGAAGTTGGGGGCGACCGGGCCTGCAGGGAAGGGCAGTGGGGGAAGACCCAGGCCTGCATAGGAGGGCAGTTAGGGGCAAACAGGCTGGCAGGGGAGCAGTTAGGCATCAATCAGGCTGGCAGGGGAGTGGTTAGGGGATGATAAGGCTGGCAGGCGGAAGCGGTTAGGGGCAATCAGGAAGGCAGGCAGGCGAGCAGTTAGGAGCCAGCAGTCCTGGATTGTGAGAGGATGTCCGACTGCCCGTTTAAGCCTGATTCCAGTAGGATTGGGCCTAAACAGGCAGTCGGACATCCCTCAAGGGGTCCCAGATTGGAGAGGGTGCAGGCTGGGCTGAGGGACACACCCCCCATGCATGAATTTCATGCACCAGGTCTCTAGTATATATATATATATATATATATATATATATATATATATATATATATATATATATCCTATCTAATAAAAGAGAAACATGCAAATTGACCCTACCTCCACTATGCCCACCAGCCAATCAGAGCGAGTATACAAATTAATCCAACCAAGATGGCAGCGCCCACAGAGCTGGAGGGAGCAGGAGGCTTGGGTTGCCCCAGGCAATGGAGGAAGCCAAGCTTCCTGCCTGCTCTGGATGGCCCTGGCCTCTGCTCAAGGCAACAAAGTTTCAATTATAGAACATAAATACATCCCAGATACCTGCTTCTAGCCGGCTCTGGCCTCCACTCAAGAGGTGCTGAAAAAAAAAAAGAAAAAAAAGAGGGGCTGGGAGCTTGGGTCGCCAGGGGCTGTGGTCAGCCTGCAAACAGCCCTCAGCCCCTCACCCAGGCTGGCCACACCCTCATGGGGTGAGGGTCTCCACTGGGGGGCTTGGCCAGCTTGCAAACAGCCATCAGCCCCTCACCCAGGCTGGCCAGGCACCCCAGCGGGACCCCCACCCTGATCCGGGACACCTTTCAGGGTAAACCAGCTGGCCCCTACCCATGCACCAGGCCTCTATCTATACTAATAAAAGGGTAATATGCTAATTAGACTGGGAGACCTTCTGGACAAAGCCATGGTGGCGGGGCCAAGGTAGAGGCAGTTAGAGGCCAACAGGGGAGGGCAATTGTGGGTGATCAGGCTGGTGGGGAGTGGGGCCATTGGGGGTAAGCAGACCAGTAGGGGTCCAGTTGCAGGGAGCAGGCCATCAGTGGGGGTCAGTTGGAGGTGATCAGGACAGCGGGATGGGCAGTTTGGTGTGAGCAGGCCAGCAGGGGGGCAGTAGGGGGCGAGCAGGCCAGCAGGGGAGGCAGTTGGGGGTGAGCACACTGGCACGGGGGGAAGTTAGGGTTGATCAAGCTGGTGGGGGGGAGCAGTTGGGGGCAAGCAGGCTGGCAGGCAGAGTGGTTAGGGGCAATCAGGCAGGCAGGCAGGTGAGCGGTTAGGAGCCAGCAGTCCCAGATTGCGAGAGGGATGTCCGACTGCCGGTTTAGGCCCAGTCCCTGTAAACCAGCAGTAGAACATCCTTCGAGGGGTCCCAAATTGGAGAGGGTGCAGGCCTGGTTGAGGAACACCCACCCACCCCATGCATGAATTTTGTGCACCAGGCTACTGGTGTGTGTGTGTGTGTGTGTGTGTGTGTGTGTGTGTGTGTGTGTGTGTATGGATGGTCAAGGAGACAGGTATATATTATTTAGTCTCTTCCTGATGAGGTCAAGGACTTAAACTATTTGCCTTCCAAAGCCTTTGCATAATAGACATCCTTTGTCTTACTGAGTACCAGGTGGACCAGTTAATAATGCGGATTTTGTAATCAAAGAAAACATGATAATTTCAATAGAAACCAAAAGTGCTTTATGCAAAGTAATGTCCATTGCTAGCTACACATTTCCCCCACCTTTCTGGTAATTTGTGGATACCATCCCAAAAGAACTTTTCTTGTTTTGAGGCAAACCTTTCAGAGACCCAATTCTCCACTTCTATGTTTTGAGGTGCTGCCCAGAAAGTGAGTGTGCCATTGATTGGAACAAGTGGTAATCTGAAGGAGCAAGGTCTGGTGAATACAGCAGGTGGGTTAATACTTCCCAGGCAAGATCTTTTAATGTGTCTTTAACTGGTTTTGAAGTGTGTGATTGTGCGTTATCATGAAGCAAAATTATTTTGCCATGTCTTCTGGCCCATTCTGATCATATTACCATCAAAACGTGGTTCAAATTGATTATTTGTTGTCGCTGGTCATCAGTATTAATGGTTTCACCTGGTTTTAGAAGCTCATAATACACCACACCTTCTTGATCCCACTAAACGCAGAGCATTGTCTTCTTTCCAAAGCGATTTGGCCTTGCAGTCAATGTTGATAGTTGACCTGGATCAACCCATGATTTTGTGCATTTGGGATTCTCAAAATAAATCCACTTTTCATCGCCCGTCACAATTCAATGCAAAAAAGACTTTCTTTCATGCCATTGAAGCAATATTTTACTGATGACTTTTCAGTTTTCCATTTGTCTTTCATTCAGTTGATGTGGCACCCATTTTCCTTCTTTTAAAATCTTTCCCATTGCTTATAAACAATTAGAAATTATTTGCTGAGCAACGTTTAATCTTTCTGCAAGTTGTTATTGAGTTTGACATGCATCTTCATCCAATAATGCTTGTAATTGTTGGTCTTCAAACTTTTTTGGTTGACCTGGACATTCTCTGTCTTTCACATCGAAATCATCACTTTTAAAGCATTTAAACCAGCATTCACAAGTATCTTGAGATGGAGCATGTTCACCATAAGCTTCCCGAAGTTTACGATAACTTTCAGCACTTTTCTTCAAAACAGAGTAATGAATTAAAACTTCCTGCAAATGCTCTTTTTTTTTTTTTTTGGCATGACATTTGACATTTTTAAGCATAAAAATATCTATGATGTTAACACCTTCAGAAAATTTTACATATGAAGTTTTGAAGCTTGCTGTCAATACAACAAAATAGCATACATACCAAATCGCATATATATCAACATATGTGTAACTCCATCTATTGAAAAAAATCCACATTATTAACCAGTACACCTGGTACTTCTGCAGGAGCCTGTCCAATACTGTACTTTTATGAATATCCTACTGGGATGCTCTGAAACTATGCCAGAGTTTCAACCAACTTAGATTATTACCTATGAAGATCCTTTCAAGCTTTGGATACTAGCATAGCTGCTGAAACTTACATTTTTTTCGCCCTTGAAATAGTGGTGAACTGATCAAATAAGAAAATGTAATTCTGTGGTGTGTTTTTTATTTTAAATGTGCTAAAGAGCACTTTCCCAAATTGTATTTAGAAAGTTATATCAAGAACTCATGGTCACAGACAACAGTGTAGTGATTGCAGGGAGTGGAGAGGGGTGAAGGTAAAGGAGGATATGGGGGAATAAATGGTGATAGAGAAAAATAAATAGTTATGAAAATTATATAAAGAATAAATAAGTCTTTTAAAAGAAATATTGATGGTTTGTTAAACAAAATAAAGTTGGTTTGTTTCTTAAGGAATTTATCTTATATAACAAAAAGAATGAGAAAAAGAATGATTTATAGGAATAGATTTATTTTTCTGTGCAAAAATTTCATGAGTACTTTTTAAAAGAAAATCTAAAATCAAGAGGTAGCACTATGAAGTGCTACCCTTTCATACACATTCCCCCTTTCATACACATTCCCCCACTAAATTATAACAAATCACTTTGTCCATACTATCTCTCTGCAAAATGAGAATAAATTTAGCCACTTGGCATTAAAGTCCTTCAAAGTTAGCATTAGTGATCATTCTAAAGAATTCCCAGAACCAATCAGGATACATGAGCTAATACATGCCTTGACATTATATTTGTTATGATTTATCTTTCTCAGAGATGAGACATCAAATAATCTTGGATCGAGGATATTTAGGACGGCATTAGACACTGAAAGACAATGTGAACATAGTGATAAGGCCTTTTTCACAGTCATATAGCATCCATGTCTAAAAATAATTTCTAAGTCCTGGCCACCCATGTAGGCAATATCTCCAGTGCTTTAGTATCTCTAGAGCAAAAGTGTACACGTTGTACTTTTTCATAAGGGAAATATAATATACATGATATATACACTCATCCAACAATGATTTTAATAGATAGAGAGCATCAGCTAAGGCCATTAAGAGGTTGAGAGGCCAGAATGTATATCAATATAAGATAGTTTATAATACCAATGCTACTCCATAAAGAACTTGCTTGAGAATACAGTGGAACTGACAAGTTAAAACAACATGTCTATGTTCATCCTACCCACTCCAAAATATCTAGGTACCATGTACTAGTATATAACCGTAGCAATGGGACACCTCAATTTCATAAAGTTGTGTGATGGGTACCTTTGAAGTCTTTCATCATAGTTTAAAGCAGTGAGAAAGAATGGGCCTAGCATCTAATGAACAGCTACAATAAACAAGCACTATGAAGCATATTTTGTCAACATGAATTCACTGAATGCTTCAAGTATTCCTCACAAGCAGTTTGTTTAATCCCATTTCACAGGTGATAAAGAAATTGTCTGCATGACTTTCTTATGCTGATACAGCCAGGACGTGGACGGGATTTGTTCTTTTGGTTATGTTTGGTGTATTCTGGGAGCTGTAGAGGAATGCAGGGATATATGCCTTTCATCAAATTATTTGCAAGTCAGTGAGGTGTATATAGATACACATACAAATGTAATAACACACTAGGATAAAAAGAGAAAGAGCCCAGCTGACGTGGCTCAGTGGTTGAATGACGACCTATGAACCAGAAGGTCACAGTTGGATTCCTGGTAGGGGCACATGCCTGGGTTGTGGGCTCGATCCCAGTAGGGGGCGTGAGGAGGCAGCTGATCAATGATTCTCTCTCATCATAGATGTTTCTATCTCTCCCTCTCCCTTCCTCTCTGAAATCAATAAAAATATATTTTTTTTTAAAAGAGAAAGAATGAGAAACACAAAACTCAGAAGGGTGGTTACTCTTCCAAAGAAAGAGAGGGATTAAGGAAGGACACTTCTACTTCTTAGGTAGAGTGAAGGGTACATTGATTCTTGTTTAGTTATTCTTTATTATATATATTACATTTATGTGTACAAAACAATGTAGTATATATTTTTGTTTTGTATGTATAAAATAAGGGACTTCGTGTTATAAAAACACTATTACAAATACCTATGCTGTATGAGATTTACACCAGACCTGCTAGTGGGAAAGTTCAAAATATAATTTACATATCAATTAGCTGTTATGTGATTTGGAAGAAAACAGTTTTCAAGTTGTATATAACTGATGGGCTTGGTCTCAGAATAAGCCATTTGATAATTGGTGAAACTACAAAATGCTTAGAGGCAACTAAGCACTCTATCCTTATACCACATTTGTAACAGCTGTTATTACCATAAGATAAGAATATTTAGCCCTAACTGGTTTGGCTCAGAAGATAGAGCATCATCCTGCGGACTCAAGGGTCCCAGGTTCGATTCCGGTCAAGGGCATGTACCTTGGTTGTAGGCACATCCCCAGTACGAGGTGTGCAGGAGGCAGCTGATCGATGTTTCTCTCTTATCCAATGTTTCTAACTCTATATCCCTCTCCCTTCCCCTCTGTAAAAAATCAATAAAATATATATTTTTTAAAAATATTTTAAAATGGCTAATATTGTGATATAATAACTTCCTTCTTCATATTTGAAGATATTCACCAGCCACTCTGTGAATCCACATATTCCCTATAGCAAATATGACAAGGCCTTAAACATAGTGGACACACAAATGAGGACTGCATTTAACATAACTAACACTAATGCATACTTACCATCTAGGTGCTTTTCATACATTGTTTTTTATCCTCACATCCACTCTGGAAGGTAAGTGAGCTTTTCCCAATGTCATTGTCAAGAAACTGTGGCTCAAAGAGATTCAATATTTTGGCCCAAGGTCACAGGGGTAATACATAGCAAAAACAGTATTTGAACCAAGGTCTGTTCCACCAGACAATCATCTAATGGCAGGTAACAATAATCCTTACAATCATCTTGTAAGGTAAGTTCTGTAAGCATCCTAAATTGACAAATAAGGAAACTGAGGCATGAAGAGATTGTCACATGTCCATAAGCTCACACTTGACTTGGACTTGAGGAGACTTACATGGGAGGGAGATTGGACCAGTTCTCATGTCCTCACATCTGGGTTTGTGCCAACCACTATGGTAGAAGAGAAAGACACCGTGTCATGTGCAAACTTTTCTATGGCAAACCAGAGCAGAACCCTCACTGAAAGGCAAGCAGTACTCTCTGGATTTGAGTGGCCTGAGACTGGAAAATATATGCCCTGCCCTTTGGCCTCTTAAGAGTGGACAGAATCTCCTATGTAGCCCAGAAGACCAAAATCCACAGCAATATGCATTTAACACTTGAGTTCAGTGCCCCATTAAAGTGGTGTGAGGGAAAAAAATGGCAGCAGAATAGAAAGTGTCCTGAGTCTTGTCCTGGAGTAGATAGAAAGAACAGCTGAGGGTCATGGGGGAGTGTCTGTTGGTGACTTAACAGCTATACTCCAGGAGAAAGTGGGGGACTGCTGGATGGGGCTCCCTTGACCAGGCAGCCCCCACTGCTGCTGGGTTCCCTCCTGGAGCCACCGGATCGGATACGGAGACCACACCATCTGTCAACCCCAGAGCACCGGTCTCTAATTGGCACAAACACGTGGATTCAGAGGAGCTCTACACTCCACCACAGAAAGGTCAGATTTTGCCTGGGATAAGGAGAGAGAGAACTACATAACCAGACACCTGGAGGAGAGAGTCTATGGGGAGACAAAGAAAAAGCCCACATATGAAAGAAAAGCAGGCATCACCAGAAAAGGAAGTAAATGAAATGGAGGCAAGCAACCTGCCAGAGAAAGAATTCAAAGAAATGGTCATAAGATGGCTGAAAAGAATGGAAGACAAATTCGACAATATGTGTAAGAACCAAGAGGAAATGAAAAAGAACCAAGAAGAAGTGAAAAATGACATCACTGCTGTAAAGAATTCAATAGAGAGCATCAAGAGTACACTAGAGGAAGCAGAGGACTGCATCACTGACCTAGAAGACAAGGTAGGAAAAAATACCCAAGTAGAGCAGCTTCTAGAAAAAAAAATTAAAAAGCAGGAGGAGAGTCTAAGGGAACTTTGGGACAACATGAAACAAAACAACATCCGCATAATAGGAGCTCCAGAAGGAGAGGAAATTGAGCAAGGAACAGAAAATGTGTTTGAAGAAATTATGACAGAAAACTTCCCTGATATAGGGAAGAAAAAACCCACACAAATCCAAGAAGCTCACAGAGTCCCAAGCAAAATTAACCCCAAAAGACTGATGCCAAGGTGCATTATTATTAAATTGGCAAACACCAACAACAAAGTAAGATTCTTAAAAGTGGCCAGAGAGAGACAGAAAGATACCCACAAAGGAACCCCCATCAAACTAGCAACTGATTCCTCAACAGAAACTCATCAGGCCAGAAGGGAATGGAATGAAATATACAAAGTCATGCAAAGGAAGGGTCTGAATCCAAGAATACTGTACCCAGCAAGGCTATCAATCAAAATTGAAGGTGAAATCAAGAGCTTCACAGAAAAAAAAGCACTAAGGGAATTTATTACACCAAACTAGCAATGCAAGAAATGCTAAAGGGTCTGCTGTAAAAAAAAAAAGAAAAAAGAAATAAGAAGCAAAGAAGGAACACAGGGGTAAAGAATAAAAATGGTGATAAATAAGTACCTATCAATAATAACTTTAAATGTAAATGGATTAAATGCCCCAATCAAAAGACATAGGGTAATGGATTGGATAAGAATCCCATATATCTTCTGTCTACAAGAAACCCACCTCAGAAAAAAAGTCACACACAGACTGAGGGTGAAGGGATGGAAAAAGGTTATTCAGGCAAATGGAAATGAAAAAAAAAGCTGGGATAGCAATACTTATATCTGACAAATTAGATCTCAAAGTGAAGGACATAACAAGAGATAAGGAAGGCCACTTCATAATACTAAAGGGAGCAATCCAACAAGAATAAATAACTCTAGTAAACATATATGCACCCAATACAGGAGCACCCAAATACATAAAAAGACTCCTGGAAGATATCAAGGGAGATATTAACAGCAATACAATCATAGTAGGAGACTTTAATACCCCATATCACCATTGGACAAATCCTCTAAACAAAAAATCAGCAAAGAAACATCAATCCTAAATGACTCACTAGACCAGATGGAATTAATTGACATCTTCAGGACATTTCACCCCAAAGCCATATACATTCTTCTCAAGTGCACATGGCTCATTTTCAAAGATAGACCATATGCTGGGACATAGGCAAAGTCTCTTCAAATTCAAGAACATAGAAATCATATCAAGTATCTTCTCAGATCACAGTGGCATAAAACTGGAAATCAACTACAATAAAAACAATCCAAAAAAATCAAACACCTGGAGACTAAATAGCATTGTTATTAAACAATGACTGGATTACCAGAGAGATCAAGGAAGAAATAAAAAACACCATGCCAACAAATGACAATGAAAACACAACAATCCAAAAGCTATGGGACACCATGAAAGCAGTCTTGAGAGGGAAGTTCATAGCTCTACAAGCCTACTGCAAAAAACAAGAAACAGTGGTAATAAATTACCTAACCCTACAACTCAAAGAGTTAGAAAGAGAGCAACAAGAAAAGCCCAGTGTAAGCAGAAGGAAGGAGATAATAAAGAGCAGAGCAGAAATAAACGACATTGAGACAAAAAAAAAAAAAAAAAAAAAGATCAACAAAACCAAGAGCTTGTTCTTTGAAAGGATAAACAAGATTGATGAACCTCTAGCCAGGCTCATTAAGAAGCAAAGAGAGAGGACCCAAATAAATAAAATCAGAAATGAAAGGGGTGAAATAACAACAGACCCCACCGAAATACAAAGGATTGTTAAAAAATACTATGAACAACTCTATTCCAACCAACTGGACAACCTGGAGGAAACTGACATATTCCTAGAAAAATATAAACTTTCAAAACTCATTCAGGAAGAATCTAAACATCTCAATAGGCCAATAACTGTGGAAGAAATTGAAGCAGTTATCAAAAAGTTTTCAGCAAACAAAAGACAGGGGCAGACGGCTTCACAGGGGAGTTTTACCAAACATTCAAGGAAGAACTAAAACCTATTCTCCTCAGACTATTCCAAAAAATTCAAGAGGAAGGAGTACTTCCAAGCTCCTTCTGTGAAGCCAGCGTCACCCTAATACCAAAACCAGATAAAGACAACGCAATGAAAGAGGATTACAGGCCAATACTCCTCATGAACACAGATGCCAAAATCCTCAACAAAATTCTAGCAAACCTGATCCAGCACTACATCAGAAAGATCATACACCATGACCAAGTAGGATTTATTCCAGGAATGCATGGATGGTACAATATCTGCAAATCAATAAACATGATATATTACATAAACAAATTGAGAGATAAAAATCACATTCATTTCAATTCATGCAGAAAAAGCACTTGACAAAATCCAACACCCTTTCTTGATAAAAACTCTCAGCAAGGTGGGAATAGAAGGATCATACCTCAACATAATAAAAGCTATATATGATAAACCCACAGCTAACATCATACTCAATGGGAAAAAATAAAACCATTTCCCCTAAAAACAGGAACAAGACAGGGATGCCCACTCTCACCACTCCTGTTCGACATAGTACTGGAAGTATTAGCCATTACAATTAGACAAGAAGAAGAAATAAAAGGCATCTAAATTGGAAAAGAAGTAAAGCTGTCCTTATTTGCAGATGACATGATATTGTACATAAAAAACCCAAAAGACTCCATCAAAAGCTAACAGACTTAATAAATGAATTTGGCAATGTAGCAGGCTACAAAATTAACACCAAGAAATCTATGGCATTTCTATACACCAATAGTGAACTTACAGAAAGACTAAAAAAGCAATCTCATTTACCATCCCACCAAAAAAAATTAAGATACCTAGGAATAAACTTAACTAAGGAGGTAAAAGACGAATACGTGGAAAATTACAGGACACTGAAAAAAGAGATAGAGAAAGACATAAACAGATGGAAGAACATACCATGTTCATGGATTGGGAGAATTGACATCATTAAAATGTCCATACTACCTAAAGCAATCTATAGATTCAATGCACTCCCCATTAAAATACCAATGGCATATTTCACAGACCTAGAAAGAACTCTCCAAAAATTCATCTGGAATAAAAAAAGACCTTGAATAGCCACAGCAATCCTGAGAAAGAAGAACAAAGTAGGTGAGATTTCAATACCAGATTTCAAGCTGTATTACAAAGCCACTGTTCTCAAAACTGCCTGGTACTGGCATGAATAGACATATAGACCAATGGAATAGAACAGAGAACCCAGAAATCGACCCAAATCACTATGCTCAATTAATACTTGACAAAGGAGTTAAGAACATACAATGGAGTCAAGACAGTCTCTTCAATAAATGGTGTTGGGAAAATTGGACAGATACATGCAAAAAAATGAAACTAGGTCACCAACTTACACCATACACAAAAATAAACTCAAAATGGATACAGGACTTAAACATATGATGAGAAACCATAAAAATACTAGAGGAATCCACAGCCAGAAAAATCTCTGACATATGCTGAAGCAATTTCTTCACTGATACTGCTCCTAGGGCAATGGAAACTAATGAGAAAATAAGCAAATGGGACTACATCAAAATAAAAAGCTTTTGCACAGCAAAGGAGACCATCAATAAAACAACAAGAAAGCCCACTGCATGGGAGAACATATTTGCCAATGATATCAACGATAAGGGTTTAATCTCCAACATTTACAGGTCACTCATGCAGCTTAACAAAAAGAAGATAAACAACCCAATCAAAAAAATGGGCAACTGATCTAAATAGACACTTTTCAAAAGAAGACAGAAGGCCAAGAGACATATGAAAACATGCTCAAAGTCACTAATCATCAGAGAGATGCAAATCAAATTGACAATTAAGTACCATCTCACACCTGTCAGAATGACTATTATCAACAAATCAACAAATGACAAGTGCTGGCAAGGATGCAGAGAAAAAGGAACCCTCCTGCACTGCTGGTGGGAATGCAGACTGGTGCAGCCACTGTGGAGAACAGTATGGAGATTCCTCAAAAAACTATAAATGGAACTCCCATTTGACCCAGTGATCCCACGTCTAGGAATATATCCCAAGAAACTAGAAACACGAATCAGAAAGGATATATGCACCTCTATGTTCATAGCAGCACAATTCAGCATAGCTAAGATTTGGAAACAGCCTAAGTGCCCATCAGCAGATGAGTGGATTAGAAAACTGGTACATCTACACAATGGAATACTACGCTGTGTTCAAAAAGGAGTTCTTACCATTTGCAACAACATGGATGGAGATGGAGAGCATTATGCTAAGTGAAATAAGCCAGACAGAGAAAAATAAATATCACATGATCTCACTCATTTGTGGAATATAATGAACAACATAAACTGATGAACAAAAATAGATCCAGAGACAGAGAAACATCAATCAGACCATGAAACCTTAGGGAAGATAGGGGAGGGGGGGTAAGAGAGAGAGATCAACCAAAGGGCTTATATGTAAGCATATAAGCCTAATCAATGGACACAGACAACAGGGGTTGGAGTCATGAATGGGAGGTGGGGGGGTATTGGAGGAATCCTTATGTAACCCACATATGTAATACCTTAATCAATAAAGAGATTTTAAAAAAATAAAAAATAAAAAGCGAATGCTTTTATTTTATTTATTTTTATTGTTTGAAGTATTACAAATAGTAGTACATATGTCTCCTTTTTTTTTCCCATTGACCTCCCCCTGCTTCCCCTACCCCTCAGTATATGCCTTCACCTGCCTGCCTCCCCCGCCCCCAGTGTCTTGTGTCCATTGGTTATGCTTATATGCATGCGTACAAGTCCTTTGGTTGATCTCTTACAGCCCCCCTCGCCCAACCTCCCCTGTCTTCTCACTGTAGTTTGACAGTCTGTTCAATGCTTCTTTGCCTTTGTATCTATTTTCCCCCCATTTCTTTCCTTTAAAACATTTTGCCTCTGCAGACTAGAAATAAACATATAATAACAAACAAAAAATGTTTGAGTCCCAATTTCAATGTCCAACAGTTCTGAGTCCCCGTTTCAATGTCAAACAGTTCCTTATGTGTACATGTCAGCAATGATATCGGGATGGTGGGCACATGGTGGCAACACAGGTCCGACCCTCTCTGGTTTGGTCCTAGGCAACCTGCAGCGGTGCACAGCTGCTGACTGCTCGCGTGGCAAGGCATTGTCAGAGTCTTCCATCTCTGGACTGTTTTTCCTCTTGTCTTCGTGGTTGGAGCAGACCTGTCAATTCCTCTCTGTTGCAGGAATCCACAAGGTCTAGCAAATGCTTTTAAAGGAAACAAAATATGTGGTGAGTCAAGAATTTCCCAAAAGCTATCTCTATTTCTCCTTCTCACACCCAAGCTTTTAACATCAAAGTTTATTGTTAAAGACATCCTTAATAGAAATATTGCTGTATATATTTTCACTAGAGAGAAGAATGTCAGGGAAATTTGTCATGATAGGTGTTTACCATAACTTTGACATGCATTGTTAGATCGTTCTGCTCTCCTTCCATAATTTTTCTATGCAATTTATTTATATGCATATTTAAATGGTGTGCTCTTAATTGAAATTATAGTGTGTTCAAGCCAGATTTGACACTGACTGGCAGTTGCTGTTAAGGAATACTTGGAACCTATGTATGAATGGGTCATTTTTCAAATAGTACAGATTTAACCATGTTATTCAGCAGACTATTTTAGGAAATCAAATAGTTGATAGTGTCAATACAAGTACCTCATTCATCCCATGCAGGATTATGTGTTGCTCACCTTTATAGCCCAGAACCTCAGAACCACATATGGCATCACAAATAGTGGGACCACTAGCTTCTCCTCACATATACTGCCTGCAAATCCAAGGGCCTTGAAAATAACTCTTTTTAAAAATATGTTACTATTGATTTGAGAGAGAAGAAAAGGGAGGGAGAGAGAGAGAAAAAAAACACTGACCAAGCCCACAACTGGGGCAATTATTCTGACCAGGAGTCAAACCAGCGACCTTTTGGTGCATGGGACTATGCTCAACTGAGTCACACTGGCCAGGACAAAAATAACTTTTAAAAATTATTCAATCCTTGGAATGCTTCTTTTAAAATGTGGGTATTTGTATTTTGTACAGACAAAACAGTATCTGATTCAGTTTTTAGTCATTTTCATCCAAATATTTATTACAATTTAAATCGCTCAAGGAGGTGCCTGGCCTCCCGTCATGCGAGGAGGCACCCTGCAGGGGGGAGGGGATGGGGGGGAGTGGGACCCGCACCTGTCTTGCAGCCTCCCCCATCCCTGCTGCCTGTGTCTGCTCCGGGGTCTCACGAGCTGCTGCGCTGGCTCAGGCAGGCCCTCTGCCTCTGTCTCTGTCTCCGCTCCGGGCCTCACCTGTGTGCGCAACCTCCTTCTGTCTGGTCATGACCCATTACGAAGTCCTGGCCTAATTTGCATATTACCTCTTTATATATAGATTATAAAAGTACAGCCTGTAGCAAAAGAAACAAATCCAGACTATTACAGATAGAAGATTATTGGTAGGGTAATAGCCCAAACAATTTAAGAACCAACAAAAACACCAAATAGGTTTATATATATATATATATATATATATATATATATATATATATATATATATATATTTATTTTAGAAAGGCTCACATTTTATAAAGAGTAGCAGATACTTTATCTTCCTTTTCTTTCCCTTGTGTCTTCTATTCTGCATATCTCCTCTAGATCTCAACCATTCTATGCCTCTATTTCATTCAACCACTCTGTGCCTCCATTTCATCATCTGGAAAATAGGATAATAATAATGATAATACCCTTCTCTTTGGGTTGTTGGGTAGACTAAATGAGGTAAGACAGTTGAAATGTACAAATCAGATACTTGGCATGTGATAAGTGCTATATTTTAGCTAACATAATTTTTATAATTATTGTTCCATTATTATTATTCCATGATTGTTATACACCATAAGTTACCTTAAAATAGCATCTAAGAAATAAATTTGAAGATCATGAGGGAGGGAGGGTCTTCAGAGAGGAGTGGAGGGATCAAGCAAAAAAAAAAAAAAAGAGAGAACTTAAGGACATGGTCAACAGTGTGGTGACTGTGGGGGTGGGGTGGAAGTGGAAGGAGGGCATAGAGGGGATAAAAGGTAACGGGAAAAATAAAATAAAATATCATTTGAAATACATTTATGAATATAAAAAATGTATAAATATAATTGAATGAGAATTAGTATATAACCAAAGGTCACTTTGGGAATAATAGTCTTGAAAATGATGAAATGAAGCCACTGTTAAAAAGGCTTCCCATGGCCAGTGTGGCTCGATTGGTTGGAGCATTGTCCCTTGCATTGAGGAGTCGTGGGTTTGATTCCTAGTCAAGACACATGCCCAGGTTGCAGACTCAATATCCTGACAGGGCTAGTGTGGGAGGCAACCAATCTCTCACAATGACATTTCTCTCTCTCTCTCTCTGCTTCTCCCTTCCTCTCCCTCTCTAAAAATCCATTTTAAAAAAGAAGAAAAGCCTTTACTTTTCCACAGACTAGCTTACATGGCATCCTGATGTGTTCAGAAAAGAATCATCAACCCCATATCAAATGTACCGATAATGCAAAGAACTTTGCTACAGGGAATGTCTGACCACTTGGTCTTGGTCTCTTCAAGATTATTGTTCCCCTGTCACTTTTGTTTGGCAATTCAAAATCAACTAAATAGATAAGTAATCAGACTTAGAACTATTTGGGATGCAAAAGAGGAAAGGAACAAACATTTGTTGAATACCTTCTAAGTGCCAGAAAGGATACCATGTGCTTTAAATATGTGGTCATTATTTCATTTAATTCCCATAACTATCCCCTGTGATAGAGAGTATCCCTATTTTACAAGTGAGCACATTATTTCCCAGAAGCATCTTCATCTGATATGATTTAGTCAGCTTAGAAGTGGTGGGTCACAGTCTAGGACCTGGGTTTATCTATCTCTTATGCCTGTTCTCTGTATACTGTACAATATTATGTTTATTTTGAGCAACTACTTTTGACTCACTATTCTTTTATAGTACCAGTTCTCCAAATTATCTGCGAACCACCTTTAGAATATGACTTTATGACCTTATGGGAAATGCTAACAAAATTTTCTTATTTTCTGAATCTAATTAAAAAGGTATTTCTGTTTAATTTGTGGGGACTCTGGCAACATTTCTACAGAGAAAGGGTTCCTAAGTAGCAGCTGTTGAAAAATCTCCATAAACATTTCATTTGATATTCTCATATTTTACATTAGTGCAAGTGTTTTGCACACCCCAGGGATATGAAATGTACTATAAAAGATGCAGTGAGCTGCCAGTCAGTGCCCTGTGGGGGCAATTCTGAAATGGAGTCCTGCAAATGTTGTTTGTTTCTTTTCAGCCTAAACTGCATGAAATTTTGAACCAAATCGCAGGGTGGATGAAGGGGTACAGGAAGCTAATACAGAGCTCTGCACCCCTATGGATGCTGAATAAATACTTGTGGCCTGAATGACAGACTACTTATTGCCAAAGTCTAAAACTTTTTGTTTTGAGATGTTGGTTTTATGTGGCTCCTGTGGTTTTTCAAACAATTACTCCAATTACCATCATCATCCTTAAGAGAAAGCCAGACGCTACTCCTGAGCTGCTCTCCCTATCGCCTGTGAGGAGAGAGGCTGCCTGGGAGGTGCCCGATTCTGTATTCTGCCTGGGTTTACCTTCCTGGACACAAGAAGGATGGTTAGTCTCAGGAAGTGGAAGGAGCTGGACTGATTGGGGAAGCATCTGGTTTCATGGGAAAACTTGGTCTTTTACGGGCCTGAGATTTACTCACAGCTCTTTTGCTTTCTAATTGTGTGGCTTGGGCAAGATTTTGTTGCTTCTCAGACACTCCACTTTCTCATCTCTACTACAGGGAAATATGTGAGGATTAAATGAGACAGTGTAAGGTATGGCACTTACTAAATGGTAGCTATCGTTATTTTCATTACTGATGAGGCAGTAACCACAAAAGCATTATGTACTGAATATATACTCTTAGAAGTCTGAGAGATTTTATATCATTTGTTGCACTTAAATACTTTTTTTTTTTACTTTAGATATCATAGATCAATCCAATAGTGTTCCCTTTTCACTTAGTGGCTGCACATACAGTCTGAATGGAAACTAATACCTTCTCCAGCATTTCTTCTTCAGCTGTCTTATTCTCCCAGAGTCTGTATTGCACATTGTCTCAGATTATCTCACTGATTACATAAATCCTGTTGTCTAAATAAGAGGTGGTAAAATCCTAGAATCTACCTTCTATGTCTAGAGCCAGTTAGCCCCAAGGGGGATTATTATTATTCTAAAAAGAGCTGTACTACCTGGAATTAATGTTGAAGCTCTCCATTTTCAGAAGCTAGACAACATGAAATACTCCTCTTGGGCCATCCTTTTTCATTGTTTTTTATATAGTGGCAGGTGTTTTAATATGCAAAGCACAAAACTGGTCTTGAACAGTGGAATGTGTTTTGAGTTGTAGTGGATGGTTCATCCTTAGAGGGAGAATGGGCTTTTCTGTTTACTGTGTTTCAGTAAAAAAAGTTAAAATTAAAGTTTTGTTGTCATGAATTAAAACACCACATAATGAAACTGAAGGAAGTAAATTAAATTTTCAGTAGATTCTATGAGGCAATAACACAGGAAAAAAAAAAGAAACATGACCAACACTTCAAGTATGAAAACTCAAAATTTCCATCACTCATTCCAATATTTTTTTTCAGAGAACCCCAAATTCCTATATATTTGGCTCTAACTAGATCATTGTTTTCCAAAGCAATAAATGAGATGTTAGTGGTATATAGGTGAAAATTTATTTTCATGTTTAGTTATTTATTTTAGTATGCTTTCAGAAATTTAATTGGCATATTAAATTATAATATAAAATTTCCTTTTTAAATAAAATTACTTATGTAAAAAGGAGCAATAAAAATATTAAGAAAATGATATAGAAGTTAATGTGGAAATGTCAAAAGTTATAGAACTGAAGTTCAGAAAATACTGATCTAAGTGACTAATTGAAAATGTGTTGGCACATGTTTGATAATAATTATTTTGTTGGATGGTTTCACAATATTAGAGGGTAAGTACCTGATGACTTAAAGAAACCAGGTTGTGCCCCCTGATGTGGCTCAGTGGTTGAGTGTCAATCTCTGAACCAGGAGGTCATGGTTTGATTCCCAGTCAGGGCGCATGCCTGGATTTTGGGTTCAATCTTCAGTAAGGGGCGTGTAGGAGGCAGCCAATCAGTGATTCTCTCTCTCTCGTCTTCTCTGAAATCAATAAAAATATTTTTTAAATGAACCTATGTTGTGACATTCTGCAATCAGAGTCTTGCCTGACTAAATTAGCAGAGTAATATAGTGTGTACTTTTCTGTCTATCACTCCTTACTCTGAAATAAATTCCAAATGGAGCAAAGATCCAAGGGGAAAAAAACTATTTTGTTTTGTAATCTTGGAGTAGGAGAGGTCTTTCACATACCTCTCAGAAGACTTTGATGAAGACCTATCAATTTGACCATTAAAACCTTTTTTATTTTTTGCATAGCAAGATATGTAGGTAAATAATAAATAAAAGCAAAAAGCAAGATTAAAGTTATTTGCAGCCCATATGACAGACAAAAATTAATTTTTATAACATATTAAAATTCCCCACAACATACTAAAATAAAAGATAACTAAAGGATAATAGAAGAATAAATGTTATAAACATGGTCACAAACTAAGAATCATCAATGGCTTTTTAACATATAAAAATATGCTTATACTCTCTCATAATAAAAAAAAAAAAAAGGAAATTAAAACAGACACTCCTTTTTTACCTGTGTGGCAAGACTAAAAGTTTAATAAATATAGTGAGTATTGCCAGCTGGCCATTGCTGTGGTTGAGCGTTGACCTATAAACCAGGAGGTTATAGTTCAGGTCGCCAGTTTGATCCCCAGTGTGGAGTGTGCAGGAGGTGGCTGATCAATGATTCTCTCTCATCACTGATGTTTCTCTCTCTCTTCCTCTCCCTTCCTCTCTGAAATCAATAAATATATATATATTTAATTTGCTGCTTTTGTTTTTGCTTTTTTTTCTTTATTGATTAAGGTATTACATATGTGTCCTTATCCCCCCCATTGCCCTCCCACCCCCCTGTTCTTGCCCTCACCCCCTTAGTGTCTGTGTCCATTGGTTATGCTTATATGCATGCATACAAGCCCTTTGATTGATCTCTTCCCCTTACCCCCACCCTCCCCTGCCTTCCCTATGAGGTTAGATGGTCTGATCGATGCTTTGTCTCTGGATTTGTTTTTGTTCATCAGTTTATGTTATTCATTATATTCCACATATGAGTGAGATCGTGTGATATTTGATTGACTTATTTCGCTTAACATAATGCTCTCCAGGTCCATCCATGCTGTTGCAAATGGTAGGAGTTCCTTCCTTTTTACAGCAGCATAGTATTCCATTGTGTAGATGTACCACAGTTTTCTAATCCACTCATCTGCTGATGGGCACTTAGGCTGTTTCCAAATCTTAGCTATTATAAATTGTGCTGCTATGAACATAGGGGTGCATATGTCCTTTCTGACTCGTGTTTCTGGTTTCTTGGGATATATTCCTAGATCTGGGATCACTGGGTCAAATGGGAGTTCCATTTTTATTTAATTTTTTGAGGAAACTCCATACTGTTCTCCACAGTGGCTGCACCAGTCTGCATTCCCACCAGCAGTGCATGATGATTCCTTTTTCTCCACATCCTCACCAGCACTTGTCATTTGTTGATTTGTTGATGATAGCCATTCTGACAGGTGTGAGATGGTACTTAATTGTCATTTTGATTTGCATCTCTCTGATGATTAGTGACTTTGAGCATGTTTTCATATGTCTCTTGGCCTTTTGTATGTCTTCTTTTGAAAAGTATCTATTTAGGTCCATTGCCCATTTTTTTATTGCATTCTTTATCTTCCTTTTGTTAAGTTGTATGAGTTCCCTGTAATAAGATACACAAAAGAAAAGGGGAAAGAAAAATAATCTATTGCTCTTTATAAACTGTTAGCTTTTCTAAATTCAAATTTTAAATCTAAGGCTATTTGGTGTTTTTTTGATTCCTTGAAATTGCTTTGACTGTTGCTGTACCATGAACCTTCTTTCTACAATAGTCTGGATTTGTTTCCTGTTGCCATAGACTGTATTTTTAAAATACAAATATCTGCATGAAAAATACAGAAGATTAAATCAAATACCAGGGTGTATTATGTAAAAAAACCCAATACTTAGATTTTTTAAAAGAATTTAGAGGACTGAGTACTTTTTAAAATCATTTCAGGACCCTTGGATTTGTAGGCAGAACCTTTTTATGAGAAGACTAGTGACCTGGTGCACTCAGCCCAGCCTGCACCCTCTCCAATCTGAGACCCCTCGAAGGAAGTCCTACTGCCAGTTTACAGGGAACAGGCCTAAACTGGCAGTCGGACATCCCTCTCACAATATGGGACTGCTGGCCCCTAACCGCTCACCTGCCTGCTTGCTGATTGCCCCTCACCACTCTGCCTGCTAGTCTGCTCGCTCCCAATTGCCACCACTGCTTGCCTGCTTGCCCCCACCTTCCCTCCCCACTGACCTGCTCACCCCCAACTGCCCCCTGATGGCATGCTCACTTCAAACTGCCACCCCCACACACACACTATCCTGATCACCTCCAACTGACCCCCACTGATGGCCTGCTCATCCCCAACTGCCCCCCCTGCAGGTCTGCTCACCCTCAACTGACTCCCCTGCCGGCCTGATCACCCCCAATGGTCACCCACAACTGCCCTCCCCTCTTGGCCTCTAACCCCCTCTACTTCAGTCCTGCCACCATGGCTTTGTCCAGAAGAATATCTAGAAGGTCTCCCAGTCTAATTAGCATATTACCCTTTTATTAGCATAAATAGAGGCCTGGTGCATGGGTGGGGGTGGGCTGGTTTGCCCTGAAGGGTGTCCCGGATCAGGGTGAGAGTTCCCTTGGGGTGTGGGGCGGCCTGGGTGAGGAGCCTGTGGTGGTTTGCAGGCCAGCCATGCTCCCATGGGGTGAGGGTCTCTGCTGGGGGGGCGTGGCCAGCCTGGGTGAGGGGCTGAGGGCTGTTTTCAAGCTGGCCACACTCCCTTCAGGGTAGGGGTTCCCACTGGGGTGCCTGGCCAGCCTGGGTGAGAGGCTAATGGCTGTTTGCAGCCTGGCCATGCCCCCCAGTGGGGACTCTTACTCCATGAGGGCGTGGCCAGCCTGGGTGAGGGGCTGAGGGCTGTTTTAAGGCTGGCCATGCCCCCCGACGACACAGGCTCCCAGCCCCTCCTTTTTTTTTTTCTCCAGCCCCTCCTTGAGTGGAGGCCAGGGCCAGCTGGAAGCCTGGGTCACCCCTGGGAACCCAGGCCCCAGCCACTCTTTGAGCAGTGGCCAGGGCAGGCAGGAAGCTTGGCTTCCTCCATCACCAGGGGCAACCCAAGCCTCCTGCTTGCTCAAGCTCTGTGGTCACCACCATCTTTGTTGGGTTAATTTGCATACTTGCTCCTGAATGGCTGGTGGGCATAGCGGAAGGCTGGTCAATTTGCATGTGTAGATGAGGAAGCTAATGATACTACTATCTGTCTATGCAAGCCCTCATTAAACACTCAATCACAGTGCTCATGCCAACACAAGCATGGCTGGAACCAGTGATAAAGGAAGAGAGTGTGAGGAAATGAATTCTGAGATATAGCCCGAGGCCAGGTCTTTTTAGGCTTTGCAGGCAAGGCGAAATATTTTGGACTTTATTCTAAGTGTGATATGCAACCACTGGAGAATTTTATTTTTGATCATGTCATTTTTTTATGTGACCTGATATATTTAAATTATAGAAGTCTACTGAAGCCATTTTTTAAATATATTTTTATTGATGTTTTACAGAGAGGAAGGATGAGGGAGAGTTAGAAACATTGATGAGAGGGAAACATCGATCAGCTGCCTTCTCTACGCCCCCTACTGGGATGTGCCCACAACCAAGGTACATGCCCTTGACCGGAATCAAACCTGGGACCCTTTAGTCCACAGCCTGATGCTCTATCCACTGAGCCAAAGCCATTTTTTATCTATGGTGTCTTATTCTTTATGGCAAAGGGTATTTTACTTTTATAACACTTATTATTTTTACATTATGAAAGAAATGTATGCTTTTCTCACTGTAGAAAATACAAAAAATATTTAAAAGCAAGTAAATACATTTGTAAATCTAACCCAGAGTTTGGCAAATTATGGCCAATAGGTCAACTGCCTGCTTTTTGTAAATCAAATTTTGGTGGAATAACAGCCACATGCATTTGTTTACTATTATCTGTGGCTGCTTTCCACATCACAACAGCAGAGTTTAATAGTTCTAACAGAAATAATATGACCTGCAAACCTAAAATGTTTACTACCCGGCCCCCCGGAGAAAGTTGGATGACTCCTGTTCTAACCCTCTGAAATAATGTTAATTTGTTAGTACATTTTTCAAAGGTATGTACTAGACACATTTTTAAAGAGTCATGATCATACTGTAAAAGTAATTATATATATATGTATGTATATATATTGCTGAGTTCACTTACCACTATATTATCAGCATTTTTGCACAAAGTTAATATTCATTCATTATGAAAGATAGCCAGAAGCCAACATTTTTAATGCTTGTATATAGTCCATTTTATACTTATACCATCTCCTGCTTAAATAATTCTTTATTTATTCCCCCATGTCAGACATTTAGACTTTTCAAATTTTGATTTATAAATAATGATGTAGTGAATATCGTTGTTTATAATTGTTTTCATTTCTTTAGGCTAGATTTCTTAAGATGAAATTATGAAATCAGACGGTATCAACATTTTTAAGACTCTTCATAAATACACTCAGGTTTTGAATTATTGTTCTCCAAAACTCTGGATGTCTATAAGGTTGTATAACATCATTTGGGTAAACTACAACAGTGGAGATTACTTTGGAGTATCTTGGGAAATTAACTAGTTTTTTCATATTTTGGATAGAGCATTGTTGATTTGCATGCATTAACCCATTTAATCCTTACAGCTAACCTTTGGGATAGGTACTATTATCCCTATTTTAAGGTGGTGGTGCCTGACACTGGTTAGGAGCTTTTCTAGAAGCTACTTTTTTTTCTTTTTTCTTTTTTCCTAGAAACAACCAGGCCAAACTGTGTTATTATTGATCTTATTTTGCAGATAATCATATTAGAAGGGATTACATAACCTGCCTAAAGCCATACAGAATGTATGTGGCAGAACCTGTTTTCTACCCCATTGGCGCTCTCTCCCTTGGTGGTGCATGTGTTATGTCCTACATTCTGGATTATGTCTTCCCTTCAAGGGCCAATCCAAATTCCATCCCTGCATGGTCACTGGAAGGAGGGAAACAGTATTTGAGCTGGCTCCTGAATAGGAGTGTGTAAAAAATAACAAAATTGTGGCAACAACAATAATTAATTGAAATTTAGAGTTTGTTGTATGCCAGGCTAAGTGTTTCGGATACTTTATCTCACTTATTTCCCCTAACAACTGAAAGTGGTGGCTACTATTATTATCTCTTCTATACATGAGGGAATTAGTCATCAAGAGTTTAATCTTGTAGTTATAAAATTATTAATTAGCAGGTTTGTTATTCAAAACTAGCTGTAATTCAGAATTCAGACTTTTAATCGCCTTTCTTGAAAAACACATATGCTCACGCACACATACACACACACACACACACACACACACACGTCACATCACGTACACACACACATAGCCGAGCATGGTCACATTGGTATGACCTTAAGCATGTAGAAAATAAAGGCTAGAAGATGGGGTATGGAAGGTGAGATGTAATAGATATTGAAACTGATGAGGTATTATAGGGCCAAATATTTAACTTTTTAAAGATTTCCATTAATTTTTGTTTTATATACATTGAGTCTTTGTTTCTGTTTTATCACTAGTGCTTCATCTGTCATTATAAACATTACCAATTTGTGCTTTTTCAGGTGTTGAAAATTATCATGAATACATGAAAGCTGGCCCAATTATTGTGCAGTAGAGAAAGATTTAGCTAAGTGTAGATTATTGTGCATTTGGAATGTTCATGTCAACACCTGGTTGGGTGAAGGCCAGAAAATTGCAATTACAGAAAGTGAATGATAAAATTCAGACCAGTACACCTAGTAGGCAGTTAATAAATGTTTTTTAAAATAAATGCATGAAAAATTATGGGACAGTCTTTTATTTAAAGACTATGCCTTAATACAATGGTGATCTGAATAGAATAAACCAAAACCATTTTGAAAATAAAACAGCATCTTTTAAGGGCTAATGCTTGTCTATGCAAATTAAATGATTCCACAAACATATTTTCAGTAATAGCTTTTATTAAAAAGTCACCTTTCCTGCTATTTTCCCTACTATTGCTTTCATGCAAGCAGTACAAAAACATCTTTTCACATTCTTCCCACCTGATGTGATGTGTCAACACTGATCTAAGGACTTTCTCCTGTTAAGTATGTTATGTATTTATTTGTAATGCCTCTCTCTTACTGTATGCCCCCAAATAGAGAACCTGGCAGTATTTATACTTTGGCCCATTTGGTTCAGAGCATTTTCTTGCAGTATCGGCCGTCACATTTATTCTCTGAGCATCATGGATGCATATTTTTGGACTTTTCTCTGGATGTGTTGTAAGACAATGGTATCAACCATCTTTCTCTAACAATCTATTGGTGCACTTAGGACACTTTTCTCCACTATCATGTATGCTTTGGTAATAGACTTTAGTCAATTATATAAATGAACTTTCATTATCACATACATTGAGTCTTTGTTTCTGTTTCATTGCTAGTGCTTCATCTGTCATTGTAAACATTACCAATGACAGGGAACCATGGGTTCCAGAACACAGCATGGAAACCATAGCTATGGGAAATGGATATTCATTAAAGGTGAGAGGCATGGACAGATCTGCATTTTAGAATGGCAACTCTGGTCATGAAATAGAGGGTGGATTAAAGAGGGGACATATTAGCAGCCAAGAGATGGGCTAGAAGGTTATTGGGAGAGACAATGAAGGGTTAAACTTTGGAATATGAATTAGAAAAAATGCAATATTTGAGAAGTAAAATTGATTTAAAAATTAGACAATTATTTGTGATCAGAATTGATGAATAAGAAGAGATCACTGGGAGAAACCAAGATGGCGGCATAGGTAAACACCTAAACTGCTGCCTCGCACAACAATTTCAAAACTACAACTAAAAGTCAAAACATCTATCACCCAGAACCACAGGAAAGCTGACTGAGTGGAAGTTCTACAACTAGAAGGAAAGAGAAAAGAGCTTTGAGATGTGCACAAGCGCTGAAAAGCTGAGGTACAGAGGCATGAGAATTGGGCTGGCGGTGGGCAACTGGGTGCACTGCTTTTTTCAACCTGAAGGGAGACAAGCTCCTGATTGCTCTGAACTCCAGTTTCTGGGGAGACGCTGGGGAATCAAACTCCTATGGGGAGAAGCTGGACTGTCTGCCATCAGGTCGGAAAGTGAGGGTGACTTTCTTGCAGAGGTGTGCCCAGCAATCATTGTTTACTGCTCTGGGGCACAGGGCGCGGGGATTTGGAAACGCAGAAACACAGAGATGGCTGACTGGCAGCCATCGCTGTTTGCCATACCCTAGCCTAGTGACTCCCTGAGACCCCACCCCACACAATCTACAAACCCACCCAAGCTCCACACAGCGACTTTTCATATAAATGGCCTGCCCTATCGCAGCTTAACCTAACGAACTGCAGCTCTGGTCAGACAGCTCCAAAACCTCCAAACCCCAAGCAAAGAGAAGAAAACAGTAACTCTCGCTGTAGCTTCTGCTGGGTGGCCTCAGACAGTAGCTGACCTGCACCCCATTGGAGATCCAGAAGTTAGTGTATCTAGTGGTCAGTGTGAGACCACACCAGATTTCAACTCCTCACATCCATAAGTGACACATTCAAGAGGCAGACTCAGTGAGCACCAAAGCCCCACTGAAGCAAGTCTTGCCCCATAAGCGTGTCTCCAGCACAGCAGTTCTTCCATTATAGACACAGCGGGTCCTCACAGCCAATTGGCCTGGAGGTCAATTCCTCTCAGTGACACCAACAACAATCAAGACTTAACTACAACAAGGCTGTACACACAGTCCACAAAGGGGTGCACCAAGAGTGTCCACCTCAAGTAACTGGGAGGCCGACCCACTGGACCATATAGGACACCTAGCATACAAAGTCACTCTATCAACTCAGGGAAGCAGCGAAAATGTGGAGACAAAGAAACAGATCACAAACGAAAGAAATGGAGGAAAACAAACAACTGGATATAGAGTTCAAAACCATGGTTATAAGGTTTTTCAAGAATTCCCTAGAAAAGGCCGATAAATTTAGTGAGACCTTCGAGGATATGAAAAAGGACCAACTAGAAATTAAACATACACTGACTGAAATAAAAAATATTATACAGAGACCCAACAACAGACTAGAGGATCATAAGAATCAAGTCAAAGATTTGAAATACAAAGAAGCAAAAAATACTCAACCGAAATAGCAAAAAGAAAAAAAATCCAAAAAGTTGAAGATAGTGTAAGAAGCCCCTGGGACAACTTCAAGCGTACCAACATCAGAATTATAGGGGTGCCAGAAAAAGAGAGAGAGCAAGATACTGAAAACCTATTAGAAGAAATAATGACAGAAAACTTCCCCCACCTGGTGAAAGAAATAGACTTACAAGTCCAGGAAGCGCACAGAACCCCAAACAAAAGGAATCCAAAGAGGACCACACCAACACACATCATAATTAAAATGCCAAGAGCTAAAGACAGAGAGAATATTAAAAGCAGCAAGACAAAAACAGTTAATTACCTACAAAGGAGCACCCATACGACTATCGGCTGATTTCTCAACAGAAACTATGCAGGCCAAATGGGAGTGGCAAGAAATATTCAAAGTGATGAATAGCAAGAACCTACAATCAAGATTACTCTACCCAGCAAAGCTATCATTCAGAATTGAAGGGCAGATAAAGAGCTTCACAGATAAGAAAAAGCTAAAGGAGTTCATCACCACCAAACCAGTATTATATGAAATGCTGAAAGGTATTCTTTAAGAAGAGGAAGAAGAAAAAAGGAAAGATAAAAATTATGAACAACAAATACATATCTATCAACAAGTGAACCTAAAAATCAAGTGAATTAAAAACCTGAGGAACAGAATAAACTGGTGAATATAATAGAATCAGGGGCATAGAAAGGGTGTGGACTGATAATTCTCAGGGGGAAAGGGGTATGAGGGTGCAGGAAGAGACTGGACAAAAATTGTACACCTATGGATGAGGACAGTGGGGGGGAGGTAAGGGAAGAAGGTGGGGTGGGAACCGGGTGGAGGGGAGCTATGGGGGGGAAAAGGAGAAACAATTGTAATAATCTGAATGAAGATTTATTTTTAAAAAAAAGTGGAGCAGCTTGGCATGCATCTAGGTATGTATGCAATGGTAAGATATCTTATTAATAAATAATAAGCTGATTGATGGGAAATAAAATCAGAGAGTGCTACCCCAGAACTAGCCTCTGCAGATCCCCGGGAACTAAGCAAGAAGGTTCCTGAAGTTCCAAGGATTTTATGCAGTAAGCAAAAAAAGAGCAATTATACATTCTGAAACTAAGGTACCCTATGTAACATGGTAAAAGAAGAGTTGGAGGAAGGTTTTTTTCCATCAGGGATGTTATAGGTAAAGATGGCATATTGGGTCATCTTGAAAGCTATTTCAATAATGTGTGTGTGTGTGTGTGTGTGTGTGTGTGTGTGTGAGACCTGTTGTAGGTCTAGGGCTGGTACACCTTTGGAGAGCAACTATAAAGATATAAAAATGACATTTTGTGAATATCACCTGGGGTATTTGAACAATAATATCACTAACAAATATAGCAAAGGTGACATGGAAGATTATGAATTGTTGGGATAACTTCAAGCACACCAACATTTGCATCATGGGGTTGCTGGAAGGAGAAGAGAGAGGAAAAAATTGAAAGCCTTTTTGAAAAAATAATGACAGAAAACTTCCCTAACTTGGTGAAGGAAATAGATATACAAGTTTCAGGAAGCACAGAGAGTCCCAAACAAGATGAACCCAAATAGGCCCACACCAAGATACATCCTATTTAAAATGCAAAAGGTTAAAGACAAGAGAGAATCTTAAAAGCAGCAAGAGAAAAGCAGTTGGTTACCTACAAGGAAGTTTCCCATAAGACTGTCTGCTAGAAACTTTGTAGGCCAGAAAGGATTGGCAAGAAATATTTTAAGTGATGAAAAACAAGGACCTACAACCAAGATTACTCTACCCAGCAAAGCTATCCTTAGAATCAAAGGACAGATAAAGAACTTCCCAGACAAGAAAAAGATAAATTAGTTCATCATCACCAAACCAGTATTATATAAAATATTAAAGGGTCTTCTTTAAGAAGAAGAAAAAATATTAAAAATACGAACAATAAAATGACAATAAATACATATCTATCAACAATTGAATCTAAAAATCAAAATATTGAACAAGCAGAACAGAAACAGACTCATAGATACAGAGATCATTTTGACTGTTGCCAGATTGTAAGGGTGGTGGGAGGATGGGTGAAAAAGGTAAAGAGATTAAGAAGTATAAATTGCTTGTTACAGAATAGTCATGGGGATGTACAGTATAGGGAATATAGTCAATAGTATTCTAATAACTATGTAAGGTGTCAGATGGGAATAAAATTTATCAGGATGATCATTTAGTAAATTATGTAATGTCTAATTACTGGGGTATACCCCTGAAACTAAAGTAATAATATATATTAACTGTAAACTGAAAAATTAAAAAATAATTTAGCCCTAACCAGTTTGGCTCAGTGGATAGAGCGTCAGCCTGCAGACTAAAGGGTCCCAGGTTCGATTCTGGTCAAGGGCATGTACCTTGGTTGTGGGCACATCCCCAGTAGGCGGTGTGCAGGAGGCAGCTGATCAATGTTTCTCTCATCGATGTTTCTAACTCTCTATCCCTCTCCCTTCCTCTCTGTAAAAAAATAAATAAAATATATTTTTAAAATAATAATTTAATTTTTTTAAATGAATAAATTGATTAACTTTACCATTTACACAACCAATGGACACAAGACACTACGGGGGGTCAGGGAATGAGGGAATGTGACAGGAGGTAGGGGAGGCTGGGGAAAGGTCAAAGGGGAAAAAAGGAGATATATGTACTACTATATGTTATACTTTAAACAATAAAATAAAATAAAAATAAAAAACCTTACCATTTACTTTGTCCATTCTGAAATATGCCTATTTTTATATGACAGAGCTTTTTAGGCAGCAGTTACTACTTGTCAAGACATTCTTACAAAAGTCTAATATCCTACATTGAAATAAATTTTTTGAAGAAATCTTTATTGTTGAAAGTATTACATATGTCCCATTTTTGGAAATAAACTTTAAACTCCTCAAAAAAAAGAAGCACAAAGTTGGCATTTAATAATATATTATTATCTGCTCAAATAACTGAGGCCAGAATTATCAGAAAACTAGCCTAAGTCCTAGATGGAGTTGAAAGTAAATAAGAATGGAATCCACTTTCTTTATAGCTATATAACTTCCTAATATTGATAGAGGGGGAAAAGTTCTAAACAAGGCCATGTCATTCTAGACAGTAAAACTATGATTCAGTTTATCTTGTGATATTCAGTAGAACAAATTTTATGGATCTAAGAGATCAAGGGAAATAGTGAGAAATCATGTTTCCTGTCTATTAAGGTGTATGTTTTCACTTTAAAAATGTGGTCTTAAAAGAAGGGTGATGGGGAGGTGGCAGGGGGAATAAGAGAGCAAATTAGTTCAATCATTCATAGCAACGTATTTACTTCACCTGAAAAAAAAAAAAAGACTTTAATTGCACAGGGATTAAAAATAAAATGTTTGAACATCCTTCCTTGACTAGATTCCTGGCTTTCATGTGAGAATAAAATATACTTTTACAGTAATTTTTGATTTGGGGGTAGAATATCAAGCCCTTCAACATATCCTAAAGAATGAATGTGACCCTCACATACTAGCACTTGCTTGAGCACTTTTAGAAAGAGCAGGGGAGTCTGTGCAGTAAAGTTTAAAATGTTGGAGAGAAACCAGATAGCGGCATAGGTAAACACCTGAACTTTCCGCCTCGCACAACCACTTCAAAACTACACCTAAAAGACAAAATGGACATCATCCAGAACCACAGGAAGGCTGGCTAAGTGAAAATTCTACAACTAGAAGGGAAGAGAAAAGCACACCGAGACTCAGAGGAGCTGCAGAAGTAAAGTGCAGAGGTACCAAGGGGTGCGCGCGGAGAGGGCTGGCAACTGAGTACATGGCTGGCTTTTTCAATCCGCAGGGAGACACAAGCTCCTGACTGCTCTGAACTCCAGTTCCGGGCGAGACTCTGGGGATCCAGACTCATACGGGGAGAAACTGGCAGAACGCGAGGGCGGCTTTCTCTCAGAGGTGCTTGCAGTGATTACCAAGGGACACTGAGACTTGGGGGCCTCTTAGGGCAGGGCTGATGGGAAGCCATTGCTGTTTGCTCTGCCCTGAGACTCCGCCCCATCCAAGCTGTGCACAGAGGCTTTTGCATATGAATGGCCTCGTCCTTTGAATTTTAAACTTACCTATCAAACTGCAGCTGAGTCAGAGAGACCCAGAACATCCAAAAGAAGGCCCAAGGCCCCACAGCAGCTTTCATTGCTTCACACATGGGCTTCATCTGGGCACCTCCAAAACCCAAACAAAGAAGAGCAATCTGCAGAACTCTCCATAGCTTCTGCTGGGTGGCCTCAGGCAGAGGCTAAATTAGTACCTCCTTGGAGGTCCAAGAGCCATTGTACCCAGGAGTCAGAGTGGGACCATCCAGATTACAACTCCTCAGATCCATTAGGGACACACTCAAGGGGCAGACTCAGTGAGCACCAAAGCCCCACTGAAACAAGCCTTGTCTCATAAGGGTGTCTCCAGCACAGAAGTTCTCCCATCATAGACACAGCTGATCCTCACAGCCAATTAGACTGGAGGTCAATTCCTCCCAGTGATACCAACAACAATCAAGGCTTAACTACAACAAGACTGTGCACTCAGTCCACAAAGGGGTGCACCAGCAGTGTCCACCTCAGGTAACTGGGGAGTATAAGATACTGGGCCCTATAGGACACCTAGCACACAAAGCCACTCTATCAACACAGGGAAGCAGCCAAAATGCGGAGACAAAGAAACAGGTCACAAATGACAGAAATGGAGGAAAGCAAACTACTGGATATAGAGTTCAAAACCATTATTATAAGGTTTTTCAAGAATTTTCTAGAAAAGACCGATAAATTTAGTGAGACCTTCGAGGATATGAAAAAGGACCAACTAGAAATTAAGCGTACACTGACTGAAATAAAAAATAATGTACAGAGATCCAATAGCAGACTAGAGGATTGCAAGAATCAAGTCAAAGATTTGAAATACAAAGAAGCAAAAAACACCCAACAGGAAAAGCAAAAAGAAAAAAAGAATCCAAAAAGTTGAAGATAGTGTAAGGATCCTCTAGGACAACTTCAAGTGTACCAACATCAGAATTATGGGGGTGCCAGAAAAAGAGAGAGAGCAAGATACTGAAAACCTATTAGAAGAAATAATGACAGAAAACTTCCCCCACCTGGTGAAAGAAATAGACTTACAAGTACAGGAAGCACACAGAACCCCAAACAAAAGGAATCCAAAGAGGACCACACCAACACACATCATAATTAAAATGCCAAGAGCAAAAGACGAAGAGAGAATATTAAAAGCAGCAAGAGAAAAACAGTTAGTTACCTACAAGGGAGCACCCATATGACTGTCAGCTGATTTCTCATCAGAAACTATGCAGGCCAGACGGGAGTGGCAAAAAATATTCAAAGTGATGAATAGCAAGAACCTACAACCAAGATTACTCTACCCAGCAAAGCTATCATTCAGATTTGAAGGTCAGATAAAGAGCTTCACAGATAAGAGAAAGCTAAAGGAGTTCATCACCGCCAAACCAATATTATATGAAATGTTGAAAGGGATTCTTTAAGAAGAGGAAGAAGAAGAAAAAGGTAAAAATAAAAATTATGAACAACAAATACATATCTATCAACAAGTGAATCTAAAAATCAAGTGAATAAAAAATCTGATGAACAGAACAATCTGGTGAATATAATAGAAACAGGGGCATAGAAAGGGAGTGGACTGACAGTCCTTGGGGGGAAAGGGGTGTGGCGGGTGCAGGAAGAGACTGGACAAAAATCGTACACCTATGGATGAGGACAGTGGAGTGGGGGAGGGATAAGGGCATGGGGTGGGGTGGGAACCTGGTGGAGGGGAGCTATGGGGGGAAAAAAGAGGAACAACTGTGATAATCTGAACAATAAAGATTTAAAAAAAGAAAAAAATGTTAAGGATGTTTTCAATGAGAAACAGCACCTACTCAGAATATGTTGGCAAATCCGTGTTCAGAATCTATGTTGTCACTCTAAGGTTCAGGAACAGTTAAGGGAGGAAAGAGAATTTCAAGGTCACTGGGAATAGTCCTTAGAGTATTCTTGCAGGGCTTATCTGTGCTCACATGCCTAATTTTTTTCCAAGTGCAGAGAATGGCCACTTGCTTGACACAGGCCCAGTGCCATCCTTTATTCAAGTTCTTTTATATTCCTCTTCTTAAAGAAGCTGTCAAGTTCTTTTTCTGCAGCTGACAGAAAAGGCCAAATCTGTGGTACAGGAAAGGAGGCGCAAAAAGAAACTTTTTTGTGTTGATGTTTTACTAAGTGAGCTAAGGAGAAATTTAGAATCATGTAATTTACTCTGGAGGCATTTACTGTACATAGCCATAGTGATGGTAATTTCTTTCATTGTTGAAGTGAAAAGATAACCATCAATCAGTTGTCAATTGGTCAATTGCAGAAGTGATGAAAAGAAACTGGTAGGAACAATCACTTCTGTGGCTACCTAGACCATTTGTAGGTTTAAGAAAACTATGGGAACTGGATTGTGTTTTAAAAAGGAATTGGACCAGATTTTCAAAAAGGTTAATAGGCATAACTTCCTTGTAAAGAATGGCTTTGCAATTATAAATAATTAGAAAATGCATTGTTTTAAACATAAAAAAAAGTAAAAAGACATGAGATTAGTTAAAGGAGTAAAAAAAATTATTAAACTAAATATCAGAAACGTAAGCCCAAAAGACCATGAATTTCAGTAAGTTCTTAATGGAGCAAATATACATAGCTTACTATTAACCCAAGACATGTATTTGAAAACAAATTAATGAAAATTACTTGGTACTTACGTATTAGTCTCAATATTGGGCACTTTGAAACAAATATCTTTCCAAGTATTTGTCATATGAAATTGAAAATCCAAGTTAATTGTGAACACTGTTACTGAAACATCTAGAGCTAATTTAATTTTTGAAACCTCTGGAAGTTCACATAAAGGTTAAGATAAGTTTGAAAATCATCAACTGGCATAAAAGGCAAATGGCACTTCTGGATTTAGTGTTATAAGCAACATTTCATTTTAATGTGTCCTATTTTCCTGAGAATAGCAATATTATTGATTTATTCTGAGAGAGTTTCCCCCACACACAGTGATTTCTTTTTTTACTGTGGTAGGTAATAAAAAGGATTACAGGCCCCCAGAAGGATGAGATATCATCAGTTTGTAATCCAGCCCATGGTTTCCTAGATACCGTATTGTCTATTCTGTTCCGCTATGTGAAAAATGTTGAATATCAACAATGGGTTTCAGTGCTGTATTGTTGAGTTTTGTATGAACTAATCTAGCTTCACTAAGGAAAAAAAAAAAAAAGAAAGAAAGAAAGAAAGAAGAAAAAAAAAAGAAAAAAATCCACAGCTTTGGACAAAAGTCTATAGCCCCTGCATTTGAAACTCCCCTTGCACAAGGGCTGACTGTAGCTGGGGAAGACAGTTTACTCATTTGCTCTCTCCTTTCATGCAGTCAGCTGGCCCTCTTCTCAGGTGTAGATCACCTAACCTATTATCATTTCACCTGTTTTGATTCTCTGATGAACAAAGTCCCAGGACTTATCAGCTGGGATAGGCCTCATTTACAAGACAGCTCTGTTCAGTGTATCTGGAAGGTAAGCTATTTGCACAACTTCTCTGCTATAGTGTGCTGGCCTAGCTCTAGAACTTTGCAGCCTATCATTTATGTTTAACTTTCACTTTTTCTTCTCTCTTCTTCTTTTGGAGAAAGAAAAACCTGACAGGTTTCTCCGGAAAAGTGGCCTTCCATGGAATGAATGAAATGTTCCCTTTCTATTCCAGTAAGTAATTGACTTGTAACTAAAAATTGGACTGGCTGCTGTGTCAACGGCAATGTGAGCTGCTGCTGGCACAGGTGTTGCTTACTCTTTAGCCTGGAAAGAAAGGGGGCTTAACCTGTGATTAAATTTCAAGTCAATTGACCTCAACATGATAGCACATAATTCTCACTTGCCTCCCAAATGGCCCGAGTTCTTATTTTGACCCTGATTCTGGCACCTGTGTGTTTAATGCTTGGTGTAGCTAGAGCTGCTCTTTTGGTTAGAAATAAAGTGGGTGGAGAACAGTTCTGAGTGAAAAACAAATGATGGTCAGCCAACTGCGTCTTTAATCCAGTGCTCAACGTGTTCCATTTCTTTAATGCATAAACTCTAAGTTCATGGAAATTACTTTTTAAACCTTTATTTTAAAAAAGTATGGATTCATGGACAACCATTGTATTGCTAAAAATGCACAGTAAATCCAAATCAGTGAATTACAAATTAGCACTGGATGTGAGAATTATGATGCCAAGGGTTTCCAAATGCTTAACTTAGATTATGTAACTTATAAGCTTTCTAAGTATGTCTTGCAATTTAATGAAGTTTTTTAGACCTGGGAGTAAAAAAGCAGCATTGTTTTTCCCAGTTTCTATGCATAAAACCAAAGACTGTTTAACTTTTAGCAAGATGACACTATTTGAATTTTGGAGACAAACCTCTGTTGACTTCCCAAAAGCAAAATAAAAAGTCAGTGACATCTAAAATTACCATTTACCCTTGAAACTATTCTCCATTCATTTTATGTGAAATGCTGGTCTCTGCAAAATGAGAGCAGCGTGGACCGTTGTTTTTTAATTCTTCGCTTCCTTATTAACCTGAGAGTCAGAAGAAAGTGCTGCTGATGCTTGCTTAACCCTGCTTTTAGTGCCAGCCTGTGACCAGCTCTCTGTGAAACCATTTCTGACCCTCCGCTTGCAGTAGTGAGCCTGAATTTTTCCCCTTCCTTGCCCATCACTGTCAGTCAATTATAGGATTGAACTGAACCAGAAAATCTGGTGCAGTCTGGTAATTAGTACAAAGGGTTTCCAGTCTAGTGTAAAGACGGAGATGCAAGAGCCCCAGCAGTCACAGAAATCGTTTTGATTGGCCACGGACATTGCCTTTTAGTGCTGCTCTGTGACTTCCTAAAGATATTGCCTCCTACCCTACAGGTCTTCTCCTTCAAGTACATTATGGACCTTTTTTTTTTTTTTTTTTTAAATCGTGTGTGTGTGTGTTTCTTTTTTTAGATCCAACTTCTCCCGTTTTCAGTCTGTCATTTTTGCCTATCAAACAGACACATTTTGACTTACCCAACAAAGAACCAAGTTATCAACACTCACAGAAACTGACATTTTTAATTCAGGCTTCATGAAGTCTTTGAATTATGACAGTGACGTACAAAGACATTTTAAGGGTTTTTTCATTATTTTTTTAAATCCAGCATTGGGATGTTTATCTTCCTTTAGTATTCATATTTCCTTTTCTACCTTTATTCTCAGTAATATGTAATTAGCATTATCAAAACCATCAGCTATTATCCTGTATGACTTTTGACCTTCTTTTTTTAAGATGTCTCAAGCTAGCATTCTCTAAAATAAGTAAAAACTCCATGAGAGATTTTAATGAAATATTTTAAGGGTATAGAAATAATGAAATAATTTAAAATGTGAATCTCTTTTAAATGTCATCATTACATGACAAGACAAGGAATGAATTATATGATAAACTATAGCAACAAAGTACATTTCAAAAAATATTTTATAAATCAAACTTGCATTTGATAGTTAGTGCAATTTTATAGGCAATTTTTCATAACACATTTTTAAGTACTACTTTGGAGTTCTTGGCTTATTTTCTCTGCTGATTTTGCATAAATTATATTTTTAGCAGAAGTTATTGTAATATATTACTCATTTGGTCACACATTAGCTACAATGAAAGCACTTGGTAACTTGTCACTATAACAAATGCCTGCCCCCATAAGATAAATATATGTATATGACTAAGGGCAAATTTAATTCAGACACCAGAAAGCAACAATGCCCAAAATAACAGAAGCAAACGAAAGCACAAGGTTTTTCGTTTTCAGGAATGCTGTCTTTAGAACAGTCCACACCATGATTTTAGGTGTGATGCATGTATTCTGTGATTCTTCTAAAGGACTCTCTACCCACATCTTAATGTAGCTTTAAATATCTGTTGTATCTTATGCACAATCTTAACAAAAGTAGTTGTGGTACCATGTCTGGTACAGATTTTTATGTGTCTGACTTTGCTATTAAATTTCAAGAAGGTTAATATTGCTTCTGTAACCCTGTCAGGAGTAATGCGTTTTCCCAGTAAACATGTCATAATTTTAAAGGCTGTTCAACAAGCAGTGTTTCTGTTATAATGGTTTTGCATTCATTTCTCTGTTGTTTTTACCCATAATGTAGTGAAAGACTTTGAAAAGAATACACATATTTATATAATTAACACTTTTTGGTTTTAGCAAAACCTTGCCCATTATAAACTAAGGTGGTCTTGGGAAATCCTATGGGAACTTCTCAGTCACCACATTTGCACTCAATTTAATTTGCCGTTAAGTCTATATCTCAAAATGCATCCATACAGTAACTAAGGGAAGAGTGCATTCTGATAATATTGTTCTTATTTTATTTTTTAATTTAAAATATATGCTAAAATTCAAAAGATTTTTTACACACATAATCTGGCAGTGTTCTACATTCTGTAATAGCTGAATGCTGTGTGGATCTATATGAAATCACAGGGGTTCACAAACTCTCATATGGACAAAATGTTCTTTTCTACCTCAGTCTTACTCCTAGTGTCTGGAATAAGACTTGGAAAGAATCCTAATGATTATCTAGCCTTGTGATTTTCAAATTGTGTTCCCTTGAGCTCTTAGGTTCTTTGAAGATACTGAGGGCTGTGGGGGTGGGGAGACTAAGTGGCCTCTTACCTCCTTGAGATCAGAGCATCTCTGCTTTTATCTGCTTTGTCTGTTAGAGCTCCATATAAGATGAAAATCCCATGTTGAAGGGGAAAATATTACAAACAGGCCATCTTATAAATAAGGAAAGCAGGATTTACTGAGTCAGTGACAATGTCACTTTTATAATCTAATCTTATCTCCTAATCCCAAACTCACTCTATGAGCTATAATAAACTGTATCTACATAGCCATGTATCTTTTTGTGTAATCTTCCTAAGCTATATTATTAAAACACACACACACACATAGACCCATAGCCCTATGTTGAAAGATCATTATATTAACTGAAGATACAGTATCTAGGTGGTAAATGTAATTGAATAACATGTTGACCAAAATCAAGCCCTTTATTTGGCAATACCATTAAGTTTGGGTACATTATCACAGCCCTTAGGAAAGATACTGATTCATCTATTACTTAGTAAAGTAATATTTGTGAGTAATTTAAAAAGTTTTAATTGTGATTAAAAATATATATATATATATATATACACACACTATATATATATATATATATATATACCAAATTCCCCATCTTAACTATTTTAAGTGTAAAGTTCAGTAGTTAACTATATTCATATTGTTGTGCTTGGGGGTGTTTTTCACAGTTGAAATTACGAATTTGGACTTAAAACTAAAAGAAAGGCAATTAAAGAGAATACAGCTGAATTAAGATACTAATTTTCTCAAAACATGTTTTCTGGAACACTATTCCAATAAGCTGTGCCATGTAAAAGATACAATGGTCAAACAATTTTTGGAAATGTAACATACTATGACCCTCTCTAGGAAATTCACAGTGAAAATTTGCAAATGAAAAACTATGAAAAAATCATAATTGTAAAGATCTCTTTGAGCTTTGTGTAATATAGAGTATCCCAAACTAGTTTTTCATAGACTATGCTTTTTATTTTGGTGGGGAGGAAAGGGGGGAGGCAGGATTAACCTGATTTCATTCTTTAGGGCTAATGTTTTGTTGAACACATTTTGGGAAATAATCCTCTAGTAGAACTTTTGCAGTAAAAAACAAACAAACAAAAAACCTGTAAGGTCATGTTTATGTTATTTGTGTTAACTAGTTCTGTATTTACTAATCCTTTACCCTCATTTTATGGATAGGATATCAATGGACATCCATTAATTCAATCACTCAACAAATATTTAGGCACAGTGCTAAATGCTGGGAATATAGTAATGAGTAAATCAATCAGGGCCCCTGACTTTGTAGAGCTTACAGTCCTAGTGATTAAAAAAAAGAAAAAAAGGAATGGAGGGGGTACAAGCAATATTAGCTATTGCAGGCCCTCATGGCTTATCAGGCTATGTTTGTTTTGTTTTGTTTTCCCTAATTCTGAAATGAGGGGATAGAGGGAAGAATAGGGAGGGGGGAGCAGAACATTAGTCCAGAAGTTTACAATCTGCTCTTTGAATAGAGATATCCCATATTTTCCTGAGATGAACTTTATGCATCAGCAATTAGACCTATGATAAAATTCTCTACTAATCCAAAGATGGATTTTTATTGCTTAGGAAAAAGGTAGGAAGGGAAGGAAAAAGAAAGGAAGAGAGGAAGTAAGGAAGGAGGAAGGAAGGAAGAAGGAGGAAATAAGGGAGGGAGCAAAGAGAGAAGGAAAGAAAACAGCATTTCCTGTTTTCTTCTCCTATTGTAATGCCTTAGCTACTGATGTTACTTCTCTTCTATATAAGAAGATCCCCTTCAAGTCTCAGCTGAAGACCTTGTTTGGTCAACAGTCAGCATGTCATCATTGTCTTTCTAATAGTTCAAAGTGTGTCTCCCAATCAGATTCAACTCTTGGTGGTAACCATGGGTCCTACCTCTGTCAGGAAATCTCTCTAGCTATCCAACTTTCTCTCCCAGGTTCTGACTTTTATGCTGGGGAATCTGTTTCTTCGCGTGAGCAGGTGTCTCCTAAGCAATGGAAAAGACTGTCTCGTGGGCATAGACAGTGCATGGAGAGAACTGTCCCATCCCTACAATTTCTACACAAAAATATTAGGAAATATTTCAAGAAGAGCCTTCTTTTCTTATTGTACAGTCCCCTTATTTCTCATTTTAAGTGATGGAACTGAGTGACTTGAGGGGTAACTCCTAGATATACCACTTGAAAATAAATGTTGTGGGTTACTGATCTTTGGTAACACATTTGGGAGGAAGGAACGGTTGTAAAATAAAAAATTAAAAAAAAGCTCACAACTAAGAGAAAAAGAAGGAAGAACTTAGGCCAGCTATAGTGTCTTAACTAACTGTCATCGATGTGTCACAAATGATTCTATAAATCAAGCCTGAGCTCAATCCTCTGGGACAGTGCAACTTCGGTTTGCTGCTTCCCTCCTGTTCCTCCAACATTTCCTTTGATGTGAATAATGTGAGATGGGATCATTGTAGGAAGGGACTTAGAAAAGAATTTAGGATTTTCAAGTTAAAATTAAAAATTTGTTTTCTTCTTGTTTTTAGCTGGGAATCAATTTTCTAATTCCTTTTCCTCTCTGTCATTTGCCTATTGATAATGTGCTAGGTCATGCGGTACTTGTCCCTTTTTATTCCTTGTAATTAACTTTTTCAATCAATTATGATTACTTGTATGGATTTCTGTTCTCTCTTCTCATCAAATTTGTTCGGCTTATTTTTTATTTACACGCCACTACCCACCGCTGTGAATGAACAATAACAAAAAATCTGCACTCTTCCCTTCCACCTCTTGAACTGGAGAAACAGTTAGCTAATAAGAGGCTAAATGAGCCTCAGAGTATAGAGAAGCTGGAATCCTTAAATTATTCAAATTGAAAAATGGCTGGTTTTATAATCAGAAAAACTCAAGTGGACCATAAGCCCTACTTGATTGTCCCCCCTTATCTAGATGATCTTGTAATGACAGCTGGAGTTATCTGCCATCAGCATCACTGTCCACAAAAGCTTCTCTGCTTTCCGCTCAACTCTTTTGCAGCCCTGGGGAGCTGGAGCTATTTCAGGGGAGAGGGCCCTACAGGATTGGAAACTTTATTAAAATGCAAAGCTGTCTCTAGTGACATAAAAGCTCAGTAAAAAGTGATGGATCTAAGACCACAGAGCCAGAAATTATCTGCAGAATGAAAACCTGAGATTTCATATACTGCCATCAATAGGCAAGGGTCAGTGTAAAGTAAAGAGCCATGTGCAGTAAACAGCAGTGTAAATTAAAAGCCAGAGACGGAGGGGAAGGGAAATAGGTTGTTCAGCGTGGATAGTGCAACAAATGCCATGTGTCAGACTGGCCCTTGCAGAATTCTGTCTCGGGAAGCAGCCCTGTGGAATTTATTGTGGGATGTCAGGGTAGTTGTCTGCTTTGAAAGATTAGGAAAGTATCCCTAAAACATCCCTGCTTTTCTTTTGGTAAGCAACCTTTTCTTGAACTATACCACATGAATTTTCTGAAACTCTTCGTTACTAACAGAATTAGTAGTAATAAGATAGTGATGAAAATCCATCACACTTTGACTTCAAGTCTGAAGGTGGTTCTTCCTTTCACTTGCCATAACACCATGCAGAATCAAATCTTCAAAATATATGTAAGTACATTTGCCCAGTTTGATACACTGTACTGTAAAATAACAAAACAAGATCTTAAATTTATTTAACACTGTCCATTCAACTTAAAGGATTCCACATATCTTATCTTACTCACTAATAAGTTGAGATGTTGAAACAAAAACCAAGGCATAAAGCATAAAACAACTAATTTGTTATAAACAAGGGAAATTAAAAACAAAGTCCAGGTGATTTCAATTTGAGTGTACTAAGTTCTTCATAAATCCCTCTTTATTTTGCACTCAAAACGCTTTACTGCCCGGCTGGTGTGGTTCAGTTGGCTGGGTGTTCTCCTGTATACCAAAAGGTTGCCCGTTCAGTTCCTGCCAGGGTACATGTCTAGGTTGCAGGCTCGATCCCCAATATGGGGCGAACAGGAGGCAGGCAGCCAATCAATGTTTTGCTCTCACATGGATATTTCTCTCTCTCCCTCCCTCTCTCACTAAAAATCAATTAAAATATTTTAAATGCCTCACTATTTAAAAATTGACTCTAAGCACAGTACTCATAAAAACCAAAGTAGTGTGTTCCTTTCTGTACTTCACTGCTTTGAAAAAAATTTTCAGGAGAAATTTATTAGCAATATCATGACTACCATGGCAACTATCAACAACCATTTATTGAGTGTTTACTGTCTCCCCAGCCCTTCCCCCTTCTCCAAGCCTTGTCTTAAGGCCTCATTTTCTCTTCTCAGTAATCTTGAAAAGATAGAAAAAATCTAAGTATTGGTCTAAATTATATAACTAGTAATTTCTCTTTTTATGCAACTAGTAAGTTCAGTTAACAGATGAAAAGCTAAATGAAGTACCCCATTCCTTCATTTTTAGCAGAAGACACTAAAATTACTAGTCAGATCAAAATTACTCTAAATATCAGGAGAATCCCCCCCAAATATGTAATACTTTTGTTATTATTTTTTTCTAAAAATATTGTGTTTATTTTGACATGTCTACAAACTGATTTTTTTGTGATGAGCAGATTGGCAGAATTACTTAAGACTTTATTCTCTATTTTTAGTTCAGAGATGGCCTCAGGTATGATCGTGTAAATAAGCTTCCTTATCCAATGGAAGAAAACAAGGTCCTCTCTTCCCCAAAAAAGAACCTGGGCACCAGCACGCAGAGAGGCGCCTTTGTCCAGCTCTGCCCCCCACCCCATTAGTATGCACTGCTGCACACTCAAGGCCCACGGAGCAACTTCTTTGACGTGGGAGGTTGGTTTTTACAAAACCCCAACCTTTGTTCCACAAGGCGACTCATGTCAAATGGCAGTCCCCTGTCGTAATGTAACGCCACCATGTTCTCCCATTCAAGACAGCACATCCAAGTGCAAGGGGAGTGAAAATTATGCTATTATGGGGTTAACCTTGAATTTCCTGGAATTAATTCTTATGTGTTGACTACAAACCCCAGAACTTTCTTATTAGATCACATTTCTTGTAATCCCAGCTGATCATGACACACCAAGAGTCTCATGCCACTGGGGTTGAAAAATATGCTGTTGGCAAAATTGGAAGCCAAACTGAGAGACTAATAAATGATAAGAGATCCTTAGATCCCTGGAGCTCACTGGAGACCCGAGAGAACACTCTGAACCCACACTCAGGAATCTTTCAGCAAATGATAGGACCTTGTCATACTGCTCTGCTCCCTTCAGCCTGGTGCCCCTCACTCCAGGTCGATTCCACAGCTGCAAATTTATGGGACAGGGCTGGACAGAGTGTGTTTACATTAAACAAGGATTTAAATAAGCTTCAGACACCTAACTAACAGCATGAAATTAATTGTATGCACCGTGACTAAATTTCTGGGGTTTTTTTGTTAAATGTATTATTGTCATGAGTTAACTTGTACTTTACAATGAAAACAAAATTATATTTTTACATTTTCAGTGTTCAGAATGCTATTTTGATTCTCTGGAGAGCTTTTGAAAAGGCCCATCCTGAGACTATACCCCAGCACGTTAAATCAGAGTCTCTACAAAGGGGACCCAGGAACTAGTAATGTTTAAAGCTCCACGGGTAATTCCAATGTGTAAGCAAGGTTAAGAACCATTGGCCTCAAGGAAGGAAAAGCAGAAGAAAGGGAGATTAGTCTAAGGAGGCATTAAGAAATTGTGGTCATGCAATTATAATTGGTGTTATTTAGATTTGTCAACCTAATATCCTGAGAGCTGCCAGTGACATTGGATATGAACCTAAGACATTCCCAGACGTGGCCTCTCCCTGCCTCTATCCATGCATGTGTCCACAGAGCCTTGTGTCCCTGTGAGCCAAGGGCAAAGAGGAAGTGGTAATCTCTCCATGGCAGCAGAATTCTCTCAAAATTGATTCAGTAAAAATTTTCTCTACTTCTCGCTCCTTAGAGGCAGGTAGAAGTAAAGAATCCTAGGCCTACCACAAACTTCCTCAGAAAAGATAGATTCAGACCAGAGTTTTAAAAATAATACAGAACACCTGGCCAGCATGGCTCAGTGGTTGAGCATCAACCTATGAACCAGGAGGTCACAGTTCGATTCCCAGTCAGGACACATGGCCAGGTTGTGGCCTCATTCCCCAGTGTGGGGCATGCGGGGGGCAGCTAATCAGTGATTCTTTCTCATCGTTGATGTTTCTCTCTCTCTCTCACTCTCTGAAATCAATAAAAGCATTTTTAAAATAACAGTAATACAGACTGTCTGTAGTGGGTAAGGTGCTAACTTAATCCTTACCACAACCCCATGAGGCAAGTGTATGTGCCTGTTTTACAGATGAAGACTCTGAGGAGGAGCCACATGAGAAGGCTGTCCAAGGCCATGCAGCTAATGTGTACCTAAGTCTGGACTTCTCGCTCTAAGACAGATGGAAAACTGACCAAGGGTCACCCAGCTATTCTTGGACAGCTGTCTGTGTCAAAAGAATCTTCCATTCTTTAAGTAGAGAATCAAATTAGTATGCTAATTGTGTTCTTTGCTAGTATCTATAAGCAAGCATTATACTCACATAGAAAAGAATCTTAGTATTCAGACACCAGTATGGCATTTGTCCTCTTTTGAAACATCATCGCTATTTCTCATGACAAATTTAAGTCTACTGGAGTTTTTTTATTTAAAAAAAAAAAGTTGAATAGTTAAGAGAACCCAGCATAGGCATCTAAGCCCAAGCTTACATGGAACCTTAGAAAACGAGAGTATAACTCCTTCTTATAACACTTCTGAAAATGGAAAAGCTCTTGAATTCATGGTGGTAAAAAAAAAAAAAATTCATTTTGCATGATATCCCTAGATGATCATAATCTAGGATTTCATTTTGAATGAAATCCTAGATTATGATAGTGAAATTGGAAGTTGTCATCAACTCCAAACATCTAGAGCCATCCATTTCCTCTTCTGTAAGCTTTTTCTTTTCTTTTTTAAAATATATTTTTATTGATTTCAGAGAGGAAGGGAGAGGGAGAGAGAGGTAGAAACATCAATGTTGAGAGAGAATCATTGATCAGCTATCTCCTGCACGCCCCCTACTGGGGATTGAGCCCGCAACCTGGGCATGTGCCCTGACAGGGAGTCAAACTGTGACCTCCTGGTTCATAGGTCAAACCTCAACCACTGAGCAACACCAGCTGGACAATAAACGTTATCTTAACCAGAAACTACAAACTACCTAAAGGCACAGCCCGAGGTAGGGTCAGCCCACAACCAATTTGTAGAAAGCAGTTTATCTTTTCTTTACTCGTCAGTCATCTTACGTCAATGTATGTTAAGTGCCATTGCTCTAGCCATTTCATTTTTACCTCTTTCCCAACTTACTGGCACTCCTTGTCCCTCTTCCTCTCACACTCCCAATGGCCTGTTCAGTCCTTCCGGCCTCTAAACCAAAACCTATTCTCAGATCATTCATTCATATAAAGGTAAAAGTGGTTAATAACAGCTAATAAGAGTTATGGTCTCCAGGGTGATATGCATTTTAACAGGGATTAAATCCTTTCGGATAAAAAGGCAATGCTCTTGGGATGTAATTACAGGCAGTGGTTTTCTGGAGGCGGATGAAGGCTGCTCCAATCTGGCCACTCAGTGGCAGCTGTGCGCTCCTGAGGTCAGTTCTGTGCCTTTTTGTGTTTTTATCCCGAGTGGAGTTCCTGTCACAGCAGCTTTGGTCCTCAATCATGAAGGAAACTTTAGCGTGAGGGAAATAAATTACAGCAGTAAGGATGCCCTGATACAGGGAATGGGAAGATGTTGGAGTCGTTTTGAGGCAGAAAGCCATGGGAAGAAGCCAGGTAAAGCAGTAAGAGGAGATGACCTAGATCCATGGTGTGAACGCTTCTAGAAGCCAGTGTCAGTTCTGAGAGACTTCCTCAGCACCTCTGCTACATTTCAATTTGTTACATTTGAGTTGCACTGAAATTGGGATAAAGACTAAATGAATCATTTAAAAAATATTTCTTGAGCACCTACTCTAACTCGGGAAAGCTGCTAGGCATTATAGAGATAGCAGTATATAACCCAGTTCCTGCCCTCATGAAGCTAACATACTCCTTAAAAAGCCTGATGTGAAGACACTACTTATATAATTCATTTCATTGGAGTCATACTAAGTGCTACCAAAGAAAATTGCCAGGTACTAAAAAATATCTTATAGCAGACCTCATGACCTAATCCAGAACATCAGGCAAAGCTTCTCAGGAAAAAAAAAAAAAAGCCATTTAAGCTGATTCCTGAAGGATGAGTAGGATTTAGCCAGAGAATTCATAAAAGTACTGAACATTTCAAACACCTTTAACACGTGGTACACTAGAGCTAATCCTGAGAATTGCCTTGATTACTTTCCTTGAGGTGTTACGACAAGCTGCCTATTCAAGGCTCTGAATTCAGGCGAAAGGAAACATTGGCCAAGAGAAAGACATTTCCATGCATGTGGGCAGCTTCATGAGGCACACACAATATACTGTGATCTCACCCATTACTCTTTCTCTGTACTCTTGCCTAGGTCATGAGCATGAGCACCCCTTGGACATTCCCTATCAGTATACCCTAAGCCAGCAGCTTTCAAATTCTGAAATATCCACGGACTAGACTTCCTGTATGGCCCTGTCCAGAAACCTTGGGCAAAAGAAAAGGAGTTAGAAAAAGGGGAATAAGCCAAGAAACTGGAAGCCTCAGAGAGAGCCGGGTCTGTGTGTAAGGGATACTTTAACCATCCCACCCACACTTCTTTTTAACACGGAACCAGTGCTTTGTAAGTTTGCAAAAAGACGGTCCCACATCCATCATGCTACTTTATGCAACATGATATTTTATATCACCTTCCCTTGGCCCTCTTCTTTAGCTAATTAAATTCTTGTTCCTAAAAACTCAGTTCTGGCATCTTATCCTCTTACCCCACTGTCCCAATCTACGTTAGATATCTTTCCTTTGTGCTCTCATAGCAAGCTGCACTTTCATACCTTCTCACAGCTACACTGTAGTAATTGATTTCCTTATCTGACTCATCTACTTCTTGAGGGAGTAAGTTCCTTAAGGGTAAGGCTCATGTTTTAATCATTTTTGTATCACTGGTCCCTAGCAGAGTACTTACAAAATACACCGAATGAATTAATGTTCATGTGTGATAGTTACTTTCCCTTTCTTAGCCTCTGGAGAGATGTGGAAACTTAGATTTTTGCATATCCAGTAAACAAGGCTGGTTTTGTATGTAAGAAACATTTGACCCCTTGCCAGTCTAATATCTTCTCCTTTATAGGGTAAGCCTATTGTAGTTAGCTTGACTACTGCTATAGTCTTCCTTTGGAAATATCCTAAGAACTAAATAGGCCAGTATACATAGTCCCATTGACCAGTATATCAGTCAAGAACAAGATTGGTTTTGATATTCAGCTCTGAATTAGATATAACCATATGTATATCTGATCTTTTAGTCAGTGCATTTTATTTTATTTATTTTTTAATATTTTTATTGATTTCAGAGAGGAAAGGAGAGGGAGAGAAAGAAAGAAACATCAATGATGAGAGAGAATCATTGATCGGCTGCCTCCTACGCGCTCCCACAATGGGGATCGAGCCTGCAACTGGGGCATGTACCTGACCGGGAATCAAACTGTGACCTCCTGGTTCATAGGGCGATGCTCAACCACTGAGCACACCAGCCGGGCTAGTCAGTGCATTTTAAATAATGCCCATGTTTCACATTAGGAATGGCATAATTTCTAAGATAGAAGCGAGGAAAGAATAAGCTATTCCTAGCAGGATATTTGTCAAGTAATTAAATATTTATTTAATGAAAAAAGGAAAGGATAAATTAATAAAGGACTAATTACATGCGTTTATAAATGTAGTACAATATACAGGAATCAAGCCATTAGTTAAAATAATGGACTTGTCAATAGCAAAATGACAAAGCCATCAAACATGAAAAATAAAAGCTATTGGAATATCATATTTCCCAATGTGAGTCCAAATATCATTCAAATAGTGAAAATAAGAGTGTGCTTTAAAAAAAAATACTACTAACGTGGAAGAGGCAGGAGTTTGATATGTGAAAAGAACATTTGTAAATTAGAGAAATCCTCATACCATCCCATCTTTCTCCTCACATCCCCTTGCCCCCGATACACACACACAAACCATTCTCACATATACACGTCATGGTTGTCTTATCTACTTGCTTTCCTGAAATGACCTTGATTTGAAAAACAGGAAGTTGGGGACAGTAGAGTAAGAGAAGGTTCCTGTCAACTGTAATTCTCCTTCCTTCTCTGCCTATTATTCTTCTTCGAGATAGGCACAATTGTACCTCTTCTTGGAAAACCCTTTTTTATCCACTGTAGCCCCCAGCTAATTGCCCCCTTCCTCTGCTCAGTCACTGCAGTTTACCTCTTCCCTTCTTTTGCACCTATTTCACTATCTTCTCTTATAGTTGCCTACATCTGTCCTTCCTATAGACTAGGAGCCTTGCAAGAGGGATTGCGACTCATTTATCTTTATATTCCATTCTCTCTCTGTGCTTTCTCCATTCCAAACCCAAAGCCCAGCAAAAAGCAGGAAGTCAGAAAACTGTTGGAAGGCTGGAAGGGAAGAAGAAAAGAAGAAAAAGAAGGAAGTTTATTTTTAAGGGGAAAAAAACTGCCTGTCTTCTTTCTTCAAAAATACTTTATCTTTCTAAAATCAGGGGACAACTCCCCCCTCCCCCAAAGTGTTAGGGTATGTGCCCTGAACACCTCACTTTGGCAGAGAGCCCAAATTCCATCTCCAACCAGCTGAGTCATTTTCAGTCTCTTTGTGGTTCATTCATGCTTTTCCCCTTCATTGACACATTAACATTTCATGGTGAGTGGGTCCTGTTCATCTGGCAGCCCTGCTCAGCCCCCATACCTCTAAGCTGTCCTCACTTCACTAGTTCCCCATTGCCTGCCTCCCGGGGAGTTCTGTCATCATCACCATGCGGCTGGAAGAACTGCTCCTTTGCTGTTGCCATACCTAAGTTTTGATAATTAACATGAAGCAAACTCAGCGAATGAGAGACCTCTGCTAGAGACCATCTTCTATGTTTTCTTTTCAAAAGCACTCCATTTATTTTAAGAAAATGAGAGAAATACAGACAATGAAGGAACTGGACAGATCTAATATCTGCTTAATTTGGTATCTGGTCAAAATCTCTAATTTTTTTCCCCCCTCAAATACCTATATATCTCTTATCTCCAGACTCTCTGTAGTAGGGACTATTACAATGAGTTTCTAGATTCACCTTGTTTTGTAGATCAGCAATTTCTACCTTATCCTCAAAACTAGCAATAATCCAAGAGCAAATTAGTAATTAAAAACTAGCATCTCTAAAGCTAGTTTATTGACTTCCAAAAGGGAATCTCTCTCTCTCTCTCTCTCTCTCTCTCTCTCTCTCTCTCTCTCTCTCTCTCTCTCTCTCACACACATACACACACACACACACACACACACACACACACACACACACATCTGTTAGAAGTTTAGCATTTCGGATTCACTTTGGGGCCTTAAGCCCTTAGTAGGTGCTCCATAACTCCCTGCTGACACACTGATTAGTTTTAGTAGCTCCCTGTTATTTCCAAGAAGACAGCATTTTCTAGACTTTTCTGATCAACAGATGAAACGTACGTTTTCTTAAAGCTGTGGAAATAGAATAATTCATATTGTGAGGTTGTTTATTACCAGCCAGACCCTCATGTTACTCTACGGGGCTCTGATAATCACCTATTTCAGAAGCCATTAGCCTTCTGTGTGTTGTGAAGCACCCTTCCCTGTAGCGGGTCTATGCCTTTGTATTCTCGGGGGAGGAACAGTGTACACTGAAGTAACAGACCTCTGCTGACCAAGGAAGAAAGTCTTTGATGCACAAATAGTACATTAAACTGCTTTTATTTGATATTGTTGAAATTAAACAGTGTGTGGAATCCCTGCCCAGGCACGGGAACATAGAAAACCTTTGAGAAGTTGTACATTAATCCATGCTTAATATTACAGAAACACAAACGTCTAAGAACAAATACACATCGAAAGAATGTAACAATCAAGGCTTAGGCACTTACAGCAGGACAGCAGGAGCTGGATTTAACTTATTGATTTCAGAACCACCGGTGTTGTGGTTTTTGTGTGTGTGTGTGTGTTTTTTAAGAGGCGAGATATTGCTTTTACCGTTTTCAGATAATAATGACTATTGTGGCAAATTATAAAATTTAATTAGCTATATAAATGCCCAGAGGAACAAATAGTGTGCTATTGTCTTGATATCTTTCCAGAAATTAGTCTTTTAAAATAAATTTGCCATATTAATCATCTAAAAATATTTTTGATCACTGAATTAATAGTTTGCAGCCTGTTTCCAGGTACTCATTGCCATAGGTGATTGCTTCTTAATTACTACATGGGCTCTTTCTATTCACTCATATTAATTCATGTTTTCTGGCATAGTCCCAAAAGGCAGCCTTGCCCTATATCTTCTAATTACTTCTATAATTGAATTTGCCCACTTTTTCTAACCTATTTTTTAAACTGACTGTGTTTGTTCATGGTTTATTGTGTCTTTTTTGTGTCAGTTCTCTGCAAGCAGAATGTACATTGATTCTTTCCTCGTTTCTCATTAATTTTCAAGAGCTTTGCGGCATGTCTGTTTTTTCAGTCTGTCAGACCTATTGCTAGACCAAAAAAAAAAAAAAAAAAAAAAAAGACTTATTATTAAAGGTTAGGTAAAATAGACTGAAGTTAATTAATTCATTAGTAACTCTGAGCCAATTACTGAAGCCTTCTCTTATTTATATACTTGTTAACAAGACAGAAATGAGAAAGGCCAATTACAGGCATATGTCCTTCAGAAGTTCAGCAAAACCAGAGCTTATGCATTTATTGACACCCCTCCACAAAAATTCAATTTACATGTCAGCTATGTGAAATTGCATTGAAAAGTGATTGGCTAATACTCTATTCTATTCATAAATTTTCAAGGTTTCCCCCAATCTAGATATCTTTGAAATGTCTAATATTATTAAATTCTTCTAAACTTATCTCAAGGAGCGTTGCTGAGCTTTAGAGCAATTACAAAAAGAAAAGAAATTTGATTTAATTTTCTGGTTTGCATTCATCTCTTTTTTTTACAAACTATTAAGTTTGTAATTCTTGAAATGAGATCATTGATCAGCAGATCTCAGAAACGAGTACCCTTTAAAATATGTTCTACTTGATTTTTCTTAAATAGACCAAAACCTTACAACATGTGGGAAAGCAGTTTTTTTCTGAATGTTTTCTGTGGCTAATATAAAAAATGTTGCTGCTTCCTCCTCATAAACTACCTGCACAGTACATACTATACCCATTACTTCCCCTTCTCTCCTCAGAAATATTTTGTTCATTTAACGGGGGTTCGGAGGGAAGGGGCCAGTGATTGATTAGTTTTCTGTACATCTGTATTCTCTTCATACGCTGGTGTCAGCATGGGACCAACAAATCAACAGGCAGCCAACACTAATGTCTCAATAAGTTGACTGGCTGTTTGAATTCAAACTAACTTGAGCTTTGGGGTTTTTGTTGTTGTTATTGGTTTTTTACCTTTTTACTCTCATGTGGACTCACATTTTCATACTTAAGTGACGCCAAAATAATGTCAGAGTTACTGCTGCCTAACTTTCTAGTTTTTCCTAAGTCTCAAATGTATTGAAATTTAATCAAATGTTAGATAGAATCAGAATGACGACCGCAGCGCTGTAAAATGAGGAGGAATCTCAGCAGGTGATTAGCCCAGGTCCTTGATTCTTGGAAGACAAAAGGGAAAAAAGGTTAAAATGTGTAACATACCTTTCCAGGAAGCCTTGCATAATGTTTCCTAACTTTCATACCCTCTTATTTAAGAATTTTTTTTTAACTTTTCACTTTTTTAATAGCATGTATCTTTTTCTCTGCTGATTTATGACCTACTTGAGAAATAACTGTATTTTATGTCCTCAGTAGCCCCAGCATTTAACACAATGCCTTGCAAATAGCAGGCCCTCGATAAACATACCGTATGTCAAAAGAATTAGGGATGAGAAGTCCATAATCTCCTTTTCACGTGTTTGTTGTCTAACCCCGCTCACTGTCTAGGTTAACTAAAGAATTTCATGCTTGAAATCAGTTAATGTATCTTAATTTTCTGTGGCAACTGCAATAAATTGGTAACAAATGCTCCATTATTAACTCCTGTAAGCTTCTCTGCTCCAAGATTAAAAATCTATACTAATTTTCCCTCACATGAACTGTTTTTTATTCTTTTAATTATATATGAGCTTTTTTTGAGGCTTTACTGACCTCAAATTTGTTACTTTGGGCCAAGACCACACAGGACCTTGTTACTCTTCCCAGTTCCATGTGCAGTGCGGTCTCTGTATTTTCAGAAACACCTGCGTGAAACAAATTAGGTTCCCTCAACTCTACTCCTTGGGGCTTTTACCCATTAGTTCCTCATGCCCCTGCTTCAAGGAAGCTGGTTTTCCTCAGGCTAACTTTTGTATATTGTCTCTACCTTCCTGTTTACTCTCTCTCCTTCTCTCTCCCGCTCTTTCCCTCTCTTTCTCTCTTCTCTCCTCCCCTCAGCCCCTCCTTCCCTCCCTTTCTTCCTTCCTTTTTTCTTTTTCTCTGTTTATTTTTTGAAATGTTATTGTATAGCTATGTCTACTAATACCAGCACTACATATGTTTATAATGATTTTCCAGTGTACAACCTCTTTTCACAGGTACCATATCACTTGATTCTTACAGGCTAAGTAGCATGCCAATGAAGAAACGAAGATTCAGAGAGGTTAAGTGACTTGCCTAAGGCCACAGAGCTAGTTACAATTTGTTTTTAAATTCTTTCACCATCCTTAAAAGGAGGGTGATAATACAGATCTTAGTCACTGAAAGCCAAGGGGATTGACTTTAGTTTCCTCTCCACCACTGCCTTCCCTTTCAAGTGAGGCTCACTACCTGGTGAATTGTGTACAACTTCCTCCCCTTGAACCTCAAACCTTCAATGTTAGAGCCAAAGTCACCTTGCCAGCTTGCTCTCTCTCTACTTCCTACTCATACCTTCCATGCAGCTAATGCATCGATTTCCTCTTTTTTGTTTTTTATTTAACATATTTTTTATTGATTTCATAGAGGAAGGGAGAGGGGGGAAGAGAGAGAGAGAAAAACATCAACGATGAGAGGGAATCATTAATCGGCTGCCACCTGCATGCCCCCTACTGGGGATCAAGCCTGCAACCCGGGCATGTGACCTTGGCTGCAATCAAACACAGGACCCTTCAGTCGGCTTTAGTTCAAAGGCCGACGCTCTATCCACTGAGCCAAACCAGCTAGGGCAAATTTCCTCTTTTTGATCCACCTTTGTCCTTCTCAATCCTCATCACATCTATAGAAATTCTGTGCTTCCTGTGGGTTCCTTCTCCCATCCAGGCTCTTACTGGAAGCATTTTTCCTGATATCCATCTCCTGCCTCCCCCAACTCCCACTAGATATGTCTCCCTGGCATTTGAATCATGACACTCTCTTGTGTCTTTATATGGTTTCTTTTGGATTCTCTCTAATGTGCTAGTTATTTCTGTCATTACCTCTTCTCCTCTTAGACTCTAGGTCCCTCGGGGATGAGGATCAGGTACCATTCAGATATCACAGTGGTAAGAACATAGCTTTGGGGTGCACAGACCTGCTTTGTACCTCAGCGTCATTTGCCAAGACAAGCCTCATAACCTATCTGAGCTCTAGTTTCCTCATCTAGAAAAATAGGTGCCAATAATACCCAACTTGAAGAGTTTCTGGGAAGGAATGTCTATAAAACACCTCACAGAGCATCCATCACATGTAAGGGCTCACATCAGTGAAACTGAGTAGCTTGGAACTGACTATGTAATCCCATCACAGCGCAGGCATTTATTCTAGTGTAGGAACACCTGGATCCAAGCCCAGCCTTCCTATTTCTCTCCTGCCTATGTTTATGTCAGTGTGGAGTCTTATCTGAATATTCCATGTTCAGGCCTCTTAAAATTAAAGTACACTTGTTGGTATAGTGTAAAGTACTAATAAAAAATTAACATAATGTTTTTTTTTTAAAAAGCATGTGGTTTCTAGTTAACACTGGGTGTGAATCCAAACTGCCACTGCTCTCTAGCAGTTGCCCTACCCTCTCCAAATTATGAGCAACTCAGAAGTTGTATTTGGATGTCTTTCACTTTCTTCTTTATTGGTCTGTATGTTTTGGATTTTTTAAAATAAAAAGCACGTATTTCATAGCCCAGAAACAATAACAATATTATAATAGGTGACAGCAATAACTTACTTTTGTAATTTGGATTTATAGATTTTGCTTGATTGCTCAGTGCCTTATGCATGTAAATACCTCATGTATTTCAGTAATTGCTAAGGAACAGGGCATTTCTTTTTTAATTATTATCCACTAATTTTTAAAATAACTAAATAAGTCAATAAACTACATCACCAGTCAGTTTAACCTGACTAAAAATTAATAACTAAAAATTAATAACTAAAAATTAAATGTCCATGTAACCAAAATTGACTCAAAGCCTGGACAGAGAATAAAAGTTGGATCCAAATTGCATCTAAACTTAGGGCAGTCAGAGCCAAAGTCATGGCTATAGTCAGTATGTTATTTTGTTAATATGGGTAAAGAGGGCTTTTAAAAGAAAAATAGAAAATGGGGCAAACCTTGTTTTAATCAGGGAGTATAGGAAAGAAAATTAAATGCCTATGTTACAACTTATTCTTTCCGACTACCAACAACATTTTCCCTTAGCCTCAAGAGACAAGCATAAAACAATGGCTCACAGTGCTTTAGAATAGGAACTGAAGTTGTGTACTATGCATAGATTTAGTCCTATATAAGAGGAAGGCAGCATTTAAAGCTGCTGTTGCCTCCTGGGGGGGGGGGGGGGGGGAACACTGGGATTCTGAGTCAAGTATGTATGCATTTTCTTTTTTTCTGTCTTGTGGGTCTTTATTGCTATAAATATTTTTATGAATCGCTCTGGGCATCTTTAAGCTTAATGTGTTCTTGTTTGTTCATTTGCAAATCTCAAATCATGACATAATTATGAAACATTTTGAGTTATTAAAAGTAGAGAAATTTCACTTTGTTTGTGAACTGAACAGCAGAATAGGAATGTCTTCAGAAACAAAGATTTTCTTTTTTATGGAAAAAAAAAGTTCCTTTTCATTATAAGTTAAATGAGGGATGATAGTAGGACAAAAAGACAGAAATTGTCAGCTTGAAAGCTGCAATGTAGATGCTGTCTACATAGATGTAAATGAAATAGAGATTCGTTTCTTTTTCTTGACTTGTTTGGCCAATGCACAGCATCTTATTGGGCGATCAAACCTTGAAAAGGCACCTTGAGGTGTAAGTTACCAATCTGCAGCATATCAGTGACCAATTTAACAGCAACAAAGTGATATTTCATTTTACTCCATGCAGCATAAACATGGATTGAGACACACTCCATGAAATAAATGGTTACAAGCCTGGGCTTCAAGTCAGACTACCCTGAATGTGAGCCTTGGGTCTACCACTTTTTAACTACATGATGTTGAGCAACTTAACCTCATGAAGTCGGTTTCCTCATCTGTAGCACGAGGATTATAACATTTCATCAGAGTTAAGATGCATATTCTTTCACATTTTATCATCTCTAATAATCAGGATGCATCTTATAATTAATGGTATGTCTTGGTTTCACTAGCAACATTTTTTTTCTTTCTTATTGGTACATAAATTAATTGTGTAATTTACAAACTATAGCATTTGCTATTCAATTAAATAACTAATATACATTTCTAGAGTTGTTTTGAGGTAAAAATAAAATAATTATATAAAAACTTATGCCCAAAGACTCTCAGTAAACAATACTCATGAACATTGTATAGTATGATTTCTGTAAATGCTGGCATTTTCCAGTCTTTTTGGTCATTATATTTTTTCCAAAACTAGAAGTCAATTTCTTTGCTAAAATCCTTGTTATTGGAACAGTCTGCCTACCAAATTGTTCATCAAATTTCCTCTAATATCTGTGACAGCAACATATTGACCCTAAGGGCTTAAGTCTGAAATGTGAAATGTGGTCAAAATAAAGTTTGTAAAAGTCTACACTGATTTGTCAGATTGAGTTGTCTGCAGACAAAAAGAGGAGTAAGTAGTGAGCATGCTGCCACAGTGCCTAGCCCATCGTGAGCACTATACAGGTGCTCTTGTAGAGAGTGGTTAAAGATTCTGGAGCCAAACTGACCGGTTCAAGCCTTGGCTCTACCCCTTACAAGCTGTGTAACCTTGGACAAGTTATTTAACCTATCTGTGGCCTCCATTGGCTCCTGGGGTTGTGAAAATTAAATGAGCAATGACCAAAGAAGGTGCTTTATAAGATTGCTGTTATAATTGAAAATACTCCTGCCTTGTGTTTAAGTTCCTTAAGTAAGGTCTGAGTTTTCTGATACTGAAAGGGAATATTACCATCAATTTACTTTTCAAGCAGGTGATTGTTATGATTCTGTTAGAGGTATGTACCATATAAAACATATAATATGCTAACAGTATCTTTGGAGTATTTGTGATGATGTGACCTAGCTGATAAAACTAGCCTATCTAGCAGTAAACGCATGACTGAAAACAAAGTTAAGTCTGAGGTTGTTTCTAACAGCCTCGTGAGTGCCTGTATACTATTATCTTGTTATGACTTAGAATTCAGTATAATATAGGTCAGCCTGTATCCCCAAGAAAGGGCCATGTGACTATAAGCTGTAGGATGTCCTCTTCTTACATTTGTTCACATGTAACCCATGTTATTCTAATTATTTTAAGTTGTGAGCATAAGAACATGGTGTGAACATGACTATTGTGCCTAGAACAACTATGGCCTCCAAGCATGTATCTCCAAGTATCGGTGTGGCTTTTAACTTATTGAGCTACCCTTTTAAATATAAAAAAAATCAACTCTGATTACCAATAGTTCATCATTCTTTTTTGAGTGATAATTATGTGGTGATTCACTTGAATAATGGTAATCAGCTTTGTTTATTCATAACCAAAATACATTTTTTTTTAGCTTTTCTCTTCTTCACTTTTCACCTCTATCTAATATCTATCATCAAAGTCAATAACAAGAGACTATAACACAATGTGTTGGAACATTGGTGTCCCAAAAACATGGCTCCAAAACCCAGTCTGTCACTCAGTTGATCCCTAAATCTCTACTAATATTTGTTCTTGCTCATGTCATAAATCTACTACAGGCCATTGGCTGTCCTTTACCCTGTAGCTGTGCCATCTAACATGTGCCTTCCACAGTCACCCTGGTAGGGAAAGCAGAACCTGGAGGGACTCTTTCAGGAACCAGTACTAGAACTGACTTACATCAACTCCATCCAATTCCATTAGCTAAAATGCAGCCACATGGCCCTAATTAAAGTACAAGAGACTGAGAAATAGTCATTCTTCTTGCCCAGAAAGAAAATCGTGTGGTGAACATGTTGCATTGTCTCTGCCACTAGCTCCTTACTAGCTGTATAACTTTAAGCAAGTTACTTAACTTCTCAGAGCCTGTTTCCTCATTTGCAAAGTGGCAATAATAATACCTATCTCACAGAGCTGCTATGTGGATAAATAAGGAAAGGTATGTAAAGCACTTAACATATGATAAGAACTTTATAAAATTGTCCTGTTTTCTTACTAATAATCAATAGTTTCTCCCTAAAACACATAGGACCCAAGTTATGAGCACCTGAGTTCTCTAGTCCATACCAGTCTAGCTCTCTGTTGATCCTTTAGCTCCTGCCCAGCCTCTCAGGGCATTTAATTCTCATGAGAAACCTTGGGTAGGAACCTCAGTTCCAGTTTTCAGTTCGGTTAAAGCAGTGGTCGTCAAACCGCAGCTCGCGAGCCACATGCGGCTCTTTGGCCCCTTGAGTGTGGCTCGGCGTTAGAACCACTTCTTCAAAATAGACTTGTCCAGGGCGAAAACCGACTTCTACGCATGGGCCACAAAGTTTCAATCGCACTGTATGTGGTATTTTGTGGAAGAGCCACACTCAAGGGGCCAAAGAGCCGCATGTGGCTCGCGGTGCGCAGTTTGCTGACCACTGGGTTAAAGTAACGCACCTAGGCTTACATAGCTAATAAGCGACAAAATTGGGATTGGGTCTTCAAAGTCCCAGTGTAGTGTTCTTTGTACTACACCACTTTCCATTGCCCAGTGATGCTGAACTGTGCTAAGGACCAGATCTCGGAGAATAGACAGAGAAGCTCAGGAGAGCAATCCCTCCTAACCCCACTTCCCACATCACCAGAACAGCTTACTCGTGGTCAGCCTATGATACAACATATTTTCAGTAGATCCCAGACTCACACAAGCATACCTCTATCTGCTTGCTAATGTTGGAAATAGATTTCACTGAGAGAGGCGATGAGTGTGTGGATGGCTTTCCATTAACATGTACATGCAATAATTTCCTATTGGGGGTACATGGTGGATAGAATGATTTTACTGAGTAGAGCAAGAATTTAGATAGAGGAAGCTTATCAAACCAAGGCCAAGCTTCTTTATTTCATAATCTGACAGCCTGTACACCAAAAAAATGGTCCTCTGTAACCATACAGGCCTGGAATATGGTGAGAACTAGTCCCATAGAATAATCTCAAGAAATGAACCCTGAGTTATCACTCCATGAAGTGCCCTCAGAGTACCCAAATATACCCAGAAAAACTAAGGGATTTGGGGCTTGGCATTTTAGGAATATGTTAAAACAGAACTACAGTCCTAGCTGGTTTGCTTGGTGGATAGAGCCTTAACCTGCGGACTGAAGGGTTCCGGATTCGACTTCGGTCAAGAGCACGAAGGAATCCAAGATGGCGGCGTAGGTGAACACCTAAACTGCTGCCTCGCGCAACAATTTCAAAAATACAACTAAAAGACAAAACGTCTATCACCCAGAACCACGGGAAAGCTGGCTGAGTGGAAGTTCTACAACTAGAAGGAAAGAGAAAAGAGCATTGAGACGTGCACGAGCGCTGAAAAGCTGAGGTACGGAGGCGCGTGATCTGGGCTGGCGGCAGGCATTGCTTTTTTCAACCCAAAAGGAGGCAAGCCCCCGATTCCTCTGAAATACAGTTTTGGGGGAGACGCGGGGGACCCAAACTCCTACGGGGAGAAGCTGGACTGTCTGCCAGTGAGGGTGGCTTGCTTGCAGAGCTGCGCGCAGGAATAATTGTTTACGGCGCTGGGGCACGGGACGCCTACCGGACACAGAGCCGGCTAACTAGCAGCCATTGCTGTTTGCCACGCCCTAACCTAGTGACGCCCTGAGGCCCTGCCCTGCACAACCTACAAACCCACCCAAGCTCCAAGCAGTGGATTTAGCATAAGAAAGCCCTGCTCTATCACAGCTTAACCTAGCAAACTTGCAGCCCTGGTCAGACAGCTCCAAAACCTCCAAACCACAAGCAAAGAGGAGAAAACTGTAGTTCTCACTGTAGCTCCTGCTGGGTGGCCTCAGACAGTAGCTGACCTGCACCCCATTGGAGATCCAGAAACCAGTGTACCTAGTGGTCAGTGTGAGACACCAGATTTCAACTCCTCACATCCATAAGTGACACATTCAAGAGGCAGACTCAGTGAGCACCAAAGCCCCACTGAAACAAGTCCTGCCCCATAAGCGTGTCTTCAGCGCAGCAGTTCTTCCATTATAGACACAGCCAGTGCTCACAGCTAATTGGCCTGGAGGTCAATTCCTCCTAGTGTACCAATAGCAATTAAGGCCTAACTACACCAAGACTTTGCACTCAGCCCACAAAGGGGTGTACCAAGAGCATCCACATCAGGTGATTGGGGAGGCTGAGCTACTGCCCCCTATAGGTCACCTACCACACAAAGCCACTCCATCAACACAGGGAAGCAGCCAAAATGAGGAGACAAAGAAACATGTCACAAATGAAAGAAACGGAGGAAAGCAAACTACTGGACGACATAGAGTTCAGAACCACATTTATAAGGTTACTCAAGAATCTTCTTAAAACCGCTGAGAAACTTGATGAGACCTTTAAGGATATTAATGAGAATGCCAAAAAAATGGAAAAGGATCAGTCAGAAATGAAGCATACACTGTCTGAAATAAAGAATATACAGAAACTCAACTGTAGATCAACGTACCCCAAGAATCAAACCAAAGATCTGAAATATGTGGAAACAAAACACATCCAACCAGAAAAACAAAAAGAAAAAGAATCCAAAAATATGAAGATAGTGTAAGGAGCCTCTGGGACAACTTTAAGCGTACCAACATCCGAATTTTTGGGGTGCCAGAAGAAGGGAGAGAGCAAAATATTGAAAACCTATTAGAAGAAATAATGACAGAAAACTTTCCCTACCTGGTGAAAGAAATAGACTTACAAGTTCAGGAAGCGCACAGAACCCCATACAAGAGGAATCCAAAGAGGACCACACCAAGACACATCATAATTAAAATGCCAAGGGCAAAAGACAAAGAGAGAATATTAAAAGCAGCAAGAGAAAAACAGTTAATTACCTACAAGGGAGTACCCATACGACTGTCAGCTGATTTCTCAACAGAAACTATACAGGCCAGAAGGGAGTGGCAAGAAATATTCAAAGTGATGAACAGCAAGAACCTACAACCAAGATTACTCTACCCAGCAAAGCTATCATTCAGAGTTGACGGTCAGATAAAGAGCTTCACAGATAAGAAAAAGCTAAAGGAGTTCATCACCACCAAACCAGGATTACATGAATTGCTGAAGGGTATTCTTTAAGAAGAGGAAGAAGAAGAAAAAGGCAAAGATAAAAATTATGAACAACAAAATGACATCAAATACATACCTACCAACAAGTGAATCTAAAAATCAAGTGAATAAAAAATCTGAAGAACAGAATGGACTGGTGAATATAATAGAATCAGGGACATAGAAAGGGAGTGGACCGATGATTCTCAGGGGAAGCAGGTGTGAAGGGTGCGGGAAGAGATTGGACAAAAATCTTACTCCTATGGATGAAGACAGTGGCGGGGGGTAAGGGCATGGGGTGGGGTGGGGAATCAGGTGGAGGGGAGCTATGGGGGAAAAAAAAAAGAGGAACACCTGTAATAATCTGAACAATAAAGATTTATTAAAAAAAAAAAAAAAGAGCACGTACCTCGGTTGCAGGCTTGGTCCCTGGTTGGGGCGCATGCAGGAAACAAGCAATCGATGTGTCTCTCTCATCATTGATGTTTTTGTCTCTCTCTCCTTCTCCCTTCCTCTCTGAAATCAATAAAAATATATTTAAAAAAAAACAGTACTACAACTGCAGCAGAACTGAAATGAATATAAGACTAGGTTTTTCTAATCTGTCAAAATACATTTTTTGGAATTGTGAGCAGCATAAACTCTGTAAGTTCCAGTCTCTGCCTCTATCTCTAACACATGTGAGGGTTCTACCTACTGATTTGGACAAGTATGAGAAATAGTTCATGACCCACTATGCCTCTCATACTTTGAATGTATTTTGGGACTCTTTTGTCATTTCTATGTCTTCTTAACCACTAATTTTGTCATCTTTTAATTAAGTTAAATTTATTTATTATTGTTGTTGACACTATTACAGATGTCCCCTATTCTCTCCCCCTTTGCCCACCTCTACCTACCCAGTCCCAGCTCCTCCCCTATCCCCTGGCCACCACACTGTCTGTGTCCATGAGCTATGTATATATGTTCTTTGTCTAATCTCTTCATTTTCTTTTATCCAGTCTCCTCCCAACCCCCCACCACTCAGAGATCTGTCATTCTGTTCCATGTACCCATGCCTCTGATTCTATTTTGTTCATCAGTTTACTTTGTTCATTAGATTCCATGTATTAGTGAGATCATATGGTACTTGTCTTTCTCTGACTGACTTATTTTACTTAGCATAATAATCTCCAGGTCCATCCATGCTGTCACAAAAGGTAAGAGTTCCTTCTTTTTTATAACCTCATAGTATTCCATGGCTTTTTTATCCACTCATCTATTGATGGGCAGTTCGGCTGTTTCCAGATCTTGGCTATCCTATCTAATAAAAGAGTAATATGCAAATTAACCATCACTCTGTTACACCCGCAAGCCTTGCCCACCAGCCAATCAGGAGCGAGTATGCAAATTAACCCAACCAAGATGGCTGCAGCCACAGAGAGAGCAGGAGGGAGGCTTGGCTTTCCCCGGCTATGGAAGAAGCCAAGCTTTCCACACACCCTGGCCAGCCCAGCCTCCACTCCAGGCTACAAAGTTTCAATTATAGAAGATAAATAAGTCCCAACAGAAAAGGCTGCTGCCACAGAGCGAGCAGAAGGCTTGACTCTGCTCCAGGCTACAAAGTTTCAATTGTAGAAGATAAATAAATCCCAGATACCAGGGCCTCCACTTGGGTCTCTGGGGGGTGTGGCCGGCCTGCAAACCACCACAGGCCCCTCACCCAGGCCACCCCATGCCCCCAGGGAACCCCCACCCTGATCCGGGATACCCTTCAGGGAAAACCAGATGGCCCCCACCCATGCACCAGGCCTCTAGCCTATCTAATAAAAGAGTAATGTGCAGATTGACCATCACTCCAACACACAAGATGGCTGCCCCCATGTGGTCAAAGATGGTTGCCCCCATGTGGACACAAGATGGCCGTCACAAAATGGCCAGCAGGGGAGGGCAGTTGGAAGGAACCAGGTCTGCAAGGGAGGGCAGTTGTGGGCAATCAAGCCTGCAGGGGAGGGCAGTTAGGGGTGACCAGGCTGGCAGAGGAGGGAAGTTGGGGGTGACCAGGCCTGCAGGGAAGGGCATTTAGGGGGGACCCAAGCCTGCAGGGGAGAGCAGTTGGGGGGGACCAGACCTGCAGGGGAGGGCAGTTAGGGGCAAACAGGCTGGCAGGGGAGCAGTTAGGCATCAATCAGGCTGGCAGGGGAGTAGTTACAGGGTGATCAGACTGGCAGGCAGAAGTGGTTAGGGGCAATCAGGAAGGCAGGCAGGCAAGCAGTTGGGAGCCAGTAGTCCTGGATTGTGAGAGGGCTGTCCGACTGCCTGTTTAGGCGCAATCCCACCAAGATAGGGCCTAAACGGGCAGTCGGACATCCCTCAAGGGGTTCCAGATTGGAGAGGGTGCAGGCTGGGCTGAGGGCCCCCACCCGCCGTGCATGAATTTCGTGTACCAGGCCTCCAGTTATAAATAATGCTGCTTATGAACACAGGGTTGCATATATTGGTTCTGATTGGTTCAGGGAATTGGTTCAGGGATTCTTAGGATATATTCCCAGAAGTGGAGTTACTGGGTAAAAAGGCAGTTCCATTTTTAATTTTTTGAGGAATCTTCATACTGTTTTTCATAGTGGCTGCACCAGTCTGCATTCCCACCAACAGTGCGCTAGGGTTCCCTTTTCTCCACATCCTGACCAGCACTTGTTGTTTGTTGATTTATTGTCGGTAACCATTCTGGCAGGCATGAGGTGATAACTTACTGAAGTTTTTTAATTTGCATCTCTCTGATGATCAGTGCCTTTGAGCATTTTTTCATCCATCTGTATGTTCTCTTTGGAGAAATGTCTATTCAGGTTCTTTGCCCATTTTTTAATTGGACTGTTTGTCTTCCTGGTGTTGAGATGTATAAATTCTTTATATATTTTGGAAACTAACCCCTTATCAGATGTATCATTGGCAAATACGTTCTCCCATACTGTGGGCTCCCTTTTCATTTTGTAGTTGGTTTCCTTTGCTATACAGAAGATTTTTTATTTTGATGTAGTTCCATTTGTTTATTTTCCCCTTTGCTTCCCTTGCTCTCAGAGATGTACTGGCAAAATATTGCTACGTGAGATGTCTGAGATTTTTTTGCCTATGTTTTCTTCATGGGTACTACTTAGAACAAGGTAATCCACATGTTACTCAGAGGGGATGCAGTACAGTGGTTAGTGGTTAAGAGGCTGAGCTCTGGAGTACCTTTGTTTGAAGCCAGGCTTTATGATGTACAAGCTGTCTACTTTTGAGCAAGTTACTCCTGTGTGCCTCAGTTTCCTCATGTGTCAAATTTAGATGTTAATAGTGCTACCTGGCCAGTGTGGCTCAGAGGTTGAACATCAATCTATGAACCAGGAGGTTGCAGTTCAATTCCCTGTCAGGGCATATACCTGGGTTGTGGACTCAACACCCAATAGGGGGCATGAGGAGGCAGCTGATCAATGAATCTTTCTCATCATTGATGTTTCAATCTCTCACTCTCCTTTTCCCTTCTCTGAAATCAGTAAAAGTATTGGGGGAGGGAGGGAGATAACCATTAAAAAAATATGCTGATATGTAATGCTTTCAACAAAGAATTATTGAAACAAATGCTACCTCATAAGTTTGCTTCAAGCATTAAATAATCCTATATATTAAAGAGGTAATATACAAATTGACCATCACTCCAACACACAAGATGGCTGCCCCCATGTGGACACAAGATGGCCACCACAAGATGGCCAGCAGAGAAGGGCAGTTGTGGGCCATCAGGCCAGCAGGGGAGGGCAGTTGGGAGTGATCAGGCCTGCAGGAAAGGAAGGGCAGTTGGGGGGGACCAGGCCAGCAGGGGAGGGCAGTTAGGGGTGACCAGGCCAGCAGGGGAGGACAGTTAGGGGTGACTGGGCCAGCAGGGGAGGGCAATTAGGGGCAATCAAGCCAGCAGGGGGGCAATTAGGTGTCAGGCTGGCAGGGGTTAGGGGGTGATCAAAAGGCAGGCAGAAGTGGTTAAGGGTAATCAGGCAGGCAGGCAGGCGAGCAGTTGGGAGCCAGCAGTCCTGGATTGTGAGAGGGATCCCAGATTGGAGAGGGTGCAGGCTGGGCTGAGGGACACTCCCCCGACCCCTGTGCACCGGGCCTCTAGTTTAATATATATAAAGCATTTAGAAAAGTGGCTGGCACACGGTAAGAGCCCAGTTTTTTTAGCAAGGACCTCGAGAATGAGGGAAAAGACCCCAGGGACAGAATTGCCAATCTTCAACCACTGTCACCTTGACGTGGGATAGGGAAGAGCTGGCACAGAGCAGCTGAAATTTGTCTCCTGAGTCCATATCTCAACAGTTGAGAAACAAGCAGCAGTGCTTCTCAATTTTAATGTGCCTATGAGTCACCTGAGGAGCCTGATAAAATGCAGATTCTTATCCTTTAGGTCCAACGTGCAGCTTGAGCTTCAGCTTCCCAAACAGGCTTCCTGGAGGTGCTGATGCTGCTGGCCTGCAGACCTCACTTTGAGGAACAAGGGTCTAGAGAATGCTAAGTAGGCTCTTCCCCTAGTAGGAGAGAACTCTCCAGGGTCTTTCCTTTTATCCAGTCTCTTCTGTCATTTTTGTCATGGGTTGTGGTCAAGAAAATGTTTAAAAATAAGGATTGCTTCAGAGGGAAAATACATAGATATTGTACTTTGAATTACATAAAATATTTTAAATTCTTAAGCATTTGATGGTGCCTCCCCCCCCCCACCCTAAGAATTCAAAATTAGTTTCTCCTTTTTGCTCATTAATTAGAAACTACAGGATTGAGAGTATTTTTAGGTAGGCAAAATGTCTCCTTCTGCTTTCCAAACAGGGATGAGATCAGCAAGACAAGCATCCTCTTTCTTATTTTTTTATTTTTATTTTTTGTTGTTGTTGTTACTTCTCACTCAAGGGTATTTTTTCCATTGGTTTTCTTAGAGAGAGTGGAAGGGAGGGAGCGAGGAGTGAGAGAAACATTGATGTGAGAGAGACACATCAATTGCTGCTGGCACACGCCCCACTGGTGCTGGGGAGTCGAACCTGCAACCTAGGTACATGTCCTTGACTGGGAATTGAACCTCCAACCCTTAGGTCTGCAGGCCAATGTTCTAACCACTAAGCTGCCGGCCAGGGCACAAGCATCCTCTTTCCAAATGAGACCTTTGCCAAGCAACCAGTCCTTTCATTTTAACCTCAATGCATATTTCAAGGGAAATGTAAACCACATGTTTGTGTTCCACTGACATAAATCATTATTTGATATTTCACATAATTTTTTTTTTATTGTTAAGGAGCTTCCAACGACCAGGCTGTGTTTTGCTAAGACTGAAGTTGGGCCTTAGCAAACAGCTAAATTGAATAGCCTTCAGATTGGAAAGTCTAAATCCAGTTGAATGATTTCACACATTCAGGCTAAATTAATTTTTAACCATTTAGTCAATTTCTTCACTATTTTCTACAGATACTTCCTCACAGAAGCTCAGGCTATGCAGAGACTTGAACTGTGTGTGTGTGTGTGTGTGTGTGTGTGTGTGTGTGTGTGTGTGTGTTAAAAACATATTCACAAGCAAAATCAACCAAGATTAAACCAGAACCTTACAGCAGGAGTGGCTAAACTTTTTCTGTAAAAAGCCATTAGTAAGTATTATAGGTTCTGTGGGTCAGATGGTGTGTCCATTTGCCAGAGCAGCTGTAACTAACTGCCAGGGACTGGGAGGCGTAAACAACAGAAATACATTCTCTCACAGTTCTGGAGGCTGCAAGCCTGACACCAAGGTGTCAGCAGGGTGGTGCCTTCTGCAGGCTTCAAGAATCTGCCCCATCCTTTCTCCGAGTTGTAGGTGGTTTACAGGCAACTTGGGCATTTTTTGGCTGCCTCACCCTGATCCCTGCTTTCTTCTTCACGCAGCGTTCTTCCTGTGTTCATGTCTGTGTCCAAATTTCCCCTCTCTAAGGATGCAAATCATGTTGGATTAGGTACTCAACCTGCTCCAGTATGACTTCATCCTAACTTTACTAACTACATCTGCAAGGAACCTGTTTCCCCAAATAAGGCCACATTCTGAGTTACTGGGGTCAGGACTTCAACATATGAATTGGTGTGGGGTGAGGGCGGGTGGACATGATTCAGCTTATAAAATACAATTTCTGAGCAACCAAAGGACTTGTATGCATGCACGTTAGCATAACCAACAGACAGGGACACTGGGGCGGTGGGGGCTTGCCAGGGGAGGGAATGGCTGAGGGCGGGTGGGGGGGGGGTTGTCAAGCAGGGAAAAAGGAGAAATATGTAAAACTTTAGACAATAAATAAATTTTTTTAAAAAGATAACCCAGACTCTGGGATCGTAAAAAATAATAATAAAATTAAAATACAATTTCTGTTCCAACTACTCAACCCAGCCCTTGGAGTGCAAAAGAAGTAATAGAAAATACATAAGCAAATGGGTGTGGCTGTGTTACAATAATGCTTTACTTAGATAGGTGCAGGTCTGTGGGCAGTAATTTGCAGATCCCAGTGTTAGGGTACCTCTGATCCCTTCTGAATATGAAAGAAAACAGGGAAAGATTTGGTACTTGGGAAAAAAAAGAGAGAGAAGAAAAAAGTTTGCCAGTTTGGGCAATACCTTCTTTATATTTTGTATACTAGTCACTATGTTTTACATTTAGCTTTAATATGTCTTATGCTTACATTCAAATTAATCTGAGTTAATATACAGTTTCAATTAAGCAAACTGCTATAAATTTTATAATGGTAACTCTAATTACTGTATCATTATATCCCTTTGGGGGGCTGCTACTAAGTTCTAGAATGACCCAGAAATAGACTTTTCCATTTAACATTATGCTACATCCTTTCTAGTATGAATATGTCTAAACATTGGTAATTAATTATGATTTTAATCCCTTTAGAAATGTATGTTAAAAAAAAAAAAAAGCCCTGGCTGGTTTGGTTCAGTGGATAAAGCGTTGGCCTGGGGACTGAGGGGTCCTGGGTTCGATTCCGGTCAGGGGCATGTACCTTGGTTGCGGGCACATCCCCAGTAGGGGGCGTGCAGGAGGCAGCTGATCAATGCTTCTCTCTCATCGATGTTTCTATCTCTCTATCCTTCTTCCTGCCTCTCTGTAAAAAAATCAATAAAATATATTTTTAAAAAAAAGAAATTTTATATATATTTATCCCCATAAATGCATGTGTATATATTGCTTTTCACACAATTAATATTTCTAGAGTGCCTACAGGCACTGTATTAGGTTGTATACAGTGACCTCTGGATAAGACACAAACATTGCCTCCACAGATTTACTGTGGCCTGGAAGAGATACTATATGTAAAGAAAACAGGTAATATAATAACATATATTCAAACACCATCCAAAGACTTAAATATATATATCTGCTTTGTCCTGCTGGGTCTGTATGCATGTGTATGCATATATATGAATCTTGCATCTTCACTTATGGAACTTTAAATGGAACCAAATTAGAGAATGCTATACAGGGTCATAGATGTAAGTGCTTAAAAAAGCTTTCATGAAAAGCTTGAAAGTTGACTACACAGGAAAGAAAAGGTATCAATCAGGCACATATGATATATCTTGCAATAGTAGCAGAGGCCATGCTCCCACTTACATTAAAACATAGACTGGGCTTATTAATGTCCTTTAAATGAAAACGCTAGGCATCTGGAAAACCCTGGAACTCTTCCTCCACACGGTTATAAAGGTGGCCAGAGTCACCTGCTTTACATTTTAAGGGAGCAAATGTGCAAGTAGTGAGTGGTCTTATGGAGGATGAAATGAACCCACTCCCAGGTATCAGTATTGGATGTTGGGGGCTCATTCATCTTCAGCAGAGGTGCCCTGTGAAATCACTTTCTTGAAGTTCCCCAAGATTGGCCTTGTATTTAGGATCTGAGAGAAAATGCCCACTGGATTGTACCAATTATAAAACAGGTCAAATTTGGGGGCCAAAAAAGTGGACCATATGCCTTTAATCAGGTTTGTTACCTAAAACATTTTCAATTCAGGCAGAGATTTTCAGAGAAAGTGTCAGCTATGAAGGAATATGTATAAAATGCTATCTGACCTGAAATGTCAGATATATGTGACTTTAATGATTTTAACCATTTTAAGCCCAAATAAAACTTCTAAAATAATAATGAAAATGTGATTGATCTCTTTATAATTATAGAAACACCCATGACCTTCAATAATACAAGCTAAAATCTGCCTTTACACATACAGTGGATTTCAGAACCACATATAATTAACTTGGTATTTTCTGAAATACAATTTGAACTCAAGGAATAAAACTGGAATTTATTCTACAAATAAAACAGTACAGCATCCCTAAACTTTTTTAAAAATGTATTTTTATTGATTTCAGAAAGGAAGGGAGAGGGAGAGAGAGAGAGATGGAAACATCAATGATGAGAGAGAACCATTGATCAGCTGCCTTCTGCACACCCTGTACTTGGGGTAGAGACTGCAACCTGGGCATATGCCCTGACCTGACCGGAAATCAAACTGTGACCTCCTGGTTTATAGGTTAATGCTCAACCACTGAGCCACACTGGCCAGGCCCTAAACATTTTTTAATCTGGAAATTTTTTTAATCTCTTGGATTCCCTGGTTTATAGTTTAGAAGTGACTGTCCTATCCTTAGAATCTTGTACACATTTTTTTTATATGGGGCAGTTTCTCTTTCCCTTTTACTTTTACTAAAATAAAGGGAAAGCCTTCCATCTTCCCACAGAAACTAGAACAAGAAGATGGAACTAAATGGCTTTTTTCTTCTCGACATTTTGCAAACTTTAAGAAATGAAGCACTACAGCATGTCAATGCAGAATAATGATAATATTAATAATGATGGTGCTGATGATGATAATGATGAATTAGACAATATAATTCTCTTCTTATTCTAAGTGTGAAAACTGAAGCAAAATGATGAAGTGCCTTTCCCAAGCTTAGTGGCTCCACAATGAGAATTTGGGCTTCTCCTCCCCTCACACTTCTTCAGGGGAGAACAAATATCACTAATGTTCATCCTCACCAGGAGAAAGCCACACTGGCCCATTCAATGGCCAATTAGAATAAATCGTAAATTAGGACAAATATCATAGGTAATACAAAAATCAAAAGCTCTCCAAAGAAAAGGAACAAAAAACCTGAATAAATAAGCTTAACGGTCCATTGTTTGTGGGGAAAATGATGAAATTATCATCAAAATATTCTATGAATTGAAGACAAATTTTTATGTGGATAGATTTTTATTTTAAAAAACCTACCTAGAAAAAGTAAGACTTTTCTAGAACAGGTGTTAGTTTTCATAAAAGGGGCATTAGTCTGTCTGATAAGAGATTTAAAAAAATATGCTTTGTGTGAGTCTTAGTAAACTGGTCAATTAAAATTCTTCATACTAACCCACATTGTAAAGTAATGTTTGTGACTGTGCTAAGCATTTGGACATTAAAACTGTGTCCACACCGGAGAGTGTACTAATTATCCCAGAATCAAGCCTACAGGGACTGAATCATTCAGGTGAAAATACCCTTTTTCTTTAAGAGCAATTTTAGGGACTCACATTACCAGCAAATACTATAACACTTTTTTTGCCCTGTGAAAGACAAACCTAGTCTAAATATCAATGTGCAGATGCCAAACCTGTGTTTCAACAATGTGCCAATCTGCTTCCCTCATCAAAACTCCGGGTGAGGTATTGTTTTCACATTCAGGGGCATTAGCCCAGCAAGGCAGGGGGAAAAAAAATCTTCATTTGGACAGCACATCTTTCAGACATTCTCTTCTTTTATTGATTTGTTTTCTCCTGTCCCTTTTCTCCTTCTTTTGTTTCCTTATCATAGCTTCAGGTTATTTCGTGCAAAGTATTGATGGGAATGGATGGTTTTGGTCGATGGAGAGCTAATGCATCCCTAATCCCACTATTGTTATAGAGTTATGCTTTACTCTGGTCTCTGATGGGGGAAAAGGTGCAAAGCTGTTGATCCTAGTTTTATTTGTCACAAACCCATCCATCAATCAAGCGCAAGCATGTCTGAATGCTGAATGACATGTGGGTCTCAGCTGAAAAAATTCGATAACACTGTATTGTCAGGTCTCTCACTCTTTTTTTGATAAGAAATACATTTGACTGAAATAGATAAGCATGCAACTACTAAAGACTTGAAGAGAGAAAGTGACATATTGGCACCAAAGGTTATTTATCTTTGGTATTAATGATACTTATAAGTAAATAAAATGGGAGGGGCAGCTACAGCTAGAAACATACAACATCCCTGAGGCTTGGTTATGTTTAACTATCCGCTCTACTATTATTCAGATTTTCAAATATTAATCTGACCATATTTCACAGTTGGCTGCCCTGGTTTTAAAATGCTAGCAAAGGCGCCATTGGTGAAGAAGACAGGGTGCAGGGAATAACTATCTCTTGTTTACACTGCTCTGAACAGTGCAGACAGATCTCTTTTTGTTGTGTATGCTAGGTAGACCCTGGCATATTTTTGTGTCTGTATGAACTCGTAAGTTCACAACTGTCTCCTCTTGTGAGTGAAAGCATTTAGTGAGGGGAAAAGGCCTTAATGATTTTAAACTGGAAATATATATGCATGTCATTTTAGTAGTGATTTAACTTATAATTACAGTCTCAAACATGGTTTCTGTGTGTCCCTTTTATTCCAGTTACTAAGTTAGGTACTTTAATACATTGTGAAAGCCTATCTTTTCTGTTATATACAATTTTCTATTCATAGTCATTTCAAGATAATTGCATTTGGAAATAGTTGAAACGTTAAAAACAACACTACTCATATAACATAATTTTAGGGGCAAAATTAATCAACAAATCAGAACATTTTAAAAACATTTTATTTTCTTGTCATAACATTTGAGAGAAGACAAGTATTTTTTAAATGACCTAAAAAAAAGCCCACTGAGGAAGGTAACAAAAACACAATCCTGAGTTAGAAGGCACCAAGATGAACGTTTTGTAGCTGTATCACCACATTCTGAGGGATGAGTACACATATGTAATACCTTCATCAATAAAGAAATTAAAAAAAAAAACTATAACCAATGATGAGAAAAAAGAAAAAAAAAAGAAAGCCATTTTTTTCTCTGTTCAGTGACTAGGGGCTAGGAAACTGCAAAAAATCAATGTGGGAGTGCTGTGGATTTGTGGGGTAAATTACATGTGCTTGGCCGCTCTTTTGTATCTGCCCTATATTTTCTACATAAGATACTTTAGATGGAGCTGTCACATAATACATATACCTCATATTGATTTTTATAGATTTAACAACTTAAATTGAACTTCATAATAAGGCAAGAAGAGAAACTGTATCTCCCTCAGATCCCTAAAACCTGAATTATTCTCAAAATTAACTAAATGGCAGCTCCCAATTCTGAATTCATGCTGGGAGACCAAAACAAACAAACAAAAAAATCAAGTTCAATTCCTAATTCTCTTCATGTTCTGTTTTTTTCTTCTCTTATTTAAATTTTATCTTAACTTCCCCATCCCTTTAAAAACATGTTAATTATTTTTATTTTGTTTTTTATTAAATCTATTGGGGTGACATTGGTTAATAAAATTATATAGCTTTCAGGGGTACAATTCTATAATATCATCTGTATATTGTATTGTGTATTAACCACCCCCTCGCCCCAACCCTCTTTCCCTCTGGTAATCACCATACTGTCATCTGACTATAAGGGTTTTTTGTTGTTGTTGTTGGTTTTTGCTTAATCTCCTCACCTTTTTCACCCAGACCCCCTATACCCTCCCCTCTGATAGCTTTCAGTCTGTTCTCTGTATCTAGGAGTCTGTTTCTATTTTGTTTGTTAGTTTATTTTGTTCATTAGATTCCATATATAAGTGAAATCATATCATAGTATCTTTCTCAGTTGGCTTATTTCACTTAGCATAATACTTTCCAGGCCCATCCATACTGTCCCAAAAGGTAAGATTCCCTTCTTTTTATGGCTGAGTAGTATTCCATTATGTAAATGCACCACAGCTTTTTTTTATCCACTCATAAACTGATGGGCACTTGGGCTGTTTCCAAATCTTGGCTATCCTATCTAATAAAAGAGTAATATGCAAATTGACCATACCTCTGCTACACCCACAAGCCATGCCACCAGCCAATCAGGAGTGAGTATGCAAATTAACCCAACAAAGATGGCTGCGGCCACGGAGAGACCAGGAGGCTTGAGTTGTCCCCGGCGATGCAGGAAGCCAAGTTTCCTGCCCTCCCTGGCCTACCTTGACCTCCGCTTAAGGCTACAAAGTTTCAATTATAGAAGATAAATAAATCCCAACAAAAAATGGTGGCAGCCACAGAGCTGGAGAGAACAGGAGGCTTGGGTTGGCCCTGGCAATGGAGGAAGCCAAGCTTCCTGCCTGCCCTGGCTTGCTTTGGCCTCTGCTCAAGGCCACAAAGTTTCAATTATAGAAGATAAATAAATCCCAGATACCAGGGCCTCTGCTTGGGTCGCCAGGGGGTGTGGCCAGGCTGCAAACCACCACAGGCCCTCGCCTAGGCCACCCCATGCCCCAAGGGAACCCCCACCCTGATCCAGGACACCCTTCAGGCCAAACCAACCAGCCCCCTCCCATGCACCAGGCCTCTATCCTATCTAATAAAAGAGTAATATGCAAATTGACCATCACTCCAACACACAAGATGGCTGCCCCCATGTAGACACAAGATGGCCAGCAGGGGAAGGCAGTTGGGAGGGACCAGGCCTGCAAGGGAGGGCAGTTGGGTGTGATCAAGCCTGCAGGGGAGGGCAGTTAGGAGTGACCAGGCTGGCAGAGGAGGGAAGTTGGGGGTGACTAGGCCTGCAGGGAAGGTCGGTTGGAGGGGATCCAGGCCTGCAGGGGAGAGTAGTTGTAGGGGACCAGGTTTGCAGGGGAGGGCAGTTAGGGGTGACCAGGCCTGCAGGGGAGGGCAGTTAGGGGCAAACAGGCTGGCAGGGGAGCAGTTAGGCATCAATCAGACTGGCAGGGGAGTGGTTAAGGGGTGATCAGGTTGGCAGGCAGAAGTTGTTAGGGGCAATCAGGAAGGCAGGCAGGCGAGCAGTTGTGAGCCAGCAGTCTTGGATTGTGAGAGGGCTGTCCGACTGCCCGTTTAGGCCTGATCTCTGGCCTAAACGGGCAGTCGGACATCCCTCAAGGGGTCCCAGATTCGAGAGGATGCAGGCTGGGCTGAGGGATACACACCCCCATGCACAAATTTTGCGCACCGAGCCTCTAGTTGTAAATAATGATGCAATGAACATAGGGATGTAGATATTCTTCCAAATTAGTATTTCGGGTTTCTTTGGGTATATTCCCAGAAGTGGAGTCACTGGGTCTTAAGGCAGGTTCCATTTTTAATTTTTTGAGGTAACTGCATATTGCTTGCCACAGTGGCTGTACCAATCTGCATTCCCACCAACAGTGCATGAGGGTTCCCTTTTCTCCAAATTCTCCCTAACACTTGTTCTTTGTTGATTTATTGATGATAGCCATTCTGAAAGGTGTGAAGTGACATCTCCCTGTAGTTTTTATTTGTATTTCTCTGATTATTACTGACATTGGGCAACTTTTCATATGCCTATTGGCCATCTATATGTACTCTTTGGATAAATATCTATTCATGTCCTTTGCCCATCTTTATTTTTTAAATATATTTTTATTGATTTCAGAGAGGAAAGGAGAGGGAGAGAATGATAGAAACATCAATGATGAGAGAGAATCATTGATTGGGTGCCTCCTGCATGTCTCTACTGGGGATGGAGCCTGCAACCCAGGCATGTGCCCTGCCTGGGAATCATACCTATGACCTCCTGGTTCATAGGTTGGTGCACAACTACTGAGCCACACCCTTTGCCCATTTTCAATTGGATTATTTGGATTCTTGGTATTGAGTTTTGTAAGTTCTTTATAAATTTTGGATATTAAGCCCCTATCAAATGTATCAGCAAATATGTTGCCCCATTCAGTGGGTTGTCTTTTCACTTGTTGATGGTTTCCTTTGTTGTGCAAAAACTTTTTAGTTTGATGTAGTCCCATTTGTTTATTTTTCTTTTGTTTCTCTTGCCTGAGGTGACATATCAGAAAAAAATATTGCTATAAGGAATGCTCAATATTGTACTGCCTATATTTTAACATTTAAATCTTTAATCAATTTTGAGTTCATTCTTGTATATGGTGTGAAAAGGTGGTCTAGTTTCATTTTTTGCTCATATCTTTCCAATTTTTCCAACATCATTTATTGAATAGACTATCTTTACCTTATTGTATGTTCTTGCCTCCTTTGTCAAATACTAATTGACTATAAAGATGTGGGTTTATTTCTGGGCTCTCTATTCTGTTCCATTGATTAATATCTCTGTTTTTATGCCAGTACCATGCTGTTTTGATTACTATGGTCTTATAGTATAGTTTGATATCTGATATTGTGATACCTTCAACTTAGTTCTTCTTTCTCAAGATTCCTGAGGCTCTTCAGGGTCTTCTGTGGTTCCATATAAATTTTTGGAGTATTTGTTCTAGTTCTTTGAAATACATTATTGTTATTTTGGTAGAGATTGCCTTGGATAGTATGGACATCTTAATGATATTAATTCTTCTTATCTGTGCACATTTTAATGATGTAAATTCTCCATATACACTTTAATGATGTTAATTCTTACTATACACTATATACAAACTACATTATATTCTTATAATATAGTTTGATATATAGTTAGATATCAAACTATAAGACCATAGTAATCAAAACAGCATGGTACTGGCATACAAACAAAGATATTAATCAATGGAACAGAATAGAGAGCCCAGAAATAAACCCACATCTTTATAATCAATTCATATTTGACAAAGGAGGCAAGAACATACAATAAGGTAAAGATAGTCTATTCAATAAATGATGTTGGAAAAATTGGAAGAAGAAGTATCTTCTTCACTTTCTTCAGTGTCTCATAATTTTCCAAGTACATGTCTTTTATATCCTTGATTAAATTTATCCCTAGATATCTTTTTTTTTAATGCAATTGTAAATGGGATTGCCTTCTTAGTTTCCCTTTCTGATAATTCATTATAGGTGTATAGAAATGAAAATGATTTCTGGATATTTATTTTGTATCCTTCTACTTTACTGAATTCATTTATTGGTTTTAGTACTCTCTTGGTGGAATCTTTAGGGTATCATGTCATTTGCAAAAGAGGACAGTTTTACTTTTTCCTTTACAATTTGGATGTCTTTCATTTCTTCTTGTTGTCTGATTGCTGTGGTTAGGACTTCCATTACTATCCTATATAATATCCAGTGACCGAACAGCAGAATGACCAGAACAATCGCTCAACCAGTCGCTATGACACACACTGACCACCAGGGTCAGAGGCTCAACACAGAAGCTGTCCCCTGGTGGTCAGTGTGCTCCCACAGTGGGAGCACCACTTGGCTGACCAGGATGAACGGTGCTCCCACAGCGGGTCGATCCCCACAGGCCATGCCCCCCACCAGTGCACAAATCCCATGCACCAGGCCTCTAGTGTTGAATAAGATTGGTGAAAGCAGACATCCCTATCTTGTTCCTCTTATTAAAGGAAATGCTTTTAGTTTTTCCCCATTGAGTATGATGTTGGCTCTGGGTTTGCAATATATGGTTTTTATTGTGTTGAGGAATGTTTTCTCTATTCCCATTTTTCTAAGAGTTTTTATCATAAATGGATGCTGGATTTTATCAAATGCTTTTTCAGTATATGTTGATGTGATAATGTGATTTTTATCTTTCATTTTGTTTATGTGTTATATCATATTTTTTGGTTGGTGAAGTTTGTAGCAAACTTTCATCCCAGGAATAAATCCCTCTTGATCATGGTGTTTGATCATTTTAATGTATTGCTGGATCTTGTTTGATAACATTTTGTTGAGAATTTTTGCATCTATGTACATCAAGGCTATTGGCCTATAATTTTCTTTCTTTGTAGTGTCTTCATCTAGTTTTGGAATTAAGATAACAGAGGCCTCATAAAAGGAGCTTGGGAGTATTCCTTTCTCTTGAATTGTTAGTTCCTATTTGAATGTTTGGTAAAATTCACCTGTGTAGCCATTTAGTCCAGGACTTTTGTTTGTTGAGAATTTTTCTATTACTAGTTGTAGTGAAATTGAAACAATTTTTCAGTTTTTTTTTCTTGTGATTGGTTTCTAGTTTTATACCATTATGGTCAGAGAAGAAGAGAAGATGCTTGATGTGATTTCAGTCTTCTTAAATTTATTGAGACTTGTTTTGTATCCTAACATGTGGTCTATCCTAGAAAATGTTCCATATGCACTTGAAAAGAATGTATATTCTGCTGCTTTGGGGTGAAATACTCTGAAGATATCAATTAAATCCATTTGATCTAGTGTGTCATTTAAGGCTGCTCTTTCCTTGTTGACTTTCTGTCTGGAAGATTTATTCATTAATGTCAATGGGGTATTAAAATCCTCTACTATGTCTGTATTCCTCTCAATATCTCCCTTTACGTCCATCAAGATTTGCTTTATATATTTAGGTGTTCCTATGTTGGGTGCATAAATGTTTACAAGGGTTAAATCTTCTTGTTGGATCGCAACATGTTATTTCTTAAAGGCTTCACAGCAGGGCCCATAAACCAGCAAATGAAAGCCAAATAAACCTTTGAGAATCACTAAAAGTTACTGATGACTATTCTTTTGGGTTTCCAACTTGTTTTAGTTTGGACTCACTTTGCAGTGATTTTTTTTTTAATCCTTACCCAAGGATATTTTTCCATTGATTTTTTATTTTTGCTGTTGTTGATTTTTTATTTTATTTTTAAACTATTTTACTGTTTAACATATTACAAATAGTAGTACAATGTCTCCATTTTTCCCCATTGACCTCCCCCTGGCCTCCCCTACCCCCCACCCCCCTGCACATGTCCTCACCACCCCCCCAGTGTCTTGTGTCCATTGGTTATGCTTATATGCATGCATACAGGTCCTTCGGTTGATCTCTTAACCACCCCCCCCCAACCCTCCCCTGCCTTCCCACTGTAGTTTGACAGTCTGTTTGATGCTTCTTTGCCTCTGTATCTATTTTTGCTCATCAGTTTTTAATGTTCTTTATATTCCACAAATGAGTGAGATCATGTGGTATTTAAAGAGAGTGGAGAGAGAGTGAAAGACAGAGAAAAACATTAATATGAGAGAAACACACTGATTGGTTACCTCCCGCACATGCCATGACTAGGGCCCGGGCCAGGGAGGACCCTGCAACTGAGTTATGAGGTACGTGCCCTTGACTAGAATCGAACCCAGGACCCTTCAGTCTGCAGGCTTACCGGCTAGGGCTGCAGTAATTCTTTTTAATTCCTTTTTTCCTTTATTGATTAAGGTATTACATATATGTCCTTATCCCACCATTGTCCCCCCCACCCCCTCACTCATGCCCTCACCCACCTTGGTGTCTGTGTCCATTGGTTATGCTTATATTTATGCATACAAGTCCTTTGGTTGATTTTTCCCCTTACCCCCACCCTCCCCTACCTTCCCTCTGAGGTTTGACAGTCTGATCGATGCTTCTCTGTCTCTGGATCTGTTTTTGTTCATCAGATTATGTTATTCATTATATTCCATAAATGAGTGAGATCATGTGATACTTATCTTTCTTTGACTGGCTTATTTCACTTAGCATAATGCTCTCCAGTTCATCCATGCTGCTGCAAATGGTAAGAATTCCTTCTTTTTTATAGCAGCATAGTATTCCATTGTGAGATGTACCACAATTTTTTAATCCACTCATCTGCTGATGGGCACTTGGGCTGTTTCCAAATCTTAGCTATGGTAAATTGTGGCGCTATGAACATAGGGGTGCATATATCCTTTTTGATTGGTGTTTCTGGTTTCTTGGGATATATTCCTAGACGTGGGATCACTGGGTCAAATGGAAGTTCCATTTTTAGTTTTTTGAGGAATTTCCATACTGTTCTCCACAGTGGCTGCACCAGTCTGCATTCCCACCAGCAGTGCATGAGGGTTTCTTTTTCTCTGCATCCTCGCCAGGACTTGTCATTTGTTGATTTGTTGATGATACCCATTCTGACAGGTGTGAGATGATACCGCATTGTCGTTTTGATTTGCATCTCTTGGATGATTAGTAACTTATAAGCATGGTTTCATGTCTCTTGGCCTTCCTTATGTCTTCTTTCAAAAAGTAACTATTTAGGTCTGTTGCCCATTTTTTGAATGGGTTATTTATCTTCCTTTTGTTAAGTTGTATGAGTTCCTTGTAAATGTTGGAGATTAAACCCTTATTGGAAATAACATTGGCAAATATGTTCTCCCATACAGTGGGCTTTCTTGTTGTTTTGTTGATAGTTTCTTTTGCTGTGCAAAAGCTTTTTATTTTGATGTAGTCCCATTTGTTTATTTTCTCTTTAGGTTCCATTACCCTAGGAGCAGTATCAGTGAAGAAGTTCCTTCGGCATATGTCTGAGATTTTTCTGCCTGTGGATTCCTCTAGTATTTTTATAGTTTCCCATCTTATGTTTAAGTCCTTTATCCATTTTGAGTTTATTTTTGTGTATGGTGTAAGTTGGTGGCCTAGTTTCATTTTTTTGCATGTATCTATCCAATTTTCCCAACACCATTTATTGAAGAGACTGTCTTGACTCCATTGTATGTTCTTAACTCCTTTGTCAAATATAAATTGAGCATAGTGGTTTGGGTCCATTTCTGGGTTCTCTGTTCTATTCCATTGGTCTATATGTCTGTTCTTGTACCAGTACCAGGCAGTTTTGAGAACAGTGGCTTTGTAAAACAACTTGATATCTAGTATTGAGATCCCACCTACTTTATTCTTCTTTCTCAGGATTGCTGCAGCTATTAGGGGTCTTTTTTTATTTCAGATGAATTTTTGGAGAGTTCATTGTAGGTCTGTGAAATATTCCATTGGTATTTTAATGGGGAGTGCATTGAACCTATAATTGCTTTGGGTAGTATGGACATATTAATGATGTTTATTCTACCAATCCGTGAACACAGTATGTTCTTCCATCTGTTTATGTCTTCTTCTATGTCTTTTTTCAGTGTCCTGTAGTTTTCAGCATACAGGTCTTTTACCTCCTTAGTTAAGTTTATTCCTAGGTATTCTTATTTTTTTGGTGTAAAGGTAAAGAGGATTGCTTTTTAAGTCTCTTTGTAAGTTCACTATTGGTGTATAGAAATGCCATAGATTTCTTGGCCTTAATTTTGTATCTTGCTACATTGCCGAATTCATTTATTAAGCCTAATAATTTTTTGATGGAGTCTTTAGGGTTTTCTATGTACAGTATCATGTCATCTGCAAATAAGGACAGTTTTACTTCTTCTTCAATTTGGACGCCCTTTATTTCTTCTTCTTGTCTGATCGCAATGGCTAGTACTTCCAGTACTATGTCAAACAGGAGTGGTGAGAGTGGGCATTCCTGATTTCTTCCTGTTCTTAGGGGAAATGGTTTTAGTTTTTGCCCATTGAGTATGATGTTGGCTGTGGGTTTATCATATATGGCTTTTATTATGTTGAGGTATGATCCTTCTATTCCCACCTTGCTGAGAGTTTTTATCAAGAAAGGGTTATGGATTTTGTCAAATGCTCTTTCTGCATCTATGTGATTTTTATCTCTCAGTTTGTTTATGTGATGTATCACGTTTATTGATTTGCGTATATTGTACCATCCTTGCATTTCTGGGATAAATCCTACTTGGTCATGGTGTATGATCTTTCTGATGTAGTGCCGGATCCAATTTGCTAGAATTTTGTTGAGGATTTTGGCATCTATGTTCATGAGGGATATTGGCTTGTAATTCTCTTTCATTGCATTGTCTTTATCTGGTTTTGGTATTAGAGTGATGCTAGCTTCATAGAATGAGCTTGGAAGTGTTCCTTCCTTTTGAATTTTTTGGAATAGTCTGAGGAGGATAGGTTTTAGTTCTTCCTTGAATGTTTGGTAAAACCCCCTGTAAAGCCGTCGGGCCCCAGTCTTTTGTTTGCTGGAAGCTTTTTGATAACTGCTTCAATTTCTTCCATAGTTATCAACCTATTGAGATGTTTAGATTCTTTCTGACTGGGTTTTGGAAGGTTGTATTTTTCTAGGAATATGTCCATTTCCTCCAGGTTGTCTAGTTTGTTGGAATAGAGTTGTTCATAATATTTTTTAACAATCCTTTGTATTTCTGTGGGGTCTGTTGTTATTTTGCCTCTTTCATTTCTGATTTTGTTTATTTGGGTCCTCTTTCTTTGCTTCTTAGTGAGCCTAGCTAGATATTCATCAATCTTGTTTATCCTTTCAAAGAACCAGCTCTTGGTTTCATTGATCTTTTGTATTGTTTTTTTGGTCTCTATGTCATATATTTCTGCTCTGATCTTTATTATCTCCTTTCTTCTGCTCACTCTGGGCTTTTCTTGTTGTTCTCTTTCTAATTCTTTGAGTTGTAGAGTTAGATGATTTACTACCATTTTTTCCTATTTTTTGAGGTAAGCCTGTAGAGCTATAAACTTTCTCTCAGGCCTGCTTTCATTGTGTCCCATAGATTTTGGATTGTTGTGTTTTTATTATCATTAGTTTCCAGAATGTTTAATTTCTTCTTTGATCTCTTTGGTAACCCAATCATTGTTTAATAGCATGATATTCAGCTCCCAAGTATTTGAATTTTTTGGATTGTTTTATTGTAGTTGTTTTCTAATATTGGGCCATTGTGATCTAAGAAGATGCTTGATATGATTTCAATCTTCTTGAATTTGGGGAGACTTTGCTTGTGACCCATATGTGGTCTATTTTTGAAAATGTCCCATGTGCACTTGAGAAGAATGTATATTCTGTGGCTTTGGGGTGAAATGTTTTGAAGATGTCAATTAATTCCATCTGATCTAGTGAGTCATTTAAGATTGCTGTTTCTTTGCTGATTTTTTGTCTAGAGGATTTATCCAGTGGTGTATTAAAGTCCCCTAACATGATTGTGTTGTTGTTTATCTCTGCCTTGATATCTTCCAGGAGATTTTTTATGTATTTGGGTGCTCCTACATTGGGTACATATATGTTTACCAGGGTTATATCCTCTTGTTGTATCAATCCCTTTAGTATTATGAAGTGGCCTTCCTTATCTCTTGTTATGGCCTTCACTTTGAGGTCTATTTTGTCAGATATAAGTATTACTACCCCAGCTTTTTTTAAATTTCCATTTGCCTGAAAGATATTTTTCCATCCCTTCACTTTCAGTCTGTGTGAGTCCCTTCTTCTGAAGTGGGTCTCTTGTAGACAGCATATATATGGGTCATGTGTTTTTTTTATCCACTCACTCACTCAATGTCTTTTGATTGGAGCTTTTAGTCCATTTACATTAAAGTTATTATTGGTAGGTTGTTGTTTGTAGCCTTTTTTTTGTGTGCCTGTGTTCCTTCTTACCTTTCTATTTCTTCTTTTTACACCAGTCCTTTTAGCATTTTGAAAATTTTTGAAATATTATAGAAAATATAGAATATATTATAGAATATTATAGAAATAGAAATCATTTATAATGGCATCATCCCTAAGTGGCATTTGCTGCTTTTCTACAATATATGATATGTGATACAATGAATTAAGATTAATTCATTGATCTCATGGGAATATTTTTAATATGGCTAATTCCACATAATAATCCTATTCCAAACCTTCTCTAATTAAGGAAAAATCATTAAGAAGTCTGTTATTTATAAGTGACTTGGAATCAATTTTTTTACATAAATGAATGTTAAAGGTGTCTAGGATAGTAAATGGTATCTATTTTCCCATAGGACAGAGAATTTTGAACTCAACTTATCCAAAGATGAAAGGGTCTAGAAACAGCTTTTTTTAAATGATTGTGAGATAAAGTTCTAAGGACTTGTAGCACTACTTCACACAGCAACCAAGTGTGTATGTGTGTGTATGTGTGTGTGTGTGTGTGTGTGTGTGTGTGTGTGTGTAGAAACTGTGATTCAGAACAAAGAACCCAGGGTACAACTTACAATTTATTGGGGAGATAGATGGGTGGAGACCAATGAAAATTCTGAGGGCAAACTATCATTTCACAGTATGTCTTGGTGATCTGATTACATATACACATACCCACACATGTATGCATACACACATATCAATTTAATGTCCACTGACACCTGAGTTTAAATCCAGTCAGGTGATCTTGGGAAAGTTACTTGGACTCTCTGAAGCTAACTTCCTTATCCACAAAAGAACATAGTACCTATATTCATGGGTTATAGGTACTATGTTCTTTCAGAGGATTAGTGGAAGTGCATATACAGATCCTACAGCACTATCTGGCACAGAGTAGGCACTCAAGAGTAGTATTCTTGTTGCTGTTCCTATTCCCAAAACTCCTTGTGACCTATAGCCTGTCTCCCTTGATCTCAAGAACATGGCAGGAGCTGCTTGAATGTGGTTACACTTGGAGTGGCTGGATCTGGCTAACAAGGTTCTGGCCACTCGTTCCTAGTCATCACTCGCAGTACTTTCTTCATAGCTCAGCCTTGAGTGCTACACAAAACCTGGAATCTGTGCCCATTTCTGTGAAAATAACTTATTTATCTGCACAAGACAAAGAAGAAACATCAAGTTATTGTATCTTTATAGCAGTATAGATCTGGTTACTTTGAAATAGTTTGGGTCTGGACTGAATAAATGAGTTTTCAGTGTAATAATTGGTATCATGCACACGCGGTCCCAGTTCCTCCTGTTGCATCTAGACCAATTTGAATCTAAGCTCATCTTGTGTCTGGTAATCCCGGAAGCCATCAGGCTGCAAAACTTGGAAGAATCATTTCCTCTCTTCTCTTTGTCCTCCTTTTCCTCTTCTTTGTCCTCCTTCCTTCTCTTCCTTCTTCATTCTCTTCCTTCTCCTCCTTTTCCTCCTTCCTTTTCTTCTTCATTCTCTTCCTTCTCCTCCCCTTCCTCCTTCCTTTTCTTCTTCATTCTCTTCCTTCTCCTCCTCTTCCTCCTTCCTTTTCTTATTCGTTCTCTTCCTTCTCCTCCTCTTCCTCCTTCCTTTTCTTCTTCATTCTCTTCCTTCTCCTCCTCTTCCTCCTTCCTTTTCTTCTTCATTCTCTTCCTTCTCCTCCTCTTCCTCCTTCCTTTTCTTCTTCATTCTCTTCCTTCTCCTCCTCTTCCTCCTTCCTTTTCTTCTTCATTCTCTTCCTTCTCCTCCTCTTCCTCCTTCTTTTTCTTCTTCTCCCCCCACCAAGTTATTGAATTTTTTATTCACTTCCCTTAAAAACTAGACCTTACTCTAGCCCTGTGCTGCTTAATAAATGACTAAGTCAGTTTTACATCTTATATAAATGATAAGGCAATCAAAATAGTGGTTATCTAATACCTATCTCATAGTTCTTCATAATATGTAAAAGAAACCTGACAGTAATTTTTAAATGTTCAAGGCTCATAACATAGTAGACATCTCTAAAGAAAAATAAGAAAGTATCTCACAGCCCAAAAGATTCTAAAAAACAGGAGGGTAAGGAAAAAGTCTTGGCAATTACTCTTAGAGCTCAAAGTATCTGGTTCTCCAATGGATAGATCCACACAGAGCAATCCCCATATGATCAACATTGCCATGAAGTTAGGGTGATCATATACCTGATTGCTTCTAACTCTTTTAACAATGAAAGATGCTATTGATGCTATTAATAATTGTAATAATTATTAATCCAGGATGGGCCTGGGAAACAGGGATGTATAGTCATCCTACCTAAAGGCAGCAAGACTAAGATTTGGGCCCAGCCAGTGTGTCTCAGTAGTTGAGTGTTGATCCGTGAACCAGGAGATCATGATTGGATTCCAGTCAGGGCACATATCGGCATTGTAGGCTCTGTCCTCAGTATGAAGCAAACAATTGGTGTGTGCTCTCACATTGATGTTTCTCTCCCTCTCTCTTCCTCTCTGTTCCTCTCTAAAAACAATAAACTAAAAGAAGAAGAAGAAAGTTATAATTTAGGTAGAGAAACAGTGTAGTGATATAGAAAAAAATCATTGACAATGGAATCAGAAAGACCTGGTTTATAGATCTAACTCTGTCATTCACTAGCTTTGTGACCTTGGATAAATTATTTAATTCCTCCAAACATTGTTAGCACTGGCATCATCTACAAAATAGGAAGACTACCTATCTAGGGATGATAATAATAATGAAGTATGATCATGTCAGCACTGTGTCTGCCATATGGAAGCAGCTCAATCAATGGAAGTTATTCAGAATAATAAAATGTTCAGTATGTTCTATTTAAGAAGAATGTTATCCTGAATGGCAAGACACATTACCAGATTACCACATTGGGGACCTTCCCCTGTGGGATGCTAACTGAGCCAATTTAGGGCAGCAGATTGTCATGGCTTTCTTAGGCATAAAAACCAACCAGGCACAATCATGCAAGTAAGAAGAATATGAGTAGTAGACACTCATAGACTGACAGGCCAGGAAGTAGTTGGAGCAGGACACGGGTGATAGCTCAGAGGCAGAGTTCAGGCAGTACTAAAAATACCTGGAAAACAAGGTCCTTTTTCCAGAGTCAGGGCCTAGAATTCAGTGGCAGGCCATTTGATCAGTACATGAGATTGATTAAATAATAATAATAATAATAGAATAAAATGTTCTTTTGATAAAATATTAGGCTTTGAAATTTCTTAGAGTAAAAGAATGTTTATAAATGGGTTGCACTGCCTTAAGATGTAGTGAGTTTTCCATGCACAAAAGAGTGTTCAAATATATCTAAAAAGCCTCTTCTGTGGGCATTGTTGAATGGATTTAAGCATTGGCTGGAAAACTGAATTAAATCACCTAATGATGGTCCTTTCCAAAACTAAAACAATATATCACTTATGTGGAATAATTTAAAGATTCATAAAAATGCTAAGCAAATGAGATGCTATTGTAAATAGAGTATTTTTTCCTGATTATAAAGTGAATGTAAGTTAATGTAAGAAATTCATAAGATATAAAAAATAGATACAACAAGAGAAAATAATCCTTATTCTACTGTTCCAGAGACAACCATCATAAACATTTTCTCCAGTCCCCCTTCCATATATTTTCCCCAAAAATAGAGATATATTGCACATACAATTTTATTCTACTTTTTTTTACTTTATTATATCATAATCATACTTGTGTCATCAAAATTCTTTTAGACCGTGTTTTAACATTGCAAAACATTACAAACTCCTCAGTCATTTGTTTGTTTGTTTGTTTCAGTTCTTTGATTTAACTGTAAAGCAACAGATGAATAGATGCTATTGATCTGGAAGCAATGGCTTGCTCGACACGGTTCTTTAAAGGGAGGACAATATCTATTTCTATTGTTTTATTTCCTTTTTTTAATATATTTTATTGATTTTTTACAGAGAGGAAGGAAGAGGGATAGAGAGCTAGAAACATTGATGAGAGAGAAACATCGATCAGCTGCCTCCTGCATACCCCCTACTTGGGGATGTGCCCGCAACCAAGGTACATGCCCTTGACCGGAATCAAACCTGGGACCTTCAGTCCACAGGCCAATGCTCTACCCACTGAGCCAAACCGGTTTCGGCTTATTTCCTTTTTTATTGTGATACAATACACATAAAATTGACTATTACTGACATTTAGTGCATTCAGAGTGTTGTATAACTTGCTAATATGTTTTCAGGCCACATTTCTCAAAGATAGTCAAACGTAATGTACAGAAAGGAAGACGGAATATAAAAGGTTTAGCCTTAAAATACCTTTCATGAAAAAGGAAAAATAACTTCCTCATTCTCAAATTTCATTAATAAATCACTGGCTCCAATCACCAAATTATAACCATCTTAAGTCTTTTCTGTTAATATATACACTTATTAAAACTTCAGCTGCCTATATCTGTGTAATTAAGAAGAGGACAGCTGAGAGGGGCGCCCCCTCAAGGAGTCCCATTATAGTTCAGGCACTGTGGAAGATGGTTAATGAAAATGACCCTGAGGCTACACGTGATAACTCTCATTCTCCATGTTACAGATGAGGAAACTGAGGTTTGGAGATATACAGTAATTTGCCTAAATTTACACCGCTAAAAAGTGGCAGAGATGGGATTCAAACTCAAATCTACCTGATCCCCAAGTCCCATGGTCTTTTCATTATACCACACTGTTTTGTTGTTATAAGTGTACAATATTATCCTAAGAGAAAGAGATTCTCTGAAAGTTACAACAAAAATTCCAATAACCGCCAGATTAAAAAAAAATCATAAGTCTACAAACCAGAGAATCCTGTTTTTGTAGCTTTTCTTGGTAATTGATACAGTTCTAACATTTCGTTCTCCTCTATTGCTGTCAGGGTATCGCCTGGATATTTCAGATTTCTGAAAGGGTTATTCTGAATAGATTAGACATTGGCAGTCTCAATTCTGTGCCAAAACACACACAGGCTTGTTGACCCAACAAGAAACTACTTGTAGAACGGCTTTACATAAACTGAAATCACAGATCTCAAAAGTTTTCTCACTTCTTCTATCGCAGTTTTGTGTGTGTTTTTTCTCTCACATCTGACAATAGACATACAACAGACTAACAAGAAGAAAGGGAAAAAACTTTTTCATAGGAAAAGTCACTAGAGTTTAGTGATAGAAATTAGTAGTGAAAAATAAGAGTCCTGTGTTCAGTCTCATTTTATCCAAAGCCTTGGTTTTTCTTTGCTCTTGTTTTTGGGTTTTCTGTGATTTGCAACACAAGAATAATGTAAATGGGTGGCTCTGGAGCATATAAAATTATATTCGTAGAGCATTTCGCTTTGAGAAGGATTAGGAAGTCATGCATGCGGGCATGGAGCCCCTAACACTGTGCTAAGCACAGTTAAAGAGACATACTAATGCTGAGTGGTGCCTTATGAACACGGTTCCCCCATCCCAGCATCCCTGAATGGAATAGTGTGTGTGGCTGCCGAGTTCAACTTCCCTGACACTAATATAGCTGGGCTGCAGGAATGGCCTATAATTCACTGTTATTGGAAGTGACTAAACTTCTAAGTATATTATATTTTAAATAGGTTTTATATTTCTGTCATTCTATTTCTCTGTCCCTAATGTTTTTATATAGAGGTCCCTTTCTGCTTCCTCTGCTCTTACCTTACTTTCATTGCACCCCTCACTGCCTCACCCTCCTAAGCACTGCATAACTTCCTGGAGATATTACTAACCTTCTCAAGGACAAAGGAAAAGACCTGGCAAATACTATAAACCTTAGGGGGAAATCCTTCCTAGGTGACCACATTTGACACCCTACTGTGTAGTGTAAATAGAAATGATCAATTTTTTTTTTCCAGAAATGATCAATTTTAAGTGAAACATCAACTTTTTCTTTAGGTATTTTTATTGATTTTTTTTTTTTTAAAGAAAGGAAGGGAAAAGGGAGATAGAAAGAGAAACATTGATTGGTTGCCTCCAGTACACACTCTGACTGGGGATCAAACCTGCAACCTAGGCATGTTCCCTGAGAGGGAATCAACCCAGTGACTATTCAGCGCACAGGCCGACAATGGCCAGGGCAACCTTCAACTTTCAGGTGGGGTCAGAGTTTCCCACTCTTATATCAAGTTCAGTGCTTTTGGGTCAGGGATCACCATGTATCCACAGAGCACAGTACTCTTTTTTTCAGTGACATTCATCTGCCCAGACAAAATTAATTCCATCAGCAGGAACAAGTTTACAAAATAATGCCCGTGTGGATTCACAATGAAATCTCCATTAAAATCTAGAATCTTCTAAGGCATTTTAACCAAAAATAAAAACTGTGAAGAATTAAGTTTCTCTTTCCCTCCATCCCTCTCTTCCTCCCTACCCACCCCAAAATGATATCAATATTCAATGTAACTTTTTAATGCTCCATATGTTGTAATAGTAAAAAGGCCAGGGGATGTCACTTCAGTCTTTCAATAGATAAGGAAGATGTATACATAAGAAAAAGGAAAGTGTCAGAGAGGCATTTTATAGTTTATCAAGATATGAATACTAGTGCCCTGGCTGGGAGGCTCCGATGGTTGGAGTGTTGTCCCATAAACCAAAAGGTTGCAGGTTCAGTCCCCATGTGGGGTGAGATGGGAGGCAAACAATCAATGTTTCTCTTTCACATCTCTCTTTCTCTCTGCCTCTCTCTCTCCCCATTCCTCTCTCTCTAAAATCAATGAACATATCCTCAGGTGAGGATAAAAATATATATGAATACTAGTAACTAATTATTGTAACCTAAAAGGAAAATAAATCATTGGGTATGATTATCACATAGAAAGTCTCTAAGCACTACTTCAAATGACATTATGACAGGCTGCTGCCTTCTGGATATTTGGACTAGTAGGACACTCAGTGCTCCCTGAGTCACTGCACGGACATGGTTGGTTATTCCACCTAGGACTACAGCTTCAATCTTCTAGAGTGTGACTACAGAATGTAAAAAAAAATAGCTCATAGAATAGTTTGAGTCAAGCAAATTGTTAAGAAAAAAATCATTGAAACCTATCCTTTAGGCAATTTGGAAAATATCTATCAAAATTATAAATGCATGTACCTTTAATCTAACAATTCTACATCTAGAAATTTATTCTAATGAAATACATGTATACCGAATGACATATATACAAAGTTATTTATGGCATCATGGTTTGTTATAGGAAAATATTAGACATAAATGTTCATTAATAAGGAATTATTTAAATACATTGTAGTACATCAATGTAGCAGAACATGAAGCTATGAAAAAGAATGAAAACCTCTACATGAATTGATATAGAAAACTCCACAAGAGCTAAATTTAAATTAGCTGTTAAATTTTAAAAACATAAATTATTTCTGGAAAACTACACAAGACACTAATGTTGTGAAGAGACGAATTAGGAGGTTGGAGGTCCAAGATGGGAGAGAAATTTTTCCATGATTTGAATTTTGAACTATCGGAGATAATTTGGTCAGTTAGATCAAAACAATTGATGTGCACAAGGCCTCAAAAAGTAAAACATTACAATTCATGTATGTTTCAAACTGCAATGCACAGAAAAGCGGCTGAAAATATTCCTCTTATAAGTACTTTCAGACTCCAAGATAAAAAAATTACTAAAAAAAAAAAAGATAAATAGGCAAATCAACAATAAAAAGGCTTTAATTATATAGTTTATAATATATGCATATACACAAACACAATGAAAGGCAATTTAATTTTTTGCCTTCACACAGTTTAATCATATCATGTAGGCATCATTATTTATTTTATCAATTAGGAGAACAATGATTCTTTATTCTCTAAAACATATTTTACACACCTACAAGATATCAGGCTAGATTCTGGAAAGTCTGTATTGAATAGGATAGTTATGGACTCTGACTTGCTAGACAGTTCTGGTACTTTAGCTCCTCAGGACAGAAGTTCCTTTTTTAGAATGATACATGCAACACTCAATAGCTGCTTTCCCAGCCCAGTAAAATAGTAAACATTCAAATGTGAAATGAAAACATCTGGAGCAGCTGGAGACAATTTAACTTTACATGAAAAAAAATCCCCAGACATAGACTACTTCTCTTCTTACGCACCAGTAACTCCCATTCGGGAGGCTCAGTGTGTAAGGACAGAGTGGGAAAGACCCCTCTCTTCCTCACGTCTCCATCTCCTGCCGGTGCGTGCACAACCTCCTCAGCCCAGAAAGAGGAAAACACACGAATGCTTTTAACAAGGTTCCACAGTTTATGGTTGGATGCAATGATAGTTCGCTGGATAGAAGCTGCTTGTGTGATATGTGCTGTCTTTCAGAGTCTAGAAACTTGTTGCTTAAAACTTGTGAGGAAATAAATGGTTGCACCGTCTGTATTAGGGTTCATTAGCAGACGGGATCTTGTTATGGAGTTTAGACATACAATCATAGATCTCCCCTAACTAGCCAAGTATACTTTGGTGAAAGGTGACATAGGGAATGGTCTTCAAAAATAGCAGCAGCACTGAAGGGAGAATGGGGAGAAGGTGGTGAGAGTAACTTCATCCTCGAGTGCCTCCTTCACACATGAGAGCATGATCCTTCAAAAACAAGATGCTTTCCCACCTGAGACAATCAGAGTCAGGGAGGAGCATAGTCCCCAATGAGGAAATTAACAAAAGGCACCAATGACTAGTTAATGTACATTACCTTCAAGCCTGAGCAAGTCACAGGGAGGAGACATGAGGGAGGCCCACTGCCTGGGGAATACCTGGACCTCAAGGGTGGGAATACAGCATAATCACAAGCAGAACATCAAGAACATGTTGAATAGCTAAACTGGTCTCATCGCGGATCACTTAATCAAGTGAATTTCTTTCTTTGCTTCCATGATTCTTTTTAACAATTATTGGACATACATATTTCTGCAGGTATGCACAAGTTTCACAAGCAAAAAAGCCTGCAGGAAAACAATTTATACTTTACAAACCCAGTTCCTCTGCTGAATGAGAGAACTCAGTTTCTAAGTGTTTGGGGGGAACCATTAATTACACATAGAAAAGGAAACAGCCTCTATTATATCATTGCATTTCTTTTGCTACCAGAATAGTGGATATGATTTGAAGCAACTGTATGCCAGTAAAGTTATGGTATAAAGAATTCCAAACTGCCTCATAGTTGTAAGACCACACACTTGCACATGTCTAGCACACACAATAGAAATAATTACTGAGTGTTGTCCCTCATGCATTGAGATGGGGTGGTGGGGCATGGACATAAATATGCTAATGTTGAGATGAACTGGTAAAGACAAATTTACTCTTGGAAATTCTAATATTCCACAGAAATAGTCCTGTGTTGTCTACTTATCACGTATATATAGGGCACCAAAATGTTGTATTATTAGAACCATATGGACTTTTGTGTATTTGAGGATTAAAACATTAAGATGCCGATGCAATTCTCTTATGGCAACAGCCCACGAAGTGGTATGTATCTCTTTGGTTTATGGGGAAATTAAGTCATGTAAAAAGAAATGAAAACTAGATTGTATATTTATTCATTCTTCAAAAGGCTAATATGACAAAACAGTAAATTTTCATGTATCTCACTAATGCTTATTCCTTATCAATTTTTGACAGTTTAACCAAACAACTTCTAAGAAACAATAATAAGCAATTTATTTTGATAGGTATAAGTAATCTAAAAGTAGGCCTGATGCAATACAGTGCAGAAAGTCAGTAAGATCTTTGAAAAAATTAGTTTTTATAAACAGGAAAGATGATATAGATTATCTTTGGAATCATTTTTCAACTCTATTACTTGATGGTTTTAAGGAGTTGATAATGATTTTAAGTCCATATATATGAGACTATAATGAAATTCTTTACATAAAGAAAAAGTTTACTAAATTTTTACAGTTCCTGGGGGACTTAGGGCATCTTAAACCACAAATTCTGTAGTCTTCTAGTTATCATGTAAATGCGAGTAGTAGCAACTAATGGCCAATACAAAATCTTTCCAAATGAATGACTTGAGCATCACCAACTATATTATAGTTGATAAAGCAACTGAGAACAAATAAGATTAATTTTGTCTGATTAATAAGATTGTCTGATTAAGAGGCCTTCAAAACTCTGAATTTATTAGCTAGTCCTAAAATTCAACTTCTGGGAATGCTGCCCAGTTCTCTGCTGCTATTTCCCTAGGAGCTACCTTTTCTCTTCTTTCATGTTCTTCATTCACCAAATATTTATGGAGCACCTACTAGGCACTAGGACCAAAGCAGCAAATGAGACAAAGATCCTGTAGTCCAGGTTTAATTCTCTTTGGTCCTTCATTAATCACCAGCTACTCACTCATACCATTCCTAATTCATCAAGGTTGCAAAAGTGAGGTCTCCTTTCTTAAATCCTATATTTAGTTGACTAAATATAAAATTTCTTTTCTTAGAGCTAAACCTACAAAATTATTTCAGAAGCATGGTAAGTGTGACCTTTCAGTCTGTCAGCTTCTTCCTGAGCCCATCCATCCCAGGCCAAGGTTTTTAATATATTTTTATTGATTTCAGAGAGGACGGGAGAGGGAGAGAGAGATAGAAACATCAATGATGAGAGAGAATCATTGATTGGCTGCCTCCTGTATGCCTATACTAGGGATCAAGCCTGCAACCTGGGCATGTGCCCTTGACCGGAATTGAACCTGGGACCCTAAAAGGTCCACAGGCTGACACTCTATCCAGCTAGGGTTTCACTTTTTTTTTATATGTACCTTTGGAATTCATCCCATCTTATATGTTGACCATTTGAATATTTATTTATTGATATATATATATGTATATATATGGCTATATTTAACTATTAATTTAAAGCAAATGTCTCAATGCCCTGATGAAAAGTGAAATATTTGGTAAATTAAATGTTTATTTGCACTAATTTCTGATTTTTAACTCTTTAGGTAGTTTTAATATTGTATAAAATATGGCTCCTACATTTCTGGATTTGTAGGAGCAATATTTTATACAATATTACAGAAATCTACAGAAAACTGCCACCAAAAAGATGTTAAAACAATATATCACTATCGTTATAATAAAAGAATGAACCTTTTAACATTTAAAAGTTAGAAATGACAGCCCTAGCTAGTTTGGCTCAGTGGATAGAGTGTCGCCTGCGGACTGAAGGGTCCCTGTTTCGATTGTGGTCAAGAGCACATGTCTGGGCTATGGGCTTGATCCCCAGTAGGGGGCATGCAGGAAGCAGCCAATCAATGATTCTCTCTCATCATTGATGTTTCTATCTCTCCCCTTCTCCCTTCCTCTCTGAAATCAATAAAAATATATATATTTTTTTTAATAAATCTTTATTGTTCAGATTATTACAGGTGTTCCTCTATTTTTTCCCCCATAGCTCCCCTCCACCTGATTCCCCACCCCACCCCATGCCCTTACCCCCGTCACTGTCTTCATCCATAGGAGTAAGATTTTTGTCCAAGCTCTTCCCGCACCCCTCACACCTGCCTCCCCTGAGAATCGTCAGATCACTCCCTTTCTATGTCCCTGATTCTATTATATTCACCAGTCCATTCTGTTCTTCAGATTTTTTATTCACTTGATTTTTAGATTCACTTGTTGGTAGGTATGTATTTGATGTCATTTTGTTGTTCATAATTTTTATCTTTACCTTTTTCTTCTTCTTCCTCTCCTTAAAGAATACCCTTCAGCATTTCATGTAATCCTGGTTTGGTGGTGATGAACTCCTTTAGCTTTTTCTTGTCTGTGAAGCTCTTTATCTGACCTTCAACTCTGAATGATAGCTTTGCTGGGTAGAGTAATCTTGGTTGTAGGTTCTTGCTGTTCATCACTTTGAATATTTCTTGCCACTCCCTTCTGGCCTGCATAGTTTCTGTTGAGAAATCAGCTGACAGTCGTATGGGTACTCCCTTGTAGGTAATTAACTGTTTTTCTCTTGCTGCTTTTAATATTCTCTCTTTGTCTTTTGCCCTTGGCATTTTAATTATGATGTGTCTTGGTGTGGTCCTCTTTGGATTCCTCTTGTATGGGGTTCTGTGCGCTTCCTGGACTTGTACATCTATTTCTTTCACCAGGCAGGGAAAGTTTTCTGTCATTATTTCTTCTAATAGGTTTTCAATATTTTGCTCTCTTCCTTCTTCTGGCACCCCAAAAATTCGGATGTTGGTTCACTTGAAGTTGTCCCAGAGGCTCCTTACACTATCTTCATATTTTTGGATTCTTTTTTCTTTTTGTTTTTCTGGTTGGATGTTTTTTGTTTCCACATATTTCAGATCTTTGGTTTGATTCTTGGGGTACGTTGATCTACAGTTGAGTTTCTGTATATTCTTTATTTCAGACAGTGTATGCTTCATTTCTGACTGATCCTTTTCCATTTTTTTGGCATTCTCATTAAGCTCCTTGAAGGTCTCATCAAGTTTCTCAGCGGTTTTAAGAAGATTCTTGAGTAACCTTATAAATGTGGTTCTGAACTCTATATCATCCAGTAGTTTGCTTTCCTCCGTTTCTTTCATTCGTGACATGTTTCTTTGTCTCCTCATTTTGGCTGCTTCCCTGTGTTGATGGAGTAGCTTTGTGTGGTAGGTGACCTATAGGGGGCAGTAGCTCAGCCTCCCCAATCACCTGATGTGGACACTCTTGGTACACCCCTTTGTGGGCTGAGTGCAAAGACTTGGTGCAGTTAAAGCCTTAATTGCTGTTGGTATACTGGGAGGAATTGACCTCCAGGCCAATTAGCTGTGAGCACTCACTGTGTCTATAATGGAAGAACTGCTGCGCTGAGGACACACTTAGGGGCAGGACTTGTTTCAGTGGGGCTTTGGTGCTCACTGAGTCTGCCTTTGAATGTGTCACTTATGGATGTGAGGAGTTGAAATCTGGTGTCTCACTCTGACCACTAGGTACACTGGCTTCTGTATCTCCAATGGGGTGCAGGTCAGCTATTGTCTGAGGCCATCCAGCAGGAGCTACAGTGAGAGCTACAGTTTTCTCCTCTTTGCTTGGGGTTTGGAGGTTTTGGAGCTGTCTGACCCAGGCTGCAAGTTTGCTAGGTTAAGCTGCGATAGGGCGGGGCTTTCTTCTGCTAACGCTGCTGCTTGGAGCTTGGGTGGGTTTGTAGGTTGTGCAGGGCGGGGTCTCAGGGTGTCACTCGGCTAGGGCGTGGCAAACAGCAATGGCTGCTAGTTAGCCGGCTCTGTGTCCCCAAGGGTGTCCCTGAGTCCCGTGCCCCAGTGCCGTAAACAATTATTCCTGCGCGCAGCTCTGCAAGTAAGCCCCCCTCACTGGCAGACAGTCCAGCTTCTCCCCGTAGGAGTTTGGGTCCCCCGTGTCTCCCCAGAAACTGGATTTCAGAGTAGTTGGGGGCTTGTCTCCCTTTGGGTTGAAAAAAGCAACGCCTGCCGCCAGCCCGGATCACGCGCCTCCGTACCTCAGCTTTTCAGCGCTCGTGCACGTCTCGATGCTCTTTTCTCTTTCCTTCTAGTTGTAGAACTTCCACTCAGCCAGCTTTCCTGTGGTTCTGGGTGATAGACATTTTGTCTTTTAGTTGAATTTTTGAAATTGTTGCGCGAGGCAGCAGTTTAGGTCTTTACCTACGCCGCCATCTTGGATTCTCCAATAAAAATATATTTAAAAGTTAGAAATGACATAATCTCAGTATGAAGGGTAGTCCTAATTTGAAATGGATCAATTTAATAATGAAAACTTCACTATGTTGTTCTAATAGTTCTATTTCACCACAGGTGGGGGAAAATTTACTCATATATCATTACTTAGGAACCACTGCTATGGATAATGCCAAGTCTAGATGTATCAGTTATTTTAAGAATTGCATTTGAAAGGCATTTGTGAAATTTTTGCTGCCTTTATTTTTATAATCCCCACTGGAAGGTATGTTTTACTGATTTTAGAGAGAAGAGAAGGCAGAGCGAGAGAGAAATGTCGATGTATGAGAGAAACATTGATTGGTTGCCTCCTGTACATGGCCCCCTTAAGGGATCAACCCACAACCTATGTAGGTGCCCTGACTGGAAAGCGAACTGGCAACCTTTCAGTGCACGGGACAACGCTCCAACCAACTGAGCTACACCAGCCAGGGCTGCTGCCTTTATTTGGGTTAAGTAAGCCATTATTAGGCTTTGCTGACCAAAATAAGTTCTTAAGACTTGGGGGGACGGGGTGGAATCTACCTCTGCTTCCAGGTGAGGCTTTAATAATCTATTCTATTCTGAAAAAGCAATTTTTAAGAGCTTCCAACACTTCTTAGGATAAGCCATTTTGGGGTTTTCAACGGTGTTGGAGAACTTTGAAGATCTGTTGCAGTTGTATCTAAGACCTCAAGGTGGGTTAGTAGGGGATTAAATATTTGTTACCTATTAATAGTTTGATTCACACTCTCAAAAATGAAAGCCAGATGTAGAAACCACAAGTTCCTATAAACATTTCCAGGGAGGCAGACAATATAACTTTTCTGTTAAAAATGAAAAAAAAACAGACCTTTGACAGATACTCCATCGCTCTGTTCCAGCTCCTCCCCTGTGTGAATGGGAGGCATTCACTGCAAGGGGTTCTCATTCCAACCCTATGTGAAAACAGAGCAGGGATGCCTCCGGGTTTGAAATGATGCCGTTCCCAGATACTTCTGTACAGCGCAGTAAAGACAAAATGGATCCTGTCCCATCTGCATTATTTCTGATTTTTCTCCTAAATATAAAGGTTTGCCTCCTAATTTTCCAAAAGTAAAAATTATTTAAAATACAAATGAAGTAATTTGATCTTATCATGTGGAATAAATTTAGGAGAATCTTGACCTTCATTCATTTAGTTATTAAAGTTAAGAGTCTATACGATAAAATTTCTTACTTAGAAAAATAAGGAACAACTTAATGATGTAGATGCTATATAAAAACATGAATGCCTATAATTATGTTATTTATCAACACCCCATTTTTCACTGTAAAAGCTTTTTAAAAAGTGAAATAGGTTATTTTGTATCAACATATGCATATGCCCATAAAGACATATGTGAATCTGTAAAATGCTTCATCAAACTGAACGGCATCTTTGTTCTGCTTCCCAACTATATGTCAGAAATTTGACACCATGTAAATGCATTCTGAACTTCTGTTGCTGATAGTAAAACAAAAAAAAAAAAATAGTAAGAGAAAATGTATGGCAATAACACTGTATAATAAAAGGAGTTTATAACAATAATTTGTATTATATATGATACTTCATCAGAGTTTAATTGAGAAAACAATGAGGCCTCTTAGTCTGTTATTAGTCACATATATTAAATATTTATTATATTACACTAAAGGCCTGATGCACGAAGATTCATGCAAGAACAGGCCTTCCTGCCAAGAGACATATGAAGACCTGCTCAAAGTCACTAATCATCAGAGAGATGCAAATCAAAACAACAATGTGGTACCATTTCACACCTGTCAGAATGGCTATCATCAACAAATCAACAAATGACAAGTGCTGGCTAGGATGCAGAGAAAAAGGAACCCTCCTGCACTGCTAGTGGGAATGCAGACTAGTGCAGCCACTATGGAGAACAGTATGGAGTTTCCTCAAAAGACTAAAAATGGAACTTCCATTTGACCCAGTGATCCTACTTCTAGGAATATATCCCAAGAAACTAGAAACACGAATCAGAAAGGATATATGCAGCCCTATGTTCATAGCAGCACAATTCACCATAGCTAAGATTTGGAAACAGCCTAAGTGCCCATCAGCAGATGAGTGGATTAGAAAACTGTGGTACATCTACACAATGGAATACTATGCTGCAGGTAAAAAAGGAGTTCTTACTATTTGCAACAACATGGTTGGAGATGGAGAGCATTATGCTAAGTGAAATAAGTCACACAGAGAAAGATAAATATCACATGATCTCACTCATTCGTGGAATATAATGAACAACATAAACTGATGAACAAAAACAGATCCAGAGACAGAGAAATATCCATCACAATGTCAAACCTCAGGGAAGGTAGGAGAGGGTGGGGGTAAAGGGGAGAGATCAACCAAAGGACTTATATGCATGCATATAAGCCCAATCAATGGACACAGACAACAGGGGGTGGGGGCATGAATGGGGGTGGGTAATGGGGGAATAAGGACACATATGTAATACCTTAATCAATAAAGAAATTTTAAATAAATAAATAAATAAATAAATGTAACCAGTATCCAATAAAAATAAAAAAAGAACAGGCCTTTCTTCCCCTGGCTGCCTGCACCGCCTTCGCTCTGGCCTAGAGCCACCTTTCTGCCTTTTCACGCTGCCCAGAGGCCCGGAGAGGCTGGGGTGGTGCGCAAGCATCCCGCCCCGCCTCCAGCCACTCAGCGCCTGCCTATGCAAATTAACCCGCCATCTTTGTTGGGTTAATTTGCATACTCACTCCTGATTGGCTGTTGGGTATAGCAAAGGTACAGTCAATTTGCATCTTACTCTTTTATTAGTGTAGATTGTAGTAAATATATATATATATATATATATATATATATATATATATTTTAAATCTTTATTCAGATTTTTACAACTGTTTCTCCTTTTTCTCCCCATAGCTCCACTCCACCCTTACCTCCCCCACACTGTCCTCATCCATAGGTGTACAATTTTTGTCCAGTCTCTTCCTGCACGCCCCTATACTCCTTTCCCCTGAGAATTATCAGTCCACTCCCTTTCTATGCCCCTGATTCTATTATATTCACCAGTTTATTCTGTTCCTCAGGTTTTTAATTCACTTGATTTTTAGATTCACTTGTTGATAGATATGTGTTTGTTGTTCATAATTTTTATCTTTCCTTTTTTTCTTCCTCTTCTTAAAGAATACCTTTCAGCATTTCATATAATACTGGTTTGGTGGTGATAAACTCCTTTAGCTTGTCCTTATCTGTGAAGCTCTTTATCTGCCATTCAATTCTGAATGATAGCTTTGCTGGGTAGAGTAATCTTGGTTGTAGGTTCTTGCTATTCATCACTTTGAATATTTCTTGCCACTTCCGCCTGGCCTGCATAGTTTCTGTTGAGAAATCACCTGACAGTCGTATGGGTACTCCCTTGTAGGTAACTAACTGTTTTTGTCTTGCTGCTTTTAATATTCTCTCTTTGTCTTTTGCCCTTGGCATTTCAATTATGATGTGTGTTGGTGTGGTCCTCTTTGGATTCCTTTTGTTTGGGATTCTGTGTGCTTCTTGGACTTGTAAGTCTATTTCTTTCACCAGGTGGGGGAAGTTTTCTGTCATTATTTCTTCAAATAGGTTTTCAGTATCTTGTTCTCTCTCTTGTTCTGGCACCCCCATAATTCTGATGTTGGTACACTTGAAGTTGTCCCAGAGGCTTCTTACACTATCTTCAACTTTTTGGATTTTTTTGCTTTTTGCTTTTTCGGTTGAGTGTTTTTTGCTTCTTTGTATTTCAATTCTTTGACTTGATTCTTGCGTTCCTCTAGTCTGTTGTTGGGTCTCTGTATAATATTTTTTATTTCAGTCATTGCATGTTTAATTTCTAGTTGGTCCTTTTTCATATCTTTGAGGGTCTCGTTATATTTATCGGCCTTTTCTAGGATATTCTTGAAAAGCTTTATAACCGTGGTTTTGAATTCTATATCCAGTCATTTGTTTTCCTCCATTTCTGTCATTTGTGATCTGTTTCTTTGTCGCCGCATTTTCACTGCTTCCCTGAGTTGGTAGGGTAGCTTTGTGTGCTAGGTTTCCTATATGGCCCAGTGGATTGGCCTCCCCAGTTAACCTGAGGTGGACACTCTTGATGCACCCCTTTGTGGACTGTGTGTACAGCCTTGTTGCAGTTAAGTCTTGATTGTTGTTGGTATCACTGGGAGGAATTGACCTCCAGACCAGTTGGCTATGAGGATCAGCTGTGTCTACGCTGGGAGAAGTTCGGTGCTGGAGACTTTTATTAGTGTAGATTATAGTAAATATATATTTTGATTTACTGGATTCTAAGTTCTTATGAGATATTTTCAATCTGCCCAACCAATTGGCCAATATGGAAAAAGTAGGCACATTTAGGAATCAATAGATCAAGTTTTGGGACTTGTGTCAGACTAAGCAATCCAGCTTCTGTCCATTCACAAAGTTTCAAATAAAATTTTCAATGTTTCTTTGGTATAATATAGATCCTGCTTTAGTGTTTGTAAAAGAAAATTGACATAATTCTTATCCACTGGAATCTCATACAGACATCTGTCCATTCCCATGGAATAGTTCTTTCTTCAAACATTTTTATTCAGGTCTGGATATTGGAACATGAGTGGAAGTTCAGCTTTATGAAAACGAAAAGAAAGAAAGAGGACAGTGTCCCCAGGAGGTAAGACAGTAGAATTTAAAGTGAAATTTAGCCCTAGCCGGTTTGGTAGATAGAGCATCAGCCTGCAGACTGAAAGGTCCCGAGTTTGATTACCGGTCAAGGGCACATGCCAGGGTTGTGGGCTCCATTCTCAGTAGGGGGCATGCAGAAGGCAGCCGATCAATGATTCTTTCTCATCATTGATGTTTCTATCTCTCTCCCTCTACCTTCCTCACTGAAATCAATATAAATATTTTTATTGTGAACTTTAACTAAAAGAGTACCATTATCATAAAATCTACCTCATAGCAATGCAATGTCATTGACTATTTGTTTCATTCATTAAATCAATATGTATCAGATGACTACTGGAAATAAGGCACTATTAGGTATATAATTTCGATTTCTCTTCAGCAGAAAACAGATGAATTCTTCTCCCTCCCATTTTCTTTCTTTTTTTTTTTAATAAATCTTTATTGTTCAGATTATTACAGGTGTTCCTCTTTTATTTTTCCCCATAGCTCCCCTCCACCTGATTTTCCACTCCACCCCATGCCCTTACCCCCCGCCACTGTCTTCATCCATAGGAGTAAGATTTTTGTCCAATCTCTTCCCGCACCCCTCACACCTGCTTCCCCTGAGAATCGTCAGTCCACTCCCTTTCTATGTCCCTGATTCTATTATATTCACCAGTCCATTCTGTTCTTCAGATTTTTCATTCACTTGATTTTTAGATTCACTTGTTGGTAGGTATGTGTTTGATGTCATTTTGTTGTTCATAATTTTTGTCTTTATCTTTTTCTTCTTCTTCCTCTTCTTAAAGGATACCCTTCAGCATTTCGTGTAATCCTGGTTTGGTGGTAATGAACTCCTTTAGCTTTCTCTTGTCTGTGAAGCTCTTTATCTGACCTTCAACTCTGAATGATAGCTTTGCTGGGTAGAGTAATCTTGGTTGTAGGTTCTTGCTGTTCATCACTTTGAATATTTCTTGCCACTCTCTTCTGGCCTGCATAGTTTCTGTTGAGAAATCAGCTGACAGTCGTATGGGTACTCCCTTGTAGGTAATTAACTGTTTTTCTCTTGCTGCTTTTAATATTCTCTCTTTGTCTTTTGCCCTTGGCATTTTAATTATGATGTGTCTTGGTGTGGTCCTCTTTGGATTCCTCTTGTATGGGGTTCTGTGCGCTTCCTGAACTTGTAAGTCTCTTTCTTTCACCAGGTAGGGAAAGTTTTCTGTCATTATTTCTTCTAATAGGTTTTCAATATTTTGCTCTCTCCCTTCTTCTGGCACCCCAAAAATTCGGATGTTGGTTCACTTAAAGTTGTCCCAGAGGCTCCTTACACTATCTTCATATTTTTGGATTCTTTTTTCTTTTTGTTTTTCTGGTTGGATGTTTTTTGTTTCCACATATTTCAGATCTTTGGTTTGATTCTTGGGGTACGTTGATCTACAGTTGAGTTTCTGTATATTCTTTATTTCAGACAGTGTATGCTTCATTTCTGACTGATCCTTTTCCATTTTTTTGGCATTCTCATTAAGGTCCTTGAAGGTCTCACTAAGCTCCTCAGAAATGTTATCAAGTTTCTCAGCGGTTTTTAGAAGATTCTTGAGTAACCTTATACATGTGGTTCTGAACTCTATGTCATCCAGTAGTTTGCTTTCCTCCATTTCTTTCATTCGTGACGTGTTTCTTTGTTTCTGCATTTTGGCTGCTTCCCTGTGTTGATGGAGTGGCTTTGTGTGGTAGGTGACCTATAGGGGGCAGTAGCTCAGCCTCCCCAATCTCCTGATGTGGACGCTCTTGGTACACCCCTTTGTGGGCTGAGTGCAAAGTCTTGGTGCAGTTAAGCCTTAATTGCTGTTGTTACGCTGGGAGGAATTGACCTCCAGGCCAATTAGCTGTGAGCACTCCCTGTGTCTATTATGGAAGAACTGCTGCGCTGAAGACACGCTTATGGGGCAGGACTTGTTTCAATGAGGCTTTGGTGCTCACTGAGTCTGCCTCTTGAATGTGTCACTTATGGATGTGAGGAGTTGAAATCTGGTGTCTCACACTGACCACTAGGTACACTGGCTTCTGGATCTCCAATGGGGTGCAGGTCAGCTACTGTCTGAGGCCACTCAGCAGGAGCTACAGTGAGAGCTGCAGTTTTCTCCTCTTTGCTTGGGGTTTGGAGGTTTTGGAGCTGTCTGACCCAGGCTGCAAGTTTGCTAGGTTAAGCTGTGATAGGGCAGGCCTTTCTTATGCTAATTGAGCTGCTTGGAGCTTGGGTGGGTTTGTAGGGTGGGGCCTCAGGGTGTCACTAGGTTAGGGCGTGGCAAACAGCAATGGCTGCTAGTTAGCCGGCTCTGAGTCTCCAAGGGCATCCGCGAGTCCCGTGCCCCAGTGCCATAAACAATTATTCCTGCGCGCAGCTCTGCAAGCAAGCCACCCTCTCTGGCAGACAGTCCAGCTTCTCCCGGTAGGAGTTTGGGTCCCCCGCGTCTCCCCAGAGACTGGATTTCAGAGTAATCAGGGGCTTGTCTCTGTTGGGGTTGAAAAAAGCAACGCACCCAGTCACCCGCAGCCAGCCCAGATCACGCCTCTGTACCTCAGCTTTTCAGCACTCGTGCACGTCTCAATGCTCTTTTCTCTTTCCTTCTAGTTGTAGAACTTCCACTCAGCCAGCTTTCCTGTGGTTCTGGGTGATAGATGTTTTGTCTTTTAGTTGCAGTTTAAATTGTTGTAGGAGGCAGCAGTTCAGGTGTTTACCTACGCCGCCATCTTGGATTCTCCCCCTATTTTCTATCTTAGTAACTGCACAGAAGAAATTTAGTACTTGACAGGTAATATAAAGACATTTTTTAGTTCTTTAAAAAAATTAATGGATAACATATTTTTTTTATTTCAAAATACAATATATGGAGATAAGATATACAATGAAAAGTATCTCTCCTATTCCTGCCCACAGTATGCCCATTATCATTACCAATAACTGTTGAACCACTGTTATTGTTTCCCTCTGCATGGAGAGTTAGTTGTTTGTAAACTTTTGCAAATATAACCAAAAATAAAACCAACTTTGTTTAAATGTCATTTCACATATCTGCATATGCAAGTCCATCTACTGGAAAAATTCCCAGAAGTGGAATTGCTGGGACAAAGGATAATTTGTAATTTTGGTAGGTATTTCTAAATTGCCCTCCATAGTAGCTATGCCAATTTATACTCCTATAAGCAGTGTACAAGAATATCCTTTTCCCTATAGTCTTGCCAATATATTGTCAAATTTAAGGATCTTGTCAATTTGATAAGTAGGAAATGCTATTTCATTGTAGATGTAATTTGTACTTAGAACATATAAGGTTGAACATTTTTTTAAATATATTTTTATTGATTTCAGAGAGGAAGGGAGAGGGAGAAAGACAGAAACATCAATGATGAGAGAGAATCGCTGATTGGCAGCCTCCCGCATGCCCCCCACTGGGGGTCAAGCCTGCTTCCTGGACATGTGCCCTTGACCAGAATCAAACCCCAGACCCTTTAGTCTGCAGACCAACGCTCTGAGCCAAACCAGTCAGGCAAGGTTGAACATTTTTCCTAGGTTAAGATATTCCCTTTTCTAGAAAATATCTGCTTATATGTTCCATCCATTATTCTTTGTATTTAGAAGTTTTTATATACTAAGGAGGTTAGTCCTTTGTTTGATATGTTTCAAGTATTTTTCTCCTGACTTTATGGTATTTTTTTGTCATACAGAAATGCTTTTTTATTGAAATTTTTAAATATAATTTCTGAAATCATTGTTAAGAATACTTTTCCAACTCAAATATTCAAAGATTAAAAATATGTTCTGAGACTTCTAAAACATAGTCAGATTAGAAAATATAATCCAAATTTCTCTCTCTCTCTCTTTCTGCACTCCCTCCCCCCCGACTCTCTCTCTCTTTCTCTCTCTCTCTCTCTCTCTCTCTCTCTCTCTCTCTCTCTCTCTCTCTCTCTCTCTCTCTCTCTCTCTCTCTCCTATTCCTCCTTCTCTTCTACTTCTTGGCCCCCTTCCTAATTATCGTTTTGAGTCCCTGGAAGGAAAAGGTGAGCTCTCCTAATTCATGAATTTAGGAAGTCGGAAGACATGGAGACTGAGGGAGGGTGTATGAAATCAAGTGACAGTTCTCAAAACAGCTGCCATCTTATCACATATCATAAACTGCTGTCATTCACCACTGTGGAGAGAAGAAAGCCAGTTTCATGTAAGACTGTCCTCCGGTAAAAATTGTTACTTTTTTTACATTTCAGCCCTTTAATACAAGTCATTCTAAGTTGCAAGCTGGGCCGCTAGCACCTTTTTTCATTTTTATTGGAAAGAACAATTGGTAAACTATGGCTTATTCAGAATTGGGTATTTGGTACTTTCTCAAAAATAAACAAAGCGACTCCGTAACCTCAAGGGGGTGGGAGGGGGCATGACAGTGTTGTTGCCAATGACTGGCAAGTAAAATTTGAGTTTTGGAAAACTTGCACCTACCACTGTGAGCGTCACCACTTGCCAAACTTGCACCTACCACTGTGAGCGTCACCACTTGCCAAACTTGCACCTACCACTGTTGACCAATGAATGAAATTACAAAATCATGTATGGTTAAAGGATTTATCAAAGTACAAGACATGCCAGTAGATTTTAACATAACAAACTAGAAAGCTCATTGGGAATGGTTTCAGATTTCACAATGAAAATCACCTTCAAGAAACTACCACTTGTCGAGCTTTAGTGCAATATCAAAGAAATATATCCACAATTACCTGAAAAGTCTGTTAAAATACTCCTCTCTTTTCCAACTACATGTCTGTGTGAAGCTGGATTTTTTTAGATGTACTTCAATCAGAACAACATTTCACAAGAGATGAATGCAGAAGCAAATATGAGAATCCAGCTGTCTTCTATTAAGTCAGACATTAAAGAGATTCGAACACATGTAAAATGATGCCACTCTTTGTACTAATTGTTTGTGTTGCAAAATATAATTATTTAAAAATTATATTGCACTGTATTTTATATTTTTTAATTTTTACTTTTTTATTGAATCTATTGGGGTGACATTGGTCAATAAAATTATATAGGTTTCAGATGTACCATTTAATAATATATCATCTGTATTTTGTATTGTGTGTTCACCACCCCAAGTATTTTTTTAACCCTTACCTCCAGGATAAGTTTATTGATTTTAGAGAGAGAGAGGGGAATAGAGAAAAACATTGATGTCAGAGAGAAACATTGATCATTTGCCTCCTATATGCACCCCAACCAGGCATTGAACCTGCAGCTTAGGTATGTGCCCTGACCGGGAATCAAACCCACAACGTTTTTGGTGTATGGGATGACACTCCAACCAACTGAGCCACCCAGCCAGACCACCCCAATTATGTTTTAAATGTTTTGTTAACATTTTATGGTTTTATGATTGTTATTTTTAAATTATTAAATATTTCAGTTTTAAAAATTGATTATGTTAAATAATAAAGTTCTTCAGCATCCTTGATAATTTTAAGAGTGTGAAGGGATCCTGAGACCAAAATGTTTGAAAGCTATGGAATAGAGTTTGTCTCTCAGATCATTGAAAGTTCCCATCAGTCAGGGAGCCCATGTCAACACCCTCAATGTTTGCTAGACACATAACTATAACTTTATCTCTGGCTGAAATGCCATGAGTCTCTTTTAGGAAAGAATAGGAGTAAAGGAGATGCATAGTAAATATATGTTTTATTGTTTTTATTATGAAACTAGAGGCCCGGTGCAGCACCAGCCCAGCATGCACCCTTTCCAATCTGGGACCCCTCAGGGAATGTCCGGCAGTCGAACATCCCTCTCACAATCTGGGACCACTGACACCTAACTGCTCACATGCCTGCCTGCCAACCTGATCACCCCTAACTGTGCCCTCTGCTGGCCTGGTCACCCCCCGCCCCCCCTGCTGGCCTGGTCACCCCCAACTGCCCCCCATGTTGGCCTGGTCACCCTCAACTGCCTCCCCTGCTGGCCTGGTCACCCCATGCAGCCTGCTGTTCAGTCATTTGGTCATCCCTCACTAACCCCCCTGCCAGCCTGGTTGCCCCATGTAGCCTACTGTTCAGTCATTACTGTGATGGCATCCCAGACAATTTGCATATTCCTCTATTATTAGTATAGATGATATATAAGTTACAGCAAAAGATTGGAAACCACCTGAGTTTTTGGTTTGTTGTTATTGTTGTTAGTTTTGAACCTTAGATGCGCAGAAAACAGGTTGATTTCATTGTGGTCTTAATTTATCAGTATGCTGTCATCTTGGGTCCATGCAAGATCCCTCTCCTTCACTATGTTTTTCTCTTTCTTCAAATTTCATTGTCATTTGTCTCTTCTAATTACCCATCCATTTTAAAGAGATTGGTATATATCTTTAAACATGTGTAGTGTTATAAAATAGGTATAGTTGTTTTGTAAAGAATTATGTGTGTTTTAATAGTATTGTACTAAACCTCTCTTGATGTTTTCTATTTTTTCTCTTTTTTTAATTTCTATTGTTGAAAGTATTACTGTACGTCCCCTTTTTTCTTCCATTAACCCCTGATAGCCTGCCCTGCCCCCTCTCCAGGCCTCCACCACCCTATTGTCTGTGTCCTTGGATTATGCATATATGCATACAAGTTCTTTGGTTGATCTCCTTCCTATTTTTTTCATGATTATGTTTTATAAATTTCTCCATGTTCAATTAATTCATTGCTTCTTACTGCTGCATAGCATTTCATAGTATGCATCTACTATATTTTACTTGCTAATTAAATTTATTTATTGATTAATATTGGACACACCAGATGCATCTAACTCTCTACTTCTATTAGTTATAGTAAAATATCCATGAATGTACCCCATTCAAACTCTGGAAAAATATATCTGTGAGTGGGATTGCTATGTATGCTATTGCTTTCCAGAGTGATCGTACAATTTATACCCCCACCAGCAATACAAAAATCTCCCCTCCCCATGTCCTTTCCAGTACTTGGTATTATCCACTTTTCTAATTGCTGCCATTCAAATACTAATAAAGTAATCTTTCATTGTTGCTTTAATTTGCATTTCATTATAATGAACTTCAGCAACTCTTCTTATATTTGTTATTCATTCAAACCTATTCTGTGAACTAACTGCCTGTCTACCCTCTTATGAAATTTATCAATTTTTCTCTTGGGTTTCCTATCTTTTTCTTGTTGATTTAAGGAGTTCTTGCATATTTTGGATATTATCCCTTGGTGGTTTTAAACATTGCAAATATAGGGAGAGCAAAAGTAGGTTTACAGTTGTGAATATGTAAAAAAGAGTTTATTCTTATATTACCATGTATTAATTATTATATTATTTTCCAACTGTCTGTTGCTACCCCTGTATTTTTTCCCATCTAACATCTGTTTCTTAACTTTATATATGGCACACTATGTTGAACAAAATGTTTAATTTTAGTGTTGCCAATTCCAACCACTCTTCTTTTATTCTTAGTTGGTGCTTTTGAAATTCTGTTTTTAAAAACTTTCCCAGTCCCTTGGTCACAAAGATTTTATTTCATATTTTCTCCTGTTATCTTTATAGAGTTATTGCTTACATGTAGATCTTCAACTTATCTGGAGCAAAGCTTTGTGTGACTTAGAGGTCTTTATTTTTCTCCACATAATAAAATAGTCACCTTAACATCATCTACTAAACAATTTATCCTTTTTTCAAGTGCTTTGTGATACAAACCTGTGTCATATAGCAAGTCCTTAGATATAAATTGAGAGCAATTTCTTAGCTCTCAATTCTGTTTCATTGGTCCATTTATATATTGCTGGGACAATTTATCAACAGCATCACCATCCTTTATGGTATGTCTTAATAGCTGATGAGTGCGAGTGACTAGTATTTGACTTATCATTTTCTATGAACATGTTTTAAAAATGTGGGGACCTTTAGACATTCATTTAAATTTTAAATTTTATTGTGTTCCTCATAAATTTAGTTAAAATTTTCAATGAATTTTTATTTACTTTGTATGTGCATTTGGAAAGAATGGATAACTTTACTAGATTAAATCATATCAACCAGGAACACATATATTTTTCCATTATTCAGATCTTATTTTATGTCCTTTTCTATTTTTCTACTAAAAAATGAGGATTTGTATGTCTTAAAAGAATATATTATTTGTATTATTATAATAATTTTTTCTAAAAGGAGTGCTTTTAGAGTTAACTTGTATATTTCTATCAATCTTGCTAAACTTTTTTTTTTTTGTCTGAAGTTTTCCATATGTCTTCTTTTTCCCCAATTGACCCCCTCCCCCCAGGCATTCCCACTCCGGGCAATCCCCCACCACCCCAGTGCCTGTGTCCGTTGACTATGCTAATATGCATGCATATAAGTCCTTTGGTTGCTCTCTAACCCCCCTTCCCTACCATTTGTCTCTGGATCTATTCTTGTTCATCAAATTATGTTGATCATTATATCCCACATATAAGTGAGATCATGTGATATTTATTTTTCTCTGACTGACTTATTTCACTTAGCAGAATGCTCTCCAGTTCCATCCATGCTGTTGCAAATAGTAAGAATTCCTTCTTTTTTTATTGCAGCATAGAATTCCATTATGTAGATGTACCACAGTTTTCTAATCCACTCATCTGCTGATGGGCACTTAGGCTGTTTCCAAATCTTAGCTATGCTGAATTGTGCTGCTATGAACATAGGATGCATTTATCCTTTCTGATTGGTGTTTCTAGTTTCTTGGAATATATTCCTAGAAGTGGGATCACTGGGTCAAATGGAAGTTCCATTTTTAGTTTTTTGAGGAAACTCCATACTGTTCTCCACAGTGGCTGCTAGTCTGCATTCCCACCAGCCGTCCAGGAGGGTTCCTTTTTCTCCACATCCTCACCAGCACTTGTCGTTTGTTGATTTGTTGATGATAGCCATTCTGACAGGTGTGAGATGGTATCTCATTGTTGTTTTGATTTGCATCTCTCGGATGGTTAGTGACTTTGAGCTTCTTTTCATATGTCTCTGGGCCTTCTGTATGTCCTCTTTCGAAAAGTGTCTATTTAGCTCCTTTGACCATTTTTTGATTGGATCATTTATCTTCCTTTTGTTAAATTGTATCCGTTCTCTATAAATTTTGGAGATTACAATCTTGCTAAACTTTTGGTAGCACTCATAATATGTTGATTCAATTGGATTTTCTGTATAAATAATCATATCATATGCTAATAATGATTTTTATCTCTCCCCATCCTAACATGCCTTCTGACTTTATACTGCCTTAAACAATAAGACCTCTTTCTGAGTTTCAGAAATTGCTCCCTCTCCTCATCCTTTTGGACCTAGGAATGTTAACAACCCCTGCCATTGCTCCTGGGATACTACACGAATCTTTGTGGTGTCCCACACCTTGTCCACATGTTTGTAAATAGTCTCTGTAGTAAATCTTTCTTGGTTATCTGAATTTGAACATGCCATCTGTTTCCTCCTGGGATCCTGATGGATAGGGCCTTATATACTTGTACAGAGAAGTCTATCCCCTCAACCCTCCACATTAATAATTAGTAAATGTTTGGTGTCCATCTTTCCAAACACAAAACATATTTGTGAGATGTATAACACAAAAACATGCACATAAAATAGAAACTATATTTTTTAAAGGAGAACCTTTTAAAAAAAACTGAACATTTCTGGTTTCTAATGACATCACTTCATTTTTAAAACTCTTTATTTTCTTGGTCTCTGTAACTCTCAGTCTGGTATCTCTGTCTCCCCTGTGGGCTTATCTTCTTAACTTTGAGTATCCAGGTTCTGTCCATAGTTCTCTTCTCTCACCATCCTCTCTCCCTCCTTTTATTTATTGTTTTAATCTTTATTGTTGAAAGAATTACATAGGTCCTCCTTTTTCCCCCATTAACCTCTTCCAGCCAGCTTCTGTCCCTTCCCCCCACCAGGCCCTTGCCACCCCATTGTCTGTGTCCAGGGTTATACATATATGCATATAAGCCCAGCCGTACTGCACCCACCCTTCCCTGTCTCTCTCTTCCCACCCTTCCCTTCTCTCTTTCTTTTTGAGACCTATTCTCTGAGGAGTTGCAGTTATTACAATGTAAATAATTCCAAAATTCTGAACAACAAAATGGCAACAAACACATACCTATCAACAATTGAATCTAAAAATCAAAATAAATGAATATGAAATCTAATGAACAGAATAAACTGGTGAATAAAATAGAGTCAGAGGCATGGAAATGGAATAGACTGACGATTTTCAGAGGGAAGGAGGTGGGAAGTGGGAAGAGATTAAACAAAGATCTTATATGCATACTAGAGGCCCAGTGCATGAAAATTCATGCACTGGAGTGGGGGTCTCTCAGCCAAGCCTGCTCCCTCTTACAGTCCAGGAGCCCTCAGGGGTGGGAGGTGACCCGGCGATCATGGGAAGGCGATGCCCCCATCACACCTCTGCTGCTGCCACTGCCAGCAGTGCAAGCCTCAGCTGGCCCTGGTTACCTGAGTCTTGGGTGGCCCTGGGCGGCTGGGCAACCACCATCAGAAGCTTGCCTGCACCTCAGACCAGCCCTGGGTGGCTGGGGGGCTGAGGGGACTGGGGGACTCCAGAGGCAGGCGTGCCTGGGGGTGCCTCCATCTTTGAGGGCTTGGCAGTCAATTAGCATATTCCCTCTTTATTAGATAGGATATGCATTATCTGTGGACACAGACAATGGGGTGGTGAAGGCCTGGAGCAGGGTAGGAACAGCGTGGAGGGGAGCAATGGGGGGAAAAAAGGGACATCTGTAATAATCTCAACAATAAAGATTTTAAAATAATAATAATAATTCTAAAATTTGTCTCTAGCTCTGACCTCTCTCCCAAGTTCCTCCATTTTCTTACTCTCTGATGGCTATCCCAACATGAATGTACTAACAACACTTCAAATCCAACAGGATCAAACCCAAATTCATATCTTTCCCACTAAACCACTTCTTCCATCTGAGTTTCCTCTTTCCATTCCTAATAGCTTCTGTCTTATTGTCTTCCAAGCTCAACATTTTGGTGCCACACTTGATTCCTTTTCATTGCTTCTCATCACTGCTATTTAGGACAGGTGTTAGCAGCTCACATAGCGACAGCATCCATCCAGTATTCATCTCCTTCTTTCAGTCACCACAGCCAAAACCCAATGTGATGCCCCTCCCTGGAATCTCACAGCACCCTCTCAACTCAGCTCCCACTACTAGTTTCCCCTCCTGTTGTACCTAGCCATCCAACAGGGTAACAGCCTAATCCTCCTATTTCTGCATACCCAGTGTTCCCTGAATTTAAGTTTAAGCTTCACGGTGTGTATCCAGATGTCTCTGTTACCTGACCTTACCCTGCACAGGCTTTATCCCAATACTTCCACCCTGTGCCAGTCATGGAGCCTTAGGACGTTCTGTTTCTCTGCTTATAAAGTCATCCTCAGATCTCTGCTGGTTTAAATTATTCAAGGTGCAGCTCAAACTCTTCTTCCCTAATGTGACATCCTTGAGACATTAATCATATTCTGCTTTACAGTATGTTATATGTGTTCCGTCGTTTTGTTCATCAAAAGTTCCCTGCCCAGCAGGCGTGACTCAGTGGTTGTCCGTTGACCTATGAACCAGGAGGTCACAGTTTGATTTGACATTTGTGTGTCTTCTTGGGAGAAGTGTCTGTTTAGGGCCTCTGCCCATTTTTTAATTGGATTGTTTGGTAATGTTGTGTTGTATGAATTCTTTGTATATTTTGGATATTAAATCCTTGGTGGAGCTGTTGTTTACAAATATCTTCTCCCATTTGGTTGGTTGCCTTTCATTTTGTTGGCAGTTTCTTTTGCTGTGCAGAAGCTTTTCAGTTTGATAGAATCCTGTTCATTTATCTTTGCCTTTACTTCCCTTGCCTTTGGGGTCAAATTCAAAAAATCCTCTCAGAGACCAAGGTCCATAAGTTTAGTATCTATATTTTCTTCTATGTAATTTATTGTTTCAGGTCTTATGTTTAGGTCTTTCACCCATTTTGAGTTAAGTTTTATGGTGACAAACAAGGAGGTTTGATACCTGTTCTTTGTAAACTCTTCCCCAAAAAATGAAGAAGAGGTAATTCTTCTTTCATTTTTGTTTCCTTCACAGCACCCTTAAACTCTTCTTTAAAGGAGAGTCAGAATTATAAGCAAATAATAGGAAAATAATCTAAATGTAAAGTTTGTGCTAGCAATAACAGTAGTACAGGAAAGGGGGAAAAAGTGAATGTTGAAAATAGTTGTATCCGTGAGAACTTTAGCTAATCTGCTTTTCTGTAGCTTACTCTAAAATATCATCCACTGGACAAAACCAGGAAAAAAAGAACATGTTATAAGAGTTAAGCATTTAGTAATTTATAATGGCTACACTGGTTATAAAACTTCTATTCATTTTGGCAACATGATGAAACTGCTGGTCTCAAAGTTGAAGAAAAGCATACGGCATTGCAGGGCCTGAGGAGAACATACGGTTGCATTTAAAAGCAAGCACTAGTCGCCCGGCCAGCGTGGCTCAGTGGTTGAGCGTTGGCCTATGAACTAGGAGGTCATGGTTCGATTCCCAGTCAGGGCACATGCCCAGGTTTCAGGCTTGATCCTCAGGATATGCAGGGGGCAGCCTATCAATAATTCCCTCTTATCATTGATGTTTCTATCACTCTCTCTCTCCCTCTACTTTCCTTTCTGAAATCAATAAAATTTTTTTTTCAATAAAATAAAAGCGAGTACTAGTCATCATTATTTTCAGGAGGGAATATGTTTGCTTACTTCAGATTTTCACAGCATATTTACCTACCTTAGATTTATCTCAAAGCTAAACATTTTAACTTCAAGCAAAGCCACAGAGCATTATTTCTCCGAATACATATTTAATTAATTGCTTATTTTCTTGGCTCTCTCTGTGAGCTTCTTTTAGAACAAAGACTATTTCCTGTTCATCGTCACATATAATGACTAAGCACAATTCCTGGCACACAGTAGGCAATAAATACTGTTCAATGAAAAATGTAAATACAGACCTTTAAATCTTTACCAGCTCTCAATATTCAAATTATTTTATGCTCTTTATTTGCACCTTTTTCTTGTCCTCATTCTACCAATAAAAACAAGAATGGGGGAGGATTTCCAATTAGCCTAATATGTAGTATATGGGTGTTTCAACAAACGAAAGCCTCAGGACATGCCAGGAAACTTTAATTCTAAAAAAAATGAGAGACAGAGAAAGAAAAAATACTCCTTATTTATATTTCAACTCAAAATTGCACACTTCCTAAAAATGTTGGATATCTGGTCGATGCCTTGAGCAAATAGAAAACCGCAGACATGGCCCTAAACTTCACTTTAAATTATTGTATTCATTATTTTTATTTTTCGCCTCACTTTTTGCTGTAGTTGCTGTGAATGGCTTGGAACATGCAAAATATGCTAAGAAACACAGCCCGTACCTGAAGAGTTAGCAGTTGAAAGGCGCAAAGAGGTACAATGGATATAAAAACCTCTTGAAGAACAGCCTTTTGCTGCATATGTGCCAGGCAAGACAGTATGTGGCAGGAAAAGAGTTGGAGAAACTGCTTTAAAAACCTATTAACTAGGAATGTGAAAAAGCAGGGAACAATTGGGAAAGGAGGGAGGTGCTCACTGCTTTAAAAGGCTTTTAAATGTGACCATATTTTTGTTGGCTTTTTGCCTGCGATATAAAATGAGGATGGTGTGCTGAATGGCTAGTGGGGCCGCGGAGGTGGAGTGAATGGAAGCGAGGCTAGGAAGTCAAGGCTGAATTTGGAGATGCCACTCCGGTTCGTGTGCAGCTGGTGAGACAACTCTCAGCAATGATTTAGTGCAGGAAACACAAAATTCAGTCAGCCTGTTCAATCACCCTTTCATTCAAATGTTTTTCTTGATCCCATAAATATTTGCTTATGTGATCTCTGCTGCAGATATTAAGGAGTTAATAAATTAGCCAGCCAACAGGCAGGAAGAGAGAAAAGCCACAGAACTTAGAATTGAACAGCTGACAGCGGATTCTGCAGGTGTGAGATGGGACTCAGCTCTGCATTTTCTCTGCAGTACAATTTGCTCTGTGCTGTGGCCTGATTTTCTAGCCTCTTCAGGACAAGCTGGGTTATACGGCTTGTTGCAAATAGTATACCGGGGGAGAATTCCAGAGGGTCTTGTTCTATGATCCTGGGAACTTTGACCTTTAAAACCACCTCCCTCTACGTTTACACTGATAACATTACATATTAGTGGTGGCCTTGTAGGATTTTAGTTTCATATTAGGAAAAGAAAAATACTCTAGAGGCCATCCTACTTAAATAAGAAATGGTGGATTAAATTGCATAGCACAATAAATCGGCCTCCTTCAATTGGTGTCAAGAGATGAGCCTGCTGTGTGTGTGTGTGTGTGTGTGTGTGTGTGTGTGTGTGTGTCTGAGGGAAGGGGATAATTACTTGCATTGAATATATAAGTGCCACAGCAAAACAAGAGTGGGGAAAGGAGAGAAATGGACTGCCTGAAAGTGCATATTTCTTATAGACTAGTTTATCATGTTCTTCCAATCTTCTATTTACTGCTAATGGACATTCAAGGCTAAACTCCACGCTGTGGCAGTTCTTCCAAATCTTTTTGACTAATAGTGGTAAAAATACTAATTATGTAACTCGAAAATATTCAACATGATTCCTTGATTAATAAAACATTCTAGTGTTTCTCCTGTAAAGGGCTTTGGATTGCCTGCAAGAGTGATAGGAACTGACTAGAGAAAAGTAATTTGATTTATTTTTTATGCTGGTGAATATAACATGTAATCCACACCTTTTTGACCAAACCCTATTATGAGGAACATATTTGGAATAAGGGTAGAAACACTCAGAGATCTGAGAGTTTTTCTAGATAGACTCCAGGAAGGACAGATAAATGCCTTCAGTTATCGACAGTCAAATTGGAAGCTAGTACCTACTGTTCAATCTCATTTAGAATCTTCTCTTTCTCTAAGACCTATTTTATGTTTCTAAAATCCTATGCTTCCAATTTCTCCTTCTGAAAACAAAGATCCTATGATTTAGACCATAAATGATTGGCTAATTTTACATCTGAAACCTACATAATTTTTTTAAGCAATGTCATCCCAATAAATTCTTTTAAAAAGTAAAAAGAAAGATTAGCTACTTTCAGGAATACTGGCCTTAGAGAGCTCTGAAAAAGTCTCCCCAATCCAAAAATGTCTTCTCAGATTTATTTTAAGACTCTTAAATTCTACCATTAGAAATTTTAATACTTACAATAAGCTTTTGTTCTTTAATGATAAATTCACTTTCAAAGCACAGCAAAATTAAATGAACATAAAAACCCAAAGGTATGTGTACTACCTAATTTTTAAGCATGTATGGGCCAAAGATCAGAAAGGAATATAGAAAATTTTAAGTTATTTACAGTGTTATAGTGATAGTATTATAGATTACATTTTCCTTTTTAAATTTCCTTTTAATGTCCTTGAAATAAACATCAGTAAGAAAAATATTAATATTACTTTTAAAGATTCTAATTCTGCTTGACTACTGTATCTAGCTATTAGGACCTAAAATATAAATACATTTTAAAAATGTAAAAGTTTACTCTCAGTGATATAGGTTGATGATTGATTGATGGATGGATTGATTTAGGGAGAAAAATATAAAACAACAAATAATTCATTTACAAGTTGATGTTTATTATGGGGAAGGCACTTTGTTAGGTGACACAGAGGATACAAAAATGACTAAGGTCTGTGCCATGTCCCCCTTCAAAGAGCTTCTAGCATATAGCTAGTAACTTTGAAGAAAGAACCCATTGTTTTTATCAGTCATTAGTACATTATGGTGAATCCACTTATTAGCCATTTGTTTCGGATTTTGAAAAGCAGAAGGATGGGGCAAGCCTGGGACACTACCTAGGGAAGATCCGCCTGGATTAAGGCCCTTAATGAAGAAAGAGGAGGGCAGTGGACACAAGCCGGGAGAGGCACTAACACAAAAGAGGGAAGGAGATGAGAGCATGCTGACTGCAAACCATGTCTGTTTCAGAGGGTTGATCAGAGCCAGCTCTGACTTTTGAATATAATTTTTAACGTATAAAATGAACCCTAACAAAGTATTATTCCTATCAAGTGAGGCGTGCCAAGTAATCAAGAAGGAATATTTATAGACAAATATGCCTTCACATTCACAATATAAACTCTGAAATAGTATATATTTTCTTATAAGCCACCACTGCAGTGAAGATTGTTTTAGTCCAATAATTTTTGAAGCTCCCTCTAGTATCTGATGTCCCAGATATCCTTGTTCGATTATTCTGTTCCAAGTATTTGAAACCAGATGGATCCTGGCCCGTGTGGCACAGTGGTTGAGCATCAACTTAAGAACCAGGAGGTCACAGTTCAATTCCTGGTCGGGGCACATGCCTGGGCTGCAGACTGGGTCCGGGGAGGGGAGGATGGGCAGGAAGGCACCTGCAGGAGGCAGCCGATCGATAATTCTCTCTCATTGTTGATATTTCTATCTCTCTCTCCCTCTTCCTTCTTTTCTGAAATCAATAAAAATATTTTTAATAGGAATTGTGCTGACTATTAAAAAAATAAAAATATGTGGGAAAAAGTATTGGGGAATGAGTTACTTTTTCCCCACCTTTTCTAGACATCAACATATATTGATTTTTTTCCTTGCTGGTAAAGAAATATGACATTGACAAATATCAAATAAACCCATTTTAACAGGCTTCAAAACAATACTACTCAGCTATTATTTTTAAATGTTTCACTTTCCTACACTCATTTCTTACAGCTGATCTCTCTCTTTAGAAAACAATAACACTCACAGGCCGTAAATTTTCATTTGGTCTCTAAACTCCATTTGGTCATCAATACCCCCCAGCCTTATTCTCTGTCAGTTTGTCTCACATTTTTCTTTTCCTTTTAGGCACTTTCTTTCCTTTTCAATCTTCCTTTTGGACCAAGTTGTCTGCCTTTTATATCTATATTTACTTCCTCCTTTTTCTCATTTGACCTTCTCTAGACCTTTAGATTATGAATGTTGAGATTTGACTCAGTTTTTTTGCCATGGTGACCACCCATTAATAAAATTTCCCTCTTCCTGAAATGTTCTAAGAAAGCATAATTTCAAGCATCCACAACTGTTGCCCAAATAGAGATTCACTTCATTTCATTCTTCACATGTGTTAAATCCAATGCGTTCAAGGATATGATTTCCTACTCCTATTTTTACTCAGTATTTTCTGTGAGTCTCCTTTATTATACCTTTCAATTGCAGTGTGGAAATCTTAGCTATCTGTGGCCTACTCTGAACTGTACATGGGACAGTGATAATGACCTTCTGACCCTACAGTTCTTTCTGGCTGTGGGTAGAATTGATAGCACTTTTTCAATTTCTCCCTTGTCTTTGCTTGAACATACTGGAATTACAACCTCTGACAAAGGTAACATCCCTTTTGTCGTGGAAACAAAAGGGGTGTGTAATGAATTGGTTAAGATTACATTGCATGTTTAGATGATGAAATCCAACTGCAGCTCAATTCCTTTATTTTCTCGAGCTGGGCCTGGTCTTTCAATAAGACATTATGGACTGGCATCTTCCCCAGAACAGGTGCTTTGGAATATAGTCTTGCTGCTTCGAGTACTTTGGACTGGAAAATAACTCTAATATATGTCAAGGGAATCAGATATGAGACATTAATGCCTAGTATCTTAGGGGAAGTACTGTAGGTGATCCATATTTAAGTGCACTAAAAGAATGAAGAGTCCTTGGATTTATCTGATGTGCTAACCTTTTTAAAGTTAACTTTAGTTATCAGATGGCAGGATGTGAATTATGTCATTTTGCTGCAAAATTCTAGGACTGAGAGGAGCATGGAAAAATGAGGAAGACAAATTTTTTATAACTCATCACTACAGATTTTGGTATGCTGACATTATAAAGTGAATTTTTAATCTTTATGAATATGGAATCAGTTAATGCCATGATTGTGGGGTATTCACAAACTATTTTTAATCAGAAAACATACCATGTTTGGTTGCTTCAAATAGCAAATTATTGGCCTCTTTCTACCTTTCCCCTTATTTTACATGTACTTGTATCTTTACTTTTCAAAAAAAATCACTTAGAATTTTTGCTTTTCAAAATGGTATAATACTGGCATTGGCTGCAGAAAATATTTAAAATGTGTGTTTTTTTCAAAAAATGGTCAGATCATTTATTCGTCTTTTAGAGAAAAATTATTCTATTCGACTCAATTATTTTTGCCAAGGACTGTAACACTAATTTTACTCTTTCTAAAAATTAAAATAGCCAACAGTTTATGTAAGGTGTTGATAATTACCTATATTATTGTACTGCTGTGACAGATGTTGGCAAAAAAGCCTAAAATGCCTACAGCTGTGCACTCCATGACATCCAGTTTATACTCAGACAGAAGGCTAACAGATGTTCTGAACTGTCACTTTGCCTAAATGTTTTTTAGTCTAAGGACCTGCTTTATAATTCACCAGGGTCTGGTTTGGTTTCACAGAGGTCCTCAGAATTCCCATCTGTGACAATTAATGTTAAAGACATTGATAAATCAAGTCGTGTTTTCTCTCTTCTTCAATAAACAGGCATCAGTTCATAGATGAATTGTAGATGTAAAAGCTATTTTTATATACATCCTAGTTGTGAAAATCTTTCCTTAAACACAAATAGAATTCATGAGGATCTGTTTTGAGCTGGGTGTATGGAAAAAGCTAGGGAATCACCCATCTTCTTCTTTTTTTTTTTTTCCCACCTTGGAAGTAACATTAACTATTTCCTAATTAATGAGTTATGTTTTTCCTAGTAAATAAAAAAGGGGTTTGTTCTTTTTATTTGCTATTTTAATAACTCTGTTCATAATAATAATGATTAATTGTGCAGCCTGTTAGGGTCATGGAAGAACAAGATAACTAGCATTTACAAAGCATGCAGCACATCTTCTCCTGCTTGGCCCCCTAACACTCCCTCTTCCCAAACATACCTTCAGACCCTTCATACAGAATGACTGCCCCATGCAAAGGCCATCAACGCCTTATTTGCTGTTGCTCTTAATTTTAACAAGCTGGATTCCTGTAGTATGCTTGCTTAGTAGTTTAAACATTCTGTTAACAATCAGGTGTTTGGCCTATCCTGTTTCTCCTCCATTCTGTATAGAAACATAACTCCAAATAGTACATCTTTCTGGGTTTGTTTCTAAATTAGTCCCCACACTTAATTATGAGGATGAGAGGGATGCCTTATTCCTCTTTGTTATAAGCTAAGCTCTCAGTAATCCCAAACAAAAGAGCCAGTTCTGGAAGATATAGGATTTGCTAGCAGGATTATGGTCTCATAGATAATGATGTGCAGTCAGCAGAAGCGAAGCTTTATTTTAATTCAAATAAGCTAGTAAACAAACCACTGACAAGTCTGCTGGTGAGAGTAACTGGCTGCTGTTGCCACATTGGCAGCTAAATTATAGAAAATCTATTATACCCTGTTCACCATATGTTTAATTTAATACAAGATACAAATTAAACTACCCACAGTGCCTATTAAAACAACAATACTTTTTTATATTTGAATGTCTTAAAAATAATTTCTACTGACCTTTTAAAGGATGGTTTTTATATAGGTGATTATTTCGGGGGATAGTTAATAGAAGGTCAAAAATTTTTAATTGTCTTTTTTGAGAAAATAAAAATATAAGTGTTCACTGGTTTGCAGTTGTTAATAAGGTTAATTAGTAGTTGTGTGTTCTGCTGTTACTATATGTCCCTCCCCCTCTTTTGGTTTCTGAGGCTGGGGTTTTAAGAGTGATACTTAGTTTGACCTATGTGTCAAAACTGCCCTTGTGAAATCATTACCCTGATCAACTCAGCCTCTAGGTAGCCTTAAGCCGGATGCCAATTGAGACCTATGTTAGGAAAATTGACTTTCAACTCTAGTTCCAACTTTGGCACGACACAGGAAAAAGATGTAGACTTTTCTATTCCTGCCCCAACTCAATCTCTTCATAGCCAGAGATTCTAAGAAGAGCCAGAATTTACAGGTGGCCTTCCAGGGAAAGGAGAGGAGAAAAAACAAAACATACACTATTCACAACCAATTTCCTCCTGTATCCACAACAGCCAGTAACCAATGATTCTTGCTTGAGTCCATTTGGACTCGGTCAACCAGATTCTAAAGACCAAGCTCAGTTTTAGAATTTCTGAGCTAGAAGAAACCCAGGCCTACTATTTCCCAGCTGTGTAACCGTAGATATTTAACCCAGCTGGATATTCCCCTTACTCTGTTAAATAAAAAAGGAGGATGATAGTTCCAATTTTATAGGATTATTATGAGGATTAGATAAGAGAAGGCAACTGGTACATAATAGATGCTCCTCCAAAGTTCGTTCCTTTCTTCTTTTCAATCATCAAGCAAATGGAATGTTGCTGTTTCTTTAAGGCTGAAGGAAGAATGTGAGAAGGAGGGATGGGAAGAGATGGTACAAACAGAAAATCTCCCTAGGATCACTTTCCTTGGATCATTAACTTCTTTCCAGAGGCAAAACCCAAAATGGCAAGCTCCTTTTCTCCCAATATTCACCACAATATTTACTCTCTTTTAAGAATGTATCAGTAAGCCCTAGCTTGTTTGATTCAGCAGATAGAGCATCGGCCTGTGGACTAAAGGGTCCCAGGTTCGATTCTAGTCAAGGGCACGTGCCTGGGTTGTAGGCTCGATCCCCAGTAGGGGGTGTGCAGGAGGCAGCCAACTAATGATTCTCTCTCATCATTGATGTTTCTATCTCTCTCTCCCTCTCCCTTCCTCTCTGAAATCAATAAAAATATATTTTTTTAAAAAAAGAATGTATCAGTAAGCCACCCAAACCAACTGCCTATCCTTGGACCTCTGAGACATAAACAATGATTACCACACTTCAGTGTACATAACTTTTCAAACTTTTATGCACATACAGCTTTTGTACTGGGTCTACCAGTGTGTCCATGGGGCTGCACTATGTGAATTTTGGTTTAGATACATGCCTATCAAATCCAACTGTGTAGTGGGAGTTACAATACTGGATGAGGTGTACATGTGGAAAATGTACAAGGTTATTCTTTTTATAAAATTGATTTCGGGGAGGAATGGAGAGGGAGAGAGAAATGAAAACATCAATGATGAGAGAGAATCATTGATTGCCTCCTGCACGCCCCACACTCAGCATACAGCTTGCAACAGGGCACCCTGATGGGAAATCCAACTGTGACCTCCTGGTTCACACTCAACCACTGAGCCACGCCAGCCAGGCTACATGGTTATTCTTGAAGTCCAGCCAATGATAATATTCTGTCCAAAATGCAACTTAATTTATCTTAAATTGATACAAGAGGTAATTTCGGAAGCAGAGTACTGGTGAGCATATGCCAGAGGCACAAGGACAAGACAAATGTCCCATGGTCCCTTCCCTCACTCCACTTTGTTACTCCCAGGCTGAGAGACTGGAGATATTTCCATTTATCAAACCTCTGAAATAGTGATAAAGTAAAAAATTGAACAAAAGGGGTCACAAAATGTGTGGCATATTTAAATGTTTAATATTTTTAAATTAATACTGTTAACACATACGCACAAAAACCTGTGATTGCGTGTATAGCTTCATTTGATAAATAACAAGGAAATGGAAGAGAATGCTCCCCAGGGGCCTCGCTACCACCTCCGATTTTCCTTAGTTATAAAAGGACACCCTTCTCTCGTCCCTGCTGTCAGTCTTAGCATAACATAAAGACTGATGGAACCACGGAGAGTTCCAGAAGTTTGGACACGGGTGGCAAAGAAGGCCATGCCGGGGATTTGGCTGCTAGGGGAGCAGGCCACCTTCGAGCCTTCACTCCCACCTTCCACACCTCTTGCCAGCTGCCCTCTGCCCCGCCCTGAATTCCCCACTCTCCATCCCTGAGCCCTCCAGGCCAGGGGACCCTGTCCAACCTCAGGAGCACGCGCGTTTCCCAGCGCTCCCCAGTGTGGCCAGGGCCGCGCCCGCCTCGGTGTCCGCGCGCGGGGGCGCCCTGGAGAGCAAACCACGCTGGCCTCCCGGTGCGCGCGGAGCGAGCGGCTCCCAGAGTCACTTTGACATTTGAGTCCAGTCGGGAGCTCTGGCCAGCCGGTGGCTTAGCCGGGGCGGCGAGGCGCGGGGGTGGGGTGGCGTGGGAAGCCGGGCGGGCTGTGCGGGCCTCGCGGGGGCGGGGGCTGTGCCTGAGCCGAGAGCAGGAAACCTGGCGGCGCGCGAGGGCGGCGGGCCGCTGGGGGCGCAGCTCCTCCCGGGCTCCGGGTGACCCCGCGACCCGCCAGCCTCCGCTTCCCAGCGCGAGTGACATCGGGTGGGGGCTACCCATCCCGAGGGCCCGGCAAACCGAGAGGCCGGCGGCTGGGAGAAGGCGCGCCATCCTCAGCCCCAGTTCCCCTTGGTTTCCATTCCCGAGGCCAGGATGGGGGCGTGCAGGGGGGTCTGGGAGCCCAGAGGCTTGGAGAAAGAAGAGCCGGTCCCAGCACGCGCGCGCTCGGGTGGGATGCTAGAGCTGAGCGTTTGGATGGGAAACCAGCCCCTGCCCGGCCTGGGAGCGCGCGCATCAAGTGGCGGCGTCGCGCTGTGGCATTTTGTCTACGTGGATAGCCGAATGGCGGCGGGCGAGTAGAGCGACCACCTGGTCTTCTAGTTGCCAGCACCCGCGGCCCTAACGCCCCCGCGGGCAGCGGGAGCCGCACCCGCCGCCCTGGAGCGGCCGCTCCCTTTTGAGCCTCGCGCCGGGCAGTGGGGCGGCGGTGCAGCGAGGAGCGGGAGGATCGGCCGCCGCCCCGGGCCCCCCCGCACACCCAGAGGCGTCCCCTGGACCCCGACAGGCCTCCCGGGAGGCTGCGGCCAGACCACCGGGAGCCAGGCCCCCCAGAGTCTGACTTATTTCCACGTGGTGAGGGCAGGGCGGCCAGTTGGGGAATGATTGATTGCTTAATGAGAGGGAAGCTACAGCTTTCCCCGTAGCTGATGGCTAAAGCGGGACACTATGCCAGCTCAGTGGAACTCCTGATTTGTAGGGGCCTTGGTTCGCTGGGACATCCAGACCCTGATCGTGCGCATAGTGTTGCCTTATAAGAGCACTCGCCAGTATAAAACCAGGGCGGGGTGTCCCTTGCTAATCACCTCTGCCTTTAGTCCTTTTACATCCCGTTTCTATCCCCTCTCTACCTTCCCTTTCCGTCCTCCCCCTCCAGTCTCTTCTCACTCCCCCTCTCCCTCTCCCTTCCTCCCTCCCAACCTTCCCTCCACAACCTTGAGTGGTTCGTGCTGAAGGCCACTCACTCACCGACACACCCAGTCCAGGAGGAGCGGGGTAAATCCCCACACCTCCCAGTGCGGTTTGCACTAGTAGAATTGGAGCGCACAGGTTGGACCCCAAAGCGCTTTTGATTAGTGACGTTTCTTTTCAGAGCCCATAAACACAGGTTGACAAGTATTTTCCCAGCCCCTCAGAAAGCCGTTTCTATAACCTAGAATCGTTTTGGTTGTGTGTTTGCTCCAACAAGAAAGGAACTGACCAGCTGGCTTACATTTTGGATACAGAAAGATTATTTTGAAGGTAGTTTTCCAGTGGCAGACAACCGATTAATTCTTCATTCCCTCACCTACCAAGGCAGTTGTCATTCTGGCCCTTCACCTCAACACACCCCACATTTCTGAAAGGCTCAAGTCTTCCCCCACATCAGGTAGGACGCAGTACAGCTTTTGAGACAACTTTTGAGCACTTGCCTACAAAACTCTTCCTGATCCTTCATCAGAAAGTAAGGCCAACTGAGAGATTTTAAACTTCCTTACGTCTGGGCCTGGACAGATTCGATTGATAAGATGTGTGAAGCTTACTCACCCTTAGTCACAGTTGGCTACTCACTGATGCCTTTCTATCTTACAGACTTAGATTCAACCCCAGCCCCCTCCCTCGGTGGAGAAAGCACAGCAGTTCAGATTCCTATTTCAGGTCATCATAAAAAGGAAAATAGCTTTTAATCAGGTTGGGGTATCCTTTATAAGATTTTCCCTTCAGGAAAAAAAAAAATATGACAAGGGAAGCAGGAAGAGAGGTGTTCCATTATTTCAGTGGCTTACTTTTTAGTGCAAAGTTAGAAAAACACTGGATTAAGCATTTTAAGTTGGCCTCTCCCACTCCACCTTTGGTTGGGAGAAGGGTTTTTTACTATTGACTTTTGCATAATACCCCCACCTCCTCTCCTACAATGCCAAAAGTAACAAATACACCTTCCTTAGCCTGCTCTATTAAAGGTCACCCTTGATTTATACTCATTTCCCCATCCACCAATACACTCACATACAAGCACATTTTCCTTGGTCCAGAGAGCGTTGAGATGTGCATAACTTTTTTTTAGTATTGCCCTGACTTTCATTCTTTTCAAACAGTCATTAACGTGTTCACCTGTTTTGTGTGTGTGTTTTTCAGATTTCACAGGAAAGGTTTGAATCCGTGTCTAAGTAATAGTCACCAAGAATCCCTGATTAGAAGCCTTCCAGACCACTTGTAAACCAATAACATTCTTGTTGCCAAATGGAAAGTAGAAGCTAAGATCAGTGTTGTCAAGATATTCACCTGAGCATTTATCTTCCTTTTATTTTGGATGGTTTGTGGGAAGAAAGGGAAGACTGATGGGGCAGGGGACCAATGAGATAGAGAACCGATGGACACTTCTTTTTAAAATTAAAGGCATTTTCCCAGGCTGCTGTCTTGCCACCAATGAAAACATAACAGAGCAGAGGTCATGAAAGTGGATTATTGTCACTCTGGGCTAGGGGAGGCCTGGAGAGCCCTGGCCTTAATTCCTAGAGAAAGGTAGATGAACCTAGCCACCTTGCCCTTCCCTCGCAGCACCCGCTTTGCCTAAGGACTCGGGGCTCTCTCAAAGTTGCGGGCTGGGTCTAGGTGGAAGGAGGCAGATGCTGTCCATGGAACTGAGGAAGAAGGGGACTGGAAGCCTGAGCGGGTGGGGCGCTATAACCAGAGGGCTGTGGCCACTGGCAGGATGGGTCAAAACTAGCTATGAATCAAAACTAGCTATCAGTGTATGCAAGAGAGTCAAGAGGAGGACCCTTTGGGTGCTAGAGACCAATGTTTAGCTTGTTCCACTCCTCCCCCTGGGCTCCCAACCTAGGTTTTCTGGAATTGGAGACCTACCCAGAGGAGAAGGTTAAGGACACACGCCTAGCCCCTGCCCAACACGCAGGCACGGATGGGCGCTTGCAGAGATCCGGAGGCACATCTCAAGTCCTCAGTGGTCTGTGTGTCTGGCTCATGCAGTTGTGCATCATCAACAGGGGAGGGGAGAGGAAAGCCTGGCTGGATTTCCTTAGTTGCTCTCTCTGGGGTTGTTATGTCTCTTCTCCCCCAATCCTCTGCCTCACCCCATCAGGACCAAATAAAATTGAAACTCCATTGCCTTTGCCTGCGTGGAGCCTAAAAATTCAGGTTTTTGATAAGGTTACTGCACCATCGATACCACTGCAGATTTTTTTAAAAGCCTCCTCAAAGAGACAGATGTTTGGGCTGATTAAGAATTCAGGAGAGAACCTGCAGCTGCACCAAGGAATAATCTATTGGACAAATATTTTAATAAAAAGATATGAAGAGATCAGCCCGACCTTGCAAGGTCTTCTGCTTTAAAAAAAAAAAATCTTTATCAAACCCCTATTCTATGGCTTCAATAAACAGAACCCATTACCTCACGGCATCTTTTGTTGGCCCCATACAAGAGAGAACAAAATGGTTATTCAGGGGAACGCTTTCGATTTTTATTGTGGGTAGCCTGCACAAAGAGCTGTGTTATTGTATTTAAAAGAACCATCTGTAGCAGAAACAATGGCATCAAATTATCTTTGAATACCCACTGAAAAAACATAAAGCTTTTTTTTTATTCTTCTTCTGTACGGTGGGGGGGATAGAGCAGTGTTAGGATAACTGACTTTTTTGTTGTTCTCTGGGTGCATTCTTCTCGCTCCCCCTCTCTCCCCCTCACCCTCTCACTCCTCTCTCTCTCTCCCTCTCCCTCTCTCTTTTAAAAAATCAGCCATTTGGGGTTTTAAGCCATAAACGATTTTTCTTGTTGCAGGGGATTGCAGTGGCAAAGCTAGGCTAGGTCTTGGAGGCTGGTGTAAGGCGAAGCGGGTAAGGCAGGAGGCTGATCGAGAGACTGGGGGGAAGAAAAGCTGAAATGGATTCACGGTGCCTTGGATGGAGGATGAGAAAGGAACTGCAAGCTCCTTCAACTGCTCTGTCCGGTGAGAAGTGATCTAGCTTGGGCTGACAAGAGGCTGAGGGAGCCCTCGCGTTCTTTCGCTTTTTTACCTGCCAATCAAACTGCCACAAGACAACACCCTGATCTGCCATGGACATGTAAGTAGTTTGCAACCCAACTTTGACATTCAACTGCTAGCTCACTCCTCTCCGCCCACCCCACCCCCAACTCACTTTATTCCCCTCTCATTCTTTTTTTTTTTTTTTTTTTGACCTTTAAGAGATCTGGAAATATACCCTGTGTGACAGTCATTTAACACAGGCAGATTTAAGTCTGAGAGCGTTAAGTTTTGGAATTAAATGTTAATGTTGATTTCTTTCACAAATGCAGAAATGAAGTGGCATTATTTTATTCTGCTACCAGTTTTAGTGCTGGACATAATCAGTTGCCTTGCAAGGGTGTGTTTGTTTCCTTTTTTATGAATATGAGAAATCTCGGAGCCCCCAAAGAGAAATGCAGAAATCAAAGATTCAGGCTTCCATTTTAAGAATGTTACATTCTAGCATTTCATCCCTACAAAGAACCTTCTCCGGACCCAGAGTACACAGAATGGAAAGAGTGGTTTGAGCCCAAAGATACATGTCATTAAGGGGTTGCTACTATTTCACCTGGCGTCTTCCTATTTTGGTGGTGGATGGGGCGGGGGGGGGGGGGGTAAAAAAAGAGAAGGAAAAGGACGTGGCGACACCTCGTTCTTTATGAGAGATTGTCATTGACAACCAGAAATGCAAGAGGGCAGGATAAGCAGGAAATATTACCTGAGAGAAAGAATTACAGAGCATGGGGAAGCTGGAAGCTGGGTGGTGAGGGGGAGATTCTGTGGGAAGTTGTGTGTGGGCGGATAGGGGCTTGTTCTCTGGCGCCCTCTAATGGCAATTAGAACCACTGTTTTACTTTCTTAATTCAGTACTGGGAAAAGCCGCTGGGTTTTTTTTTGTTGTTGCTGCTGGTGGTGTTTTTTTCTCCTCAGACTTAGAAACTAGAGACTATCCGTGGATTAAATTGATTCTTTTCATCCCAGAAACGTATGCATATGTCTTTAAATTATCAATGTTTTCTCCTCAAACATCCCCTCCTCTCCCAAAATTTTGTTAGACTAATAGAGGAGAGGCTAATGGTAAATTGATTTATGGAGGGTGGCCCATGCCCAATTAGTAACTCGGAGAAAGGGATTCCTTTGCTACCTGAACATCATTTGGACTCATAGGAGTGTAGGATGTGGGGTAGAGTGGGGAGGGGTGATTTGGAAATTGCAGATTCTGACATGGGTTCATTATAATACAATTTAAAGGGGGCTCTTAGGAACCTCTGTTATTGCGACATGTGGTGGTCAGGGGGCTTTCCTTCCCGCCTCCTTTTTCTTTTTTTCCTTTTCTTCTTTCTTTCGTTCTTTTTTTTTTTTAATTTGGTAGATAAAGGTTAATCTTGGGCTGAATGATAGAGCTATGATTGACAAGAGAAAAGGTGTTGAGGGCAGGTCGAGCTGTCTTATTTACAGCCCACTGCTTGCTGTAGAGTCTTTGTTAGGAGTGGAAAGCTAATTTAGTGCTGATCAAAAGCACCACAGAGTTAAAGGACTGGTAATGACTGCTAATTTCATTTCAGCCTCATGCATCCCCAACTGCTGTAATTAAAGACACGCTATTTAAATACAGGTGAAGGTTTTTGGTTGTTTTTTTTATGTTGGGGTGGGGGTGGGTGTATTACAATTTTATTTAGATTTCATCTTATACATGGGTGTTATGTAGTCCAACACCAGATTTATTTTTAAGAGCCATTTCATGTCATTTATGCCTGGCTTTGCAGAATCGACAGTTTGAAATGTGTCAATCCATAAAAGCTCCCATAGAAAGAAAGAAAGAAAGAAAGAAAGAAAGAAAGAAAGAAAGAAAGAAAGAAAGAAAGAAAGAAAGAAAGAAAGAAAGAAAGGAAGGAAAGGGGGGAGGATGCAGAGGAGTAACTGTTGGGGGGATTTAAATATTTGGGTCTCTTCCCCCACTCCCCTTCAAATTAATAGAAGGGCCTTCGAAATAGCTAAAGTATTTGAAACTTGGGGCAAGGTTAACAGGCCAGAGGGATGGATCAGTGTCAGCTTTTAAGACTTCTAAAAAGCTGATCATGTGAACAGATGGAAAAAAATATTTTAATTAAATAATTTCCCTTACACTGTAGCTGCAGAGTTGGCTCAGAAACCGTGTAATTCCTCAACCGATAGGAGTTTCTTTATGAGAACATCAAAGCATAAAAAGCTCTACATTTTCGGAGTTGGTTAAAATTGATAACCACCCCCCCACCCCCACACACACCCCAAAAAGAATTTAGTCTTTAATCTCTTTTATCCCGGAGACTAAAGCTCTGTACTCGACCCGGCAAGCGGCTTTCGCCTTCCGGGGCTGGAACCCGGCTCAGATGTGAAGCGGCAATGAGCCGCCGCGCAGGTTCGTGCCCAGCGCCCCCTGTTGGACACAGTAGAAGCTGCGCAGCGCCAGTCCTGGAAATCGCTAGAACCTTGCTCTGGGTTAGATACAACTCTTTATTACTCTCCAAAAAGGAGATGGGGGCAAAGAAGCAGGCTTTTATATCCTTTCTTGATCATTTAATTTTAAACCAATAAAAATTATCAAGGAGATAATACAATTTTAATTTAGTAAAAAGTAAAGCTTAACCTCCTATTCCTCCTCCTCACATCCTACCCCCATTTGGGTTTAGGGCTCTTATTAAAGATTCTGTGATAGTAAAACAGGCAGAGAAACATGATTTAAAAAAAAAACAAAGAATTTCTTCTGTAGCAGTGGAGAATCGAGGAAAAGTTACTTCTCCCGTTAGGTAGAATGAAACAGACGATGCTGCTGCTTGCTGTTTTCACGTTGTCAACAGCATCTTGAATGCCATCAGAGGTCCTTCAAGTATTGTAACTGAGTCTCTGAATAAATGAAATATGTGCTCCTTTTTATTTGTTTATTTTATGTTCACAATGTACTTAAAAGGCCAGTCTGTTCTTCGAATGTTTCCCATCCCCAAATCGACCTTGATCAAACTTTTCCTTTCCCCGTGAGTGCTTACGTTCCAGATATTAGTTAAGGAACAGGTGCCTGACACCTTTCATCTCTTACCTCAGCCTTAGGATTTCAGGGAAAATGTACCAAGGATAAAGAGTATTTTCTTTTTAAATTCATCATTTTCATTGGCCAGGAATCCAAATTATCCTAGGGCCGTGGTCGGCAAACTGCAGCTCTTGAGCCACATGCGGCTCTTTGGACCCTTGAGTGTGGCTCTTCCACAAAAGACCACGGCCTGGGCGAGTCTATTTTGAAGAAGTGGCGTTAGAAGAAGTTTAAGTTTAAAAAATTTGGCTCTCAAAAGAAATTTCAATCGTTGTACTGTTGATATTTGGCTCTGTTGACTAATGAGTTTGCCGACCACTGGCCTAGGGGGAAGAGGACTATTTTTACACTTCCAAAAACTACCTGTCTGCATAAGAAAGCGCTTGGACTTGTTCTTTGGTGAGCAAATAAAGACAAAAGCACAGTCTGCATTCTTTTAGAAAGGTAAACTATAAAAATGAGGCATCTTTTGCATTTAAAACAATGGGAAAATATGGGTTTATTTAGGTGTTTAAAGTCAAGTTGAAATAATTGGTGTGCTAAATGAACAGATGAGATCTCAACGAGGTGTTATGATTTCAATCATCAGGGATGTGCTTACAATGTTAATTTTTAGATAAAATTTACCTTAAAAAGTTTAGGGCTTGTTTTGCTCATTGAAGAAAAGCAGCTGAACTTTCGGGCATAATTACTTTTAAAGATACTTATACTGTGGCTATGCAAATTCTTTATGTTGATCTGTGCTTTCTTCCTCCCACCTCCCCAAATCAGTGGGTCCGAGATTGTGCTTTTAGCGCAATTGCTGAAAACAGTGAGAGATGCCTTCTCCATCGGATTCCAGGATGGAATCTCGGCTTATGCTTCTCAATAAATTAGTTCGGATACTGTGGCAGGAAAAGAATCAGCGTTTTGGGGTGTTTTGTTTTGTGTTTATCAATTTTTACCCGGAATTCTATCGAAATGAGCAAGCGGGATTCCGCGCTACAGACATTCCTACTCTTTGCTTTGCCCAGAGACTAGTACCAGGGCAGTCATGTCAAGTTCGGGCAGCTTGGAGCCAGCGCCAACCCGGGAAGGTCACCAGCGAAGCGCTGCCGGCCGCATTCCAAGGCTGCCGGCCGCGTGGGGAGGCCAAAGCCCGCGGAACCTTGGAGGCGACCCCAGGACGTGGGATCTACGCCTGCGGTTCGGAATGGATGTAGAATTTGCAACAGCCGAGGCCCGGAGATTCTGACCCCGTCCCGCCCCCTCGAGGATCCCAACTTGTAGGGAGAGGCCAGCGGGGAGGAGGCGGGCGCACCTGGCTGCGTGCTGGCTGGCGGCGAGTCCCCAGCTTCCCAGGGCCCCGGGAGAAGGCGCGACTCCCAGTGCAGGGAACGGAACTGAACAAGTGGGTGGCCTAGGCCTGGGAACGCCGCCCAGCTCTCCCGGCGCAGTGTCATTTCTGCGGTTTCAGGCAGCCTCAGCCCCAGCCGGAATCGCACGCCCCTCCGCCCGCCCGCCCGCAGCAAGGCAGCCCTGGCGTGCTGGGGGATTGGGGAGGGAGCGGGCAGCGAGTGGCCGCTCCCCGGCAGCAGGCAAAGCCACGGCTGGCTAAGGCTGCGCTCTTCCCCCGCAGCGGAGAGTTCTCTAGGGGCGGGGCGGGCGTTTTTGGTTGGCCGTCCCAGCGGCCAGGCCTGAGCCCGTGCCCGTTGGCTGGGCGCCCTGTTTTGTAAGGAGTCAGTCTTGCCCGACGCGGAGGGCGATCCAGGAGGATGGGCAGCCTAACTGGGGCCCACTGCGTCGGTGCCAAGTCCTCAGCCCCTTCTCCTCTCCTGCACATCTTTCCAGGTGAACCCAAGCCTCGTTGGAAAGGCCCATGTAGTAGGTGGCTTGGAGTTCATTACCTATTTTGGAGTGGAGGAAATGACTGGTTGTTAAGACAGATTTAAGGATGAGCCCTCGTTTGTCGTTTGCTTTTTTACCTTAAAAAAAAAAAACACTCACAAAACTTTGAAGATACTTTAGTTTCTTCATCCAACCCTGAGACAGTCAAAGCAGCCAGGCCTGAAGGAGCTGAGATATAGACAGATACGCGCCTCTCCACCACTCAGCGGGCAGATAAACGCTGCCAGACTCCGGGTCCTAATCCAGGGCCCAGCTGCTATGTAGGTTGCTCCAGGGTGTTGAAACCACAAGTACAACTTGACACCATTGAGCCCACGGTGCTTGTCAATAATCTGTGAATTAGGTGCAGAGACTGTCACTGCAGATCATAACAGTTTCTGAAGGACTCATTACAGCCTATCGTGTCAATGATCTTCAAATTAAGGAGGGAGGGTGGGACGGGAGGGGAAAGGAGTGGGGAGAGCCTACAAAAAGGCAAGAAGGGCTGGAGGGGAGATAAAAGTCAGAGCCCCAGCTCGGAAAAAGCCTTTCAAGATTATCAGGCTAGTGATCTGAGAATTCCATTGGGATGGGTTTGGAAGCCCAACTCCATTTGAGCCAGAGCTGGAAGGGGGTGCTGGGGGTGAGCAGAAGTGGGCCCCTGGGAAGGCAGACTCCTCAGACATTCCTTTTGAGGCCAGAAGAGCTTTTGGGAGAGGGCTCCAGATATCCATGGGAGGCCTTGAGGATGCCAGCCCGCCCAAGATGGGTGTACACTTTGATTTGGAGCACTTTCCAGGACGAGCCAGAGCTGCAAATCTTTTGAAAAAAGAAAGTGGGTAATAGTTTTGTTTAGGGCTGATGTGATTATATAGGGTGATCCCCCCCCCCCCCCCGCCATGGTTTGCTTTCACCTTCTTTTCGTGCAAACAGGTAAAAGAATATCTCCCTTTTCTTTTGGTAATATTCCTGTCCCTTAAGCAGATCTAATTTATTTCACCAACTTGTTTTGGGGGTTACCAAACACCTCTGCCCTCTGAGGTAGTTGGCTTTGTTCACTTTTTGTGAGTTTCTATCATGCCTGATTATACTTCTGCAGGAAAAAGACTAAATGCCATTGCTGCAGGTTGAAATGGCCAGGATTAGGGAAACACCATCCCCCTGCTTGGGGGATTGCCGTGCAGTGAGTGAGTAGCCTGGCATGCATTGGGGTGTCACTCGTGCGCCATTTAGGTTTGTTTTTCCCACAAAAGTTGAGGTCACGACTAAATGAAATAACCACAGTTGGAGAATTTAAAACAATCATCTTTTTCCTAAAAGGAGGGTATTTCCTAGTCACTGGGAAATAGGGTTCCAATGAAGCCCCTTTCTTTGGTGTGATTAATTGCACAAGAGAGTGTGGTCAGTTGGGGAGATATGTGTGTCGACTCCCAGGCAATGCTTTAGAGGCGTGAACAGCCCATGGGTTTGCTGGGCCAGTTGCAGTTCCTGGTGATGTTTGCCAGGTCTTTGTTTTTCATTCCCTTCTCCTAATTTTTAAAATAAAAATCACAGGTTCTTTTATTACTATTTTTTCCCAGTGCAACGGAAAACCACTGGTGAAAACTTTGAAATACCAATATTTTCAGGTTGTCTTTTTTTAAAGAGATTTCTATTTTAAATAATTAGATCATTTAATGGGCACACTGTGTTTTCCCCCTGGACAACAGCTACAGAGCAGAGACAGAATTTTATGTTAAAGTAACTTGGTAATTCAGAAATGAAATGAAATTGTGGAGTGTAAATCCCCTTTTCCAGAAAACATTTGAGCTGGAACATATGAAGGATGTGCATATATATGTAATGCTATAAGCAATATGATGGTTATTATATATAGCACTCAAGACATCTACAAGTGATTATATATCACTTTTGTTGCTATAATTTGAGGAGGAAAATATATTTAGTTCTCTAACTGCTGAATTCTTTTTAAAATGTATTTATTTCATCAGTGGGAATTAGATGAAAGAGAATGAATATGAAAAGGAGTTGAATGCAGAGCAGCTCTGCATTCCTTAGGTTTCAAGGGTCCTTACAGCTCTTGAGTGAAATTATTTGGTGAAATTGGGACTGGACTGAAATAGCATTTGTTATCACCTTGTTCATTTGTTATGTGTAATACCACTTCTAGAAATTAAAGGCAAGGCACTGAAGGGACAGACAAGAAGGAAAAATATGATTAAGCAATTTTAAATTGCCAATCTACCATGCCTCCATGTGCATGTCTATGCCTTAGTCAATAAAGAGGGATAGAGGTATATGCTTGTCTTTGTATCATCTAGAAACATTTCTTATAGTTCCTGTCAATAATCCTTCACACTTCCAAAATCTGACAAGTTTGGCAATAGGAAGAAAATGAAGGAAATGTAGATGAAAGAGCTTCCATCATTTTGAAAATTGCTTTATAAAAACTGAAGTGTCCCCTCTGGGATTTCCTGTGAGGGATCTTTTACAGTTATCTAAAGCAAATGTAGTTTGATCCCAGTACAATTCTATTCTAATTTTTGCTCTTACTTTCAATATCCTAACTTTTTCCAGTTTATGTCTTATCAATTATTTTTTGAAAATATGTAAAATATGTGAAGCTTTCGCAAGGAAAAGAAATCCTCTAATACCCTTTTTTACCTCCATTTATCTGTGTTTGTTTCACAAATCTTGGAGAACCAAGTGTTGATCATTTTGGAAGTCTTGTGGCATGTTCCAATTTGGAGTGATTGGACTGTTTTTGCAACTTAATGGGAAAAAGGAAACATTTTTTAAATTGGCTTATACCGATCTCCGTACCCTGTAATTCTGTTTTCTTGTGTTAGGGGACAAGTATCAATAAAATCTCATCTTACCAGATTGCACCGGTATTGCCCTAAACACTGGAATTTCTCTTTATTTTTGGCTTTTAAAATCAGGAAATTTCTTGGATTTCCATACTTCCCTTTTTACTTGCCTCTGACTTACCACTCTGGCTTGTTCTCTTTCACAGCAGCATGATCACTGCTCTGGTCACTTTCCGTGGAGGTGGTTGGAAGGTTAGGATCCGGAGGAAACATGACAAAAAAGGAAGAGGGAAAAAAACCAAACCTTCATTTGGCCAGATCTGGCTCCTAATACATTTAACCAGTTCCAGAATTAGAAAGCCTTTCTGTACATTTTCTTCTATTTTGCTCTCTTTTTTTTCCCCTTACATAATGAAATTAAAACTTTTGGAGCCCACAGTTGACATTTTTCAGAAAATTGAGTTATCAAGGCAGTAATTATTTCACGGGGAGATAAAACTCTCATAGCCCTAACTGTCAAATAGGGCCCTTTTCAGATTTTAATTACAAAATAAAATTAGTCTGCTCTTCCTCAGAATGGTTTGTGAGTGGTTAAACAGAGCTTTCCCCCCCAATACTGGTGGTCGTCGTCAAACTCTGCTAATTAGCAATGCTGAGAAATTCCAGTTAACAAGGACATTCTCCAGGACTCTGCAGGTTCCCTGCCGTTTGCCTTCATTTCCATAAGAAGATTAAGAGAGGAGGGGAACACACTCAAATGCAGATGCAGAAAAGAAGCGTGTTTTTTTTTAACAAGCATCATAATAGTAAGATGCTTGGCTAGTTCTCACCTAATTACTGCAAGTTAAACCTCTATTTGCCACTAAGAAGAAAAAATAAGTCTACAGTCCCCTATCCACAAAACTGTTAGTTGGCTTCAGATATAATAATTGAGGAGGGATGAGGAGGAGTTCAGGAGAAAAATATCAATGCAAAAGGTTTTTAAATAAAATTGAGCTACATTTAATCAGTTAAGGATTTTTGGCTGGGGCCTATAGTAGAACAAAATCAAATCTGAATAGCCCAGGAATTAGGCATTTTTATTCTTAATTTCTAATATTGCTCTAAAGTGTGCTGCTTTTTGCTGCCCACTCTTTATATTAAGCACTTCCAATTTTCATAAATTGTGCCAATGGCAACATTCTAAATGTTGGAAGATGAAGCACCCTCTTCCAAGTCTTATTTTGATTCCCTAGTAGTCAATGATGTGTTGTTATTAGTACTGGAACCGTCTGTTATAAACCTAAAACAGTACTGTTTCTATCATCTATTGTGATTGTTATAGTTATTATTATATTTAGGTGCCGGAGATAGTGCTGCATTGAAATAGAGTGGCCGGTGATCTGATTTTTTTAAACGCATATGTTCTAAAAAAAAAAAAAAAAAAAGTCTAATGAGAAAATTATTTCTGCTATCACCATCTTCTTTAATCTTACTTTCATAGCACATTATTATGCATAAACACCAGCCACAGTTAGTTTATTGCCTTGATAAGTACTGCAGGCTTAATTAAAATAAAGCTGTAAATAAATGCAACCAATGATAACACAATTGTACTGTATTTCCATGGCTTATTTATATCATAAAAACAATTAGCAAAAGACCTAGCCATCCCCTTTAATCTCTTAAATAAATTATTATAGAATTCAGGCACAAACACATGCATCTGAGAATGTATAAAAGCTTTTATATATTATCCCAAGGAAAAATTTGTGCTTCTTACTACTTACTACCGAGAGAGAGAGAGAGAGAGAGAGAGAGAGAGAGAGAGTAAAAACATTTGCTTCTATAACCATCTGTTATTAATATTTATTTTAATACATATATACCACCAATACCCACACCACTTCTTGGTTTTGTCTTTAAACTTAATTAGCCATAAGCTCTTCCCCCCTAGTTTTTGGAATAATGCTACTAAGCACAGACCAACACATACACAATCATAAAGTGAATGCTTGTTTTGCCCTTCGTGATGTCTGGACAATCATAATTCATTCATATGTTGAATCTCATAATTTGTACCTCATTTTTCCATGGTTTAACCTCCCACTTATCTCGAGGTTATATATGTACGTTTCTAAGTTAAGCAAATTAAATCTGACTCTTATGATTTGGTTCCATAGCTTATATGATATGTTAACTTCTCTTTTGTTTAAATTACATGTAATTAATTTGATCTTCCTCCCATCCCCTCCTGTGTTTTTTTTCTTTATTTCCAAACACCTTTTAAAGGTAAAAGCCATAGTCTTGGGAAAGCGAATCTACCAGTAGGGGGCGCACCAGCCACATCCCTGAAACCGAGACGCACTGAAAAGCCAGTCTCCAGATCCACGCAACCTTTTCTCTTTCCTAGTCTTCATGTCCGAGATTAGCTTACTATTACACCTCGAATAAACAGAAGACATTGCTTTATTTTGAAGAGTGGCATATGTATGCGTTTCGAGAAGGCCTGTTTCTTCCTTCCCAGGTTCCCAAGAACCAAAAGAAAACAAAGATAACTTAAGAGGAAAAGGAGAACTACCGGAGGGGGATGGGAGTAGGATTGGAAATGATAATTTATTAAGACAAGTCTACTGTAGAATTCTGTTTCTCAACTTTTCTGCGTTTCCAGTGAGCGAGCATACTTATCTTGAGCCTAACAAGAGCAGAAAAGCTTGGGAGGGCAGAGATTGAAGACGTTAGACTGCGGGTAATGACGGTTTATGGGAAGGTTAGTAAGGCGCAAAACAATGCAAAGTTTTGTAAGGATAATAAATGGAACGTGGCCGACAGATACTATTCAGTACATTTTCTTTGGGTGCGTAAGGGTGGATCAGGGGACGAGGGGGCGGAGAGGGTGTTACAGAAGAAAGAAAATAAGTAACCCAATGGTTTAAGCCCTTTCTAAAAAAGAAATGGCATCAGGGATTTTTTCTCCCCCCCCCCCCCTTTTGTAGTCAAGTGCATTTTAGCCACAAAGATCCCAACAAGAGAGTGGAAGGAAACTTAGACGGGGCTTTGTTTGACTGCGTGTAGCGACAACAAGAGAAACAAAACTACCTATTTGTAACGGACGTGCTGCCATTGCTCTCCGCATTGAGCGCCTACCTATTGAAATCTTTACGTCCGGACAATGGGAGAGCGGCTAAAATTACCCTCTTGGGTCCTGGGCGGGCAGGATTTCTGAGCCCCAACCCCCGCCCTCATCCCATCCGATTCCAGCCCTGACCTTGCTGGGCTCCCCCTTTTCCTAGTCCTGGCCGCCCTCTTCCTGCCCGCACTGCCTGCACCTGTGCCTGGCGAGCACCACCCAGCCTCCCAGACCTAGACCCCCCTCAGAGCTCAGCCTGCAGACCCGGGCGGACCGTCGGGGCAATGCAGTCACTTGGGGTGGGAATGCCAGGGCTGGTTCTGCTTGCGTCCTGGAAACTCTGCGTGGGAGGGAGTTTGTGTGTGCGGCCCAAATGCCACCTCCTTAGAGCCGTGGCACGCCAGGAAGTTGAGCTAACGCTTCCCCATAGCCTGCACTTCTGATCGTCCTTCGGCTGAGCTCTTTCATCCCCAGCCTCCTTTTGAAACCGGCACAACTAAAATCCTTCTTTGGGGGCGACTCAGCAGGAGGATGGGGAGAGAGAATGAGCATCCCCTTTGCACCGACTGAATGGAGCAAGGCTGTGGGAGATGTGGCTGGGGGAAGCTGACAATCTGTGGTTTCCTGCGCCTGAGCTGAGCAGGGCAGGGCAGAGCGTGGTCGCGGCAGCTCATCCAGGGCCTGCCCAGCCTCAGCTCTGCACTCGCCTTCCTTGTCCGAGCAGGACTGATTTTTAAAACAGAGCAAATTGCGTGGAAGCTAGGAGGGTTTTGAGGATAGAGCTTTCCGCCTCCTAACTGCTGGTCGGGACAGTGTGAGGAGGGGGTGAGCGAGTGCGGACAGCGGTGGAGAAAAAGGGGCCAAGGGGAGAGCGAGGCTCGGGAGAAGCGCTGGAGGGGCTGGAGTTGGAGGGAAGCGTGCGGAGGAGCGGGAGAACAATAACACACCAACTCCGGCGCTGCCTGTTTCCTGAAATACTAGTAGGACAGTCGCCCTGAACCACCCACTCTGCCCTGCCCCACCCCCACACCTTAGTGGCTTCTCGCGCCCCTTCCCCATTTCATCAGCCCGCACCAAAAAGTAAATCAGCACTAAGTTTAAAGGAAAAAATCTCAGTCTTAGTGCTGTTTACCCACTTCCTTCGAAAAGGCGTGTGGTGTGACCTGTTGCTGCGAGAAGGGATACAAAGGTTTCTCAGTGGCTGCCAGGCTGGCTGTGGGAGCCGCCTCCCCCTCCCTCCATCCCCTCCCTCCCCTCCCTCCTCCCCCCGCCTCCCCCGCGCTGCCCGCGGCGCGGCAGGCCCCGCCCCCTTTCATGCAAAACCCGGCGGCGAGGCCGCGCTCGAGTGGAGGAGCCACCGCACGCTGATTGGTCGCTGGAAATCCATTTATTCCCTGACAGCCCCCATCACATGGATGGTTGTCTATTAACTTGTTCAAAAAAGTATCAGGAGTTGTCAAGGCAGAGAAGAGTGTTTGCAAAAGGGGGAAAGTAGTTTGCTGCCTCTTTAAGACTAGGACTGAGAGAAAGAAGAGGAGAGAGAAAGAAAGGGAGAGAAGTTTGAGCCCCAGGCTTAAGCCTTTCCAAAAAATAATAACAATCATCGGCGGCGGCAGAATCGGCCAGAAGAGGAGGGAAGCGCTTTTTTTTATCCTGATTCCAGTTTGCCTCTCTCTTTTCTTCCCCCAAATTATTCTTCGTCTGATTTTCCTTGCGGAGCCCTGCGCTCCCGACACCCCCGCCCGCCTCCCTTCCTCTCCCCCCGCCCGCGGGCCCCCAAAGTCCCGGCCGGGCCGAGGGTCGGCGGCCGCCGGCGGGCCGGGCCCGCGCACAGCGCCCGCATGTACAACATGATGGAGACGGAGCTGAAGCCGCCGGGCCCGCAGCAAACTTCGGGGGGCGGCGGCGGCGGCGGCGGCAACTCCACCGCGGCGGCGGCGGCGGGCGGCAACCAGAAGAACAGCCCGGACCGCGTCAAGCGGCCCATGAACGCCTTCATGGTGTGGTCCCGCGGGCAGCGGCGCAAGATGGCCCAAGAGAACCCCAAGATGCACAACTCGGAGATCAGCAAGCGCCTGGGCGCCGAGTGGAAACTTTTGTCGGAGACGGAGAAGCGGCCGTTCATTGACGAGGCCAAGCGGCTGCGAGCGCTGCACATGAAGGAGCACCCGGATTATAAATACCGGCCCCGGCGGAAAACCAAGACGCTCATGAAGAAGGATAAGTACACGCTGCCCGGCGGGCTGCTGGCCCCGGGCGGCAACAGCATGGCGAGCGGGGTCGGGGTGGGCGCCGGCCTGGGCGCGGGCGTGAACCAGCGCATGGACAGCTACGCGCACATGAACGGCTGGAGCAACGGCAGCTACAGCATGATGCAGGACCAGCTGGGCTACCCGCAGCACCCGGGCCTCAACGCGCACGGCGCGGCGCAGATGCAGCCCATGCACCGCTACGACGTGAGCGCCCTGCAGTACAACTCCATGACCAGCTCGCAGACCTACATGAACGGCTCGCCCACCTACAGCATGTCCTACTCGCAGCAGGGTACTCCTGGCATGGCGCTGGGCTCCATGGGCTCGGTGGTCAAGTCCGAGGCCAGTTCCAGCCCCCCTGTGGTTACCTCTTCCTCCCACTCCAGGGCGCCCTGCCAGGCCGGGGACCTCCGGGACATGATCAGCATGTACCTCCCCGGCGCCGAGGTGCCGGAGCCCGCCGCCCCCAGCAGACTTCACATGTCCCAGCACTACCAGAGCGGCCCGGTGCCCGGCACGGCCATTAACGGCACACTGCCCCTCTCGCACATGTGAGGGTCGTACAGTGGACTGGAAGGGGGGATTTTTCAAAGCAAAACGAGGGGAAAATGGGAGGAGAGTACGAAGCAGCGTGGAGAAAAACCCGGTATGCTCAAAACAAAAAGTTATCACCCACAACAAATGACATCTGTCTGCAAAAGAGAACACCAATCCCATCTACATTCACAGAAAAAGCCGCGATGCCGACAAGAAAACTTTTATGAGAGATCCTGGACTTCTTTTTGGGGGACTATTTTTGTACAGAGAAAACCGGAGCGGGGGGGTGGGAGGGCGAGGAGATGGACCTTGTATAGATCTGGAGGAAAGAAAACTACGCAAAACTTTTAAAAAGTTCTAGAGATACGGTAGGAGCTTTGCAGAAAGTTTGCAAAAGTCTTTACCAGTAATATTTAGAGCTAGTCTCCAAGCGACGAAAAAAATGTTTTAATATTTGCAAGCAACTTTTGTACAGTATTTATCGAGATAAACATGGCAATCAAAATGTCCATTGTTTATAAGCTGAGAATTTGCCAAAATTTTTCAAGGAGAGGCTTCTTGCTGAATTTTGATTCTGCAGCTGAAATTTAGGGCAGTTGCAGCCGTGAAAAGAAAAAAACTATTCAGATTTGGACATTTTAATTGTTTAAAAATTGTACAAAAGGAAAAAACAAACTAGGGTATGTACTGGTAAAACTATCTCCGTGGTCTTTAAAGGGGCAAAAAAGTTTTAGATTGTACTAAATTTTTTTAACTTACTGTTAAAAGCAAAAATGGCCATGAAGGTTGACATCATTGGTAATTTATAATAGCTTTTGTTTCCCAACTTTCCATTTTGTTCAGATTTAAAAAACAACATGAAATTACTGTGTTTGAAATATTTTCTTATGGTTTGTAATATTTCTGTAAATTTATTGTGATATTTTAAGGTTCCCTCCCCCCTTTATTTTCCGTAGTTGTATTTTAAAGATTCGGCTCTGTATTATTTGAATCAGTCTGCCGAGAATCCATGTATATATTTGAACTAATACCATCCTTATAACAGGTACATTTTCAACTTAAGTTTTTACTCCATTATTGCACAGTTTGAGATAAATAAATTTTTGAAATATGGACACTGAAATTATTCTTGAGTCTTTCATTTATTTGGTTAACACTGCTTAGACATAACTCCTCAGGAAATATATGCTGTGCTCAGCCAAGAAAGCAAAATACCTAAAACCTTGGTATTCTGTTCCTGTAGCATGTGCTAATGTTAACAGCAACAAATCTGTGTCTGGATGATTAATTGAGTAAGTACTGGAAAAAATTAAAATGCTCATGTCATTTCTAAAATGGAAACTAAAGACATAGATTGTAAATTCACCCCCCTCCTTTTCTAAGCAGCATGATGGGGACTCAAACTGATTTATGCCACTTGTTGCCAGAGAGGAGTCAATTCTGAAATTTTTCGTGTAGTTTAGCAGATGGGGTATTGAGCCAAATCGGGACCAGGTTGGCTGGTTTTGTTTTCGTTTTCTTCGCAGTACAATGGCCCTTTGGAAATGTGGTTATAGGGAAAAATGCTTCTTGTATTGGAATAATTGCAAACTAGGCATGCAAAGTGCTCATCTGCTGGATGGGTGTTTGGATTACTCCAGCCCTGCTATTGTCTGAGAGGAAACAAGTGGTTTGCTTTCTTTGTTCCTTGACTTCATAAACTTTCTCCTCTACATTTTCCTGTTTAGGGGTGAGAGAAAGCGAAGAGCGTCTTGCAAAACGCCTGACTTGCCACGGCTATTATTATTATTATTTATTTTATTTTTTCCTCTCTCTCTCCCTCCACGAATTCCATTTCTTAAATTGGCAGCGCGGGTCCAAGCCTGTAGCCCCAAATCGGATAATCTCTGCAGCTGATAACAAGCAAAAGAGAAGCCAGGCAACAGACATAATAAAGAAGAAAACAACTCCGAGGTAGATATTTTACTTGTCCGATCTAATCACATGTGGAGATTATTATGCTTTTGATCTGTTAACCATGTTTTACTACTAGTAATAGAGAGGGAGGGGGAGGGAAGGGGTGGAGAAACAAGATTGGATTTGTTGTTTTCTTTTGCCCTAGGAAAGGTAAAGAAAGACTATAGTTGTCCTCAGTGAGAGCGGAGAAGTTGGGGAATCGCTATGGTCTTTGCCTTCGCGATGTTTCTGCATCACAACCGACTCGCGCTTTGGCGCAGCCGGAGAATCCTGTAAGACCGACTCCGGGACTTTTCTTCTTTATTTACTACTGACCTCGCTCAGCTTTCCCCGCCGAAGGGGACCAGGAAGCGAGAGTCAGTCAGGCATTCTTAAAAGCGTGGGTTTGCTTCCCACAGTTTCAATGGTTTTTGTGTGTGTGTGTGTGTGTCAACTTGTTACAACTTTGGAGAAGTTGAAATCCGGCAGCGCCTTCCAACCTTGAGTAAAGTACCGGCTGCAGCCACTCAGTTAGCTCATCCAGGTGGTTTGCATCTTCTCGTTTTCCAAGAAAGTATTTCTTACTCGTGCTGTTGCTAATGGTTAGTTCTGGGTTCAGCTGAGGATATCTTCATATTTTCTGTATTTTTATCTTATGTGGACTGTTTTATTTTCAGGACATATTGGTTTTTATTTATTCCTTTCTTATCCTCATTTTTAGGGTAATATTGTACTGGGAAAGGAAAATTATTATGCCAGTGCCCAATTCCAATTCTAAGCCAGGTATTTCCCCCCCTAATTAATGCAGAAACTCTAAAAGAATTTCCCCAGCCTGGCCAGCCATTGTAATGCATATATGGATTATTCACGTGGTAATGAGCACTTTCGACAGTTCTTGCTCACACGTAGGAATAAAAGAAACTTTGAATAAAGATCCCAAAGATCTTGCTCTGGGGGGCTGGGGAGGATATTCCCGGAATTTGAGCCAATCGACTATCTAAAGTGTATATACTTGAAAAATAGAGATGTATTACAAATATGTATTGGGGTTTAGAGTAATTGTACTGCATTAACCTCCCTTAAAAAAAGAAAGAAGAGCCCACAGAAGCAGACTAAAAAGAGCAACAACTTTTTGGCAAAAATTCTGAGGTTCAAATATTTTGCAAGAGGGAAGAAAGCAATGGTTGGGGAAGTTAAACTAGTTTTGAATGATTGCCACTGTCTGCATAAAACAAGAAAACTCCCATTCTCGCTCCTATCCCTCCACAGTCCCTAACCAAATAAAAGCCAAAATATATTATTTGTAAATATAAATTATTTTGACTAACTGTCCCTAAGAAAAATGATTCACGTTTCATCTTTCATTTGATTGGGTTAATTGGTTCCCCAAGATGTGCAGTTTCGTGGCTAGATTACTATTCAACATATACTATTTTAATTATAACATGATTCCCAAGAAGGGGATAAACCCTTCAACTTGCCCAGAAGTGGTCATTTTCTGACGCTGAACTTGTTCAGTTCCTTCCTTGGGATCTTATTCTGCTCACTAAAACCATTTAATTTTCAGTCTAAGGGGGTGAATTTAATGTTTTGCTAACCTATAAACTGAATAGAAATGGGCAGAAGGATGAGATTATAGTTTGTTCCCCCTGCCGTTTGTTCTCTGCCCCCAGCCCTCCCTCCATACTTTAAATAAAGAGCGTTAAAATATTTTGCTGAGCTATCGTAGATTAGCAAGGTTTCTTGCCAATGCTGGGAAGCTGGTATTACAGACGGTCCCAGGGGAAAATGGCTCACATTAACCACTAAATGAATATTTGACAAGGGCTCATTCGGAGGTATTATTACTATAAACGTGTCCCTACTGGACTTTTCAAGGGTCAAGGAGCAACGCTTCAATTAATTATTTAGTCTGCTAGTAGATTTGGTTGTAATAGCTGTACTTATTTCTAGAACCAACACATTCTTACAGTGGGAAATCTCAGGAGAATCTTCTCCATCAGCAATGCCTTGAATTGAAATACACACAGAGCCCTGGTATTCTGTAGCTGACTTTTTCATAAATCCTTTTCTTGGGCTGGAGAGTGGGGGTATAGTCTCTTTTGCTATTTCATTTACTGTTTGAGGTTTAGAAGGAAAAAAAAAACACAACAAGAACACAAGTTATCTTAATTTCTACATGCCCGGCAAGGTCTTTTAGGGCCTTGCAATTTGGGAAGGGAGGGGAGGGGTTTATTTATAAACTTTGCCTTTTCTAAGTAGATATGTCACAGGATTTCAGACTCAGGCAGGGTCTGAATTTAGAAAGGGGACACATTACTGTTTACCAATACAATTTGGGTTATTTAATGGAAGCTGAGTACTCTGAGATCTAGGAGCCTCAGAGTAAATTGGGGTACAATATAGTCCCTCCTCCTTTCCTTCCCCCCTATTGGTCTGAACACTTCCAGGTGTAGTGGGGGTTGGGGGGGGGGAGGTACTGTTCTATTCCTGCGTGTCCTCCAGGGCCCTAGTTTAAATGGTAGGGGAATGATTCTGAGAGTAAGATTCCTTAACAATAATATAAGGTGAATGAATAAGAGATAAGCTGCAAGTGTTGGGGGGGGCGGGGGGAGGGAGATGGGATGCAGTAGTTACAAACCCAATTCATTCAGCTTTTCAGAACTTTTGTTGTGGGAGCTCCATTGACGGGATTTAAGCTGCCAGTTTTCTCACATTAAAAAGAACTGATCAGTGCCTCCGGGGGACAAGAACTACTGCTTAACTGCATAGTGATGGGGTCTTCATTCAGAACCATTACAAGAAGAAAATTAAACAGCCCCTTTGTGCATACAAGGTTTACTTTCCAACTGCTAACAGTCTATAGCTAACTGCTCTGAGGTTGGAGTTTGACTGTGGTTTGTCACCTGCTAGATGGCACTGCTTATTTATTTGTTTGTTGTAATTAAAAGAGCTTTTTATATCTCTGCCCCCCCCCCCCCCTATTTCTTGCTCTTAGAGAACTTTTCAAAACAGGTCCTCATATTTGGCTTTGTGGAAACAATTTCCTTTGCCATGAGCCTTAGCAAAGACTTGAGTTAACCTTCTCCAGTACCCCTCCCACCCCCCATTATTGCCTTAAAATATTTTGCATCTCACTGTGTTATGCTGACTTTTCTTACTTTCAAAACAAAAGCTGCTTTTCAGGATGGCACTAGTGAGGTTTGGGATGGGGGTTGATGTCTTTCTTTTTTTTTTCTTTTTGACTAAAGTTGGAAGATGACTGGGTGGATTTCCTTTGGGACCTCATCTATGAGGTAGATTCCTCAAAAACAGGAGAAGGGGGAGAAATTCTTGACCTTTACTGTGGAAAATGTGACTAAAGTTTAAAGGGACACAGCCTCGGAGTTCTAGAGTAAGCAGCTACAGAAGGAACTTTCCCAAGACTGAGAAATTGCCCAAACCAGAGAATGGGTTTGGCATCTTTCATAGTTATTTTCTATTAAAAACTTTCCTGGAAACATGACCTCTGGTATCACCCAGGGAGAGTTATAACCTCTCTTCCTTCTCACGATGCTGTCCAGTTTTACAGTTCTTGTTTTCAGTTTTTGTTTTGCTTCCTGTGTCCTTTAGGAAATAATGGGCTTGGCTTTCTTATTTGGACGAGGAGACTTCTCTTTGGAAGGGTGGGTTATTAAGACAGGACCACAGTTTCCCATGGCGGAGTTCTCTTTCTGTATGCAGGTCGAGATGGATTTTGTTTTGGGTGTGCTTTTTTTTTCTTTTTTCTTTTTTTTATTGATTCCTTGAACAGTGTACTCCCTTTCTCTTCAAAAGCAAATAGAAGGCCCTTTTCTTTCAGGATGCAAAGGTGTTTTGCTGCTTTGGGACTTTGGGACTTGAGATGCTTGCTGTACTTTGCAAAGAAGTGTCAGTTGATTTAAAAGCTCCAAGGAGTCATTCGTGCCATTACTCTCGCCTGCCTGCATGTACAGAATGAAATGTGCAGTATTAGCAAAGATTTCGGTTCTCCGGACTATCACTTGCCTCCCTCCCTGGGCTTGAGTGCTGGGCTCAGGACCGTGAGCACGGGGCCTCCCACCCGCCTGCGAGGAGTGCACCGCCCTGGGGAGTGCACCCCGCCCAGCGCCCGGAGCAAAAGCTCCTGCAGATGGAAGCTGAGGCGCTGAGGCCGGCAAGTGCGGAGCCATGGCGCTGACGTCACCGCGGCCCTGACCAAGGCCCCGTGCAGCTCCCTGAGAATGGTTTGCGTAGGGCTCAAGCTCTCTCCTCCCGAACCCTTCCCAAAGGGCCGGATTTCTTCTCTTAGCTCTGGCGGTCCCGCGTCGGACGAGTCTGGAAAGTCATCCAAGGTATTGTGGGCCCTCAGCCCTCCAGAGGCCTCTACCTCCAGCACCCCAGCCCCAGCCCCAGCCTCCTCTACGCTGACCTTGTGACTCTGAAGTAGTTTTAGGACTCAGACTTCCCAAAGCAGGTGTTGTCCAACCTAAGTCCTGGATCCTCTTGCCTCCTCCCCTCCCCCCGCCCCCCATACAAGGCCTTTACTTTTAAGGGGTTGTTTGTCCCTGTTTGGGGCCAAGGCTCAGCATTAGCAATCTAGCTCCTAGACACCAGAGACCTCGGATTGGTGTGGCTGGGCTTCCTGGGATTGGACCTCTCTTGGATGTAGGATCCGGGCAGACTCTTCACTTTCTCATTCGTAAAACAGGGATCAGACATATAATGCAGAGAAGATGAATGCAAAGCCCCTGACAAAATATAAGATTTAATTGATAGGTATTACGTTTCTTACTGTCTAGTGTAGTTAGTTGGTAGGGAAGGGAAGAGATTCTCACTTGAGACGCCAGAGATCAATACAGAAACTTGAGTCCTTCCTCTACCTTCTGGTCTTAGGTAGTGAAATGAAGCTCATTCAGACCCCTCTTCCTTTCACAGTACCCCTCCTGGCTTAGGCTTTGCCTAGGAAGTTACCCTGCAAACTTGCCACCCCTGGGCATCTTCCTGAAGGGAGGGATGCCGGCATTCCAGGCAGAAGCAGCCCCCACCCACGGAAAGCAGAAAAAATAATTACTGTATTAAAAGGAGCGGTGAATTCTTCCCGAGGGTTCTTATCGCTGGCGGCCAGGCCAGAAGCGGGACTGCGCCCCCACCCCCACCTCGTGACGTCAGGGTCTACAGGGCCTCGGGGATAAAGTAATTCGTTTGAGTGTTCCAGAAAGGGCAATCCCCAGAAAGGGCAATCCGAACACTTGCAGGGAGAGGCCAGTAGAGCGGGTCTCCATCCCCCCTATCCAGCCTCAGCCTGCGAGGCTGCGGAGGCGCTCGACCCCCGGAGCATAACCAAACAGAAATCTTCAGTGCGCGCACGTTCACGCACAAACACCCAGCACCGCGGCGCCTGAGCGCCCAGGCGGGCCCTTCTTCCATGTATATATTTAAAGTTACTCCATTTGCTAGCTAGAGTTCGTTGTCAAGTCTAAAAGAGTTTTTGTTTGTTTTGTTTTGCGACGCTAAACAAATTCCACCGAGAGCCTTTACAAAGTACACCGCAGCTTGCTTGCATTTGGCCCTGCGGGAGTTTCAGCGGTGGATTAAGAATTCGACTTCCAAGAGTTTTCTGTTTCTGATATGGAGTCATGGTTAGGACAGTTGCTTCTGGCTCTGGCCATTTCCATTTTCTCTCCACCCCGCCCCTCCTAATAATTTGTATAGCTTTTTATAATCTTTTTTAGGTCTGGGTTCCAAAGAGTTCTCTCAACTCCCTGGGACCACGGTTTAAACTTTAGATAAGAAGAAAGACAGTTGGTCCATGGACTGTAAAACGGATAGAATTATTTGGTGGTGGAAAGCGCCTCGTCATTTGTAGCAGGTGCGCTCCCCAAGTTTGCTTTACAGAAATTTAACTCACTGCATATCCTTCCAGTGGGAGGGGTCTTGGGGACCATCTAATAGACTAGTGGTTTCTGAGAATTAGCCAATATTTCACATGCAGATAGTGTAGCATCAACTCACACCCAGGTGCATTTGACTATCACACTTAACAGCTCAAATCCAGGTTATTGCATAGCTTTACAGTTAATAAGTTTGAAATGCTAAGTGGCAAACCTGTGTTCTGCTCAAAGCCTTCTTCCCTTCTTTTTCCCCTTCCTCCCACCTCCAAGAAAAAATATCTTAGAACCAAGTTTCCCTTGTGAGAGTTTGTTCACCCCAATTTCTGTTAAACTACACTAGCACTCTCCTCAGCTTTCTAAACACTCTCATCAGCTCTGTGAAATGGTGCAAAAAACATCTTGGAAGCTAAGATGGCAAAACAAACTTGAACATATGGAGGAAGACTTCATTGTTGGGAAATGTGTTTAAATGTTTAGCTCACACTTCAGCCTCCATGCCTCCCTTACCACCATCTCTTGCTTTGCTCATTGGGGGGGGGGGAGGGGGGTCTGACTCTCGGGTACCCCACCTCTATTAGCAAGCTGTTTCACCAGCATAAATTATGAGTGCATTTCAAACCGGCCCTTCTGATAAGATAAATCAGGGGCTTTTCTCTTTTGCATGTTTCTAGTATCATTAACATTGAAACTTCTCTCTGAGCAGTGTCTCTCTGCAAACTTACTATCCCTGAGTAAACTATGGAGGTATGTTTTCAATAGGAAAAACATCAGGTAATCTTTTTTTATTTTTTCAAGAACCCTTACAAGTTAAGGATACAAAATATTTCATGGTTGGTCATGTGAGCTTCCAAATTAGCTGCATATAAAGTATTTTAAGATTTTTTTTTTTTTTTTGGCTGTCACTGTCTGGCAATACTCATTTGTGTGTGTGTGTTGGTTTGAAAAGCAGGAAGAAATGTAATGAATTGAGTGCTGTCAGAGATGTCTTCTGTTTGAACAATCTGCGATGGGCTGAATGGCAGGGACTCCCTCATCCAGTGCAGGTGCAGTAGAGCTGGGGAAAGGGGGAGGGGGGCTCCCTCTGTTCAGTCAAAAAGCACCATTCTCCACAATAGACCACACACTGACAGCCAGCGTGACATCAACTCACACTTTCATACCCCCAGCCCCCCATCCATAGTTCTGAGTTCACAAAGTGGCCATACAGTAGCCTTGGTTAGGTTCCTTTAATGAACATTTTGTGGCTCCTATGACCAACATTGAAATCTGCTGAGCCCTGGAGGAACAACTAGATTTTTGATCATGAGCTCCCAATCACAATGTATAACTATACATATTTACAGTGAATCTGGTCTCTCCACTCTCTCCCCAGACCAATGCCCACAACAGACCCCCGATGGTCTGAAAACTTTGAGGTAAAAGTTCCTCTAAGACTCACTTGGGTTCCAAGGCAGCATTTTCTCATGTCCCGAACAGGAAAGGAGAGAAGGAACAAATTCATGAATTTACTTAAACTTAAAAGGACGTCTAGTATTTTATTATGCTGCGTGAGAGGCTTAATCCTGTAAATGAACAGACATTAATCTTGTGGAGTGGATTCTGTCCCCTTTTGAATCGGTCTTACCGGGGAGAGAGGTGGGAGATAGAGAAGGGGGTTAGGAAAGGCAGGAACTGTTTTAAAACTGGACAAAGATGCGACCCACGCTTTGGCTGCCCCACCGCGGCAAGGGCCGGACCTTCCGAAGATTTCATTTTACATTTGTTTAAACTCCGGCCTGGTTGCCTCCGTTTTAAATGGAATTATTCAAGGGAGGGAACGGTACTAGAGAAACTATTCTAGTCAATTCTTCCCCCTCTTCTCCCCGCCCCCCCAGGTCCCACCCTTACTCCGCCACCCCAGCCCGGCCCTACTCCTCTCCGCCCCCACCCTCTTTGCCGCTTCTTAGTCTGAGATCTGAACAGTCAGTAGAAATGGGGGGAGGAGCGAGGAAAAGGCCGCGGGCAAAGACAGTTCCCCGGCGCTGCCCCGCGGGTGAGCTCGCCACGGCCCTGCTGCCACTGGTTGGTTTCCCTCTGAGCCGATACTTGCTGGAGCTCGTGCCAAGGAAAATTGCTCCCCGTTTGCTTACTTCCAAAAAAACAAAACAAAAAAAGAACACAACAAAGTAACGATACATTTTTCATCGCGACAACAAAAATATCAACTTTCTAGTCTTCGGAGTGAAATCTTTATCATTTGCCTAAATATTGGCCTGTGAGTGGGGGGTGGGGTGAGAATGGGGTGACCTCCCAGAGCAGCGGCCAAGATTCTTCCTACCCCCCGGGGTGGAGGCCGGGGGTGTGGGCTCTGGCAGGGCAAGGGGATTTGGTATGCAGGCCAAATGAGGGCCACGTTATTTAAAACCTCAAAAAAAACACAGGAAGAGATGGATCTTACCATATCCGTGGAGCCCTTTGCTTGTGACTGAATTGCCGGGTGGCCTGCCTTGAGTATGCCTACGGTGCCTACTAAAGTCTGGGCCTAGGGCAAGAGGCGCCTCCCTCCCCTCGACCCGCTGCTACTTGATAGCTGCCTCGTCTTCCGGCAGGTACACACCCACAATTAATCTTTCTTATTAAAGCCTCCATTCTGTACCCAAGGGGCGACTCAAACCTATTTAGATTTCCTTGGTTGGCTGCACAAATTTAAGTGGGCAAAGAGTTATAAACCTAATAACAGAGGGCGAGAGAGAGTGATTTGAGTCTAGAAGAGCTGGGATTCACTAGGGGTGTAAGGATGCTGCGGGCCTTTCCCGCCCCGGTCCCCCGCCTCGGGGTGCACGCCAGGCTCGGGAACAGGCAGGGACCCTCCCGCGCGCTCGCCGCACTCCACCTTCTTGCACACCTCCTCCCCTGCCCTGCCGCGCCCAGGTATACTTGCAGGGAGCTCCGGATTTCTGGTAAACCCCTCCCAGAGAGGCGGAATTCGCAGAGCATCCCAAACCAGGGGATTTCCAGGGACCCGGAGAAGGTTTGCATTGTTGGCGATTAATTGAGAATAATTAACACTGGAGACCGTTAATCACCACTTTGCTGCTCTCGTCCTCCTTTCGGGGCTGCGGCGCCTGCCTCCCTCGCTCGGGCTGCGGGCGCGAGTGGGTTCGCTGGTGAAAGTGAAGACGTCGTGGTAGCTGTCACCCAGTTCGGCTGTACTTTCTGAAACGCTCGCATATTGTTTGATTACTAATTTGAGTTAATATGATCTTTATGGCAACATAACAGTGGATAATTGGCCTTTTTTCCTGAACAACAATGTAAATCACAATCGCTTTATTATTTAATAACGTCAAACGCTTCGTTGGATTGGCCCCGACCGGGAAGACCTTTTCTTTCTAGACAGTGTTGTGGAGGAAGAACAATGAAGATCTAATTGTGGAGATTTCATAAGTTGGCTCCCGTAAATGAACAGCTCAGATAGGGAAGTTGCAGCAGATGTGGGCACTGCTCGCGTAGAAACCTACCCCCACCCTCCCACACGCAGCCCAAACACTCGATTGGAGGTTTTTTGTGGTGGCGGTGGTGGTGGTGGTCCTCAGATCCTAGCAACCACCTAAATCTCCCAGTAGCAATTAGAGCGTTTATAGGGCTTGCTCGTCAGCCCTTTCTATTGCCGGTTCAGCATTAAGGCATGGAGTCCGCACACCAAATTAGCGCAACTCCCAGAGCCACAACTACTAACGCGCCCCTCCGGCCCCTTTGGTTATTGGGCATGGAGAGCTTCGGCCTGGGGCTCTTAAAAAGTCTTCTTTTGTTTTGATTTGCTTTTTAAAACCGAGTCAACCCACGTAGTGCCTTGGCATATACTTGTTTCAGGCAGTTTTGCAAGGGACCCGAGCCATTATTTTGCAAATGCCTGGAAGAGCAGAGGAAACCTAGAGACCCCTCAAATGCAGACGACAACGCTTGGAGGGAATGGGTCCCCACTGAGCGAATGACATTGGTCCCCAAAGCCTCCATCCTAACGGTTTCTTGTCGCGGCTCTGGCTGTCGCTGGGGGACCGCTGTACCTGGAACCCTAAGATTAGTCCTTTGCAAATGAATCCCCGCCATTTGGAATTCGGGTCATGGAGAGGGAGGCTCGGAATCTGCAGCGGGTTTTGTTTTTGCCTGTGCCCGCCTCTCCATTTGATTCAACTTCTACTGTCTGTCGGGAGACAGCCATCCGCTGCCCCCCACCCGTCGCTTCCAAGACAAACAGGAGGTGCGAAATGCTGCGCCTGCACACGCGCCCTCGAGGCCCCTCTCCCCTCACCCCGCGCGCGCCGACGGCGCCGCTGCCTTCCGCTGGGCTGGACACGTCCCCCCTCTCTTCCCAGCCGTGTTTTCAAACCATCGCCTCGACGGTTCTAGAGTCATGTTCACATTTTCGGTCACCTTCCAACTTCTTTCCGGTCCACTCTCTCCCTTTTTGAGAACCTGAAAAGTAACAAGGGAAAAAGAGTGGAGGAATTGAGAGAAGGCAGTGGATTTTCAAAACTCACCCCCCCCCCCCAGCCCCGTCCCCACCTCCACCCCTGGTGAAAGTGTATTTTACCAAAGGAGCGCCCTGGGAAACTCCCTAGCAGGAGTTGGGCGCAGTGTTATTCTTCTCCAAGGGCCGGCCGGCCTCCCCGCCCCCGCTGGACAATGCGCGCTTTGAGGCTCGGTGGCCTGCAGGCAGCGGGAGACCAGGGCACTGGGCGGCTTCCCTCCGAGGGCCCCCGCAGCTGGAAAGGGGGGGGGGAGGGGCGCCGGGCAGGGAGCAGAGCTGGGTAAGCGGGCAGCGCGGGAAGAAAAACCGTAGAAGTACAATTTTCCGCCCCCTGCCCTCCACAGTCAGGCCAGCAGGACCTGGGCCTGGGCGGCAGGAAAGGGGGATGTGAGAGATTTTGCGTTTGCTTGCTTTCTTATACCCGCCCCTCCCCCCAACCCAAACATTGTATCTCAACACAGAATTATGCCTTCTAGATTTCCCAGCCTCCTAGCCCTCAACCAGAGGCCAGCTGCTCAAGAGTTGATACTATCTCAACCCTGGGGCCGCCAGTATTCTCAACGCCACCCCCCCCACTCCCCACTCCCGCCTTCGAGGTGCCACGCTACGGGAAGAGTCTCCTGGCTAGGCGCTCTGGGGCAGTACTTTCTAGTTTGTTGGGTTTGGGTTTTATTTTTTGTTTTCCCCCCAAAGAGAACACCACCGCCCTCCCCTCCAGGCAGCCTCGAGGACAGGACCTTTGAGATCCGCAGACCTCTCAGAGGGTTACCATCTCGGTGGAAGGATTTGTCTGATGTTTTAAAACGTGTACCAGACGGAGCGTCAGAGCCACGTGCTGTGCCTTCGAAAGGCCGCCGCGAGCCCCGGCTTTCAGAGCCGCGGAAACCGGGGCCGGCGTGGAGGGGACGAGGAAGCCGCCGGCTGGCGTCCGGGCCCGCGCCGCAGGACTGGCTGCCGCGCCGAGTGAAACGAATTATCTGGAGCGTGTTTGATCTGAGGCCCTGTAGTCAGCCCGGGCTTTATTTGTTTGTTTGTAATCTCATATTTAGCTAGCTGCGACGGCGGCAGCCTGAGAGAATGGACGGGATGGAGGAGGGGGCTGCGCGGTAACCACACCCCTTCCTAATGAGTGATTTCCATATGTGCGCCTCCGGCACCCAGCGCCCTCCTTTCCCCGACGCTGCGGCGCTCGTGCGTCTTGCGCAGCGCAGACGCCTCCGCTCTGGATTGAAATGAAAAAGCTCGCGGTGGGAGCAGAAAATTGGTCTATTGATACATTTGCTCTGAGTGTTGATCTTGGCATCCCCGGCAGTGGGTTCTTTCTCCCCCGCCCCCAAATGGAGCACACAAGGATTGCTCAGGGATCGCGGACACCCAGGCAGGCAGCAGTCAGAAACAGCCATGCCTACCCCTTCCCCGCCCCCAGTTGTCCGACCTCCACGGTTCTTTCTTTTTACCCAACATCAGCTTTTTTTTTTTTTTTTCTCCTCTCCCTCTCTCTCTCCAGGTGAGGACCGTGAGGCGCAGGGTCGTCCTAGCAAGGGGGGTGGGAGGAGAGGGATATAATCCCAAACGAATGAACCAAAAGTGAAAGTTTCCAACTAGATCCCGGTCCTGTTCAAGAAAAATGCAATCCGTCCTGCACCCGAGGAAGAGTGCTGGTCCGAGTGTGTGCACGGAGGGGCGAGAACTGAGGTTGTGAGATGGTGTCTGTGGTCTGAGTCGGTGAAAAGTTGTGGCAGACAGCGAAGTTTTGGAAGAGTCCTCAATAGACAACTAGAGGCACGTTTCAGCGGCTTCTAACCTGGTTTCCTGTACATTTTTGTGGTGGTGGTTCTGTTCGGGAAAACTGGAGAAACAGACTTACAATTACTCACCTCCCTCTTACCCACACCACACCATCCTCCTAACCTCGCCCTGCGCACTAGGCTGTGGGCTCCGGTTTGAGCTCCAAAATAGCTTGCTTGTCAACTGCGAGCTGTAGGTATATCAAAGTGAACTCTCCCAAGCAACTCTTGTCTAGAAGCTGGGAAGAAGCTTGAGCAGCTCCCTTTAATGATGATTTGTAGCTCGGCGAGGGGCACGGACAGCAAACACCCCGCAGGTGTGTGCCGTAACACCACCATCCGGACTTGAATGTAGATTACTCTGCCCATCGTTTGATCGGCCCTTTGAAACCCTTTACAATTGCCTGTGACGAACGGCCAGTCTTAGTTTTTCTCCGAATAATGCCTTGAGGGTAAGTCCTCTGGGCTTTTAAAGAGCTCCAGTATTTTTTCTTTTTTTAAGGAAAAAAAAAAAAAGAAGAAGAAAAACGTTCGATTTCAGTTTAGACCTAGTCAACTTTTTGTCACTAACGGGCATCATTCAAGCCATTCAATACTTAATGACCGTTACCTTTGCTGTCCTCCCAGAAGCCATATAGCTACACAATGCATTAATAAAAAGGAGAGCAAATATGAATTTTGTTTTCTTTAGTTCCAAACTGCCCTGTTTACGTGGGTGTTTGTTTATAAGCATGCCTTATTATTATCGATGCCATTGCTAATCTTGTTCTAATGCCTTCTCTGAATTATATCTGTTCGGTCAAGTGGGAGTTTAACTTAAACACTGAGGCTTTCTAAAGTAAAACTCTGGAGTTTAACCCCCCCCCCCACAACACCTTCCCACCAACCCCCATCACCAAAATGAAAAAAAAAAGGTGGTGCTGTTCACCCTTTAATATTTACTTAGAGTGTTTACATACGGGGAGGAGAATGAACTTTTGTCTGAAACGTGCAACAAGCGGCACTTTGATTTCATAAAATAAATGTCAACAATTGCAAGAGCTTATCACACTAGGGTAGGGGGTGGAGGGTGGGAGTGCAGTTGAATTAAAGGCCCATTTCTGCCACTTCAGACTACAAAGGGTTACACATAAATAAGTGCCACATTTGCCTATTGCAAAAGTTTTCTCAGTGCTTTCTAAGTCACAACGGGGGGGGGGGGGAAGCTGTCGTTTATTATCCGGCTCTGGGCAGGAGCAGACCCCAGTACCAAGAGGCTCTTAGCTTTGGCCGGCAGAAAAGGGGCAGCCTTTCAACAGCAGCCCCCTTTGTTCTCCCCATCTCTTTCCCAATTTCAAGCTTCACTTGCACATCCCAAGTTTGTGTGTTAATGACGCTATTACCATCTGGCTCGCCCTACTTTCCAAAAGATATAAATCTCCTAGCTCCATTGCCCGCATTATCATTTAAGTGCCACCATAGCCAGAAGAAAAAGATGCTTTCAAGACTCCAGATTCTCTTGCACTGACTACCCCTGACATGAATCTTCCACTATATTTATAGACTATACATTGGGTGCAGGAGAGCTCCTTGACACGACTGATTTCCCCAGAGCTGTGCCTGGGAGCCAAGGCAGACACGATTCTGGGAGAAAGGAAGGCTTCAAATGAATTTCTCCTTAAATATTTTTGTTTTGTTTGCAGCAGGCAGTTAGTAAGCCTCGACATATGTTTACATGCCTCCCTTCCTTTCTACCTCTTAGCTTTGTAAAAGTGGTGGTACAACTCCCAGATATTCAAGATGTGCCACTTCCCAAACCCTGTTTGGAGCAGGCGGCGAGATTGGTCTCTCTGTAGGAGTGGGGGCAAGGGTGAAGGGAAATTAAAAGAGCCCCGTGAGGCAAACTTTTGGGAACTGGGCCAACTGCATCCCTTCTCTTCCACCCTCACTGTACAGATGTGTACATGTGGGATTTACACACTGCTGGCTGTAGCTCTAGATCCACTTCTCTCTATTCTTTCCTGAGTAATCGGTGATTTGTGTGTTTTGAGTGCAACAGCTGAGAAACGACAACAAAAAGAACTGGGCTGGCTTGTGAATGGCTCCACAATGACTTCATTTATCTGGCCAGGTCTGAGTGAATTGAGCAGAACAGAGTCTAGGCGTGGGCTTTTGGTCCAGGGCCCTAGCTCATGTGAACAGCTAATGTCCCTTTGAGGGCTTCTACTGTTTGTGGCCCTCGTCTGCCCTGTCTAGGCACCCCTTTCTCCTGGTGATGCTCTCTCTCCTTCCCAGAGCTACCTTCAGAGGTGAGCTCCACTAAGATAAGCCAACCTAACAGGTTGGAAGAAGAATTGGAAAGGTAAATTGCCCAGGTGCCTAAGAGAAGCTCTTAAAATCACCAGCATGTAAGCAAACCTCTCTTCTCTCTTGAAAAATAATCTTGTCAGACAGGGGAAAAATAATCTTTAATGAAATACATTGTTTTTCACAATGGAAAAAAATCACATGTTAAATACAGTATTCCAAATACTTGGAACTGAGAGGGTACCTAAACGGTGATTAATTTATATCGCACCAGTGTACCTGTTTTCATGCCAAAGGCACTTTTTTCTTTCCAGTTAAATTTCCTGCTTTTCCTCCCAAATTCTAGAAGGATCTTGTTTAGAAATGTGTATCCCTACTTTTTCCTTTTGAGAATATTGATTTGATATGAACAAACTGTAGAGGATATACCATTTAAGTAAGATGCACTTTTAATCACTGATCATTAAAATGGTTATGTTAAATATACTCAATTACATGCATGAGTTAACTCTAACAGTACTTTCTATTCTCCCAGCTGCTCACGTATTCCTTAACGATAGTCTGCAGTAGAAACTTGATTATGCTGAATTCATACATTTCGATGGATTTCATCAGCCTAATTAATGCCTCAGTGTGGTCCTGGGGTCTGAATGAACCCTTTACTACATTTGAGGTTAAAGGCAGTGTTGGAATGTAGGTTTTTCTTTCTTAGTCACTCAGGAGGTACTTTACGATTCCACTAAGCAAGGTAGATAGCGATTGTTAAACAGAAAGACTATGCAAAACAAGGAACCCGATCCCAATGGCAGAAAAATGAGGCTAATTCTTCATCCTTCCTACCCCATCAATATTTTTGGATTCGATACACAATCTCCAAATAGTAAAAAGGAAAGTACTACCTCTCCTTCATACCTTAAAACTACACTGAAAAGGAAAACTTGAAATAGATTTACAACTGGTGGCGAAAGAGAGTTCCATGAACTCATCCAGGCTGTTCCTGATCCCTTTCTTTCTCCTGCTCCCATAACTTTCAGACGTACTGTCTCCGTCCATTTCAACTTTCATCTTTCCCAAGGAAGCAGTGGGGGCCAGTATTCATGAGAAACTCCAGTCACTCCCTCCTCACCCTTGTGGGTGACTGCATTCAATCTTTTCAGGTGTAAATTAACATCTGAATACATTTCAACCTTACTGACCTTTACTGCCACCACCATCCCGGCTTCTGCAGAGTTGCCGCTAATCTGCACCTCCACCACTGGCAGGGCAGACTGAGGTCGGATTTCCCAAACCCCACCCCCAACAAAAGCACCCCAAAGTGCTTATATTGCCTGTGATGGGCGTCTTGATATTTGCCCACGTCCAATGAGACACCTGTGGAAGAATATCATTTAAGACACATTTTCTTGGTGGTCAAGGGAAGAAGAGTACAGAAAAAGGAAGGAAAAAAAGAGATGGAGGCATCCTGGTTCCTTAAGAAATGTCCCAACTTGAGCCAGGTGAAACTTAAAACTTTTACCTCCTGTTGAGTTCCCAAAGACAAAGTAGTTACCTCCCCCATCTCCACCCCCGCCCCCCCCCCCCCCCGCAGAAACTCCCTCAAGCAGGGACTCCTGGGACCCAGATTCTGGTCGTTAAAGTAGCGGGGGCAACTTCATGCCCCGACATTGATCTGATGGAACAGGAAGCGTTTCAGATCTATAACCAAATTACCACCTTGGAACTTTGTGCTTGTTATGCTAATGTAATGACTTTCTGCAGTAAGAGTATATTTCCAGGGTTGGAAATTAGCTTTTTAGAATGCTTTGTGTAATGACAGACATTAGACAGGAAAGACAAATGTGCCAGCAATAGTGGCACAATACTCCTGGCAAACACCCTGGGCTATTTCAACAGATAAATGGAGACCCAGAGATGTTTGTAAAATTAAGCTGAGAGCGAGCTGGGGGAACTGGGTAAGAAGCAGCTGCTGACAGCCAGACCATTGCAGTGGGGAAGACACGCTGCCACCCTCGCCTGTTCTCTGAGGCCTACTTGAGTAGCAGCATAGTGCATTGCTTCGTCCCTGGGGGTGGCTGCTTAGCGAGAAAGAAAAAGGATAGAAGTGTTTCATATATACCCCTGCCCATGGTCTGTGAGCCTAGCAGTTAACTTTAGCTCATGGTTTGTTACCTCTTAAGTTTAGATTGCAGAGAGTAAGGGAGAGAAATACTTCCTGGGGGAGGAGGGGTACTGGTAGGTATATGCAAGTATAGAGAAAAATGAAAAACTTTGGTTTTACAGCCATATGGTGGAGTTGTCTAGTACATCTCCTATGTCCAGTGTATTGTGTGATCAAGAATTCAGGCAAATCCATCTGAAACTAATACAAAATAATACTGAATGTAAACTGTAATTGAAAAAAAATTTTTTTATGAATTCAGGCAAATCCTCACATTTGTGGTGTTGACCTCATGTGGTTTATGTCTTGGGAATCAAGGGTGAGATCGTTTAATGCACCGTATTTCTAAAAAATATAAGACTCTTTAGTGTATAGGGCTGGGATGGGGTTAGTCATTTCCCATCGTTGTAAACAAGGTCAATTCATACACTGATAAATTATCCAAGAAGAGAACTCTTTTCATCAGTTATCTGCCCTTGATGGACATAAGAGCAAAGTCACAGCCTGGCTATTGTGTGCCTGGTCCTGCCCCTCCCCTTCCCCTGCTCCTGCTGTTCCTGCATACCCTGGACAGTTACTTCGGAAATGAGTGACTTGGTTCCTGGATGCATTTTCACCCCTTCTGCGTGACGCAGGTTCCACATGTCAACCTGCAGCTATGGAGAAGCCTGTGAACTATGATAATGGGTAAACTCCACTGTGTTCACAGTCTTGTTTGGGGCTAGAGCAAGGTTGCCAAGACATAGTCTGAATGAGTTGGGGGCTTCTGAGATGTAAAATGAGGCCAGTTTGAAAGGTTGGCACTGAGTGCCAAGCTTTTTATAATAGCCCACGTTGTCTCATTTTCTTCTCGAGTTGAATAGGAGCAAAATACCTGGCTTGATGCAGTGGTTCTTGATGACAAATGAACTAATTAGAGTTTCTTAGTGCAGCCCAAGATCTCAGCGATGGTAGATGTGGGAAATGCAAGCTCCAACCACTTTAGATTTAGGAAAGACAAGTTTTATGCGTCCATGCCTTAAAGTTATAAACTGAATTTGTCTCACCTAGCTTGCTACTATCTAACCCCCTCTATAATTTTTCGTACAAATGGGTCCAGCTAGGCCAGGGGTAACTAATATTTAATACATCGACTCACTGACAGAGCAAATTCATGAACCAGATTACCTTTCACCTTTGGTATGTAAATGATTGGTAGCATGCCACGGTCATGAGGCTTTTTAGCAAGGCTCTTCTGAGATAAATTAACATAATCTAATCTACCAAAAAAAAAAAAAAAGGTAAATTCCACAGTAGGTCTGCCCAGTATCACCCTTTTTTAAAAAATGCCCTCGGTGAAACAAGTCATTGACTTTAAAGTACAGAGTAGTACATCATAGAGAAAAGGGGAGAGAGAATACAGATAAGGAAGCATTACTTCTTCTTCATGCTCTGGTATGATACGGCAGCATTTGTATGTGGCAGATTGTAGAGAGAAGGCTGAGAGTGCAACAAGAGACAGTGACATTGAGGCAGAGAAACAGCTTGCTGGAGGTTTATGGGGTCATGTTACTGGTGATAAGATGCCATTCACTGACTTACTTTTGAGCTAGAGGATTTATATACTGCGGAAATCCTGGTTGCATTGATGGGAATGGCCTAGGACTACAAAGGATTGGTTTTGAAATCATTGGACATTTAGTTGCAACTCCAAAACCCAAATCTGAATTGCTTATTGGATTTGGGGAGGAAAAGGCCTAATTTGAAATCCTGTCATAAACTTTATGAGAGCTAACAAATTTAGATGAACTTAGAAATAGCTTCGAATTCCAGCTCTCTATACTGTTGTGATACTGCTTGTTTATGGGAGGAAAAGGGAAGCGAGTACCTGGTCTCTAACTAGGAGAGAAGCCTATTTGCAATATCTCAGCAGATCTCAGCAGGTCGGTCCTCAGCGGATCGTAGAGACCTTGAACATTGAAGCCGGCTGGGTAGTTCTGGTCTCATGTCATCCAAACATCACATTTTTCAAACTCAGAAATGCCAGATCGAGTTATTTCTGTGGCAAAGGGTTGCTTAGGATCCGTGATAGCTGAATTTTTCCTATGTATTATATGACATTGCAGTTCATTTATAGAGTTCAGGGAAATGAGAAAAGCCTCTAGTTTAATGAGAAGACCCTTAATTCAAGTGCTGTGTTGTATTTAAATGCAGAAATTAAATTCAAGTTGGAGAAAGTGGAAGAGTGAATTAAATTCTGAAGCCAAACATTTGTAGCTAAATCAACCTCCCAGGAGGGCTGTGACTGATAATTTAATGTGAAGCCTCGTCATTAGGTAACTGGATTTGTAAGACATGCAAGACACCATATCTTACACAAAACATTCATATTTAGATCAATGTATGTGTTTAAAGTTGTTCCTAAGCATGGAACAGAGTGCAGAACCTCGGAATCTCAGAGGGAAGGCAGGGGAGAATGGCTGGGTGGGAGGTAATCAACCAAAGACCTTGTATGCATATATGCATAACCCATGGACACAGACAATAGGGTGGTGAAGGTCTGGGGGAGGGGCTGGAAGGGGTTAATGGGGAAAAACAGGAGACACATGTAGTACTTTCAACAATAAAGATTAAAAATAAATAAAATAACAACAATAATAAAGTTGTTCCTAAACTTAAAACAGAGTGAGAACAAAATGTAAAAAACAAATCAAAGGTCACTCTTGTGAATGTGGGGAAGGGAGAAGGGGAGGGAAGAGGGCAGGGCTGTTTATAGAGGTGCTAACCTGAAAATACTTTGAGAAGTCTTTTTCAGATTTATCAAGTTCTGAAATTATTTAATACGCATGCATTCTTCTAAAGCATCTGCAGGTAAAAAAAAATCATTATTTATCTTGAGCATCAAATCCTAATAATTTTCTGTGTCGCAGGATACAGACAGGCATGCAGAAGTAACTAGATGCCCAGCACATGCCAAGGTCTTGTGGGCCCATTATTTCAAACAAAAAGAAATGTGGGTACCATGACTGTAAATCAAGGGCCCTCGAGCCCACATACAGGCACACCCAAAAGGTTTAATTGGAGAACTGGAAAGAGAGAGGCTCCTAGGTGCAGTCTGTGTAACAGGAAGAAAAAGAAGCTGGTAGGCACCCTGCAGTGCCCCCACTGAGTACATTCCCTTGTGGGGCAGGGTGTGGCTTGTGGGGGGCACCACTGAGAAGGCCCTGCCCACCCCTTCTTGCATCTGCTTCTTTATTGCCTGCAAGCCACCCAGCATGTGGAAGGCTGGATCCTTGACAATTTGTCAGCCAGAATTTGTCACTGGCAATAACTTATTGTGAAGTTTTACTCTGGGGCACCTGAGTTTAGGAGGCTGGCATTATCCTATGGCTTCTCATTTAGACACAGCCCAGGTAGGCAGAAGAAGGAAAAGGGACATGAACCCAACCACAGTCACTCCACACAAACCATGGGGACCCAGCGGAGAAACTGGTTCCTTTTCCAGCAAAACTCTCCCTTCCTTTTGAGGCCCTTCACAGCCTCGTTGCCCAGGCTTGGCCATCTGTTCCTTGTGGGTGAGACACGTAGGAGAGAGGACTTCCATAGTCCCCCTCCCACCCCATAGCCTCATCCCTCATCAAAATGTGTGTTCTTGGCCTCACAATTCATTTGAGCAACCTGGAACTGAGACCCTGAAGTTTTAAGTTTTGCTTTTTTTTTGTTTGTTCTTTTGTCTGTTTGTTTTTGCCTTTATTATTATTATTTTTTTAATATTTATGGGTGTCGATGATTCTCAAATGCCCAGGGCCAGGACCGTCACTCTAAGGTTGAAACCTTCACCTTTTTGCTCCTCCTTTTCTCTTCCTGTTGGACTGGTGGGTGTGCTGCCCAAGAGGCTGGCCTGCCCCTGGGAGGGAGCAGCTGGGGCAGCTGCCCTGGAGCAGCTGCTGTGTCTCAGTCCTCTCTTCTGACAATCATTAAAATTCAATTTCAAATCTCCTGTCTTTAACAATTTCCTAAGGAGCCTATGAAAAGTGCCCAAAGAGTGAGCCTTTTTGCAAGTGGCGGTGTCTTGGCAGCAGGCAGGCAGGCACTGGTCACGTTGCCCCTGGCTGGGTCCTTGTGGGTGCTTGGCAGTGGATAAGCGTCTAGATCCGAGTGCCGTGTCTACCGGACTGAGGGAAAGGCTCAGTGGAAGTCTGAAGGCAGGCGAAGAAGCAGGAAAGCAACCAGCTTTTCCCTCATCCACACTGTCCTGAATGGAGGCCGGCCTATCTGATCCTAGGGGCGGAGCTCAGAACCAGGCAAAAAGTTCTCTCTCTTCCTCCCTCCCTCCCTCCCTCCCTCCCTCCCTTCCTTCCTTCCTTCCATAATTCATGGTATAGTTGATCCAAGCGATCTTTTTGTGGTTTGTTTTGTTAATCCTCACCTGAAGATATTTTTTCCCATTGACTTTTAGAGAAAGTGGGAGGAAGGGGGAGAGACAGAGAGAGAAACATTGATGTGAGAGACACACATCCATTGGTTGCTTCCCGCAACCGGGGCCGGGGTTGGAGCCTGCCACCAAGGTACATGCCCTTGGCCAGAATTGAACCTTCAGTCCGCAGGCTGATGCTCTATCCACTGAGCCAAACCGGCTAGGGCTAGTTCTCACTCTTTAGCCTCACCAGTCCTCACTTACTTTGTCTACCTTTCAGCTCACTGGCCTCTCCTCCTTGATTCCAAAAAGAAAAATATTTGTGTATCAGAAAGTTCCCTTCCCAAGAAGCTTCCCTTAATAGCTTTCTCCTTTGGGTAGAGAAGTCTGCTTCTGGGTCAAAGGGAGACCACTACAGTGTTTTGAGAAATAGAACAATGCACGCACATCCCACGCGGGGTAGGTTGCTGAGTTTCATCGGGAGCTTTGACAAGAGTTGCCAAGCAAATGTTCTTCAGTCCCAGCCTCAGAGTAGTTTTTCATTCCCTGCTCCCAAACGTTAGCAGGTGATTAGTACCAAAAACGCCTCCCTTAACTAACACCCAGTTGAATCTATGGAAAGGACATAGCATTTCTTTGAAATTCTAGATGGGAGTTAAGGACTACCTGACTACAATTGCCTTCACCTCTTAATCACATATCTTCCTAAACACAAGGTTCCTTCCCTATAAACCCATTGGTCTCTCAGCATACCTAATATTTTTCTCCTCCCTTTAGATTCTTATCCCTTACTCTTTTTTCCCCCCTCTGGGGCCCTAAACCAAATTCTCAGAATTAAATTATGATCTTCTCCCAAATGACATGACAAGCTAGAAGGGCAATCTGGGGACCGCTCTGAAAATACATGGTGTAGAAAGTAAATGTTACAGCTGAATGCAGTTGACAAGTGGCAATTTGAGGCATCAGCAATGAATTCCACTTTTTCTACAGACTTTTTTCCTTTTACTTCATTTTAGGATCTATTGAAAAGTTAAAACAAAAAATACATGAGAGAAATGCTAAAGAAAGACCAGATTAAGCTCTTTCTGGACTGGCAGCCATGGTAACTTCCATAGCTCAGGGTTATTGGACAGACTCTTTCATACCACTGGAAACATAGAAGGACTAACTCCAAACCCTGCTTCTTGGTATTTAATTACAAACTTGGCAGAGTGGAGACTCTGTACCGATTAAAAGAAAATCAATCTGTGCTTATTAGCCATAACAAGTCAATAAAAACAGTCAGCTGGAGAAGTAATATTAAGAACACAATGTTTCTTTTTCTTTTTATTGATTTCAGAGAGGGAGAGAGAGATAGAAACATCAATGATGAGAAAGAATCATTAACTGGCTGCCTCCTGCGAGCCCCCAACTAGGGACCGAGCCCGCAACCTGGGCATGTGCCCCTGACCAGAATCGATCCTGGGACCCTTCGTTGTACAGTCCGATGCTGGGCAACAACACACTCTTGTTCCCATCAGACATAAGTCCCTGAGAGTTTTTAAGCTTCCGCAGCACATATTATTTTATTGTTTCACTGCCTGATTTGGAGGAGTTTCTGCTTGTGTGATACCGGAAGTTGTTTCCTGGAAGTGCAACTTGAAGGAGTTTTACAGTCATTTTATACCCTGGTTCCAGAATAACTCTGTCTCCAAAGTTTTGAATGTATCTACCGGTGTGGGCTTTTCATTGCTCTGCCCCAGTGAGGAGGGCCTCATATTGCAGTGGAGAACACACTGGGCTAGAAACGTGAGGCAGGATCTAGGTTCCAGGTAAGGCGTGTGATTAATAGTGCGAATGTTAGGCAGTTCATGTTTCTGGGCTTCAGATTTCCCGTATGTAAAGAGAAAAGACTAGACATTCTCCGAGGGCCCTCTCAGTCCCTAAATCCTGCAGTTCTATAACATACTTGTAAATTTCCAACATAAGAGAAGATCCAGATCTATGAGTTACTGAATAAAATATCTATTTTCTAGTTCTTTCAGTAAAAGTTTATGCAGAAGACTGACAAATGTTTTTTGGCCTTTTCCTGGGAGAGATCCTAAATTTGACTAGAGGAAACCAAGCTGAGACTTGGCCTTCTGTTCTTGAGGACAAATGAACCATTGTCTTACCCTTGAACTTCTTTTCCTTTACAGATCCAACTTAGACATAATGTTTCACTCAAGATCAGGCTTGTGGTTTTAGGAGATTCTGGTCTGGCTTGCCTCATTTTAAGACTTCTATCATCTCTTTTCAAAACCTGAGGAGTACCTCATTTCCTGTTTGAGAGTTCCTTGGGCTTTGCCAGCCAGCAGCCAAGCCTTGCCAGGAGTTCCGGCTGGGAAGGACAGTCTGAGTTCATGGTAGAGAACAAGCTGGCACACAGTTGTAGTGACTCACCAACCTGGCTGCCCACTTTGCAATGGCAAGGGCCACACCATCGAATAGAAAGACCTGCGTTTTAGCCACGTCCGTCGGATCCCATGGCAAAATCATCTCAGCCTCCATCTCTGATCTTCCCTTTCACTGGCTGTTTTGGACACAAGACGAGAAAGGAAATTTTATCCTGAATTATGTTTTGTTTTAAGATTAATTAACAGGTCCTTGGTTTTATGTCCATTCTGTTCTAGGAATTTAGGGGTGATTATGAACCAGCGAACATAGGTCACAGCAAAATGAACATTCGAGATTAGGTAAAAACATTCCTCTGAAATGTCAGTATTCATTTTTGGAGTGTCAGTTACTACATTTCTGTAATTCATCATTTTTTCTTCTTCTTGGCTTAGAGTCAAGATGAGAAATGATATTTAGACCAAAGACATTGTTTTGTTATATAGCCACTGCTTTTTAAAATGCAAATATACTCTCTCCTCTCTCTCTCTCCCTTCCTCCCTCCCTCTCTCTCTCTCTCCCTTCCTCCCTCTCTCTCTCTCTCTCTCTCTCCCTTCCTCCCTCTCTCTCTCTCTCTCTCTCCCTTCCTCCCTCTCTCTCTCTCTCTCTCTCCCTTCCTCCCTCTCTCTCTCTCTCTCTCTCCCTTCCTCCCTCTCTCTCTCTCTCTCTCCCTTTCTCTCTCTCTCCCTCCCTCCCTCCCTCTCTCTCTCTCTCTCTCTCTCTCTCTCTCTCTCTCTCTCTCTCTCTTCCTCCCCCCCTCTCTCACACACACAGCACCCAAATTCTAAAGAAAGTTCTTTCAAGACTTACAGGAGAAAATGAACGAAGGCTAGAGCGATGGCAACACTAAAAGGCAATGATTTCACTTTATGAAAAGTCATTGTACAGCACACAGGTGTTTTTAAAAGCACGTATCATCATGATTAAAGGATATTACATTTCTAAATTATTACAATTCTTATCTACTTTCAAGTCATCTATAGGAGCCATTTGAAAGTACTTTATATTACAATCTGTAACCAAAACCCAACTAGTAGAAGTTTATAATGTGCATAGGTTTACCCCATAGAGAATTAAATTTTAAATTATAGAGAATTAAATTTTAAAGTTGTAGAACTTTAGGACAAGATAGCTTCTGGTATTAACATGGAAGAATATTCAATGGCTATTTTAGTTTTAATGTGCATTGCACTGAAATAAAGTGCACATTGTATTTTTTTCCTCCAAGTATTCTTTTGTTAAATATGGAATATTTTTAGCATGTTGTTTTTAATGTATACATTATTTTTATTAGGTCATTTGGTAAAAGATAGAATATGTAATAATAATGTCCTCTTGCTTTTCCCCTAATTTTATTATTTCACACCAAACAAAAATAGATACTTTTCTCTTGGGGAAAAAGAATATGAGGGTGTTGGATGCAAAAATGATTATTTAGTTACAGAATTTTCCCTAACAGATTAGCATTTATGATGGATCGTATTTCAAAGCTGATTATTCTCAAAGAACAGCAGAGCGATATTAGAATTTCCAAGCATATTGCTTTGTTTAAAAAGTATTTTAATACATTATTCAAATTGTCATCAGTTATTGGTTTAAAGAAAAGCAGTATCTGTTGCAAATGTGAAATTTTGCTGTTTGGTGCACCTTACCAATTCTAGTTTATTTAGAATAAAAGTAGAAATTATTAATATCAAAGACATAGACAATTTAGAGCTCTGTCAAAAAAATTTTTTTTAACTTTAACTGTGATAGGCATCTCTGCAAGGTGGGTTTTACATATTTTTTCCCTAATTTTTTTTCTCCTTTCAGTAAGAAGGATAAGCTTTTAGAGTACCCAGTCACCGTGGTAACTGCCAAAAAAATTCTCCTGAAGTTTGAAGAGGTCAGCTAACAGGGTCAACAACTCTGGCCTCTCTCTGCGCTTGGTCTAGCATGCCCCAGCCTGCGGTTGGAGTGTCAGACCAGCTCTGACCCTGGGAGGTGGGCTATTTCGGCTCTGATATAAATTTTTCGAGTCAGTTCATGGCCTGGACTCTCCAGGTGGCCTCCAAAATCGATTTTGACCCCCTGACCCTGTCTCACAGAGGCATAGCATTCACCCTAAGTAAGGATTTAGCCAGGAATGACAGCTTTCCACTGAGTGTTATTGGGGACAGTATAAACAGTTTGGAAAGCAAGTAAGGAGGTGTGAGTGCTGGAAATCATTAAAAGCACATTAAAAAACACTTTTAGAAAATTCTCTTTGTGGAAAAAATGTTTAAAATGAATATTTGGTACAGAATTCTTATTGGACTTGTAGGATTTTTAAAAAATCAAAGAAGGGTTTTGAATATACTCAGCAAACCCACACATCTTTATCTTTTTATATACTTTGTTACAAATATGCAAATAAGATAGTCTGAAGCAACAAAATAGGTACAACAGGGATGTGACATGTACAGAAAGGCAAGCTAGTTATTAAAATAATAGACTTTTTAGTATTTTAAATACTAAATTTTGTGTGTCTGTTGAAATGTTTAAAATGGGAGAATAAGGAACCTTAAAAAACAAAACAAAACAAAACAAAAAAACACCCAACTTGGAATGAAAATAAACTTGTGCTGCACTCCATGTACCTTGCTACTTTGTAAAACAAATAACCAATGTACTCCTTTGTATGCAAATGAGATAAAAATTATAAATATAGAAAGTTAGACCTTGTATAGAGCTAAAGAAGAGAAAACAGGAAATTAAAAGTCTCTGAATTAACTTGGGAAATAAAATTAATGTAGATAAATCATCAGTGACTCTTTTTTCCTTCCTTCTCTCCTTTTTTTTTTTTTTTCAGGATGCCACTCTGAATGTTTTACTTTCTCCAGGGAAGTAGATTTCGCTTTGGGAGTTCTAGCGAACTCCATATGTAAATGTGGTCATCAAGCAAGACTGAACTACCAAGAGGGAAGATTTGGAATGTTTCGCTTTTTAAAACCCTCCACAGCATCCTTCCTCCAGCGGTACTTTATTCCAAGTTTCCCCCGCCCCAGAATTGTTGAAAATGGCTCCAAAGCAACAATGCAATAGCTCAACCAATTGCACTGTGAAGTTGTTGAGATGACGTTTTATCAGAATCTTTTGTAAAAATTAGATTTTCAGTAGGGTGAGTGTCCTTTTGGAAGAGGGGACAAGAGCGAGTAGAAGCAGGTGGGCGGGGGTTCGGGGAACCAAGCTGTTCGTGTAAGTATATATACTCTTTGTGTTTGAAGGCCTCTGTGTCTTGGCTTCTCACTACGTTAAATCCCTATTATAAAACTTATCTTCACAAAGCCTATTATAGTATTCTGAGAACAAATTGGACCATGAATAACTGAGTTGGAAGTGTAGATTATTTTCTACTCAGGGAAAGTTAGAGATGACAACAGCTTAACTAAAAGAATAGTGATTAATCTTAAATAGATGGATTTCAAAGTTTCATTCTTGATAAAGAGTACCTTTGATATTTCCCCTGTTCACACTCAAGTTTCCAGTTTCTTTGTGCTGAGAATTGTCCTAGTCACACTGTCCACCTCATACAGCACAGCTCTAACAGTAGATCGTTTCCTTTCACATTGTTAATCTGTCAGAGAGGTGGCCAGAATGACACTCCACTTCCTAGAGGTTAAATGTATGGTTCCAAAGTGGAACCTGTGCTTAGATGTCAGACTCACGCTGAGGAATGATATCTTACATAATCATGATTTCTCAATTAGATAAAATTATTATTTTTTAATCTTAAATTTGTTTACTACCCTATAGCTTGCAAAGCACTTCTCAGCTCATAATTTTGTTGGATCCATAGAATAATGTTATAAAATAAATATCGTTCATCCCATTTTGCCAATGAAAAAGCTGAGTTATTTGCATATTGTGATCTGGCTGATAAGTGGAAGAACTGGAACACCAACTCAGATTTTAAAAAGTTTCTATTTCAAGTGTTTAACCTATAGCAATAGTCTTTATAATTATTTTTTGTGTATTACATCCCTGAAAATGAATATTTTTGTATTAAAAAGCAAAAGTCTTTATATTTCACAGACAAAAAAGTTAAAAGACACAACTGAAAAAAATCTATTCACTTGAAAGTGAATTTTGTCAACTATTATTTTCCTCTGTGTATATATTTCAATAGTCTTTCATAGTTGAATATATTAATTTCTAAAAGTCAAATATGGACAGCCCTATATACATTAACTAACTACTTGGAATTTTTTAATGTACATGAAAACTGTAGATTATATGTTTCAAAATAAAATATAACAATAAGTAAGTCTTTAGAAGCAGGTTCTGCAAGTTAAGTAATTATTTGAGAACATGCAATTGATTGTTATAGAGTGCAATGGGTGAAATTTTCCTTTTAGTGTTTTTCCCCCAGCTATATTGAGGTATAATTGGCAAATAAAATAGTAAGATACTTAAAATGTACATCATTTTGACTTAATACTCATATACATTGTGAAAGCACTTATCCCATGAAGTTAATTAACCCATCTATCACGTCCATATTTGTGTGTGTGTGTGTGTGTGTGTGAACATTTAAGTTCTAGTCTCAACAAATTTCAATTATTTAACACGGTGTTATCAACCATAGTCACCATGTTTTAACTTAGATCCTCAGACCTTACTCATCTTGTAGCTGAAAGTTTGTACTCTTCCCAACTTTGTCACTCCCCAGCCCCTGACCTACTAGTTTTTAGGCTAGTATCTATTAAAATCTTTATAAGTTTGGGTAAACAAAGTTGTATAAAACTACTTTTTGTCTCTTGGGTTTTTACTCTCCATGTTAAAATAAAGTTTGCAAAATACCCTAAAAAAGGTTTAGTTAACCTGATATTGATGTAATCTATGTAAACATATAGAAATCAAGAAATACAAAGATAACACCATGTGATTCTCTTAGGTTTTTAATTATGTTGTTCTTATTATGTAATGTAGGTAGTGTGGATATTAATGTGGAAATTCTAAGCTTTTTATTTCTTAAATTGTATACAATGAAACTAGTCATTTTATATATACTAAAATTAAGGCTTTTGCTCCTGAATTATGCTGGCAGCCAGACAAATGCGGTGAAGCTTTTTAGGATTAGAAAAAAAATGAAAGAGTCTAGAAAAGGAAAGTCAACTGCTCTGGTTGGCAGTTGCATTTGTGAGGTTGTATATTTTAACAATTTTTTTGTGCTAAAGTTTTCCAATTACAATATGACATTAGACTGAGATTCTTGGTTTTGATTTGGAGGTGAATGATCAAGCCCAAAATTCAAACTTCTAGTGCCTTCTCTACGAATTTGCAAATTAAGAAATGCAGAGCCCTGGCTGGGTAGCTCAGCTGGATCGGGTATCATCGGATCTGCCGAGGTTGTGGGTTTTGCTTTCCAGTCAGGGCAAATACAAGAAGCAACCAATGAATGCATAAATAAATGGAACAACAAATCTCTCTCTCTCTCTCTCTCTCTCTCTCTCTCTCTCTCTCTCAAATTAATTAAAAATAAATTAAGAAATACAAAAACAAGGACTTATATTAACATTGATATGTTTGTTTAGATGCTCTGAAATTTGCTTTTTATTACTAACCTCATTCATTTTGTTCATGTGTGTTTTTTTATTGTGGGTTTTGTTGTTGTTTAAGATTTTTTATTGATTTCTAGAGAGAGTGGGAGAGGGAAGGAGAGAGAAACATGGATATGGAAGTAAAACATCAATTAGCTGCCTCTCATGCCCCTGACCTCATAACCTGGGCATGTGCCCCAACCCAGGAATTGAACTAGCAACCCTTCCATGCATGAGACAATGCTCAAACAACTGTGACATACCAGCCAGGGCCATGTATGTTTTAGTAGCTGCTAAATATTCCACCTTCCCTCCCTTTATTTAATTATTTCTTCTTTTCTTTTCTTCACTTTCCTTCCTCTCTTTCTCTCTTCCTTTCTTCCTTCCCTCTTTTTTTCCTTCCCCTTCTTCCTGAGATTTTAAGTAGTTTTTTTTAAAATGTAGAACATCTTGAGTAAAAGAATTTATCTCTGCAATATATTATGCTAAACTGATATGCTACACAACAAAACACTCACTGCAGTTAACCTTAAAACAAGTCAGAGAACCCGCAAATATAATATCAAAACTTCTCAACAACCAAAATCCAATCCTGAGGTATCAACTTTTTTTTTTTAATTTAAATTTTTAAAATTTATTTTCTTTTACTTTTTTTCCATCATAATTTATCTCCCCTATACTCTCGGGGAATCAACTTAAAAAAATTTTTTTTTCTTTATTGATTAAGGTATTACAAATGTGTCCTTATCCTCCCATTACCCCCCGCCCCCACTCATGCCCTCACCCCCCTGTTGTCTGTGTCCATTGGTTAGGCTTATATGCATGCATATAAGTTTTTTGGTTGACCTCTCCCCTTTACCCCCACCCTCCCCAGCCTTCCCTCTGAGGTTAGACAGTCTGATCAATGCTTTGTCTCTGGATCTGTTTTTGTTCGTCAGTTTATGTTGTTCATTATATTCCACAAATGAGTGTGATCATGTGATATTTATCTTTCTCTGACTGACTTATTTCGCTTAGCATAATGCTCTCCAGGTCCATCCATGCTGTTGCAAATGGTAGGAGTTCCTTCCTTTTTACAGCAGTGTAATATTCCATTGTGTAGATGTACCACAGTTTTTTAATCCAATTATCTGCTAATGAGCATTTAGGCTGTTTCCAAATCTCAGCTATGGTGAATTGTGCTGCTATGAACATAAGGGTGCATATATCCTTTCTGACTCGTGTTTCTAGTTTCTTGGGATATATTCCTAGAAGTGGGATCACTGGGTCAAATGGGAGTTCCATTTTTAGTTTTTTTTGAGGGAACTCCATACTGTTCTCCACAGTGGCTGCACCAGTCTGCCTTCCCACCAGCAGTGCACCAGGGTTCCTTTTTCTCCACATCCTCGCTAGCACTTGTCATTGTTGATTTGTTGATGATAGCCATTCTGACAGGTGTGAGATGGTACTGCATTGTCGTTTTGATTTGCATCTCTTGGAAAATTAGTGACTTTGAGCATGTTTTCATATGTCTCTTGGCCTTCCTTCTATCCTCCTTTGAAAAGTGTCTATTTAGATCAGTTGCCCATTTTTTTATTGGGTTGTTTATCTTCCTTTTGTTAAGCTGCCATGTGTTCCCTGTAAATGCTGGCGATTAAACCCTTATCGGAGATAACATTGGCAAATATGTTCTCCCATGCAGTGGGCTTTCTTGTTTTTTGTTGATGGTTTCTTTTGCTATACAGAAGCTTTTTATTTTGATGTTGTCCCATTTGTTTATTTTCTCTTTCATTCCATTGCTGTAGGAGCTGTATAGGTGAAGAAATTGCTTCGGCATATGTCTGAGATTTTGCTGCCTGTGGATTCCTCTAATATTTTTATGGTTTTTTGGGATCAACTTTTAATGTAATAGATTCTGGCAATTTCCCTCTTGTTGTCTTTATAGTCTTTATAAGTCATCTAAACTATTGGTTATTTTTCATGTAAACTTCTCACGTTGTGAAAGAAGAAAAAGAAAAGGAGGAGGAGTAGGAAGAAGAAGAGAAATTATTTCAGAAATCCGAAAAGAAATGTTGTCAGTTGCTACATATAACTTGTATGTAAGTACATGGAAGCATCATGTTAGCACTGAAAAGGATAAAGATCAGTTATTCTTCATTTTTCTTTTAAGTCACACCTGCCCAATATATTGTCATAACAAAGATCCTTTTTGCTCTACCTGGTTTGGCTTAGTGGGTAGAGCATTGGCCTATGGACTGAAGGGTCCCAGGTTCGATTCCAGTCAAGGGCACATGCCTGGGTTGCGGGCTTAATCCTCAGTGTGGGGCATGTAGGGAGTAGCCGGTCAATGATTCTCTCTCATCATTGATGTTTCGATCTCTCTCTCCCTTTCCCTTCCTTTCTGAAATCAATTTTTAAAAAAAGTTATCCCTTAAAAAAACAAAAACAAACAAACAAAAAAACAAAGATGTTTTCTCTCTCTCTCCTAAAGCTATTATCAATGTGTACAGGTTAATATAAATTTGGCAATATAGAATTTTAAATAGTACAATATTTTTTCTTAATGAAATTTTTAAGTAAATTAACCATGCATAAATATTTTGTATTCTTTTGAAAGGAAAAGTATATATCCATATCTATTTAGAAAAATTACAATGCATAGTGAAAAATTTAGTCAACTATTTGGATATTAGTTTCTGCAATACTAGATTTTTCTCTGTCCCTCTATCTTGTGAATATATCAGATATATTTGAGTGCTGATAGATACATTTCATGATTACAGGACTTAATATACTAGAGAAACCAAGAGTTGTGCTAATTGTGTTGAGTATTGTTGACAATTGTCAAATGAGCACAATTGGCTACCTCAATAGTAGGTATGAGGCATTCCTTCAAGTTCTACAAAGATGAAAAGACTAAATCCCTGCCATCCTGGAATTTTGTGCTAGGTCTTAGGAGGAAGTAGAGATTAAAATAAAAAATACAAAAAGATTTGAGATTTGGGTTTAGCTCCTCAGAAAAGAGAAATTAGCATGTACACAAATGTTTCTTCAGAATAAACTCTGGTTAAAGTATGAACAAATAGCTAGGAAAATATGGAATAGCCTGGAGAAGCTTGTTGGAGAAAATTAGACTTGAAGAATGGATAGGACTCTGATAGACACATATGGGACCATATTCCAGGTGGAAGCAAAAGGTAGAGAAGTGAAATTGTATAGTGTACCATGGAAAATTATTTAATGGACTTAAAAGGAAGTTTCTAGAATAACACAAAATGATGCCTAACGTTGTCTATTTTAATAGGCAATCCAATAATTTTATTCATTCAGGAAATACTGTCATCATAAGTGCCATGAGAATATTTTACTAGTAATAAAAACACTTCTTTTAAAGATAGTTAAAATTCAATAAAGAGAAAAGTGTGAGAAATGTAGTGTTTCTCACACTAGATTATTCCTGGATCTAGGTACCGCTGTGTTTCTCAGTATCTTCATCTAGATATTTATTTCTCATATTTATTAAATAACATTTCAAATATTAGAATGAAGACTCTTATGGAAAATTAGTCATTCTTTTTCAAAAATAACTCATGGGTCACTTTTTTTTCTTCTTTTTATTCATGAGTCACTTCTTATGTGTCACTTGCTCCAGAATTCCATTATAGAGTTACAAATAATGACTGTATCTTTATTATTTTTAAAAAATATATTTTATTGATTCTTTTACAGAGAGGAAGGGAGAGAGATAGAGAGTTAGAAACATCGATGAGAGAGAAACATTGATCAGCTGTCTCCTGCACACCTTCTACTGGGGGTGTGCCCGCAACCCAGGTACATGCCCTTGACCAGAATCGAACCTGGGACCTTTCAGTCCGCAGGCTGACGCTCTATCGACTGAGCCAAAACGGTTTTGGCATGACTATAACTTTAATATGTACTTTTAAGTGAATGGAAAATATCAATTTTAAATTCTGCCATTCAGATGTTCTACATTTGTGCTTATGCAAGTGAATGAAAATCTAGAAATATATTTAAAAGCCCACAGAGATATTCTGAAATCAGAAATTATCAGCCAATTGTATGAAAAACCTCAGAATTTCTTACAAAAAAGATATTAAAAGGCAAATAATCAGGGGTTAAAGGCACATTAAATAAATTCTAGCAGCATCAGAGTCATCCTGTAATAATCAAAATAGTAAATTCGTACAAGTCTTTTTTTCTTAAATTTTTTTCAAATATATTTTATTGATTTTTTTACAGAGAGGAAGGGAGAGGGAGAGTTAGAAACATCGATGAAAGAAACATCGATCAGCTGCCTCCTGCACACTCCCTACTGGGTATGAACCCGCACTCCCTTCTGGGTATGTGCCCACAACCAAGGTATATGCCCTTGACCAGAATTGAACATGGGACCCTTGAGTCCGCAGGCTGACATTCTATCCACGTTCTGAGCTAAACTGGTTAGGGCTAAGTTTTTGGTGATGTAGAGCACAAGAATCCAGTGATAGAGTGTTTGTTTTGAGTGTCAATCTTCCTAATATGAAACCTCAAGTCAAGTGGAAACTAAATCCTAGCTCTAATGCTCAGAAATCGAGGCCCAAGGACTATTTTACAGGGGAAATGGGTTGAAATGTATTGAACACCAAATTAAAGGGAAATATGAGCAATTAATGTGGATGGATGGGAGTGTTTGCAAGGGTAAAAGAAACACTCATTCTTATCTGTGGCTGGTTAAGCATGTTGGATAAAGCACTGGTTAGCTGTCTGGAACCATATCTTTAATTTCAGTTTGTTCTATTACATAGTCTCAAACTGTAGCCCTGACCTAATAGAAGTCTTTCAATTATAGGTTCTTTTCAGTAAATAAATAAAACTTTTGAGTGCTCATGGAGATATTGTAGGTGTTATTGAAAGAGAAAGGTGTTAAAATTAAAAGGAAAAGATGTTATGCCTTCTGCTCTCAAAGATAAGAACAATATTCATATTTAAGGCTCCACCCAAAGTAAATTATTGACATTGCTTTCAGCACCCACTTAAGGACAACTCATTTTTAAAGCTTTTCCTTTATAACTCTGGCAGCTGTATATCAGATATCCCCAGCACCAGTGACTATGGCACTGCAAACAATACAAAAGTTTATAGAAGCAGAAGTGAAAGTGATATGTAGAATAAAAAGAGAAAGTGCTCTTTATCACTTCCCCAGAAGTACACCTATATCCTTCCAGATCTCAGATAAAAACAAAGATGTATAGGTGGATGGAAAGATAGATAGATAGATAGATAGATAGATAGATAGATAGATAGATAGATAGATGATAAAATATATACTAGTTAAGAACATATACTCTGAGCCTGGCCAGTGTTGCCCAGTGGTTGAGCGTTGACCTATGAACCAGGAGGTCACGGTTCAATTCTTGGTCAGGGTCCAAGTCTGGGCTGCAGGCTCAGTCCCCAGTGTGGGTTGTGCAGGAGGCAGTGGATCAGTAATTCTCTCTCATCTTTGATGTTTCTATCTCTTTCTCCCTCTCCTTCCTCTCTGAAATCAATACAAATATATATTTAAAGAAAAACAAAAACACAAAACTAACATAGACTCTGAATCTAGATAGTCAGAGTTTGAATCCCAGTCTCTACTACTTATCACATGTGTGTTCTCAGTTTTCTCATTTATAAAAGTGGGGATGGCACAGTACTGTCTCACTGGATTATTGTAAGGATTAAGTGAGTCTGTATGTGAACTGCTTAGAGCAATGCTTGGCACAAAGTACACATTTTATAAGGGTTAGATACCCTTCGTATGCATACACATATATACTTTTTTAAACAAATGAGGTTTTACTATATGTATTTCCTCACTTCATAATATGTCTGGGAAACATACCTATAACACAGATAGGTCTATTTCACTCTGTAACTGCTGTAGAGTTATCATATACTACAGTAGAGTTGGGTCTAAATGTCTTTAACCAGTCTCCTGTTGTTCATTTAGGTTGTTTCCAGGTGTTTCTGCTTCAAAGCAAACACCAATATCTTATCCTTGAATATAAAGCAAGGCTTGCAGAAGGGACAGGCCTGTAATATATACCCATTTTATAAATGATCAAAATGAAGCTCAGAGGCGTTTCCTGACTTGCACAAGGTCATCTAGCTAGTAAGTAGCAATTCAGAGAACTAGTTTAACACTGTCTTACCTCAAATTTTCCCATTTGATGTAGAATTGCTTTACAAATACAGCAGTCCTTATGTCATATGTCCATGACAAGACTTTTCTCCTTTCTGAAATAAGCATTAGGCAACTACATGTGTAAATGCATCCAAAGGAAGCATAGGTCAAGAGATACAAAAAAAAATATATGCTAAAAGATTAAATAAAATAGTAAGCCTGGCATTGTCCTAGGTATTAAAGAGAATATTAAAATCATGACATCAATCTTAGACGCTTAAATGGTTTGAAATCAGGATACATAACACATGATGGCAGAAGGAAGAATAGGAAGGATGACTTGCTATTTGGCTACGTAGGAGAATATTACTTGAAAAACTGCCACGTTTGACTGTTGGTCTTCCCAGATGGCACACCCTTGATTAACTCTGATCTGGCTCTGTTAAGACTGATATTTATGCTCTCCTCTACCCACACTCTCTAATCCTGCCACATTCTATTAAGTAGTATTAAGATAATAAAAATTTCACAAACTACAAATATATATAAAAGTCAATTGAATTGACTTTAAGTTATTGTATCTCAGGACATATAATTATTTTATATACAGTAACGCTTCCACAAGAATAGTCCTCTCTCTCTCAGACAAGAGACTACTGTACAATGGCTTCAAAATGTGCAGGACTCATTGTGGAAATAGCTTTCCAATAACCCGTGTTTCTAATTCCAGCATAATTTGGGATCCAAGAACAGAGGGGGAAATTTTAATAATGTATTTGTTGTTGTGCTTGTCTTGCTATGCTGCCAACATTGGGAAAGAATTTTATTTTCAGCTAAATTATTCAGTGACTTTAGGACTGGGGCAAATGACTTCTTCAAGCTGAAATGTCCTCTTACACTAAACAGAGTTAGTGTATTTGTTTTGTTGGGAAATGAGCATATTCAGTTTGTTGATGTTTATCTGAATGTTTAAAAAAGCATAGGTGATGCAAATTGTAACATTTTAAAAATGTTATTGATTGACTAATTTGAGAGCGAAAGAGAGAGAGAGAGAGAGAAACAGCAGTTTGTTGTCCCACCCACTCATCTACCCACCGGTTGATTCCTAAATATGCCCTGACTGGGATCGAACTCGTAACCCTGCTGCAACCAGATGATGCTCCACTCAACTGACAGCCCGGGCACAAATTGTAAAATTTTGCAGCCATGAGAGAAATACTAAGATTTAGAAACATTCAAGTGTAAGTTGAAAGCAAAGGATGGGGGGAAAAAAAGGAAGCATCATGGCCTTTTCCAGATATATTTCTTAGATAGCACCTAAGTCAGTTTACTTATCAGACATTTGTTTACCTTCTGCCTCTGTGTCTGAGTTATGGTAACATCTAAGAAGCTTGCAAAAATACTTACCAAAATCGGTGGGACATAATGCAACAATTTAACTCCTAATGACAGCCACCTCTAACTATGAATGACACAAAATAAATTATGTTTGAACTGGATTTTCAGCTGCAGATCTTTATTCTGCCACCCAGACAGCCCTATAAAGTTGCACTTGTGGCCTTAATCCCACTTGGATGTGTGCCCTGCTGCCTCTACTTTCCATCATTTGGGTGCTTTCGTCTTCTTGAATCAGTGAACAATCTTTGTTTCTGTACCTTATTAGGCCAAAGACCATAACAGCTAGTGATGGCATCGGCAAGCCCTGCGGGCAGGATTCTCTGCAGACCCAGCCAACCTCCAACAAACCCCTTTTTATACTCCTGTTTCTAGGAAGAATTATGATGGCGGTGCCCTGCTGTTGATCAGTCAAATCTGTGGTAGGCCTAGAGATAAGTCCTATAAGTGTGGTGTACTGTAAAACAGCGGCTTCCATTCATTAGTAGCTTGTGTGTAATAAACCACCAAAAAAAAGGGGGGGGGGGGCGGGGAGGCAGCTGCAGTGTGCAAGAGCAAACAAGGCATCTCATTCTTGGGAGCCAAAACTTTGTAATTTGTTCCTGGGCAGCCTGCTCTTGCTGACATTCTTTCTGATAACATAGTGGTGGCCTATCTATATTTATAGTTTGACTACTAACCCAAGAGATTCTAATTGGTAACTATGTATATACATATTGTAACAGCTTGTTATTAAGGAAGAGGTGAAAAATACTACCAAATGGCTGGCAAACAAAATTGCTGGGTTAAAATGCCATTTTCTCTACCAACAGTTAACCTTAAAATAATTTATGCTAGCCACTGTTGTATAGTACTGGTTTCATAAGGACGGCACTTCAAAAGATACCAGCTAACATTCACACGGTGAGGATGTTCCCTAGGAATGAAGGGTGTCTCTTTTGTAGTATATTTTCTAGCCATAAAAGTGTTCATCGAATAGAAAGGTATTGGGGGAGGGGGAGAGGGGGGAATGCTTGTCTTTTTAAAATTAAAAATAGAAATGAAATGTCATTGTTTGGCTATCAGGTTTGTAAGAAACACTACTTTGCAACTAGTACTGCAGATTATCCATCTGCCTAAATCCAAACGTGGAAGACAATTTAATCATGAAAAGAAGACAGTATACCTGTGTTGGGGGTTCGGGGCGGGGGAGGAACCTCAATAGGCCCTTTTAAGTCAGGATGGGTAAACCTAATAAAAGGGAAACACTTGAATTTCTCAGGACTACTTAATGAGATGAAAAAATGCTTCAATTTCTGTAATAAACTCTTTCTTTTACATCCAAAGCAGGTGCGTGGCATTGTGATATCAACACTGTACTCGTTCCTCATCAGCCCCCTACTGCTCTTCCCAATGGGAGTGGAATACTGGACATTCTAGGCATTTTTCCTTCACCTCTCGGAGCTCAGGGTCAGGAGAGGGGCCGTGGCAGAGTGGAAGGCATGCCAGTTGTTTTGGAATTCTTGCAGGTGTTTAAAAAGCAAAGGATTCTTTGGGGAGGCACATCTGCATTTGTCATGTGCCATTTGTGCTAAAGCCTGTGGTGTTTTTGTTTGTTGGTTTGACAGATTGACATGTAATGGCCAGGATCAGTGAGCGGCTGCTCCCAGCACAGTCACTCTGATAGCTGGAGTTCTCTAGAAATCAGCTGGCCTGAGTTCCCCATGATTTTTCTCCGCCCTTCAAAGGGGAATGCGTTGTTCTAATGTTCCTTTTGGCTTTCACAATTTTTTTGTTGTTGTTACATTGTTTTAAACTCTAAGTTAAGACGAAACAGGGACTTTGATAGGTTCGTGACATCTACCAAGAGTTTTCACAAGCAACCAGTCCTTCAAATGTACTTAGAATTGGTTAAAGAGATTTATGGCATTAGCATAAATATTGGGATATCATAAAATTTAAAACTTGAAAACATATCTGTGTCAGCGGTGAATGAGGGAACAATAATAGAGGCAAAAACTGCAATATTAAAACATTTTCTTACTTTTAAACACTAAAATAAAACTCTCCTTTTAAGTTATTTTTGAAATCTCTTTTTCTTTTTCATCTCAGAATTTATATGTAAGCTTGTATCTTATCAACCATGTTACCACAAAGCCAAGTAAATATGTGTGAAAGCAAACTTTAGTATGGTGTCTTTTGTTGACAAAGTGAAATCAGAAATCCTTATTAACATTCTCCATACATAGGGAGCTTCTCATGGAATCAAGGGTTCAAAGCTCATGTTTCTGGTATTAACTTTATTGTCCACATAACTTTCTGAATTTCATGGTACTGTGATAGGCCCCATCCTGTCCCCCTATTAAGATGGCACAAAATAACAAAGGAATATCATGTGTTAATTAAGCAGATACAAAATGTCATAGACATGTTCATAATAGCATTCACTTCACATCAACCCAAACATAAATACTCCACTGACATACGGTTTCCTGGACATGCACCTTCCCTTTACCTACATAGTGTCTCTGCACTGGAAAGGGCCATTCCTTTTGACAAAGCATCTCAGTCTGGGTGTCTTATTTGTCAGCATATTATCAGCTCCACAGGTCTATCTGCATAACCAGGTTTCCATGGAGCCCTGCAGAAAGAGGGAAGGCAAAACAAAACTCCTTTCAGTCCTAGGAGGAGTCCTTCAGAACTGGTCACGGGAACCCAGAAGCAGCTCTGCCATGGTGTGGGTGAGAGAATATTAAAAACAAAAGGCCACTTCCTAACTGTACAATGGAAAAATGGCCGTTGTTTTTCCCTCTTCTAGTGACAAGTTATGTTCTGGATATTTAAGTTTTTAATAACATTTACTCGTTTTTAATGTGTTGATTTTTAGAGAAGGGGGGGAGAGAGGGAGAGAGAGAATGAGAGAGAGAGAGAGAAAGAAACATGGATTTGTTGTTCCACTTATTCATGCACTCATGGGTTGATTCTTATATGTGCCTGACCAGGGATCGAACCCACAACCTTAGTATTGGAACAATGCTCTAACCAACTGAACTACTTGGCCATGGCCCTCATTTATTAATAATTTGTAAAAACCTTAAGTAATGATTCCGCCATGTTCCCTCAGTAGGACTTAGATATACTCAGGTCTTTACTATTTGTAGTTAATTTGCCAGATTTAGAAAGTAAAAAAACAAAAACAAAAACAGAATGACCAGTTAAAGTTGAATTTTGGGTAGAGCAACAGTATTTTTAGTATAATATTGCATGGGATATACTTACACTAAAAAAAAAATCTCTATTGTTCATCTGGTATTCAACTCTAACTGGGTGTCCTGTTTTATTGGGCAGTTCTATTGGTAGCAGAGGTTGATTAATGGCAAACTCATGATCAGAAGCCTCCTGGTGTGAAGGGATTACATTTTTTTCATTGTTTTATTTTCCTGGGGTTCACAAAGATTATCTACTTAGAGTGATATAGTTAATGATAATAACTATGATGATTGAGCACCTGTCCAAATATACAGCAACCAGAGGAGACAAATGATGCTATCCCCATTTTGCAAATGAGAAAACTGAGGCCCAGAAACAATGAACAATTTTTCTTGAGTTAGACAAATAACAACTGCAAGAACTAGGGTGGGAGACCAGGTCTACAGATTCCAGAGTTGGTGCCCTTCCTCTTCGCTGCACTGGTTTGTGAAAAATGAAAGGTCATTAAAAGCACAAGTGCTGTAATCAGCTGATTATAGCTCATATAAAACAATGTCATATTGCTAGTACTCTTTTTCTTGCTAGCCCCAAGAGCCATGTCAGTGTCTCACACTGTTTAGTCCCATCCCTTAGACAAGCCATCACATATGTTATAATGTCACTTTACAATAATGTCACATTATTGGAGATTATCAGAAGTTTGTCTTTTGACTGAACCAAGTGTGTTTTCATTATTATTCAGATGTGAAGCATGTTGTCACAATAGCCCTCAGTTGGTATACAACCTCTGACTCCATTTTTTTCACTCTGCATAATGTGTGTTGCACTTCCACAGTTTTACTTGCTTTACTAGTATAAGCCACTCACCAGACTCCAACATCAGCATTGCCTTGCCAGTATACCAAAATAAAAACAACTACTGCTTCAGTGCCTTAGCCTTCCTTGCGTTAGGTCACAGCCACAAAGTACTGAACTTTGGGCTCTTCTCTCTCTGGAAAGACTTCCACCCCTGGTTTACCTTTGCCTGCGGTGCCCTGTCTGATGGAAATACTACTCCTCAATGGCTCCTCCCTCTAGTCCTTTTATGGTTCTTTGATATTAGAAGGTGATTACACAGCTTAATTTATTTCTTTGAATGCACAGGTTTCATGGTCATTAAAATAATCACAGACTCATCAGTTCTCCCCATGCTTAAATAAGATCAATACAAACCAGAACAAGCGGCTTCTCTCCTCTGTTCACCAGATTTCTCATTTCCTTCTCTCTGTCACTCCCTCTCTCCGTCTACTTCTCTAATCCCTTCCCCTCTTTCCCACCCTCAAACACAGTATGGAAAAGAGTACAGTAATTTTTTCGACAGTTCTTTCTGTAACATTCCTAAGATTTACTCTGGCGTTATCCCAGACTTAGAGAAGTGTTGCCTTTATACAAACTGTCAGAGGCAACTAAAAAGTTTGGTGTTTGCTAGAGGGAAAAAAAAAAGCCTGCTGGCCCAGCCTCAAAAGCCAGTTCAGCGGTGAAATGGTTAATAAGATGAGTAAAGGCTATTTTTAAGTCTGGCTCCCCTCTCTGAGGCACTCCTGAAAATTCACCCTGTACTGCAGAAATCCTAAATTGCAGCGCCCTGCACCCCACTGGAACTCTTCAGTCTGCTGTAAGTAAGCCTCAGCATGGGCAAGATTGGGGGTGAACAGCTGGAGGAGGGGCTCAAGCCCTGCGCCTTTGTGATGGAGGGGCGAAACACTGGGGTCCTGTGGAGAAGGAACACAGAAGCCCTCAAGGCTCAGAGAAATAGACCCAGACAAAAGCCCGTTACATGGTTGCAAATCACCCCACTGCTGTTATTTTATTTACTGTGATCTGCAGGAGGATTGTTTTCCCTTTGCAACATTTTTAAGCTTCGTGGGCTTTTCTCCTCCACAACAGCGGTCACTTATACCACAGTGCCACATAGAGACAGTCCTCACCTTCAGCTTTCTTAAGGAAAGGGAAGAAAACATACAAACCTGCTTAGTCAGGATGGACATCGATGAATTTCCAGGCATAGAAAGATGGAAGAACTGTGTATTTTAAATATGGACTCCAATTGGTTCTATTGGTGTGGTTTTGTTCCATGTTTTTCTGGCTTTAATGATTATTATTATTATTATTATTATTATTTTTACAGATGACACCTACGTACATGCTTTGGGACCTGAATTTGTTTAGATGTGGGAAGGAAAGAAAAAGCAACACAAGTTTGTACTGAATCAATTAGAGACATATAAATAAACATTCTTCCTCAGTAAAATGATTTTTTTTCCTGTTTCTAAATTGATGGATATATCACGCTATCACTATGGCAAGACATATGCTGTGAGTTTGAGGGGTTTTTGTCGGAGAGTTAAGAGAGGAGGAAGGCTAATAGAAATAGCTATTTTAAAACCTGAAGGGAAAGAACTGCCTGCAAGTCTCTTTGGTACAAGTTTCTTCTGGTATTTGTAAAAAAGGGACTCTTGCCTCACTGCGAGGAAGGGAGAGAGGCCTGTGGAAGGAAAAGCAGTCCCCTTCTCTGAAGACAAACGTGTGGCTCACTTTGGTAAACATCCCTCCACAATGGAGCAGGAGCTGCAAGCTCTGCCTCGGGGTGGCTGGGGAGTGACCGTCCCTGTAACCAGAGCAGCGCAAGGCTCTCCTTGTCACCACGAGGAAGCTGAAAGGGCAACTTGCAATAAGTGTGCTCCATTTAAGAAAACATTAAAAAGTGAAATTTTCCTAGGACAAATCCACGGGAGGTATGTACAAGGTGTTTGCGCAGGTAATTAGCACCCAAACCAGGTTTCAGGAAGTAGTTCTGGTCACCTCCAATGAAGAATATATAATGAGCTGAAGAGCTCGATTTTCAATGGATGATTTACCCGGGACAATAGCCCAAACAGAACCGGGTAAAGAGTTTACAAATGGTAACTTGAGAAGCAGTGGGCTTCTTTCCCGGGAGCTTAATTCTGTCCCCTCCTGAGATCCCGTCCCTTCTCTGCAACCTCTCTCCGTCCATCACTTCCACAAAAGACATACATACTAGAACTTTTCTTGAAAAATTGAACTTAATCCTTAAAAAAAAAATTCTGTCAAAGGAAGCATAAGGAAGGTGCAAAAAAAAAAAAAAAAAAAAAGTAAAACGTCCTGTTGGCCTTCCTCATTCTGGGTGATTTCAGGCTGAAACTTCTGTGTGTGTTTAGGCTTCCTTGCGGAGGATGTTCATTGTGGAGTCTCCTTATGGGAGTTTCTCGCGCTAGATAACAAGCAATGCTGAAACGATTACCCATTTTTGTCAGTCGTCTGGAGAAGGCTGACCACATCGAGAACCCGAGATGACCAGATAAAAAATAGTTCAACATTGCTCAACTGACAATGTTACGTGATTTTGTTGACTTAAGAAAGGCTCAGTACCCGGAGGCACTAGGGTTTGCTACGCTGCAAACATTATCATTTCTAGGAAACTAATATCCTATGCCATAGTAACTCTGGTAACCAAATGAATAATCGTAGTTAACGTTCACCTGCTGAGCCTCTTGTAAGATGAGTGTTACTGTATCATAATCTAAAGTGTTTGTATGGTTCGTATTCTGCTTATTTACGATGAAGGTCCTCTTCCCTGCAACCCACCCCCAATTGCCTTGGGTACACGTTTAAAACGAAAAGAAGGAACTTAGATATTATTTTACAGATTAGAAAATAGCTTCAGAAAGTTCAAATAATTGTCTAAAGTCACCACTGTCAGAGCTTGGACCAAAACCAAGATTTCCTAATTTCTCATTTTGACTGTTCCCCACTCCCCCACCCCACAGTGCATTAGACCGTCTTCTTATGCGGTTAATAATATATGAGAGCTGCCTCAGAATGCCAGTTTCTACTGAGGCATGCTTTCTGTCATTAAGTGCTCCAGCAAACTGTTAATTAAGATTGTTTTGAGCTGTTTACCAATTTAGGTGATGTCAGATACTTCTCTGGGATTCTGTCAGCCTCTTGGGATGGCAGAAAATTCTGTTGGTTCTGTTGCCTGTGGCTTGACCATCTGTTCTGAATCAGGATTGCGCTGCCACTTGGAAATCCATAATCTGACACCGTTACCAGAATTGTACATTTAAAATGCATTAAGTTCTTTGTGGGTCACCAGCCCTTCATAAGCTCCCCTTAATTTTATAGGCCGTCCACAGAGAGCACTTAATTTGGGAATTGAAAGGTACAGGTTAAAAGACTGAAGCAGTCCCACTCCCGTTTTCTCCCCCAGGCGGTATAGAAGCTGTTTTTTGTTACAACGATGTGAGATAGAAAATAAAACACTGGCAAGTGCAGTGTGAGGACTAACCATGAAACAGACAAGAAGGGTTGGAAGTAGGAATGAAATCATAGGTATTTCCAGTCATCCTTACATAGTTTCCCTCTGGGGGCACATCCAGGAAATGATTGACGTGACTCAGTGTGCATAGGACTGCAGAAGACCTTGTCGGAAGACGTATTCTATCCTAAGATAAATATTTACTTTAAAAAAATGTGTATGTCATGCTGTGCACTTTCCAGAGTTAATTTTTATTTATTTTTATTTTATTGTTTAAAGTATTACAAATAGCAGTAAATATGTCTCCTTTTTTCCCCCATTGACCTCCCCCTGGGCTCCCCTACAGAATTAATTTTTAGTACCTTAATGTCCCTAATATCCTTATCATTTAGGCTATTATGTTCCTACAGGCTCATTTTATTTATTTTTTAATACTGAGTTAGTCAACAAAAAATACGCAGAGCAGTACACAGTAAGTACTCTGTAAATGTTTGCCATCAATATTCATTTGTTTATGTGTCATTCATTGAGTGCTGATTCTAGCTATTGGAGGCATGTTAAAGGTGAGGGTCAGGGGTCCTGCCCTCAAGGAGTTTATAGTCACCTGAAGGAAACAGATAAGTAAATTGGTCATTACAGAGAGATACCTGTAAAAGTATGTAGATGATGTTGTGGGAATAGTTAAGAGGGTAAACAGATTTCTTGGGCCCACCCTAATCTACTTAATCCCAACATTAGGTGGTGTGGCCTAGAAAATCTGTATTTTCCAAAAGCTCCTCCGGCAATTCCAAAGTAGCCCTGCGGTGTTTGTCTAATCTAGTCTGGAAGAAATTTCTGGGAAATGCTTTCTAGAAGAGTTGATATTAAAGTTGGAAGCGGGAAGAATGAAGGGTATCCTAGGTTAAGGGAAAATTGCTCAAAGAAAGGTGAGATAGAGCCTGTCCTGTTTCGAGAGGTGCTGGCAGATGGTTCTGGTTGGAATGAAGGCCTCGTGGAAAAGGGTCATCATATAAGTAGAATGACCATGTGTGTCATTACTCAAACCAGAACACTTTTGAGAGTGAAAGGCCGTATTCTAAGCAGTGATGCAGGGGAACAGGTATCTTCTATGGGAGATGATGCTAGGGGCATGCAGAGCTCTGAAGAGATGCTGAGCTGTTATTTAACCTCTTTGAGTCTGTTTCCTCATCTGTAAAATGGTTACAATACAGCCAATCTTACAGGGCTTGTATAAGGCTTACATAAAAGACTTCCGTGAAGCTCTTTGTCAGTAGATTGTAGATGTGCAATAAATGTTAGACTTCCTTTCTCTTGCAAAAATGTTGTTGGAGTGTTAGGGTTAAGAGAATAAGGTTAAGGTTGAGATACTAGGATTCCCTCACTGGAAGAGCATAGCTCTTTCCAACTGTAAGACTCAGGTAGACGACAGGAAAGATAGGTAAAGGCCAGGTCATGTGAAGCCTTGTAAAGCCATGTTACAGAGTTAGGACTGGCCTGATCAGAAAGGGATTTGAGGTCTTCTTTCTGTTTCTTCTACTCACCAAGCTTGTTGCTACCCCAGGGCCTTTGCACTTCCTGTTTCCTTGGCTTGAAACATTTGAAGCTTAGATGGTCACTTGGCTCACTCCCTCACTGCCTTCAGTGCTACTCCTTCAAGAAGGCAATCCTTATCTGAATTAATTAAAATACCATCTCCCCAACTACTAGTCACTCTTCAACCTCCTAACCCCAAATCTTGATTGGATTTTTTGGTCAACACTTACAAATACCTGGTATTATATTACATATTTATTTAATTATTATCAATCTCTGCTGGAATGTAAGCTCCATAAAGACAGGGACAGCCCTAACTGGCTTGGCTCAGTGGATAGAGCGTCAGCCTGCAGACTGAAGGGTCCCAGGTTCAGTTCCTGTCAAGGGCATGTACCTTGGTTGTGGGCACATCCCCAGTGGGGAGTGTGCAGGAGGCAGCTGATCAATGTTTCTCTCTCATTGATGTTTCTAACTCTCTATCCCTCTCCCTTCCTCTCTGTAAAAAATCAATAAAAAATACGTTTGTTTTTTTAAAAAAACAGGGACATTACCTGCCTTGTTCACTGTGTTTCCCCAGTACCTACAGGATCACATGATAAATATAGGGTGTTCCCCTCCCCCCACCCAATGTGTATACACTTTAACAGCTGGTAGCTCAATTAATGTTTTTTTTCTTTTTAGATTTAACCTATTGGAATTAATAATTATTCAAAGTGTGATTACATTTTTTGGGGGGGACACTGTATTATGGTTGTATTCTACTAAAAGATGATTTCAGCTCTTTCACTGCAAAATGTCTTTCGGTGCCTGGGAGGCATAGGTCATATTAAATAGTACATTCCACCTAAAAGTCAGTTCCTGAAAGCAGCTCCAAGGCACAATTTGTAGAATAGTACTTTTTTTTTTTTTTTTTGTGAGGAAATATCAAAGACTAGGATATAAACCTTGTATATAGTGTATTAAAAAAAAAAAAAAAAAAAAAAAAAAGCTCACAGCCCAAGCCGGCTTGGTTCAGTGGTTAAACTTGACCACACTGGGGATCCAGCCCACAACCTGGGCATGTGCCCTGACTGGGAATCAAACCGTGACCTCCTGGTTCATAGGTCAACCCTTAACCACTGAGTCACGCTGGCTAGGCCAGAACTTTTTTTTTTTAAAGATATATTTTTTATTGAATCAGCTGCTACTGGGGATGTGCTCGCAACCAAGGTACATGCCCATGACTGGAATTGAACCTGGGACCTTTCAGTCCACAGGCCGACGCTCTATCCACTGAGCCAAACCGGTTAGGGCCAGAACTTTCTTATAATGTATTTGACCAGTAACAAAATGCAGTTTGAATGATGGGTTCAATTTCTGAGGTTTGGAATATTAAAACACACAACTATTAGAGTGATAAATCAACTATAAGTTTCTCTCTGTTAGCTAAACAAGGTATTTTCATCCTTTAGTCTTTTTCATTCTAAAACTTTAAAGACTGTATGTAGAGAGGATAAGGTGCGATTTAGGTTACTACCAAGTGCAATGAACTGTGGGATACCTTTTTTTAAGGCACTAGGAAAAGAATAGTTATTTCAAGAAACTAAAAAAGGAGACAGAGAAGGAAAGAAGGAAGAATGGAGGACAGATATAAGAAAGAAAAATTTCAGTTTATGTTTGGCCACTGACCCGTGGAGTGAGTTAGTTTGTTAGGTTTTTTGTTTGTTTTTAATCCTCACCCAAGGGTATTTTATCATTGATTTTCAGAGAGAGTGGAAAAGAGAGGGAAGACAGAGAAAAATATCGATGTGAGAGAAACACATAGATTGATTGCCTCCTGCAGGAGCGCCAACCAGGGCCCAGGCCAGGGAGGAGCCTGCAACTGAGGTACATGTCCTTGACTGGAATTGAACCCAGGACCCTTCTGCCTTCAAGCCGATGCTCTATCCACTGAGCCAAACTGGTTAGGGCAAGTGACTTGTTTAATCATGTGCTTTTGACCAGTTGTGGCCTAGTGGGCTATAGTGAGGAAGTAGGCATGACAGAAAAACCCAACTCCTTAACATCCTTAAAATCCTAATGAGCTGTCTACGTAGGACCGCCCAGCAAGGAATACTTCAGTAGGCACTTTTTTAAAAAATATATTTTATTGATTTTTTTACAGAGAGGAAGGGAGAGGGATAGAGAGTTAGAAACATCTATGAGAGAGCAACACCAATCAGCTGCCTCCTGCACACCCCTTACTGGGGATGTGCCCACAACCAAGTTACATGCCCTTGACCTGAACCGAACCTGGGACCCTTCAGTCCACAGGCCAACACTCTATTCACTGAGTCAAACCAAGTAGGGCTTCTGTAGGCACTTGGACTCATAGAATGAGTTTCCATATGCTGTCACCTTTGCTCCTGCTGTCCAGGAAGGGAGGCTAAACTGAGAGCAGAACAGTTCTCTAAGGAAGAGAGAAATTTCCGGAAGGCTGTGAAAGGTAGAACTGGTGTTGAAAGATTATTAAACCTAGGGAGTGGCTGTTACCTTTCAAAACAGGGTCAGTACTATGATATAACCTTCTTAACTTTTTGACTCACAATTTAGTTTTAAGTTTTTGTATGGTTTCCTTCCCCAGAAAAGCATAAGTGCTATTGAGAGAAAGGAGAATCAAAGTTACCTAAAATGCCCCTGTCAACAGTAATCTTTTAGAACTGAAAAAGAAAGGTTCTACATAGAAGAGTTTAAATGGAAGGTAAGAACCTCACTCTAATACTACTATTCAGAAAATTGAGCAAGATATTCATTACTGTAACATTTTCCTTCTTAAAAATGTCTCCTTCTACCTTAAGAAGATTCCAAATATCTCTTGTGTTTTCAGGTAAGGATTCCAGATTTCTCCCTATAGGACCTAACAGGGTGGAGGAGCAGCTGGTAGTGCCGAACAAGAGCACGGGCTCAGAAATCCCATTACCTGATTCAATCCCATCCTCTCCACTTCCTACCTCTGTGACCATGGGGAGGTCACTGATTCTCCTTGAGCCTCAGTATCTCCATCTGGGATGTGTAACTATCAATGCCTGCCTAGTAATTAGAATTTAATGAGATTTCAATGGGAACAAAGGAGAAAATTCATTGAGAGCTCACATTTATCGAGTTAATAAGTGTTCATTCCTTTTCCCTTTCTTCCTTATTTGGCAAAACAACCACTTGTTCTCACAAGTCGATAAACAGAAAACATATGTTGATCTGTGATTTGCATAACTAGATTTGTGTAGCCTCCCAAATTTTAGCATCAAAGGACAAAAAATAGAAGTTTTAGAATAATAATTCATAGGCTGTTGGGAAGTACTTCCCCATAGCTTTGGGAAGTACTTTTTTATTTTTGTACTTTAAAAAATGTTTTTATAATTTTAGAGAGAGAGGAAGGGAGAAAGAGAGAGAGAGAAACATCAATGTGAGAGAAAAACATAGATTGGTTGCCTCCTCCTCACACCCAGACTGGGATCGATCCCACAACCTGGGCTTGTGCCCTGACCAGGAATCAAATCTGAGACCTTTTGATTCATGGGACAATGCTCAGCCAGCTAAGCCATACCAGCCAGGGCTCATATTTTTATATAAAGCCATTCCTTCAGTATTTACTATGAGCCAAGAACTGGTTTTGAGTGATATATATTTATTCTTTCACTTAATTTTCACACACCCTAAAGTAAAGGTCTCTATTCCCATTTTAGTGGCCAATAAACTAAGGCTCAAGCTCTTCTCTAGCACTGCACAGCCTCCTCAGAACCTCATGCTTGGTAGACACTCAGTAACCAACTGATGGTGGTATGAATACATTGGCCTGTTACACTTGCAGAGCACTTAAATTTGCACGTCCTTCTCATGTGCCGGATCTTGTTTTATCCTTTCTTCTGTCAATCAAATCATTCTTTTTTTCTCTTCTGAATTGGGAGGGACATGATTGCTTTTCGATACAACTGAGGGCCTTAAAATATTAATGTTTTTGAACAGAGGAAGAAGTGTTTCCCAGTTCTGTCGTTCTGACTGGCAAAGCCTTCCAAAGGGAGGAGGGAGGCATTGACAGGAGCATGCCCACTTCTAAACAGCCCAAACCTGCTGCTTACTGTGCTCGATCCCTCGCTCCGAGTGGAAAGCCAAATGACAAGACAAAAGATGAAAGTCAGTTTTGATGTTAATGTCTGCTTTGGTGCCCTTTGGTGTCCTTGTAATCTTGGTCACAGATCATTTCTATTAATTTGATATAATTACTTTAATAGCGGTTCGTATTATAAATAGACTAATCATCCTGAATGCAAACTGTAGGAATTAAATTAAGTGTTTAGCTCAAAGGGTTTCTTTTTAAATTTCTTCTCCTCTTCGTCGTCTTCCTCCTCCTCCTCCTCTCCTTCTGTGTCTCTTCCTGAACACAGGCAGCCAGAGCTTCAGGCCCCCAGATTTCTCTCTGCAGAGTGTACTTTACCTTTTGGATGGGACTTTAAAGACTTTAAACAGCTTGAGACTTATAGTTTGCCACAGGAGCATGTAGCAAATTCCTGTTTCTACTTTTTGAACCTGGAGCTGGAGTCTAAGAGCCCCGTGCAGGAAGTCGCAGGTGGTGGGAAAGGGGAAACAAGGTCATTTTCAACCATGTACATTGAGGTTGTACCTTTAAAGTCAATTCTAAATTTAATTGAAAGCCGAGGGCAGAGAAGCCAAGATCGGAGCAATGTGGTGATTTATTCTGAAGCCTGTAAGAAGTCATGCGGCTGAATGTGGGATGAGCTGGGGCTTTAATAAAAATGGCACTGGGGAAGCCAGCGGGAAGAGGCACAAGAATGGAACTGGGTTAGATGAAGGATCTCCGGGCCTGAAAGGGAGCGGGGGTCTTGAGAGAGCAGTGTTTGCCCAAACTCTGCTGTTTTTACCATGATGGATGCACATAAGTAATTCTCATCAAAAGGAAAAACCAGGATCAGACAGAAGCCACCAAGACTCTCTAGACAGTGAATTTTTGCATGAAATCATTAAGGTGTCCAAATTGCAAAAAGGTGACGGAATGAATGTCAATGAGAACTCACCTAATACGATTTCTAGTTGAAATTTAGCTGAAGAAAAATGACATGTTTCTTTATCAAAGCACTACAGGACTTGACAGCCAAGCTCCCACACGTTTCTATGGGTGTTATTGTCTACTAAATTATATTGGACCATTGCTACAGAAAATCCATAACGTTCTCAGAATCAAATCTTCTCTGTTGACAAATGGTTTAGGAACAATCTTTCCAAGCTAAAAAATAAAAAATTTTAAGGCAACAGAAGCTTGTTAGCAGATGTTATATTAGAAAGAGAACTGGACTGGGCTGGAAATTGTACTTCCTGGGCTCTAGCGTCTTTGGCCGCAGAGGGGGGCTGCTTGTCCCTCCAGCGGTAGGGACCACATGATCTGTTCCTCTGGCTCTAATTTTTATAGGCTCTTCTCTTTAGATCAACTTCTCATCATAGTCAGCATCCCTATTATTATTAATTTTAATCTGACTACAAACATCTTACATGTTCATTGCAGAAAACTCAGACCATGAAAAAAATCAAAAAGAAAATACACATTACTTGTAATCTCACCATCCAGAGATAACCCCTGTTAACATTTTGGCTAATATACTCTGATTAAGATAGTATTCAAAGGACTAGGAAGGTTCTGCATCAAATAACTAGGCACTGCTTCCTGTTGAGGAATAATGGTCACATTCAGAATTTGGATGTGGTAGCGGTGGCTCTTTTAAAAATCTTTAGGTGGATGATCACTGGCTTTGAAAAAACCTTGCCCCCATTGTATCTCTTCTTTCCGGGTGCCTGGTTTACGACGGGTGTCAAGGTCTGGGTGTTACAGAGAAGGAACTACACACAGGCTCTGCTTGAATCTGTGACTCACTTTTAATCACCACCAAGTTTCGAATACTTTCCTAGAGGAATTTAAGTGTCTGGGTGTATGTGCTTTTTTGGTAATATTTGGATAATAAAAACCTAAAAATAATTGATATGTTGGAGTACTGGGTGTATAAATGAACTTTCTTCTAATTATGTCCCTTATTTGTGTTACAATATTTGTGCCACAAATGATAATAGTAAGAAAAAAGGTGATAGTGCAGAGGGGTGGATGAGGAAGAGAAAGTGGGGATGAGGCAACTCTTTAGAAACAAGCATTTCTGTATATGGTACACTTTCAGCTTCTGGGGTCAAGAAACTCACAATAAAAATGCTTTTGCATTTAACTTTACTAGATTAAAAAGTAGAGACCTGGATTCCAAACCCATTGTTAGTTAGGGCTTCATTTCCCTGAGCTTCAATCTGCTTGTCCATAATAATTCTCTTACCGAATTTATTTTGCAAGGTTGTAAAAGGAAAGTTCAAGTGAGGTTTTATGTGAAGAAAATGTATCTAGGATTCTAAAATACGGTGTTTTAGAAAAATATTTGACAATTAGAATTACTCTGATTAGCCAGAGAATTTCCAAAGGTTCTAGGAAATGTCCCTCACAATACTGTTGGTTCTGTTACAGCTGGTGGTGTTTAATTTCTTCCTTTCAGGAAATCAAGGTAAACCCATCTGAATTTTGGCATAGATTTGGGAGTCAGATAATTAGATATTATGCATGTTTGAGAGGCTTTGGACAAGTAACTTAGGCTCACTGAGCCTCAGTCTCCTGTTCTATAAATTGGGAATAGTAAAACCTACCTTTCAGGGCTGCTAAAAGATTAGGAATAATGTGTGTAGAGGCCCAAGCACTGAGTTAGCCACACATAAGTACCCAATCTATAGTGGCCGTTATTGTTATAACAGGATTGATGTAAAAAATATTCTCCCTCAGCTCCCCACTCCCACAATTCAGATGTAGAAATCAAGGATGTGTTGCTTAGAAGCTCCTAATATGTTGTCCTTCCAGCTCTTCAGAGAATTTTCTAACTCCGCCCTCTAGGAGCAAGGCCAATACCTCAGTCTTCTAAGGACTTCTGCTTGCTGATGATCCCATTCTTAAGAGTCACTTAACAAACACAGTCAATGCAGAGTTTAGTTTTACCAGCAAAGTGGGGCTCTGTGATAAACTATCAGTCTGGAGTTACTAGTAAGACTAAAGAAAAACAGGGCCATGTACCAACCCCACACCAGGAGAAATATACACATGATCAAGAGATTTCTGCCAGCATGTTATGCCTCTGGTTGTTTATTCAGAAACATGTCTTGGGCACTAATTATGCATTATCCAGAACTGGGCCAGCTCTGGGATGCAATGCTGAGGGGCAGTGTTCACTGTGATAACTCAACTTCCAGGTTGGGAGTTAGAGGGACACAGGTTTGAATCCCCAGTTTAGCAGTTTAAGTGACCACTGCTCCACTTACTAGCTGAGTGACATTGCACAAGCTGATCAGTCTCTCTGAAAATCAGTTCTTGCACTGGTACATCAGATAAAAACAAAGTGTCTCTTTCATAGACAAAAGACTGAACTGAGAAAATGAATGAAAGGGCCTGGGTCTGGCACGTAATAGGACTCAGAAAATGATGGCTGTTATTGGAATGATGAGATGAAGTCTTCATCTTTGAGGAGTGTGCTGCATAGTAGCAGGGGAAATGTACAAAGTTCTGAATAAAAGTACCTGCTCACAGCACTGCAGTATTATGAAGGCAGAAGCAATAAAGCTTATATGAAGAGGGTAAGGTCAGAGAAGGCACAAAGAGGAACGTTCGAGCCTCACCTTGATAGACAGGCAACATTTCTCCCAGAGGAAAGGGCGAGAGGGAGGTCCAGACAGAGGAGGAAGCACAGGCAGGCATAAGGGCACAGAGCACTAGGCTTGGGCAGGGACGCTGTCCAGTGTTCTGAGTGCAGAACTGTCTCCTGGTTCAGAATGGTGGGCAATGGAAGGGCAGTCCTGCTCTAGATTGGAGGTGGCTTTGTACACCCAAAGCCACTGGTCTTGGTTTCTTGAGCAACAGACAGACAATGAAGTTATGCTGAACACCCTCCATTTGCCCCTCCAGGGTCATCCTTCACTCACTTCCTTCTGCTCATGACCTAGGGGCTGGCCCTTTGTGGACCACATCAATGAGCTCCTTCATCCTCCAGCTTCCAGAAGTGTTTGGCCAATGGGACACAGGGAAGCAATGAGAAGGAAGAAAACTGAGAATGAGGTATTTATTTCCTTGACAAAAGATCATAGCACCTATGAGGTGACCTTCACACATAGCTCTCTCCCCCCTGGGATCACTAATCACTCCCTCTGCCACAGCCTCCCACCATCTCTTATTGTTTACAAAAATTCCTTTTATTACCTCTCCCTAAATTACCCAATTTGAGGCAGTAAATGATCCCTGCCAAGCCCCTGACTGATACATAACTTTAATAAAATCAGTGAGTTGCCCTAACCGGCTTGGCTCAGTGGATAGAGCGTCAGCCTCCGAACTGAAAGGTCCCAGGTTCAATTCCAGTCAACGGCACATGCCCAGGTTGTGGGCTCGATCCCCAGTGGGGGACTTGTAGGAGGCAGACAATCACTGATTCTTCTCTCATCATGGATATTTCTATCTCTCTCTCCCTCTTCCTTCCTCTCTGAAATGAATAAAAATATATTTTTATATATTTTTTAAAAATCACTGAGTTTATGGGGGAAGGCTAGGGCACAGAGACCATAGCACTCATGCTAAAAAACATGAAGTTCCAGGGCATATAACTTATATAAAGAACAATAGTCTGTTCATTCCTTTGTAGCTAATAGTCTGGAGCCACATGGAAATGTGGCCTGGCTCTGGGAGGGTATCCTCAGTTTGTGTCTAAGTGAGCCACTCATGGCATGACTGAAGGGGGACATGGTAAAATGCTGTTTCCCATCTCAGTGGGTGGACTGACTTCAAGAGGACAGCCTTGAAATAAGCTGTCTCATGTCAAGACTGTTCCTATTAGAATAGCTACAGATAGACAAAAGGTGGAAGTGATTGTGGGTGATGGATGCAGCAGACTTAGGAAGAAACCCCCTCATACCCTTTTAGGCCTGTTTTTCTTTTCTTTTTTAATTATTATTTTTATTTTTTTTAAATAAATCTTTATTGTTCAGATTATTACAGGTGTTCCTCTTTTATTTTTCCCCATAGCTCCCCTCCACCTGATTCCCCACCCCACCCCCCGCCACTGTCTTCATCCATAGGAGTAAGATTTTTGTCCAATCTCTTCCCGCACCCCTCCCACCTGCTTCCCCTGAGAATCATCAGTCCACTCCCTTTCTATGTCCCTGATTCTATTATATTCACCAGTACATTCTGTTCTTCAGATTTTTCATTCACTTGATTTTTAGATTCACTTGTTGGTAGGTATGTATTTGATGTCATTTTGTTGTTCATAATTTTTATATTTACCTTTTTCTTCTTCTTCCTCTTCTTAAAGAATACCCTTCAGCATTTCATGTAATCCTGGTTTGGTGGCGATGAACTCCTTTAGCTTTTTCTTGTCTGTGAAGCTCTTTATCTGACCTTCAACTCTGAATGATAGCTTTGCTGGGTAGACTAATCTTGGTTGTAGGTTCTTGCTATTCATCACTTTGAATATTTCTTGCCACTCCCTTCTGGACTGCATAGTTTCTGCCGAGAAATCAGCTGACAGTCGTATGGGTACTCCCTTGTAGGTAATTAACTGTTTTTCTCTTGCTGCTTTTAATATTCTCTCTTTGTCTTTTGCCCTTGGCATTTTAATTATGATGTGTCTTGGTGTGGTCCTCTTTGGGTTCCTCTTGTATGGGGTTCTGTGCGCTTCCTGAACTTGTAAGTCTATTTCTTTCACCAGGTAGGGAAAGTTTTCTGTCATTATTTCTTCTAATAGGTTTTCAATATTTTGCTCTCTCCCTTCTTCTGGCACCCCAAAAATTCGGATGTTGGTTCGCTTGAAGTTGTCCCAGAGGCTCCTTACACTATCTTCATATTTTTGGATTCTTTTTTCTTTTTGTTTTTCTGGTTGGATGTTTTTTGTTTCCACATATTTCAGATCTTTGGTTTGATTCTTGGGGTATGTTGATCTACAGTTGAGTTTCTGTATATTCTTTATTTCAGACAGTGTATGCTTCATTTCTGACTGATCCTTTTCCATTTTTTTGGCATTCTCATTAAGCTCCTTGAAGGTCTCATCAAGTTTCTCAGCGGTTTTAAGAAGATTCTTGAGTAACCTTATAAATGTGGTTCTGAACTCTATGTCATCCAGTAGTTTGCTTTCCTCCGTTTCTTTCATTCGTGACATGTTTCTTTGTTTCTGCATTTTGGCTGCTTTCCTGTGTTGATGGAGTGGCTTTGTGTGGTAGGTGACCTATAGGGGGCAGTAGCTCAGCCTCCCCAATCACCTGATGTGGATGCTCTTGGTACACCCCTTTGTGGGCTGAGTGCAAAGTCTTGGTGTAGTTAAGCCTGAATTGCTGTTAGTACGCTGGGAGGAATTGACCTCCAGGCCAATTAGCTGTGAGCACTCCCTGTGTCTATAATGGAAGAACTGCTGCGCTGAAGACACGCTTATGGGGCAGGACTTGTTTCAGTGGGGCTTTGGTGCTCACTGAGTCTGCCTCTTGAATGTGTCACTTATGGATGTGAGGAGTTGAAATCTGGTGTCTCACACTGACCACTAGGTACACTGGCTTCTGGATCTCCAATGGGGTGCAGGTCAGCTACTGTCTGAGGCCACTCAGCAGGAGCTACAGTGAGAGCTGCAGTTTTCTCCTCTTTGCTTGGGGTTTGGAGGTTTTGGAGCTGTCTGACCCGGGCTGCAAGTTTTCTAGGTTAAGCTGCGATAGGGCAGGCTTTTCTTATGCTAACTTGGCTGCTTGGAGCTTGGGTGGGTTTGTAGGTTGTGTGGGGCGGGGTCTCAGGGCGTCACTAGGTTAGGGCGTGGCAAACAGCAATGGCTGCTAGTTAGCTGGCTCTGTGTCCCCGACGGCGTCCTGGAGTCCTGTGCCCCAGTGCAGTAAAAATTATTCCTGCGTGCAGCTCTGCAAGCAAGCCACTCTCACTGGTAGACAGTCCAGCTTCTCCCCGTAGGAGTTTGGGTCCCCCGCGTCTCCCCAGAGACTGGATTTCAGAGTAATCGGGGGCTTGTCTCCCTTCGGGTTGAAAAAAGCAACGCACCCAGTCGCCCGCCGCCAGCCCGGATCACGCGCCTCCATACCTCAGCTTTTCAGCGCTCGTGCACGTCTCAATGCTCTTTTCTCTTTCCTTCTAGTTGTAGAACTTCCACTCAGCCAGCTTTCCCGTGGTTCTGGGTGATAGACGTTTTGTCTTTTAGTTGCAGTTTAAATTGTTGTGGGAGGCAGCAGTTTAGGTGTTTACCTACGCCGCCATCTTGGATTCTAGGCCTGTTTTTCTTTACAAGGAGCCAGTAGTGTTTCTCTCCCTCACCTCTGTCCTTCCCCTTCCCCCAGGTATGGGGGAATCGTCTACTCTCTCTCTTTCCACTCCCATCTATCCTGGGGTCTGGGAAGGATAGGATGCAACCACTTACGTTTTACGGCTTCCCCCAGGGGCTTTGAATTTTGAGCCTCAGATTTAATTCTGTAATGAAAACATATGTTTCCTATTGCAAGAATTTTAGATAGCAGCGAAGAGGAGGGAGAGATGGTGAGAGAATCGAGGGTAGAGAGGACTAAGTGACTTCCACTGAGCAGTAATTACAGTGGGGAGTGGAAGACCGTTCTCAGACCTCAGAAGCATAGCTGGAAGCATTTCATTCAATAATCATTTTGTATTGAGAGCTGCATATGCAGGGCACTGCTGGGCTTTGGAGTCAAGGGGGGATAGTATGGGGAGAAGGATGAGACCCAGGATTTGCTTCGGGGTGCACATATGTGAGTGGATGAAGGAACTGGGGTAGGGACTTAGAGAACAATGAGATCAGATTGGGTTGTGGGAATTGGACCTTAGAGACAGTATCTGAATTGGGTCTTGAAAGATGGTAGTCATGGAAGTAATGGGATTTCTGGGCCTCTCTTCCCCCTCCTGCTGCCTCCCTTGCCCAGCCCCTCCAAAGCAACAAACCTGTTGCATTGTGTGTAGAGAACACTTTCACATTTTGATGAAAAATATTTCATAAGTAAAATTTACCCAGGATATGCTTCAGGGTGCACATGGTCTAAGCAAATTACATTTTGCACACATAGGCTATTTTCATCATCTGAAGCACACCAGCCGTAAATAAATATTCACTTCTAATTACAGAATTAATACCAGTACTTTTTTATCATCAAATAATTCAAGATTATTGGTACAACAGAAGTTCCCTTTGAAACCACACACCCCAAATCTACATTTACTTCTAGGAATCTGTTGTCCCGTGTGTGGGTCTGTGGTTAAATCATAATGGTATCGTACTGCATGTTCCTTCTACAGTATGCATTTACCATTCTCTGTATGTAGGAGCTCATTCTGAGATGCTTCACAGAGATCTACCCTTATTCTTCCCAATTATGTCTGTCATTTGTTTCTAGAGATAGTTTTGGAAACACTTTTTCTAACTCTTTCAGAAACTTTCCTAATGATAAAAATCACCTACGGGTGTTCAGGGTCATTACCAAGATGGTCTGTTTCCAAAGGGCTGTGAAGGGAGTTGAAGAAATTATTTTCAACCAACAACCCAGGTGATTTTATTATTCTGCAAGTTTAGAAACACTCTCATGACTTATCTATTTCTTATCAAAGAACATTTAGGTAGCTTGAATTTTTGACATTACAAACAATGCCGTAGTGCACACTCTTCTACATTCTTCCTAATGCACATGTGTTTTTCTGAGGTTAAAGCTGAGGAAATTGAATTGATGAGTTATGTGATGTGTACATTTTATTAGTTACTGATAAATTACCTTTTAATGTGGCTGTAGCAATGTATGGTTCAATCACTGTCTCAATATTCTTCTTCCTCTCTGAGAGAAAAAAAAAAACCCTCATAAACAAAACCTGGTCAGTACTATTGTTGAATTGCATTTTATGAGTTATTATTTGCATTGAATATCTTCCCTTTTAAATAACTTTTTAGGGACACATCCAGTATAAAATAGATCTACTAGTGTCTTTTTTAAAATAAGTTTTGTTTAAAATTGATTTCAGAGAGAGGGAGAAACATCAATGATGAGAGAGAATCATTGATCAGTTGACTCCTGCACACCCCTATTGGGGATCGAGCCTGCAACCGGGGTCTGTGCTCTGACCGGGAATTGAACCATAACCTCTTGATTCATGGGTCAATGCTCAACCACTGAGCCACACTGGCCGGGTTGAATATCTTCCTTTTAAGAACCACTACAAAAACTCTTTCTATATCCCCCAAATCTAGTACAATTCTTTATTTACATAAATATTTTTTAAAATGTATTTTTATTGATTTCAGAGAGGGAGAGAGAGAAAGAGATAGAAACATCAATGATGACAATCATTGATTGGCTGCCTCCTGCATGGAACCTCACATAAGAGTTGTCTAAGAAGTGTTTATTGACCCAATGAAAACACAGCCCTAGGTCGTTTTGGTATGAACAGAGGCAACTTCCTTGAACCTTCCCCCCATTCATTGCAGCAACCTGGAGCCCCTAAAATGGCCATGGTTGCTCAAACTATCATTACTTCTATGCACAGCTGTGACTGCAAACATTTCGCCCTCCTGTGGCTGGAGGTGTGTGGCCAGAGGACACAGCCTGCCACATCTGAGAGTCTCCTGCCTAATAGCTGGGTTGTGGGGTAAGAACAGAGGTTGGATTGGGGAAGTTTGAATATACTCACCCACTTTTCTTTTGACAGCACCACCTCATGCTAAGGAAGCTCAAAAACCTTGGATATCAAGTCATTCCACAAAAGTACAGTTTGCTGAGTTTGTTTTTCAGATATTAGAAACACATATATTAATTTCCATTAAAATACAGAGTTCGTTTTTAGCATCAAAAAAGTCAGCAGATATTTTTCATTACAAGGTGAAGTTGTGTCCCTTGATGAATCAGATAGCATGTCTTTGGTTTTTGCCCTGTGTATGAGATAAATGTTATATATTTTGAAAGAGAAAGCACATTTAAAAGAAAAAAAAAAAATAAAGCAAACCAAGGACCCATCACAACCTGTACCATAGAATGAGGAACAATTGGGTGTAGAAAAGAAGGGAATCTTCATTAGAGCTTACCATGGGTATGGTAAAAACCTAGTGAAACCAGCAGTTTTGACTGGACCCTGTGGAGAGGACTGGCAGAGATGAGAAGAGAGGAATGGTGCCTGCTGACTGGGAAGGCCTTACTCTTTTTTTAAAAAAATATATTTTTATTGATTTCAAAGAGGAAGGGAGAGGGAAAGAGAGATACAAACCTCAATGATAAGAGAGAATTATTGATTAGTTGCCTCCTGCCTGCCCCACCCTGGGGAAGGAGGCCGAAACCCGGGAATTGAACTGTGACCTCCTGGTTCATAAGTCAACACTCAACCACTGAGCCATGCTGGTAGGGCAGGAAAGCCTTACTCTTGACTTTGGTTTAAGGCTTCCCAGGAGGCCTTAATCAACCACCAGAGTTCCATTTAAAGACTTTCTAGTTTTCCATGATGATTTTTAATTTAAAGTTTTTCTCTATTTTTGAGTCTCTGTTTATAATTCAGTTGGTACTAAATTTTGTCACTTTAATTACCCGGCTAACAAGGAAGGATCATGAGTAGACCTGATGCCTAAGAGATGTCCTAGCACCATGCCAAGGCTGAGGGGTCCCACACCCAGCAGTACAAGGAAGATTCACAGAAAAGCAGTGAGAAATTGGGTCATCAGCTAGCACCCAGTGGCCTGGGCATGGGGACCCATGAGAACCTGCTATGAAACTTCGTTTCAGCAAAATGTCCTCCGATATATTAAATTAGCATTGATTAGAATTCTATTCGTTTTTTTTAATTTGGTTTTCATTTAATGTATTCTTATTTTATTGTTGCTTAAGTTCTATGTATGTAAGGAGTTAATGCATATATAAATAATAATATAATATTTAAAAGCATTATAGTAAAAATAGTCTAAGTCAACACTTGGTCCCTAAGAGTTTGGTGTTTTATTTTGTTTCTCTTGTGAAAGGGGTTTTAGTTCCCATGAGTTGTAAAAACATGTAACAAACAGGCTTTGAGCTAAAAATATCTGAATTAATTTTTTAAAAAAAGAATAAGGGGGAAATAGAGAAGGAAAGGCAGGAAATCTTGTTGAAGATTGAGAAACACTGATCTAAAGTCTCCCTTGTCGCCTGGCCGGGGTTGACCTATGAACCAGGAGGTCACAGTTCGATTCCCAGTCAGGGCACCTGCCCAGGGTTGCGGGCTCGATTCCCAGGAGGCAGCTAATTAATGATTCTCACTCATCATTGATGTTTTTATCTCTCTCTCCCTCTCCCTACTTCTCTGAAATCAATAAAAATATATTTAAAAAAATAAAGTCTCCATTGTCAGACAACTGGGCATTGGTATAAATAGAACTCTGCTCTCAGGGCAAAAACTCTGGCTGCTAGTCTCCTACAATGGCCAAGTGAGAGGGTGGGAGCCTCAGCCAATTGACATGGAAACTCCCATTAGCTGTCCAATAAGGGCAAAGGGCCTTACACATTAAATCTCATTTAATCCTCACAACCACCATTGTTCTGATTTCACAGATGGAAACATACAGGCTCAGAGAGGTGAAGGAAGGTAATTTTAGCATGGTAAGTGCTCAAGTGGGATTCCAAATATGCAGAGCTCTAAAAGCCAGTTCCACTCTTTCTTCCACATTTTTAGATTTTGTTTCTAATTCTGTATCAAAGTCATATATGCCCATCGTTTAAAGAATAAAACGGTTCCCACCGGTTTATAGTTCTCTGCCTCCCTGTCCCCCCTCCCAAGAGACTGCTTTTCACATTTACCTCCCTGTTTCTATATAACATGCTTATGTTGATAACACCTTGATTTTTCGGTTGTAGGTGATTTTTTGGCCTGTAGAGGAGGAGGGTTAGCTCTCTGCCTCGCTGCCCCACTCCAGCCACTAAACAAACCACTCTTCTCATTCCCCTCAGACTAGGATTTACATTACAATGACTACTCATGGATGAGCCATTGGTATAAACCATGACGTTGTATTTTTGAGGGGTCAGAATTTGAATTTGTTAAATTCTTGTATAGACCTACGGTAAGCATGTAATAAATGTTTATTTGCTGAGTCAGAATCCAGTCTGGGATTAACATACAGTCCTAAAATAAGAAAAAGAAGGCACCATCCCTGCCCTCGGGGAGCAGGCGGTTATTAGGGGAAATAGACACAATTTCCCTGCAGGGAGATAAACTCTGGAGCCGTGAGCGAGCACCGAGAGTTGGAGCACTAGGCCGGGAGGAAATGGTTGGCTGGGGAAGGGTGGCCAAAAGAAGTGAGCTCTGAAAACTGACTAGGAATTAGCCACGTGAAGGTGAGATAAAGGAGAGCCTTCCAGGCCAGAGGTTGCAAACTGACAGCTGGCTTTTGGTCGGCAGATGTGTTTTGATTTTTCACAACTGAATTACTTGCCAACATTTAGAAATGGTGAGATTTCACATGAATATGAAGATTTCTGAGTTCTCCTGAAAAAAAAAAACAAAAAAAACCTGGCAGATCTGGAGGCCCGGGGCCCACCTCCTTCCTGCCTGACCACAGTTGCTGGACCTGGGTGAGGGCTGCCATCTCCGAATGGGACAGCTCACTGGTATCTGGGGAGAGAGTTTGCTTCTCCTCTCTAGCAGAAGGGCTTGAGCAGCAAGGAAACAACATGGTGTTTGTACTGACAGCTGTTGGCTGTTGCTCAGATGTAAAGTTTCTGACACAGAGCTCTGAAAAGAGGCCAAGTGATAAAACATCTCAGTGGGTTTATAGATGGCCATTTGATTCTATTAAATGACAACAGAATAATTATGAGGAATGGAGATAGTAAGAACTATTTCCTCTTTCTTTTTGATTGATTTTTCATCTCACATGAAGGGGAGTTTCCTTTACCTTGATTTATCTATGTCCTAAATGTGAAATCTGTATACTTTAAAACAATGACCCGTAAGCTTTGCTGCTTTGAAAAATACCGAGGCCCAGGCCAGTTATATTGAACCCAGACATCTAAGTGGTTTTGAAAACCCCAGGTGACTATTGAGTAGCTAATTTTGAGAACTAGAGGTCTGGTGTCTGCCTTTTCCTCTCACGTCAGCTCCCGGAAGCACTGGCTCCCCTCCAGTGACTTGCAAGACCATGGCGATGAGGTCCTTCACATGTCAACTTCCAGACTGCGGGAAAGAAGCTCCCACTTGAGGGCCACGTGTTCATCCGCCTGACTCAGGAAAGCCCAGTTCTAAACCCCGGGGAGGAACCACGGCTCTGAATGCTTTTTGGCACCTGAAGTACTTTTACCTGGGGTTTCTGACAATGTCAATGATGGGTATGCTATAACTATCCTGACTGGCAGAGTGTGGTTTAATGCCCACGAGTTGTAAAAACATGTAACAAACAGGCTCTGAGCTAAAGATATCTGAATTATTATTATTATTATTTTTTAAAAGAGAGTGAAATAGAGAAAGAAAGGCAGGAAAGCAGGAAGGAAGGAAGAGAGGGAGGAGACTATCTCCCTCTTCTACTGACTTGTTTAACATTTTAATTAGGTTTCTTCCTTGAAGATAGCAACTTTGTGAATTTGGCCACAGTGCCGGATGTCTGGGTTCTTTTGGATGACTGACTTGTATAAAACTCAGTATGTAGAATACTTGTTTCGGCATAAGCTAAAACAACTTTTCATAAAATTATTTCTGTGAAAAAGAATTGCTGAAAAGCATCTCCAACTATTTAAGTTCAATCTATACATTTGAGGAAAGCACTGAATTCTTTAGTCCCCAGGAGGAAATATCTGTGAAGATTGTAGCCTCTGCCTTTAAATAGTAATTCATTGTAAAAATACTTGTTGGCCAACATACAAATGGATCACTGACTAAAAATGATGAGGAGTGAAAACGTCCTGAACGTTTTTCTTCTCTCTCTCTCAATCATTTCATGTCTTGGAACCGAAGGTATCTTTCTGTGAGTTTTAAAACTGAAAATGTATGAGTTCCAAATTCAGCAGCTCTAACTTCTCTGCTAAGACAATGTTTGGATGTAACTCATTTCTGGGGCAGATCACACACTTGTTTGATACTGGAAGAAAATGAGTAAGATAATGTCTTATATCAGGGAAACTTGCAGTCACTGGTTGAAGAACTTTTGGAGTGAATCAGAATGTTGAATTGTCTTCAGCTTTAAAAATGATTTTGTTTTAACATATGTTAGCTGAAGCAAAAAATAATACAGTAGGAGCTGTACGTCTATCAGAGTGACTGACAGATTGAAATTCTCTAGAAAAATAGATTATTTTCCCTCAAAGAGAGTAAAGTTTTGGTTTTCAAAGTCAATCAGAAAACTAACAATTTGGACAGGAGAGGAATCAGCTTCTCTTTTTCAGACAGTATATTTCTAATGATTTTTATGGAGACTATAATAAGGATCCAGAAAGAAAAGCTTGATATGGACATGTTTTTAGCTAGCAGATTGAAAAGAAATAATGGCATGAAATAATTTTTTTATACTGACAAAGTTCTCATTTCTTTTATATTGTCTGAAGTAAAATTGATAAATGAAAAAAATCTATAACATCTCATTTCTTCAATACTTGCTCATGTTTTTTGTGGTTAAAACTTTATCATGGAAATATTCATATGCATTTTTTATATTTTTTAAAGATTCAGGTTTATATATCACTCTTCTAAATACTCGGTATTTATGACATATGTATATAAGTATTAAAAATTAAATTTAATGATAAAATTTTCTGATATTCAGATGTCAACACAAAATTAAAATGTGATAGTTTATTCTATCAATGCTGTTTTCAAGATTATGTGGCAAACATACTTGAGATACTTTAAACACTTATATTTATAAATATCAGCAGGCTTTGATAAGGAAATGGAAAAATCCATCACACATTTGCCTGCCTTAGTCTTTTTTATTTATATATTTTTTACTACAAAAAGCTTAATTGTTTCCATTTGGTCCAATGCATGGGAGAGGGCTCCAGGGTAATTAAAAGAATAGCTAGTGGTTTCAGGGAGAGGCTCAGGCAAAAGCCAGACACCAGGGGAATGTGGAGGGGCCCCTCAACTGCCTCTAAAGGCTCCTAGTTGTGCTTGAGGGTGAGCCTTTCAAAGAGATACTGGCCTAGCCTAGCCTTCGGGCCGGCCAGCCTGGGGAGGTGAGTCAGGTGTTGCCCATCTTCTTGATGAGTTTCACCTGCTCACCCAGGAAGTGGCTCTCCAGGAAGTCACGGAGCTGAGGGTCTGAGCAGGGAGAACCCAGGGCCTGCAGCTCCACAAGGGCCTGGGTTAGGTTCCTCTCCAAGGCCAGGGCGGCTTCCACGGTGGCCTGAGTTTTGCCCACTCATCCTGAGGCTTCAGCACATCCTGAAGAGAATGGGGCCACCGGGCTGGTTTTGCATCAGCGCCCTCGAGCTTCTCCTCTGCCAGCTTGTGGAAGAAGAGGTCCTTGCCCTCCAGCACCACATGGACGCAGTCGAAATGGAAGCCAGAGAGAGGTAGGTGTGGGAGGCCCGCAGATGCAGGTTGGCCAGGGGGTTGACAGCAGCCTCTGTTCCGGTGGAATAATTCTGATGAATCTGAGAGCTCATGGTTGTTTGTCCATAAGGAATTTAGGTCAAAAATGGGGGTTGGCTTTTCTTGGGCTCTGAGGTGATTCCGAAGGTGATGCTGGAAAAGAAGTTGGAGGGTGCTCAGAGTTTGGAAGAGGCATCCCTGGGTCTGTTCCGTCTAAGCAAGAGGCAGATCTGAGGTCCACCGAGGGCACTGCCTGCCTCAGAGTCTTTATTTCCTTTCCGTAAAAAGGCATTTATGAGCTGTAGACAAAAATAGGCCAGCATGGGAAGAAAGCTTCAGGTGCAAATAGCTCTCTTTCTCATTCCTCCTCTGGATGTGGACTCTCACTGATGTGTTCTCTGGAATACCAGCAGACTTTGTTATAGCTTCTATAGCATCCTTCTGTAGAGTCTTTGGGGATACTATCATCTCTTTCATCACTGAGAGAAACATGAATTTTCTAATCAGTGATACTGTTACTCTCATTTTACAAAGTTCTTGTCATGTCAAAACTTAAAGCCACCCTCCCTTGTCTTGCTGGTTAACTCCAGGCTCAGATCAGGTGTCATGGACTCCTTTTCAGTGGAGGCCTCCCTGATCAGCCGTCCCCTGACAAAGTCTGGATTAGTGCCCCCTCTCTAGGCCCCCACGCACATGTCTAATCAATGTCACAGTCGGTACTTGCCTATTGCAATTCTTTTTTTTTTTTAATTGATTTTTTACAGAGAGGAAGGGAGAGGGATAGAGAGTTAGAAACATTGATGAGAGAGAAACATCGATCAGCTGCCTCCTGCATACCCCCTACTGGGGATGTGCCCGCAACCAAGGTACATGCCCTTGACTGGAGTCGAATCTGGGACCCTTCAGTCCACAGGCGGACGCTCTATCCACTGAACCAAACTGGTCAGGGCTATTGTAATTCTTTATTACCTTTCTCTCTAGACTGTCCATGAAGAGTGCTATATTCACAGTGGCCCAAATGGTGCTTGGTAAATAGTAGCACTCCATTATTACTAGAGGGATGAAGAAATAAGTGAAAGGTCTGAAAAGGGATTCTCAAATGATAGACCTGAAGCAGAGCCACAGATGAGGAAAACCTGAGTGAAACTGGTTAGCACTTTGGTTAGCAATGCCAGGGGACCACACAGCCTCCTTCCATAGAAGTGGGAAAGAGGACGTCCATGGTCTGCACATTTCCCTTTGGAAGCTACTTCCTTTAAATGTCTCTCCCTTTCATCTCCACTAAAAAGCCTCCTGGATCTAGAATAGACAAGAATATAAAAGCATCATTCTCTTTCTCTTCCCATCCTGTTTACTCAGCAACCCCAGTCCCCCGCCTTCGCTTCAGCCCACATGTTCCCTATTAATAAAAGTTAGGAAAGACCAACCTCACCCAGCAGGCCCCCTCCCCCTTTCTTTTCTCCTCCAGAAGACCTCAGCCAACTGCCTGAACTCAACTGCCTGCTCTTGGGAGCTCCTGGGGGAGGTGAAGACAAAGGTGACCATTGGGCCTCCAGTAACTCTGAGACCCTAATGACCCCAAGTGGTTTCAAATCACCAAGCAGCTCATTTAGAATCGGGTGATAAGCCACACCCCTCATTTGGGGAGATTTAGAGGCACACTTTAAGGAGTAAACATATTTACTATAACTGGAAATAGGGCCAAATTCTGTGCCTTCGGAAAAGGCAGTGAAACAGACACACCCTGGTGCCTTCTAAGTGAATTAATGTACTGTATTCCGTTTGAGAGTCTTCATTCTGTCTTCATCTTTAATTCCTGCCCTGAGGAGCCATCTGTACTTGGAGGGTATGTGCACAGGATAACTCACTGTGGATGAAGGACCTTCGTGCTCAGCCCTCCATGAATGACCCTTTCATACACTGGGGGCTCCCTCTGGCTTTCTGACTAACCAGAATTTAACTGGGCATAGTAATTTCTAACAGCAGAAATGTTCACACAAATGTAAAATCAAAAGGCAGTGGATGAACTTTCCACATTTTCTTGTTGTTGTTGTTGATAAGGTAGTTGTTTTTTTTAACTCGTAAATGCCACATATTAATCCACAATATAATATTTTCCTGAGGATCTCATACTTACCTTTGAAAAAGACAGATTTTTAGGACTTTGGGGACAGAGTGTTGCATGAATTCTTCCATCAGTGGAGGCAAAATTTCAGAGTCCAGAAAGAGTTCATGCCTTCATAAGGTGAATGGCATATTTCCTTCTTACCAAAGGCTGAGGTCCAGTGCTTGATTAAAAACAACAACACAAAAAACACCCTCAAAAACATCAATTAAGTAGCTGGATTATGCTGTCAATCAATATGATTAGCAGTCAACTATACCAATCAATGAACTTATTTACATTTGAATTTCTTTCTTATTTGTATAGTCTTTTGGAGACTCTTTTTCTTTTAAGATTTTTACTTTATTAACTTCTAATTATATGTTCTATATGCCTATTGTAGAAAAGAATCTGAAAATATAAAATAAAAGCATAACGAAGGGCGGAAAAAGCCCACCCTGCTGCCACCCAGAGACATAGAGACCATTAACATAATGGCCTGTTTCCTTGGAGAATTTTTTCAAGCCTACTTTTTGATTCCTGCCTGCCCTATTTCAGAAATGCTTTTTTCTTTTTTTCTTTCCCCAGTATTTTTGCCAACAACAGAAAATCCTTGTTGTGGCCCCATCTAAATGTGAATAAAACGTCCAGCTGCCGGTGCTCATGTGACACATAGTAGGCACACAGGAAAAGCTTGTTTATTAAATATGACTGATTATTTCCAGAAACCCAGTGAACTAATTCTTTCTTTTCTTTTTTTAATTTTATTTATTGATTTGAGAGAGAGAGAAAGGAAGAGAGAAAGAAAGCATTTCTTTTAAAATTTATTTATTGATAATTTTTTTCTCCAGTGAACTAATTCTTAATTAACTGGTGCTATTCATCAGATAGACCACAGATATATGAAATTGAATGCAGTTAGAACAACATGCTATGAAAATGTTAATAAGTATGGTTTTTAATGGTTGCTGAGGAGTTGGGATGAAGAAGCTGTATTTAAAAAGATACAAATTACTGAACTCTCTTTTCTTACCAAAACATTATAAAGGGTATAAACGCTGAGAAGTCAGGGGACCCCAAGCTGTTCTGAAACTCCAACTTATACATTTAGTTTCCATATTACATATCACCTAAACTTACTCAAGGTCTCCAATAGGGACCAAGAAAATAGCCCTTGTTTTATAAAGAATAAAATTTGGGGTTCTGAGTTTCTTAATTTCTAATTTATGCCTCTTATTAAGTTCCCACACAAAACCTAGCATTCATTTTTTGCAAGTACCTCCACTGTGTTTCAGCATATCCTTTTTAGATCATTCACCAGACAGCATCCTACAGCTCTCATTCATAAAGTCCAATTATAAGACAAGAAATGTCAGGAATATACACTTTGAGAGTGGGAGGCAAACAGAACAGTACATTGTGACTTTGTAAGAACAGCCATGCATTTCCTCTGGGCTTGTTTTCAGTTCCTTTGTCAGCTGATTACATGGTCTTTTATAATTTCTCATCTACAGAATGGAGCTATTTGCTTGTGGATTATTTGAAAGACACAGGCTTATGCAAAAGAAAAACGAAATCATCATGTGGTAGAGTGATATTTCTGGCTAGATGTTTTTGCTTTTCTTTTTTTTAACATAATTGTGAGAATGTAATATATAATAGGGACTCTTCAGAGGTATAACAAGTAAATATTCTATTAATTCAGACTTAGTGCATATGCAGTGCTACATATGTATTTGTTATTTATGTAATGGCATTTATCAATAATTTTTATTTATTTGCATATAAAGAAGAAAAATTCTTATATGCATTTTGTTTTCAAAGCATATACATTGTGCTCCTAGTTCTTTTAGTTTGGACAGTACTTAATAGTTGACAAAGCGCTTTCATTATAGTACATTATAGTACATTACTTAATTCTTGTAACTTTCCCCAACTGTAGAACTGGTCACAGTACTTTGGGCTTTAAATCCTCATTTAAATCTACTCTTCTGCTCTGGCTGCATGACTCAGTTGGTTGGAGTGGCATCCTCTACACCAAAATGTTTAAGTTCGATTCCCAGTGAGGGGCTATATCTACGTTTCAGGTTTGGAGTGTGTATGGGAGGCAACTACTGATCAATGTTTCTCTCTCACAGCAATGTTTCTCTCTCTCTCTCTTTCCAAAAAAATAAAAATAAAAACATTTCCTTGGGTGAGGATTAAAAAGAATAAATAAACAAGCAAAAATACCCTTCTATCCATCCCAACAGATAAGTTTCCTTTTCTCTCTGCCTTCTATCTCTTTACTTGCTTAAAAATATTTTATTGATTTTTTACAGAGAGGAAGAGAGAGTTAGAAACTTTGATGAGAGAGAAACATCAATCAGCTGCCTCCTGCACAACCCCACTGCGGATGTGCCTGCAACCAAGGTACATGCCCTTGACCGGAATCGAACCCGGGACCCTTGAGTATGCAGGCCAATGCTCTATCCACTGAGCCAAACCAGTCAGGGAACTTGCTTACCTTTTTAGACCTAGCTCAGGGTCACCTCCTCCATGAAACCTTTTCCCCAATACATTAAGTTGAAGTGATCTCCTCTCTTCACTGTGTCCTTCACTACATGAAGGGAAATTAAAAAAAAAAAAAATCTAGTTATTTTTAAAAATTCACATAATACATGGCTATAATCTTATAAAATTATTATAAAACTCTCTAAACCTTATAAGTTCATAACCACTTAAATAAGAAGTTAAAACGAACAAACAACTTGTATCCTTCCATGTCAGTGTAGATAGATATTTTGGATTCCTTTAAAATATTGTATAGTATTTCATAGCATGAGTATTTCATAACAGCTCTGTCAACAGAAGGTTCTGTGCTGATGGAAATGTACTATATCTGCGTTGTGCAATATGGTCATCAGTAGTCCCATGTGGCAATTGAGCACTTGAAATTTGACTAGTGAGACTGAGGGATTTTTCGTTTTATTAAATTTAAATAACCATATGTAGCTGCTGGTTACCATAAATGGACAAGGCAGATTTATATTTTATATTAACATCTATTGTTAGTCATTTAGATTTTTTCCAATTCCCCCCAACATAAATAAACTAATCTTATAGACTAATTAAAGCATAAAAACAAAAAGGAATTTTGCTTTCTTATATGTATGAATTCTTGAGAAGCTTGCATTCATTCCAATGTTCTACAAGAAGTTATTGCATTAAATAGAAAAAAGAACATTTACACTGAAGGCATTTTCTATATGAAAAATGTACTGCAAATAAAAATATTTGTATCAGTGTTTATTATATTAGTGATATATTGGAGTCAATCCTATATCTAACAGTGGGAAATTGGCTCCAGTATATAATCCTTGTATAATGAAGGGCAAGGCAGTCATTAGAAATAATAATGAAATTGCCCAGCCGGCATGGCTCAATGGTTGAGCATCAACCTATGAACCGGGAGATCACAGTTCGATTCCCAGTCAGGGCATATGGCCAGGTTGCCAGCTCGATCCCCAAGGTGGGGCATGCAGGAGTCAGCTGACCAATGATTCTCTCTCATCATTGATGTTTCTATCTCTCCCCCCCTCTTCCTTCCTCTCTGAAATCAATAAAAATAAATTAAAAAGATAAAAGCCCTATCCGGTTTGGCTCAGTGGATAGAGCATTGGATCCCGGGTTCAATTCTGGCCAAGGGCACGTACCTCGATTGCATGGGGGAGGCAACCAGTCCATGTGTCTCTCTCACTCGATGTTTCTTTTTCTCTCTGTCTCTCCCTTTCCCTTCCTCTCTCTAAAAATCAATGGAAAAATATCCTCTGGTAAGGATTAACACCACCTACCCTCCCCCCCCCGCCCCCCAAAAAAGGAAAGAAAGAATGATGAGATTGCCATTTATTGAGGTGAAAACAAGTCTGTGATATATTTTCAAGTGAAAAAAAAAATAGGTTATTGTAATATGCATAATAGGTCTCTTTTTTATAATTATCTATAACACATATTTATACCAAGTTTTGGTTTAGTGGTAAGTCAGATACCTGGTCTTTGGAGTTAAATGGATCTGGGTTTGAATCCAGGTTCTGCCACATATCATCTGTACAACTTTAGTTAAGACTCTCACCTCCCTGAACTTTGGTTTTCTCATTGCTAAAATGGGATGATAATATTTACATCTTGGAGTTGATGTGTTAAGGAATATATGTAAAGCACTTAGTACATATGTTTATTTAATAAATGGTAGTTGTTGTCTTTCTAAGACTAGTAGGTATAGGCATAGAAAGAAATCAGAAATGATATTCCAAGAAATAATATTTCAATATGTTGAAAGTGGCTATCTCTCAGTTGGAAGGTTATGGTTGATGTTGTTGTTAATTTAATTAATTGTATGGAACATTGAAATCTTGAATATGGAAAAGTCCATTAAAATCATGTATATATGAGACTAATAAAGTAAATAAACTCTATATGTAGTGTAGAAATATGCCAAGATCATAAATTGCAGAGTAGTATAGATAGTGTGATCCTATTTTTGTTCAACTTTAAAAAAACAACACAAAACACCAAAATATCAAGCTGCTTTTGGTGACTCAGGATGACCTAGCAAGGAGAGGCAGAGAAATCTTTTAACTTTTACTTTATGGCTTTTGATTCTGTTTTAAGTTTTTACATCATTTATCTACAATTTTCATTAGTTGTTAAAATAATAAGTGCTCTGAGATTTTTCTACAAAAGAGAAGATAGAAAGAGAAAGAAAAAAATTGCTTTTCATTCAAGTCCCTCTTTGCCTAGTCTGAAGAAACATGATTTTCAAAGCTATATGAAGTACTTTAAATTTCTTCAATATTAGCAACTCTCCAATTCAGATGAAAACAGTGATAATTCTGCTATCTATATATATAAAAAGCCAGCGACTGAAATGCCATAACGACGGTAAATGACGAGTCACTATGACGTTCACTGTGGCGTGATCAGGGGGTGGGGCCTGCTGGCCAACCTCCTGGGGCCCCTCCCCCCAGCTGGCCTGCTTCTGATCGGACTCTCCCACCCCGATCAAGGGTGGGGCTGCTGGCCAACCCCCACTCAGCCCTTCCACCCAGCTGGCCCCACCCCCAATGGGCCCCCACCACCCCAATTGGCCCCAAGCCCCTCCCCCCACCCAGCCCTACCCCTGATCACCCCCCACCCCAATAGGGGGCGGGGCCAGTGGCCAAAGGCCTGCAGCCACTCGCCCCATCTGGCCCTGTCCCCAATGGGCCCCCACTCTGATCAGGGGCAGGGCCAGCCAGCCAACCTCCCACGGCCTCTCTCCTGGCCGGTGACCCCCGATCAGCCCCTCCACCCCAATTGGGGGTAGGAATCGCTGGCCAATCACCTGTGGCCCTCCCCCATCCTCACCCCTGCTGTCTCCTCCTCCCAACAGGCTGGGCCCTGATCTGCCCTGATTGGGGCTGGGCTGGCGGGACCCCACCCATGCATGAATTTGTGCACTGGGCCTCTAGTTGTATTATATTTCTGTAATGTGCTATTTTCTCTACTCCAATATTACAAATATTATTGAGCATTGATTAAGATAAAAATGAGAAAGGTGAGAAAAGGAAACTTTGTTAAGAAAAAGATCTAATCTTTCACCATTTTCTTGTATTAAAAAAATTACAGAAAAATGAATATGGCATTTTACTCATGTGTTTTTGGCCTTTTCTCATATATTTCTACATTTTTTTCTTTAATATAGCATTCTACAGACCAAGCTCACTAGATTAAAAAAGCACACATTATTTTTTATTAATAGAGGAGTAATAGGTATTCATTATAGAAAATAAAAAATAAATAAAGATAAAAAAGGAAAGAAAAAGTAAAACACTTACATGGCCACCCTAGAGACAATCATTGTTAATATATTGGTGTGAAATCATATCAGTATTGTTATATGTATACTATATGCTCTAATAAATTACCTTTAGTGGTTGTATAGTATTATCTTTCTTGAATTTATATAACCAATCCCCTATTGCTAGACATCTAGATTGTCTCCAGCTTTTTGCCTTTGTGATAAACATTCTTATAGTTGGATATAATATACAACTATGACTGCTTCCTTAGAATAAATTCCTAATGATGTAACTGCTGAGTCAGAATTCAAACAGGAATTTATGATTTTGATATGTCTCAATAAGTGTTAAAAAGGAACAGTGAATGTCTCCTTATGACAAAAAGGAGACATCTGCAGAGGAGGTAGGAAGTTGCGTTGGTGAATGGGCTAACTAGGGAAGTTCTTAAGACATTTTTTGGGTCAGGAGAGTAAAAATGTGGGAGAATCTCCACATTCTTATGAATACAATGCACTAACTGCTCAAGAAAGAAGGCTTAACCTTCTTATTACAGCCAGCTCCTGGTGCTGCTCTACAGCATATCTTGTGAAAGAATATTTAAAACACAGAAAAGAACAAGTCTTTATCTAGCCTCTCTTCTGCAATTGTGACTATTCAGAATCTACTCATCTTTCAAGGAGTAACTTACCTTCTTCATGAAGCATCCCTGACTCTCAAGGATTTCTTCCTTTATTAATGCATAGCACGTTGTGAAGGCACTATGCTTGTTTATCACATTAATCTTCACAAATATCATGTGAGGTGGTTATTATCGTTCTTGTTTTACCGATGGGGGCACTGAAACTGGGTTAGATTAACGACATGCCACTGTGGTACAAGGAAGAGGCTAACCCAGAATAAAACAGGGTCTTTCACTCGCTCAACTTTGTCTAAATGTATTTTTCCTCAGATGTAGATGAAAGCAGAAAGAGAGGCATGTACAAAAGTAGAGGGAGAGTGAAAGTGAAAAGGAAGAGCAGTGGTTTAGGGAATGGCTGGGAAGGGGCTCAGTGTGTCCCCTGGCATAGAAGGTCATGGATGAAGAGGCAGGAGATGGAGCTGGGAAGGGAGGTTGGGACTGGGATCCTCATGAATGCACAAGCACATAGCACACCTCTTGAAACACAGTGGAATTCAGTAAAGGCCGTTGAATCTTACAGTATGTTCAAGATTTAAACTGTCCTTAAATGGTTTATCTTTCCAGCTAGACTGTGCGCCCTGCGAGCTCAGTGGTTGTTCCCACTGAGTTCATCTTCATATCTCTAACACCTAATACAATGACTGGCATACACTAATGGTACATAAGTCTTTGTTGTATAAAGTAATTGATGCATAAACATTCTCTTGGGAGGCAGCATAGTAAAAAACGAACAAAACAAAGCAAAATACTGCTTTTAGAGTCAGAAGACCTGATTTTAAATACCTTCTCTCTAGCTTACAGGTTATGTGACATTTGGGTAATTTACATAACCTCTTTGAATAGTCTATTCATCTGTTAATACTCACCTCAAAGTGTTATTATGAAGATTAAGTGAGATTATACTTTTGAATTGCTTAGCACAATACTTGACAAATTGTAGACATTCAATAAACGTCAGTTTCCCACTTTCACCTTCCCACTATCTAGAATTGAATTGTTCACTAAGAGAGCTTATATCCAGATTTAAGGGATAGCCCATTTCAAATATTTGGTCCTCTTATCTGACCATGGGTCTCAATATAATATTTACAAAGATTACTACTGCCTTGGCCGGTGTGGCTTAGTTGCCTGGAGCATTGTCCTATGCACCAAAGGTTCATGGGTTCAATTCCTGGTCAGGGCACATACCTAGGTTGCAGGTTTGATTTCTGGTCTGGATGCATATGGGAGGCAACCTATCAATGTTTCTCTCTCACATCACTGTTTCTCTTTCCCTCTCCTTCCTCTTTCTCTAAAATCAATAAACATAAAAATTAAAAAACATTACTACTGTTTTAAGCATGTATTACAAAGTGTCACAAATAGGTTCTCAATATATGAATGAATGATTTGAATTGGATTAAATACAGTAGTCCCTCTTGTTGTTTTGCTTTCTGTGGTTTCAGTTACCTGTGGTCAATCGTGGTCTGAAAATACTAAATGGAAAATTCCAGAAATAAAAAATTTATAAGTTTTAAATTGCATGCCGTTTTGAGTAGTGTGATACATCTCATGTAGTCCTGTTCTATCCTGCCTGGAACATGAATCATCCCTTTGTCCAGTGTATCTATGCTGTATATGCTCCCCGCCCATTAGTCACTCAAGAGCCATCTTAGTTATCAGATCAACTGTTCCAATATTGTAGTGCTTGTGTTCAAGTAACCCTTATTTCTCTTAATAATGGCTCCAAAGTGCAAGAGTAGTGATGTTGATAATTTGGCTATGCCAAAGAGAATCTGTAAAGTGCTTTATTTAGGTAAAAAAATATATGTATGGGAAACACACACACACACACACACACACACACACACACACACACACACATATATATCTCCTATATAATAAAAGAGAAACTTGTAAATTGACCATACCTCTGCTATGCTCGCCAGCCAATCTGGAGTGAGTATGCAAATTAACCCAACAAAAATTGTGGGTTAATTTGCATACACAGGTGCCTGGAGGAGAGCAGAGTGGGAGAGCTGGTGGCTTAGAGGACTTGGCAGAGCAGGAGGCCATGGGATGGAGACAGAGCAGGAAGGGAAAAACCAAGAGCATGGGGAGCACCAGGAATGCTGGGAATCGTAGTTCTGGTGGCAGATGGATCTCCTAGGCACTAGAGCAAAGTGATCCTGGAGCAAGTTACTGTTGCAGTAGGGGATGGAGGGAAAGCAAAGGTGAGAAACATAAGTAAAATCAGAGTGTCTAGGAAAAATGAAAGGGAAGATATCCTAAAACTTTCAGGAAATCTCCACCAATGAAGCAAAGAAAAAAAAAATGCCTCTATTATTCTGTGAGCAACAAACCAAACTGGGTTGGGGTCTCAGACAATTCGCTCATATGATTGTAAAGACAGACAGAAACTCCCAGATTGGAGAGGGCTCCCCTGAGGGCTCCCAGATTGGAGAGGGTGCAGGTCAGGCTGAGGGACCCCCCCCCCCATGCATGAATTTCGTGCACTGGGCCTCTAGTATATGTATATGAATGACCAGGCCTTCAGAGGAGGGCAGTTGGGAGTGATCAGGCCAGCAGGGGAGGGCAGTTAGGGGTGACCAGGCTGGCAAGGAAGGGCAGTTAGGGGCAACCAAGCTGGCAGAGGAGGGCAGTTAGGGGCAATCGGGCTGACAGGGGAGCAGTTAGGCGTTGATCAGGCTGGCAGGGGAGGACCACTATATATACTAGAGGCCCGGTGCACGAAATTCGTGCATGGGGGATGGGTCCCTCAGCCCGACCTGCACCCTCTCCAATCTGGGAGCCCTCAGGGGAGCCCTCTCCAATCTGGGAGTTTCTGTCTGTCTTTACAATCATATGAGCGAATTGTCTGAGACCCCAACCCAATTTGGTTTGTTGCTCACAGAATAATAGAGGCATTTTTTTGCTTCACGAATTTTGTCCACAGGGCCCCAAATACACACATACACACACACACACACACACACACACACACACACTAGGGGCCCGGTGCACGAAATTTGTGCATGGTGTGTGTGTGTGTGTGTGTGTGTGTGTGTGTGTGTGTCACAGCCCAGCCTGCAACCTCTCCAATCTGGGACCCCTCGAGGGATGTACAACTGCCCATTTAGGCTCACAATCCAGGACTGCTGGCTCCCAACCTTTTGCCTGCCTGCCTGCCTGATTGCTCCTAACCACTTCTGCCTGCCAGCCTGATCACCCCCTAACCACTCCCTTGCCAGCCTGATTGACGCCTAACTGCTCCCCTGCCGGCCCTATTGCCCCTAACTGTCCTCCCCTGCAGGCCTGGTCACCCCTAACTGCCCTCCCTTGCCAGCCTGGTCGCCCCTAATTGCTCTCCTCTGCAGGCCTGGTTGCCCCCAACTGCCCTCCCCTGCAGGCCTGGGTCCTCCCCCCCCCAACTGCCCTCCCCTGCAGGCCATCTTGTGGTAGCCATCTTGTGTCCACATGGGGGCGGCCATCTTGTGTATTGGTGTGATGGTCAATTTGCATATTACCTCTTTATTATATAGGATATGTGTGTATATATATATATATATATATATATACACACACACACATATATATACATGGTACTATCCACAGTTTCAGGTGTCCACTGGAGGTCTTGGAATGGATCCCCCATAAATAAAGGGAAACTACTGTACTCAGAATTTTGTCAGAGTGTCTATAGCACTCTCAGGATCCAAGATACAGATATACCTCAGTCACTACTTGATTGGGTTGGTCTTTAGTTGATTTGAAAGACCCCTCAAAACCATTAAATATCTTATGTTTTCATTGTTTGCATATAAACGAACATGTGATGACAAGATCAGTTTCCTAGCTATTTTGATACCAGATAAGAGGACCTTGGAATCAACTAAAGAAATAACATCCATTAAAAAAAAAAAAAAGCCTGTCACCTACCTTAAATGTCAGTTTCTTTCTTTTTTTAAAACAGCTTTGTTGAGGTGAAATTCACATAACATATAATTCATGCATTTAAAGTATACATTTCAATGGTTTGTAATATATTCATAGAGTTGTGCAACTACCACCACAATTTAGTTTTAGATCTTTTTCATCATCCCCCAAAGAAACCCTCTGCCTAGTAGCCATTCCTGCCCATCCCCCCTCTCACCTTCCCAGACAAACACTAATCTACTTTCTGTCTATATGTTTGCCTATTCTGGACATTTCATAATACTGTAATAGAATAATACTGTATGTGGTATATTATAACTGGCTCCTTTCACTGAGCACAGTGTTTTCAAAGATCATGTTGTATAATGTCAGTTCTTCATTGTTCTTTATTGATGAAAATATTCCATTGTATAGCTAGGCCACATTTTATTTATTCATCATTGACAGATATGTTGGATTGTTTCCACTTTTGGCTATTATAAGAACACTGCTATGAACATTCATGTACATATTTTTATGAATATATACTATTTTCCTTCTCTGGGGTACATACCTACTTAACGTCTAAATTCACCTTGCAGCAGCATTTGACTCTTATTAGTCATTTCTTCCCACTGAAACATGCTCTTAGTTTGACTTTTGATGTTACGTGGTATTTCTCACTTTATTCCCTCCTACCTGAGAACTCCTTCTCAGTCTCCTTTGAAGATTCATTCTCCTGTACCCGGCCATTAAATGTTGGCATTTTGTAATAGACCCTTTTCTCATTCTGTAATCTTCCCAAAGGCAACCTTACCCCTTCTTATATAAGGCCAAAGTTACCGCCTCTGTCAATGACTCACAAATTTCTAGGGCCAATCTCTCTTCTGAATCCAAACCCATATATCCAAATGCCTACTTGATAGATGTGCGTGGTTATCCCAATGCCACCTTAGTCTTCATGTGTCCAACCTGGCTTATAATCTTCCTGGTCCTCTTTCATTTGGTCCTCTTCCCATGTTCTTTTTCTTAGTAAATACAGATTGCTGGGGCCCACATTCAGAATTTCTGGAAATCTTAGAGCCATTCCAGCCCTTCTTTAGCAACTTACCCCCTATACTATCTATTTCAAGTGCTGTAGATTTTTCTCCTACAATATTTGTTGAATCTATCCACTTTTCTCCATCTCCATTGCTATTGGCTCAGGGCAAGCTACCATCATTTTTCATCTAGACTCCACTGGCATCCCTACATCCTCATGGATTCCCTTCAGCAGTGTTTCATATATCAGCCAGAGTAATGTTTGCACAACACACAATATTTAACCTCTGCCCCAGCCCCACCCTGCCATGTTTAAAATTTTTCAATGTCTTCCTTTGCTTTTAACATAATGTTCAAAGCTCTACATATGACATAATGTTCAAAGCTCTACATATGACGTTGCTTTTAACATAATGTTCAAAGCTCTACATATGACGTTCAGTGCTCAGCAAGTTTTGGCCCCAGTGATTGCTCCAGTCCAGTCTCATACTCTTTACCTCTTGTTCTTTGTACTCTATCCACACCATCATTCTCTTCTTCAAAAGAGCTACCCCAAGCTATTTGCATGTGTTCTTCCCTATTTCTAGTAACCACCACCTCTTTACAAACCCATCTCCTCCCCCACTTAGTTAATTCCAATGGCTTCTTCTTACCTGAATTCAAATATTTTCTCAGAGAAGCACTTTCTGAAATTAATGTTCTTGTCCCTTCCCCACCCGGATTACATTCTCTGTTTTATTCTCTCTTAGCTCCATATTCCCTTCCCCTCAAACATGTATCTCAGTTTGTAGTTATACTTATGCATGTATTTGTCTGATTATTTAATCAATGTCTATTTCTCCATGTAAACGGGTTGAAACTGGTTTTGCCCCTATTGCATGCCTACCAATAAACAGTACTTAGTCTTTGTAGATAATAAATAAATATAAATAAAGACCACCATATTTCTGGCTTAGATAACTGATGGATCATGAGGCCATTAAGTAAATTAAGGAATGCAAGATGAAGAACATACCTTAGTGGGGACAAGAAAAGAGAGATCTAGCTGGCTGGCATGGCTCAGTGGTTGAGCGTGGACCTATGAACCAGAGAGGTCATGGTTCGATTCCCAGTCAGGGCACATGTCTGGATTGTGGGCTTGGTCCCCAGGGGTGTGCAGGAGGCAGGTGATTAATGATTCTCTCTCATTATTGATATTGCTATCTATTTCTCCCTCTCCCTTTCTCTCTGAAATCAATAAAAAATACGTTAAAAGAAAGAAAAGGAAAGAGGGACCTTAGGACTTGAGGAAGTCCCATGAGCAAGCCAGCAGGCAGTTGGACTATAGATGTAGAGCTGTAAGAGATCTGGGATGGAAGCACAGAGTCAGACCATACAATTTTTGGTTAAGATCTTGGGAGTGGCTGAGCTTGCCCAGCTTAAAAAGAATAAAGACACCCATATTGCCCTATCCAGTTTGTCTCAGTGGATAGAGCAGTCGGCCTGTGGACTGAAGGGTCCCTGATTCAATACCAGTCAAGAGTATGTATGGTGATAACAGGCTGATCTCTAGCCCTGTTAGGGGCCAGTGTGGGAGGCAACCAAACAGTGTGTCTCATATCAATGTTTCTCTCTCTCTGTCTCTTGCCCTCCCTTACACTCTTGCTAAAAACCAATGGAAAAATATCCTCAGGTGAGGATTAACAACCGCAACAACAAAAAAGACACCCATATTAAGAAACAGGCAAAAAAAAGTTTAGAATAAAATTTGGAATGAAAAATCAAAGATATGGGTGAAGCACCCTGTCAAATGCTTCAGAGGGAAGCTTTGAGTTTGATCATTAGGGTAAGGGATTTTTGGGTATCCTGTTCCTCAGCAATGATTTTTCACCTAATGGCTTTAGCATCCATAACAATCCTTAACTGAATCAATTGTTTCACTGGGGAGAGCTGAATGGTGATTTTTAAATTGCATCTTTCCTTCAGGAAAAATTCCTATCCTCCCCTTTCTGTCTCCTTTAAAAAGTTCCTATGTCCTTCTCAGGGAAAAGGTTCCCTGAGACCTCACTCTTCTGCTGACCCACTGCTGGGATACCTCACCCATGGGCCCTGATCAATAAAAAGGCTTTTTTTTTTTTTTTTTTTGTGAGGTTGTAAAGGAATGGAGAAGATGCTGGAGTGAGATTTGACAAACCTTTGGAAAGCATAGCTAAAGAGATGAAGACTCCTTTGGGTAAATATGATCCCTTTCAGCTTTTTACCTCATGCACAGAAAAATGCAGAGGTGTGATTTGCACAAGGTCGCACCCATATCCCTTTAGACAGCTTTCCAAGACCTTCCAAATCTGGTTGAAATTCCCTTTTCTGTGCACTCCTAAAGCACCTGGCCCTCCCCTCTTGCATCCCTCAGGACCCATATTGTAATGGCCGCTTTGCTCACCTGGACTTTCACTAGACCTCAGGGTCTTTGACAGCAGGGGCTGTGTCTGCCTGGTCCCCTAGTTATATCCTACTTGTATTCCCAATATTTAATTGAGAGCTTTACAAAAACAGGACGCTCAGAAAACTCTTTTTTTTGGCTGGATAAAGGAACAATTGAAGGAGCCATAAGTGAGGACAACTGTCCCTGGGGAAATGCTAGTAGCATTCTGTGGCTGGAGCTGGGAGGGTGAGGGAGCTTGTGGGAGGGTGTGGGAGAGGCTACCCAGGGGGATTGGATTTTACCAGAAAGGTGCAGAATTGCTCTGGGGCCTCAGAGGAAAAGTGAAAGTCAGCCTTCTACTAGATTTGTGATTCAGAGAGATCTCATTTAATCCTTTTTAACAACTTGATGAGATAACTATTCCTATCTCTATTTTACTGATAAGGAAATGGGCCTCCGAGAAATTAAGCAACTTGTTCAAGGACACCCAGCTGGGAGTTCAGTGGAGTCAAGAGTCCTAAACTTCATCCTCTTTCTGCCTCAGCCTGCCACTCGCCTCTTGCAGGAAAGAGCATAGATTCAACAGGAAACTAGGACATCAACTGAATTGGTCAGGACTTCGCCAGCCTGTCATCGCCTGGCTCCCAGTACTCAGCTCCTCAGTGCGTCAGAAATGAAAATAGGCACGTGGGTTTGCTTCCCAATATGTACCTGCTTGGGGGACTGCTGACTATTTTAAAGTTTTTCAATATTTACATCTTGCCTGAGCCAGTTTTGCTCAGTGGATAGAGCATCAGCCTGTGGACTGAAGGGTCCTAGGTTCGATTCCGGTCAAGGGCACATGCCTGAGTTGCAGACTTGGTCCCCAGTGTGGGGCATGCAGGAGGCAGCCGATCAATGGTTTTCTCTCATCACTGATGTTTCTATCTCTCCCTCTCCTTTCCTCTCAGAAATCAATAAAAATATATTTTAAAAAATTTAAAAAATAACTACATATATCTATTTGAACATAGAAAAGGAGCAAAGGAATTCACACTGAACTTTAAAAAAATCAATCAATCAATATTTGCATCTTGTTGCACCTTTTCTGTCTGAGATCACAAGGTATAAATAAGATTGACCTTGGCACAAGGTCAGAGTCAGAGGTCTGTGTGGAGCCATTGCAGGGCCCCGAAGGAGGTGGGACCTCTGAGTTCTGTACCACAGAGTAAAGGTGGTCTCCTCTTCCTGAAACCCTCCACTGAGGCTGCTTTAGGAAAAGGAGCTAACTACATTTTAAAAAATAGCAATTACCTGCCAGGCTTTCCATTGTTATTTCACTGGTCGTGGCCCCACCACTTGCAAGTTGTGTGATATCACTAAGTCTCAGTTTATTCAACTATAAAATAGAACCCATACCGCCTTTCTCAGGAGGTGGTGTGAGGATTAACCAGGAGAAGTACATGTAAGGAATTTAGCCCATCAGAAGTATTCAATGCTTATTCGCTGTTATATTATGATGATGATGATGATGATGACGATGATTAGTGTTTAATCCATAATACAACCAGTTCTTGAAGCAAATGGTATTATTACTCCCTTTTACATAGGAGGAGACTTTGACCAGCTAATAAAGCAAAGCTGCTAGGATTTAAATTCAAATCTGATTCCAAAGCTGTTATTTATTTTTTTTAATGACTATATTTCATCTCCCTTCAGGAGAATAATAATAATGGCAAGTGCTCAGGGATTCTTGATTTGAGGAAATGCAATGAAATAGCCCGAAGTTTCTGATTCAGCCTCTTGCTTAAATTTCTGAGACTTCTGACAGACTTGCCTGGGCTTTGAATCCCCGTGTGGCTCTCTCCCCACTGCAGAGGGAAAAGGACAGAGTCCACACATTCCCGGATTGGAAACTTTTCTTCCACACTTTGAAGTGAGTCATTATTTCAGCAAAAATGGGTCTCTGAAAGTATAGCATTAACTTTCAGTATTCCCCTTCTGTTAATACAGGAATGAAGATGGAAAATGCAATCTAGTTCCTTGTCTAATGCAGCCTAAGAATCTAACCAGGAAAATATGTGTTTTTGTCAAACAGAGATTCTAGATATTACCAGGGTTGCCCTTGCTCTTTATTTTCAATTTTCCCCTCTCATAAATAGCTCATTCTTTTTCTTTCTTTTTTTAGCTTTAGGTGTTAATAAAAGTAATAGAAGCAAAAACTGTGTAGTCCATTCCTGTTTATGGAAATGCTTTCATACACATGATTTAATTTTACTCTTACAAAAACTTGTGAGGTGTTTATTACCATTTATTTCAACGGCTATATAATATTTATTTCAGGATTATCTTATAATGGGCACTGAAATAATTTATAACTTTTGTTATTATGATGAAATCTGTGAAGCATTCAGCATGTTCTCAATAAATGTTGTGGAATGAATGAATGAGCATAAGCATTCAGCATGTTCTCAATAAATGTTGTGGAATGAATGAATGAGCATACTCTATGAACTTATTTTTAATCCAAGGTCACTTGTTAAACCTAAATGAAAGTATCCTTTTCTAAGTTAGCTGAAGGCATTGACATATAAAAAAAATGATGAGTTTAAAAAATAAGTTACACTCTCCTGGCCAGGTGGCTTAGTTGATTGGAACATACAGAAGGCAACCAACTGATGTTTCTTCTCTTTCTCATTTTCGAACATGGCCATCCTAATGGGTGTAAAGTCATATTTCATTTTGTTGTGTTTTTTTTTAAATTGTGTTTTTAATTTGCATTTCCCTAATGACTAATGAGGGTGAGCATCTTTTAATATGCTGGTTTGCCATTTGGATCTTCTCCTTTGGAGAAATGTCTGCTCAGGTTCTTTACCCATTTTATTTTACTTTTAAAAATATATTTGTATTGTTTTCAGAGAGGAAGGGAGAGGGAGAGAGACAAACATCAATAATGAGAGAGGCCCTAACTGGTTTGGCTCAGTGGATAGAGTGTCGGCCTGCAGACTGAAAGGTCCCAGGTTCGATTCCGGTTAAGGGCATGTACCATGGTTGCGGGCACATCTGATCAATGTTTCTCTCTCATTTATGTTTCTAACTCTCTATCCCTCTCCCTTCCTCTCTGTAAAAAAATCAATAAAATATATTTAAAAAAAAATAATGAGAGAGACTCATCCATCTTGGCTGCCTCCTGCACGCCCCCTACTGGGGATCAAGTCTGCAACTCAGGCAAGTGCACTGACCAGGAACTGAACCATGACCTCCTGGTTCATAGGGCAATGCTCAACCTCTAAGACACATCAGCCAGGCTACCCATTTTAAAATTGAATTGTCTTTGTTGTTGAGTTGTAAATTTTTTTTATATATTCTGGACCCTTATCAAATATATGATTTGCAAATAATTTCTCCAATCCTGTGGGTTGTTTCTTTACTCTCTTGGCAGAATTCTTTGATGAACAAATGTTTTTAATTTTGAATCCTATATATTTTTTAATGTGTCACTGAAGATGTTTTTGGGTGTTATGCAACTAAACCCTATTTTTTCATAAGCCTTGTGGTTTTCATTGCACAATTTTGCATAGCATGGTGGTTTTTAGGCACACATACATCTCCTTAGAGCAGAACTGGGAAAAGACCCAGGGAGGAAAAGCTTGGCTCATTTGGATAATTGGAAGGGGTTCAGCTCTTACTGTGTGTCAGGCAGTGCTGGAAGCGCCAGCCACACCCATTAACTCAGTAATCCTCAGGATGACACTTGGAGGAAGGTCCTATTTAAAAATTTGTTGTCGATCAGAAATTGAGGTACAAAGATTTGAAGGAATCTTTTCAAAGTCACACAGGGGTAATTGGTAGAAATCATATGGGAGCCCAAGCTGCCCCAAGTGTATGCTCTTTGCTACACCCTGGGACAGAGACTGTTTTCTTTCACGCTCTTAAGATTGTGATGCTGGGGGCTGAGGTGGGGGGGATTAAAAGAACAAAACTTCTACTTTGGCTGTCTCTTCCCATATTATTTGTACTTATTTTCCAATTCTGCCTGAAAGAAATAATTAGTAAATCACATGTATGGGAGAAGAGGCTGCTTAGCTTAGTACTTATGAATCAGATGGTTTTAACACTTAGTACCTGTATACCTGTTTTTCAGCCTTAGTTTCCTTTTCTATCACTTAGTTGTTTACCAATCCTTGGCAGCTTTTCTTGGATGTAGAATATAAATCTCCAATCAAAACAGAGCTCCTGATTCCTAGTCTCTCCCTCAATCCACCATGCAAAACCCAGTCCCAACAGCTTCCTCACCAAGCCTTCATCAATTCAATCAACACCACCAAGTTCTGCCCCAATGCTAAGCCAAAACATCAGGGTCAGCCTTGATTACTACATTTCCATTACCTCTCTCTAGCTCCACGTGCTTTCAATTCATCACCCAGGCCTTTTCATATGACCTCCAAATGACATCTCTGATATGTATACTTCTCTCCATCCCTCTCCTTGGCTCTCTTACCCCAGTCTAAGTAATCATTATCTTTGGTCTAGAATCCTGGGATAACTCCTTCCTCTGTTTCCTGATTTCTCTCTATCCCATTCTCTATATGGACTAAAGTAAATGTCTTAAAATTTTATCCTGATCATGCCAACTCCCCTGCTTAAAACACTTCAGACTTCTAGCTCAGAGTAAAATCTAAACTCCTTACTGTACCCTAGAGAGTCCTATGTACTGGGGCCTATTTTTCTAACTTCACTTCATACCACGCAACCCTGCTCACTATGCAACAATTGGTCTAATTTTTGTTCATTGAATAGACCAGTGGCTTCCTCTCTTCTGCTCTTCTCATTTTTTAGATCTCAGGTCACATGCTAACTTCTCAGATAGGATCCTCCTAATCTTCCTAGGGAGAGAGGGAGGGTTTCCTCTCCCAGGCAGGCTCAGTCTCTTTACTAGTAAGTCCTTCATGGCAATGATCTCAACATGTAATTATCTAATTTATTTACTTGTTTTTGTTTATCGGCCCCCTTATTTGTTTTCTGTCTCCTACACTGTGACTTTGTCTAACTTAGTCATCACTATATCCTGAGAGCTTGAAATAAGGTGATCCCCAATGAGTGCATGAATAGATGAATGAATGTCTCAACTCATACTTGTTTAAAAAAATATTTTTTTTTATTGATTTCAGAGAGAAAGGGAGAGGGAGAGAGAAATGATGAGAGAGAATCATTGATCAGCTGCCTCCTACATGCCCCACACTAGGGATCGAGACTACAACCCGGGCATGTGCCCTGACCAGGAATTGAACCATGACCTCCTGATTCATAGGTCAATGCTCAACCACTGAGCCACGCTGGCTGGGCTGGAAATGTTTAATGGGGTAAATAATTTAAAGAATAGTCGTACTAATAAGTTCTAGCCGGGGTAAAAGGTGATGCTGTTAGACATGGAAGTATGATTACAGTCCAATGTCCACTCCCAGCCCCCCATTATAGATAGGTACTTATACTCCCTGAGAGGAAGGAATTGGATAGTTGATGAAAGAACAAAGACTAGAGCCCAAGACATCTGAATTTTGTCTGGTGCTCTTTTATCTATCAGTGTTTCCCAGTCTGTGGTTAATCCAGATCTTTAAACAAATCTTTTCTAGGGGTGGGTGTGGGTTGGAAAGGGTCAATGGGGAACAAAGAAAAAAGGACATCTGTAATACTTCCAACCATAAAGATATATTTTAAAAAATGATTTTTTCTAATCCTTAGTTGATTTGTACTTTTATAAAATCAAATACAAATGAATTATTAGAAAAATACTGCTTTAAGAAGGCAAGTTTAACTTATTATTAGATATGAAAGTACTGTTGGATTGCTATAAATGTCTCTAAAGGCTTACTTCCCATGTTTATACTGGTGGCTAACAAGTAGCTATCAGATCGCAAACCAGCTCTGGTCCCCAGACTGGTGCACACAAGTCTGAAGGAGAGGTGGCATCTGAGTTTACAAGGGTTATGAGACTAAGCCAAGTTGAGTTTAGCTCAATTGGGCTACCAAAGAGAAGGATGCCACTATTTTATTTTATATTTTAAATATGTTTTTACTGATTTCAGAGAGGGAGAGAGAGAGATAGAAACATGGAGTGGCTGCCTCCTGCATGCTTCCTACTGGGGATCGAGCCCGCAATCTGAGCATGTGCCCTGACTGGGAATCAAACCAGTGACTTCCTGGTTCATGGACCAGTGCTCAACCAACTGAGCCACACAGGCTGGGCACCAATTACTATTTTAATCTCTAGTAAAGTGTCCTTTGCACTGCTCCCTCTAGTGCATGGGAGGCCTTACTATCACAAGTGGACTAAGAGGAGCCCCTTGAAGGATTTTCTTCATAAAGAAAAAAATTCCAGTAAACCCTGCCAGAACAGTTAGTGGCCATCCTAAATTTTATTGCTAGCTTATTGGACATGTTCCATATGTGGACTGGCAGTTTGGCAGGCTTCTCAGTTCAATATTCCTGCCTGCCAAGAGAAAGACAGGTATGACTCTTTGCTTGCTCATTCTATCCCTCTGTAAGGAAGTAAAAAAAAAAAAAAAAAAGACTTCAAACACTACTTACTGTATAGCACTGGAGGGAAAGAGCTAACATGCATTTACACAATCCAAGGTATGCTTGCATAATCTACTGGAGGAAACAGCAGAGTGACATTTGCACCTAATCCTTCATGGGGCTGTGACTAAGCCTGCAAACAGCAGAGGGAAAGCACATATAGTTGCCTGGTACTTGGGGGCAAATGAAAGTTATTTGGTAGGTAAGGAACACTTGAAATAATAACACTTTTTTTTTTTTTTACTTCTATAATCCTTAAATAAAGACACAAAAATAACCCAATTGATGGCAGAGCTGGGATGCAAGGAATAGGACCCAGGACTTTGGAGGAGATGTAAGGTGATAGGCGGAGCAAGAAGTTAGAGGGCAGAATGTCACAAGGGCACAAAACCATGTGAACCTGGCAGAATAGGGTTGTGCTTATTTTACACAAGTGACACTGAGGCTTCTGTACTGGCATCCTGTCACATCTTATATGTGGCATTTCCTTGTTCCTTATTCAGATGAGAAAGGAGGAGGGCAGTGGCTCATGTGCCACTCAGCAATGTGAAAAGCAGATGTTAGCAACTCATCATACTGGTATCCTTATTCTGCCTTTAGCCATTTCAGTTCCGAACTGCTCCATCTTCTTGCTGCTCTCTCAATGCCTAGTGTGTTTTAATGATAGAAAGGTGGCATTCTGGGGATAAGCATTAAGATTTTGGCTTTCTTGGTATTTACCATTAGTGTCCTTTAGGATTCTAATATTTGTGTATTTATTGTGTAAACCCAAGCTAGCTGTCACTCACCAACTATTTTGACTGGAAGAAACCTCCTGGGAACTCCTTGTCTGCCATTCCAGGAATACCTGAATGGATTGGGTCATCATTTTCTTGATCCTCCCCAATCTTCTCCTCCAAATACAATGTTCTCACACCAACCACCCCTCCCCCCCTTCTACCTACCTCGTTATCCAAGACAGAAACGACATAGGGGACACCATGACTACTTATTTTTCTTCATTCTGTCTCCATCCCAAGTTCAATCAATCACAGTCTTATCAACTTATCCTTTATGTTTTAGATCACTACTGCTTGATTTCTTTCCTTCATTATATCTTGCCTGAACTATTATACTTCCTTCCCTGTCCCATCCTGCACACCCGTTTCACCACCTCCATTCTTCTCCCCCCTCAGATCCACCATTTTCATAGTTACCAGAAAAACCATAATGCAAAAGCTCTGCCCTAGTTGGTTTGGCTCAGTGGATAGAGTGTTGGCCTGCGGACTGAAGGGTCCCGGGCTTGATTCCGGTCAAGGGCACATGCCCCGGTTGTGGGCTCAATCCCTAGTAGGGGGCGTGCAGGAGGCAGCCAATCAAAGATTCTTTCTCATCGTTGATGTTTCTATCTCTCTCTCCCTCTCCCTTCCTCTCTGGAATCAATAAAAATATATTTAAAAAATAAAGCAACAGCTCTGACCATGTTGCTCTCAAAATTAAAAACTGTCAACAGCTCCTCATAGTTATAAGAGTAGGGCCCCAGGTTTGGGTTTCAGCATGGTGATGAAGCTTTCTTAGACCTGTTTTCTGTTCACCTCTGTAGAGTCTTCTCTCTAGACGCTTTGCTGATGCTCTGTGACACAGGGGACTTGGAATTGCCTGTGTACCTGCTACTTCTACTCCTCCTTTGCATATCTTATCCCCTTCCTGCCAGGCTGCTTTGGCTCACGTGTTGTCCCTAACATGCCCAGACTGGGTGTGGGAGCTCTATGTTCCTCTATTTTATATATATTTTTGTTTTTTTATCCTCACCTAACGATATTTTTCCATTGATTTTTAGAGAGAGTGGAAGAGAGAGAGAGAGAAATATCAATGTGAGAGAAATACATTGATTGGTTGCCTTTTGCACGAGCCCCAAGCAAGGCCCTGGCTGGGAGGAGCCTGCAACCGAGGTATGTGCCCTTGACTGGAATCAAAACTGGGCCCCTTTTGATCCATAGGCCAACACTCTATCCACTGAGCCAAATCAGCTAGGGCCCTCTATTATATTTTAAAGAAATTATTTGTACAGGGTTCATCTATCTGGTAGGCTGTGAAGTCCTTGAGGGCAGATTTGTGTTTTCTTTAACTCTGTATCCTTAGAGCATTGTTTAACATTCAATGCTTACTAGGTTCTCAAGTAGTATTCACTGCGGTGAGTGGAATCCACATTCCTGTTTTCCCTCATTTCCTTATTTTATGTTTATTCCTCTGCATGAGCCAAGTAAACCTATATATATATATATATACACACACACACACACATATATATATATATAGAGAGAGAGAGAGCATTTGCTTGTAAGAAATTATGGTAAAGAGGAAAAGCAGTTGTAGTGAAAATATTATGTGTGTGTGTGGGGAAGGGAGGCTTAGGGGGTAGGAATGCTGACAGAATGAGCTTACAGGGAATCTGTGTGCCCTTAATAAATTTAGACGTCACCGGAGACGTCAATTATTCTGTGTTATTTTGGTTTATTAGTAACAACTAACAATTACATAATACTTAAAAAGTATTTTCTCTTTATTATGTCATTTGAGTTTCACAATAGCTATGTAATGTCATTCTCCGCATTTTAGAGATGAGGAAACAGAAAGATTAAATGCTTTGCCCAACATCACTTAGCCAGTTGGCTGAGTACTAGTCTAATGTAAGATCTAATGCTTTTACTGCTCCATGATCCTGAAACCTCCTTACAGTTGGGGCTAGAATAATGAGACCTCTGCCACTTGGCATGTAGAAAAATCATAGGGAATTGAAGTGAGGGAATATTTTTGTCTTGTTCTTTTTTTTGACTGGTAATAACAAAGGGAGACCTTAACAGCATGCATTTATAGATTACCTTGCATGGTGTTTGGGACATGGTAATCACCTAGCAAATGACATCTCCATATAAATTTTAGAATAGAGTTGACCCATGAACAACTTAGGTTTGACCTGCTTGGGTCCACTTATATATGGATTTTTTTTTTCAGTAAATACTGTAAATGTAATTTTCTTATGCTTTTCTTAACAAAATTTTCTTTAAGTTACTTTATTGTAAGAATATGGTATATAATACATAGAACATATGCAATATGTGTTCATTGCATCATCCTGTCCACCAAAAGGTTGCGGGTCTGGTTCCCAATCTGGCCCTTGAGACTTTCTTTTTGACTCATGGATTTATGTAGTATTTGGATGTGTGTTGTGTAGTTTCTAAGTGTTTGGAGACTTTCCTGTTATAGTTTTGTTATTGATTTGCAGTTTGATTACATTTTGGTTGGAGAACACACTTTGTATTGTGTCAATTATTTAAAAAATGTGGATTTTTCTTTTTTTAGGCCCAGGATATGGCCTATCTTGGTATGGGCATAAGAAAAAATATGTATTTTGCTATTGTTGGGTGGAGTGTTCTATAAATGATGATTAGAAACTGTTAGCTGATGGTGGTGTTGAGGTCTTCTGTATCTTTGCTGACTTTCTGTATATCAGTTGTTGAGAGAGAGGGTTTTGAAGTCTTGAACTATAATTGCAAATTTGTCTATTTCACTTTTCAGTTCTATCAGTTTTGTCTCATATATTTTGCATCTCTGTTGTTCTGTGAATATACATTTAGGATTGCTATCTTTTCTTAGTGGATTGAGCCTTTATCATTATGTAATACTAGTGCCCCAGTGCGTGGGTTCATGCACATTGAAAGGAAATTAATTAGAAGGTGGCTGGCAGGGCGGGACTGGGTGAGATGGGCTGGAGCCTACCTCCTGCAGTCCCTCCTGGGCCGACTGCACCTGGGGCGGTGCCGTGGCTTGAAGGGTATCTGAAGTGAGCAGGGTCTCTCCAGCAGGTGGGATCTTTCAGCCTGGCCTGTGGGAATCGGGCTGAAACTAGCTCTCTGACATCCCCCAAGGGATCCTGGATTGCGAGAGGGCGGTTCTCAGGTGACGCACTCGAGAACGTTCACTGCCAAGTCACCGCAGCTTGGCAGCTCCTGCATTGTGCATCTGCCCCCTGGTGGTCAGTGCGTGTCATACCTACTGGCTGATAGGATGATCGGACGGTTGCTTAGCCTTTTATATATATAGATAGCTCTCTATCTGTGGTAGTTTTCTTTACTCTGAAGTCTACTTTATCTGATACTAATATAGCCAATCCTGCTTTCCTTTGATTAATGTTTATATGATATATCTTTCAACCTGCCCATATTATTATATTTGAATAGAGTTTCTTGTAGACAGCATATAGTTGGGTTATGTTTTGTTTGTTTGTTTTTTAAAATGTTTTTAAATATATTTTTATTGATTTCAGAGAAGAAGGGAGAGGGAGTGGCAGAGCAAGAGAGAGAAACATGAATGATGAAAGAGTCATTGATTGACTGCCTCCTGTACACCCCCTGCTGGGGATCTAGCCCACAACCTGGCATGTGCCCTGACCAGGAATCAAACCGCGGCCTCCTGGTTCATAGGTCCATGCTAAACCACTGAGCCACACCAGCTAGCTGGGTTATGTTTTTAATCCATTGTGGCAATCTGTATTTTAATTGGTGCATTTAGACCATTTACATTTAGTATAATTATTGATATATAACAGGGCTTAAGTATGCCATTTTATATTTTGTTTTCTGTTTTTTACTTCTGTTTTCTTTTTCCTGCCTTCCTGTAGGTTATTTGAATATTTTTAGAATTCCCATTTAACTTAACTGTAGTGTTTTTTAGTGTATCCCATTGTATGGCTTTTTTAAAATGCTGGATCTGGGTAAGAATTCAGAAAACTCAAGAGGAAAAGGAAAGTCTATTGATTTTGCTCATATTTCTACTTACCATGTTCTTCTTGATGCTCCAAATTTCCTTCTAAAAGAAGAAAAGCTTGTTTTATTTCTGTTTAGAGAACATCAATTAACTTTTTTCAAGTAGATTTGACAAGGTCTAATAGTAACAAATTCTCTTAGTTTCTCTTCATCTGAGAATATCTTGATTTTTCTTAATTTCTCAAGGATATTTTTACTGAGCATAGGATTCTAGATTAAGGTAGTCTTTCAGCTCTTGAAAAATAGAGTCACTTTCTTCTTGCCTCAATGTTTTCCAGTGAGAAACATATCATCATTCTAATTGTTTTTCCCATGTAGGTAAGGTATTACTTTTCTCTGGCTGATTTCAATATTTTTTTCTTAGTTTTTAGGAGTTTAATTATGATGTATCCTGGCATTTATTTCTTTGGATTTATTCTGTTTGGAGTTTGCTCAGTTTCTTAAACCTATAAGTATATACCTATTCCCAAATATGGTAAATTTTTAGTCATTCTTTTTTTGTTTGTTTTGTTTTAAATGTTTGTATTGATTTGTTAGAGAGGAAAGGAGAGATATAGAGAGATAGAAACATCCATGAGAGAAGAACATCACCAATAGGCTGCCTCCTGCATGTCCCCTACTAGGGATTGAGCCCAAAACCTGGGCATGTTCCTTGACCAGGAATGGAACTAGTAACCTCTTGGTTCCTGTGTCAATGCTTAACCACTGAGCCACATTGGCCAGGCTAGTTATTATTTCTTGAGGACTTTTTAAAAAATATATTTTCATTGATTTCAGAGAGGAAGGGAGAGAGGGAGAGCGATAGAAACATCAATGATGAAAGAGAATCATTGATCGGCTGCCTTCTGCATGCCCCCTACTAGGGATTGAGCCCACAACCCGGGCATGTGCCCTTGACCAGAATCAAATCCGGGACCCTTCAGTCCACAGGCCAACGCTCTATCCACTGAGCCAAACCAGCTAGGGCTCTTCAAGGACTTTTTCAGCCCTGCCTTCTTTCTCCTTTCCTCCTGGAATTGTGATACCAATATTAGAAATTTTGGTATGATCCAAAGGTCTTTAAGGGTCTGTTCTTTTTTTGTTGTTGTTTGTTTGTTTATTTATTTATTTATTTATTTTAAATAAATCTTTATTGTTCAGATTATTACAGGTGTTCCTCTTTTTTTTTCTTCCCCATAGCTCCCCTCCACCTGATTCCCCACCCCACCCCATGCCCTTGCCCCCCGCCACTGTCTTCATCCATAGGAGTAAGATTTTTGTCCAATCTCTTCCCGCACCCCTCACACCTGCTTCCCCTGAGAGTCGTCAGTCCACTCCCTTTCTATGTCCCTGATTCTATTATATTCACCAGTCCATTCTGTTCTTCAGATTTTTTATTCACTTGATTTTTAGATTCACTTGTTGGTAGGTATGTATTTGATGTCATTTTGTTGTTCATAATTTTTATCTTTACCTTTTTCTTCTTCTTCCTCTTCTTAAAGAATACCCTTCAGCATTTCATGTAATCCTGGTTTGGTGGCGATGAACTCCTTTAGCTTTTTCTTGTCTGTGAAGCTCTTTATCTGACCTTCAACTCTGAATGATAGCTTTGCTGGGTAGAGTAATCTTGGTTGTAGGTTCTTGCTGTTCATCACTTTGAATATTTCTTGCCACTCCCTTCTGGCCTGCATAGTTTCTGCTGAGAAATCAGCTGACAGTCCTATGGGTACTCCCTTGTAGGTAATTAACTGTTTTTCTCTTGCTGCTTTTAATATTCTCTCTTTGTCTTTTGCCCTTGGCATTTTAATTATGATGTGTCTTGGTGTGGTCCTCTTTGGATTCCTCTTGTATGGGGTTCTGTGCGCTTCCTGAACTTGTAAGTCTATTTCTTTCACCAGGTAGGGAAAGTTTTCTGTCATTATTATTTCTTCTAATAGGTTTTCAATATTTTGCTCTCTCCCTTCTTCTGGCACCCCAAAAATTCGGATGTTGGTTCGCTTGAAGTTGTCCCAGAGGCTCCTTACACTATCTTCATATTTTTGGATTCTTTTTTCTTTTTGTTTTTCTGGTTGGATGTTTTTTGTTTCCACATATTTCAGATCTTTAGTTTGATTCTTGGGGTACGTTGATTTACAGTTGAGTTTCTGTATATTCTTTATTTCAGCCAGTGTATGCTTCATTTCTGACTGATTCTTTTCCATTTTTTTTGGCATTCTCATTAATATCCTTAAAGGTCTCATCAAGTTTCTCAGCGGTTTTAAGAAGATTCTTGAGTAACCTTATAAATGTGGTTCTGAACTCTATGTCATCCAGTAGTTTGCTTTCCTCCGTTTCTTTCATTTGTGACATGTTTCTTTGTCTCCACATTTTGGCTGCTTCCCTGTGTTGATGGAGTAGCTTTGTGTGGTAGGTGATCTATAGGGGGCAGTAGCTCAGCCTCCTCAATCACATGAGGTGGATGCTCTTGGTAACCCCCTTTGTGGGCTGAGTGCAAAGTCTTGGTGTAGTTAAGCCTTAATTGCTGTTGGTACACAGGGAGGAATTGACCTTCAGGCCAATTAGCTGTGAGCACTCGCTGTGTCTATAATGGAAGAACTGCTGCGCTGAAGACACGCTTATGGGGCAGGACTTGTTTCAGTGGGGCTTTGGTGCTCACTGAGTCTGCCTCTTGAATGTGTCACTTATGGATGTGAGGAGTTGAAATCTGGTGTCTCACACTGACCACTAGGTACACTGGCTTCTGGATCTCCAATGGGGTGCAGGTCAGCTACTGTCTGAGGCCACCCAGCAGGAGCTACAGTGAGAGCTACAGTTTTCTCCTCTTTGCTTGGGGTTTGGAGGTTTTGGAGCTGTCTGACCCGGGCTGCAAGTTTGCTAGGTTAAGCTGCGATAGGGCAGGCTTTTCTTATGCTAACTCAGCTGCTTGGAGCTTGGGTGGGTTTGTAGGTTGTGCAGGGCGGGGCCTCAGGGTGTCACTAGGTTAGGGCGTGCCAAACAGCAATGGCTGCTAGTTAGCCGGCTCTGTGTCCCCAAAGGCATCCGCGAGTCCCGTGCCCCAGTGCAGTAAAAATTATTCCTGCGCGCAGCTCTGCAAGCAAGCCACCCTCACTGGCAGACAGTCCAGCTTCTCCCTGTAGGAGTTTGGGTCCCCCGTGTCTCCCCAGAGACTGGATTTCAGAGTAATTGGGGGCTTGTCTCCCTTCGGGTTGAAAAAAGCAATGCACCTAGTTTCCCGCCGCCAGCCCGGATCACGCGCCTCTGTACCTCAGCTTTTCAGCGCTCGTGCATGTCTCAAAGCTCTTTTCTCTTTCCTTCTAGTTGTAGAACTTCCACTCAGCCAGCTTTCCTGTGGTTCTGGGTGATAGACGTTTTGTCTTTTAGTTGTAGTTTTGAAATTGTTGTGCGAGGCAGCAGTTTAGGTGTTTACCTACGCCGCCATCTTGGATTCTTGTCAAGGGTCTGTTCTTTTAAAAAATTTATAAAGTCCTTTTTCCTCTCTGTTGTTCAGATTAGGTAATTTCTTTTCTTTTCTTTAAATACATTTTTATTGATTTTAAAGAGGAAGGGAGAGGGAAAGAGAGAGAGAAACATCAATGATGAAAGAGAATCATTGATTGGCTGCCTCCTGCATGCCCCCTACTGGGGATCAAGCCTGCAACCCAGGCATGTGCCCTTGGCTGGAATCAAACCTGGGACCCTTCAGTCTGCAGGCCAACGTTCTATCTAGTGAGCCAAACTAGGTAGGGCAGATTGGGTTATTTCTATTGTTATTTATTCCAGTTCCCTAATTCTTTCCTCTTCCATTATACAGTTGAGCCCTTCCTCTGAGTTTTTAAATTTTAATTTTTGTTTTTCCCATTGCTTTGCTCAGCCTTTCTAATTTTTCATTTGTTTTAAGCATGCTTGTAGTTGTTCCATGAAGCATTTTAACAATGGCTGCTTTAAAACCTTTGTCAAATAATTCTAGTATCTCTGTGATGTTGGTGTTGGCAACTGTGATCATCTTTCTTAATTTGTTTCAAGACATTCCTGGTTCTTGGCATAATTTTTTATTTAAAACAAGATATTTTTATGTTATGTTTTGAGACTGTATCTTATTTAAATATCCTGTTTTAGTTGGCTTTCTCTGATACCTCTCTTGCAGGGGGAAAAAGAGGAACCACCTTATTACTGCCAAGTTGAGGTAGAAATTCAGGTTACTCATTCAGCCTCTGTTGTCAGAGGATATTTCTTGTTACTGAGGGGTAGAAAATTTCAGATCCCAGATAGTCTCCAGTGATATAGCAGTGTGGTGACCTCATTACTACTGGGCAGTGGTGAAAATCCTGACCCTTTATTAGGCCTTTCCTGACCCTACCTTGCTGGGGATGGCAAAGAGTGCCTTGTTACTGCATGTGGAAATGAAAGATGAAAATACTAGCTCCCCACTTGGCCTTCTCTGATATCATCCCAGTAAGGGTGTTGGGGTGCCTCCCCATAGACTCATGAAGATGGAATTCTAGGCTCCCTACTTTGTTTTTGCTGACCTGGGTAGAGATGGAGCCATAGTTGTTCTTTTTTTTTTTTTTTTTTTTCCCCACTGTGGTGTTTGGCTGGAGTAGAGCAATTATTGTCTAAAAGTTTTCTGTTTTGCTAGGCTATCCTTTTCCTGGTTCTTTGGCTAAGGTTTTGTTGGTGTTTTCTCTGTACCCATTGACATTTCTGGCTTGCCAACTTCATCTCCAAGTCTGAGACATATGAGGCAAAAAGAAAACCCAGGGAATTCACTACTGTGCTTTCTTTGGGTCCCAAAGTTCCTAGCCATCTTTCTTCACTTTTCAGTCTTTTTATGTTTCTTATATATACAACATCCAGAGTTTTAATTGTACTTAAACTAAATACACCTCCTATATTTGGAAATAGTAGAAAAAAGTATGCCTACTTTATCTTCCCAGAAGTGGAAATTATTATTTTTTTAAAAATATTTGAGATAGATGTCCATGTTTATCAATGAGAATCCTATCTAATAAAAAGATAATATGCAAATTGACTGTCACTCTAACACACAAGATGGCTGCCCCCATGTGGACACAAGATGGCCGCCACAAGATGGCCAACAGGGGAGGGCAGTTAGGGGTGACCAGGCTGGCAGAGGAGGGAAGTTTGGGGCAACCAGGCCTGAAGGGAAGGGTAGTTGTGGGGGACCCAGGCTTGTAGGGGAGGGCAGTTAGGGATGACCAGGCCTTCAGGGGAGGGCAGTTAGGGGAAAACAGGCTATCAGGGGAATGGTTAGGGGGTGATCAGGCTGGCAGGCAGAAGCGGTTAGGGGCAATCAGGAAGGCAGGCAGGCAAGCAGTTGGGAGCCAGCAGTCCTGGATTGTGAGAGGGATGTCACACCTGGTAGGATCGGGCCTAAACAGGCAGTCAAACATCTCTGCAGGGGTCCCAGATTGGAGAGGGTGCAGGCTGGGCTGAGAGATACCCCCATGCATGAATTTCATGCACCGGGCCTCTAGTAATCTATAATAATAAAAGTGTAATATGCCAATCAACCATATGGCCATCTGGACGACCTTCTGGACGAAGCTGGGGCTGCAGCCATGGGATCAAGGCAGCCACCACGGCTGCGAGGGAGGGATCGAGGTAGACGCTGTGACTGTGAAGGCCTACTCTTACATGAATTTCATGCATAGGGCCTCTAGCCCTATATAATAAAAGCATAATATGCAACTTAACATTCCAGCCATGTGAACTGCAGAATGACCCATCAGTGGGGGGCAGGGCTGGCAAGCAGGTGGCACCAGGCAAGCCAAGGTGTGTGCTAGCAGGCAGAGGGAGGGGACGGCAATGGGGGGGTGGCGGTGACCAGTGGTGGTGGAGGGGTGATTGGGGGGTGGGGCCAACCACTCGTTGGCTGGCACTGTCCCCTGATCAGCCCACCTGTTGCCTCCTGCAGAGGGAGGTCACCAGTGGCAGCAGTGGCAGTGCGATGGGTGGTGGGGCTGGCCACTTGCCAGCTGGCACCATCCCCAGATCGGCCCACTGGGGTCACCTCTCACAGAGGGAGGCCACCATCAGTGGGGCGATTTGGAGCGGGGCCAGCTGGCACTGTCCCCAGATGGCCCGCCTGGTCTCCTCCCACAGAGAGCTCCCGGAGGGCTCCCAGACTGTGAGAGGGTGTGGACTGGGCTCAGGGACACCCCCCCACCACCACCACCAAGTGCATGAATTTTCATGCACCAGGCTTCTATATATATATATATATATATATATATATATATATATATATATACACACACACATGTATATATACATACATATATATATATGTCTAAGCAACTGAATGACCAAATGACTGGTCGACCCAGTTGCTATGACATGCACTGACTACCAGAGGGCAGACGCTCAATGATGGAGCTGTCCCCTGGTGGTCAGTGCGCTCCCACAGCCGACCTCTTGTAGCCCCTCCCCCTGGCCGGTTGGCCAACCTCCTGTGGCCCCAATTGGCCCCGATTGCTGGCCAGGCCGAGGGACTCCACCCATGCATGAATTCATGCACCAGGCCTCCTAGTTTATTATAAAGGGGAAAAATAGCCATATAGAAAGGTGGTATAAAAAGGTCCTTGAGTTGGTGAAAGAAAATCAGATTCAGAGGATAGAAGAGGAGTTGATGTTATAGAATCAAGACACATCTTCCATTGACACAGGAGGGAAGTCAGATAGGTATATTGCCAACAGGTCTAAGAGCCAGGGTTGGGTAAATGAGGGAATTTTTCTACATTGGGCAGAGGTTTCAATAGAAATTTCTGAGATGATGGAAATGTTCTATATCTACATTGTTCACTATGGTAGTTGCTGGACATATGTAGCTACTTAGCACTTACAATGTGGCTACTACAATGGAGGAGAAGAAATTTTAATTAAGTTAAATTTAAATAGCCACAGTTAGCTAGTGGCTACCATATTGAACAACATAGCTCTATTTGGAGGGTGAGCTAAATTCTTTGGTTGAGAGTAAAACTGGGAGCTGAGAGTGTGGGAAAGAAGTTAGAAGTTTGAGAACAGATGATAAGACATAAAAAAGGAATCCTTTTGATTTGTGGTCATGACTGGTCAGCACAGTTGTGTGATTTTCCCCAGCAGAATTCTGCTGCAAGAAAATCCTATCATGAAAACACTGTGACACCAAGGCTGAAAATCCCTTAGAAAGACAAACCCTACAACCTTCTAGTTATCTGTTGATGAAGCAGGTGGCTATAAAAATTAATAACTAAGCCCTAGCCAGTTTGGCTCAGTGGATAGAGGGTCAGCCTGGAAACGGAAGGGTCCTGGGTTTGATCCTGGTCCAGGGTATATACCTAGGTTGCAAGCTTGATACCTGGCTCTGGTCAGAGCCCGTGAGGGAGGCAACTAGTCAATGTGTCTATCTTATATTGATGTTCCACTCTCCCCCTCCCTTCCACTCTCTCTAAAACATCAATGGAAAAATATCCTCAGGTGAGGATTAACAACAACAAACATTTTTTAAAATAAAAATTGATAACTAAAGTTACTGATCCAAAGTATTATGCCAACTACCTGGTATAACCATGCCCTTTGGAATTTTGTTCCCTAAAGATTATACTCTTTCTCTAATTTGTCTGCCCCCCTTGGGCACCTTCTATCTGCACAATTCAAGGCCACAGGTAAATGCTTTAGGATCCTCTGAAAACAGAACTGCTCTGGGACCCAAACTGATCTCAGCAAAGGATGTGATTTCCAATATTATCTGTACTAATAAAAGGGTAATATGCTAATTAGACTGGGAGACCTTCTAGGAGACCTTCCGGACGTTCTTCTGGACAAAGCCATGGTGGCAGGGCCAAGGTAGAGGTGGTTAGGGGCCAAGAGGGGAGGGCAGTTGTGGGTGATCAGGCTGGTGTGTGTGGGGGGGCAGTTGGGTTGAGCAGGTTGGCAGAGGGGCAGTTGGGGGCGAGCAGGCTGGTGGGAGGGCAGTTGGGGGTGAGCAGGCTGGTGGGGGGGGCAGTTGGGGGCAAGCAGGCCAGCATGCCAAGTGGTTAGGGGCAATCAGGCCGGCAGGCAGGTGAGCGGTTAGGATAAGCAGTCCTGGATTGCGAGAGGGATGTCTGACTGCTGATCCCTGTGGGATCAGACCTAAACTGGCAGTCAGACATCCCCTGAGGGGTCCCAGATTGAAGAGGGTTCAGGCCAGGCTGAGGGACACCCCTTCACCCCCGTGCATGAATTTCATGCACCAGACCATTAGTTCATGTATAAAATGTAAATGTCTATTTGCTTTTCTTCATGTTAAACCATTTTCCTTTGGCTTCTTTTTTTTTTTTTTTTAAATATATTTTATTGATTTTTTACAGAGAGGAAGGGAGAGGGATAGAGAGTTAGAAACATCAATGAGTGAGAAACATCAATCAGCTGCCTCCTGCACACCCCCTACTGGGGATGTGCCCACAACCAAGGTACATGCCCTTGATTGGAATCAAATCTGGGACCCTTCAATTCGCAGGTCGACACTCTACCATATGACAAGTGCTTTTACATAAATTATTTATTCAACAAGCAATATATGCATAATCTAATTCAACGAATGGAGGATACATAGATGATGACAATGAGGTCCATGCTTAAAAGGTATTTCTATTCTACCGAGAGAGACATATAATGTCTAAGGAGAAATAGCAGAAAAAGTAATACCATAATAAAGCTTAGGAACTCTGTGAGGTAAGTATTTTTATTCCCATTTTACAGATTCAGAAAGTGAGGCTATCAGAGGGTAAGTGATGAATTCATGGTCATAGAGTTAGGATAAGGATTTCAACTCATACCAAATCATACCAAACAATCTCCCATTAGGAATACAAACAAACAAAAAAACAGCCCTGTCAGAAAAGTGCATTTAAAAGTTTATTTCAAATAGACTTAGAATCTAAGATATATCAACATACATATACTACTATCATTAAAACATTTTTGTTGTTATGATCTAACATACTAACAGGGAAACTTATCAGTTTCTGCCCAGTCAGTGTGGCTCAATGGTTGAGCATTGACTTATGAACCAGGAAGTCACTATTCAATTCCCAGTCAGGGCACATGCCCAGGTTGTGGGCTCAATCCCCAAAGTGGGGCCTGCAGGAGGCAGCCAATCAACGATTCTCTCTCATCATTGATGTTTCTATCTCTCTCTTCCTCTCCCTTCCTCTCTGAAATCAATAAAAATATATTTAAAAAAACAAAAACAAACTCATCAGCTTCAACTAAAACTTTAAAAGATACAGCAGTTGGAATCTTGTAAAATGTGTGCCAGGACTGGGTCAGAAAGAAAGTCACTGAAATTCACTCCTGACTTCTGGACATTCCAGCCATGTGAACATGGACTTGCCATGTAACATCTTCTAAACTTGAAATCCCACATTTTTAAGGTAAAGATAAATAATACCTACTTCACTGGGTGAGGATTATACAAGACTAGAGGCCCGGTGCATGAAATTCACGCACGGGGCGGGTGTGTATCTCAGCCCAGCCTGCACCCTCTCCAATCTGGGACCCTTCCAGGGATGTCTGACTGCCCGTTTAGGCCCGATCCTGGTAGGGCAGTCAGACATCCCTCTCACAAACCAGGACTGCTGGGTTCCAACTGCTTGCCTGCCTGCCTTCCTGTTTGCCCCTAACCGCTTCTGCCTGCCAGCCTGATCACCCCCTAACCACTCCTCTGCCAGCCTGATTGATGCCTAACTGCTCCCCTGCCAGCCTGTTTGCTCCTAACTGCCCTCCCCTGAAGGCCTGGTCCCCCCCAACTGCCTTCCCTGCAGGCCATTTTGTGGCCGTCATCTTGTGTCCACATGGGGGCAACCATCTTTGACCACATGGGGACAGCCATCTTGTGTGTTGGAGTGATGGTCCATCTGCATATTACTCTTTTATTAAATAGGATAGAGGCCTGGTGCACGGGTGGGGGCTGGCTGGTTTGCCCTGAAGGGTGTCCTGGATCAGGGTGGGGGTTCCCTTGGGGCATGGGGTGGCCTGGGCAGGGGCCCTGTAGTGGTTTGCAGGCCGGCCATACCCCCAGCAACCCAAGCAGAGGCCCTGGTATCTGGGATTTATTTATCTTCTATAATTGAAACTTTGTAGCCTTAAGCAGAGGCCTAGGATGGCCAGGGTGTGCGGAAAGCTTGGCTTCCTCCATTGCCAGGGAAACCCAAGCCTCCTGTTCGCTCTATGGCCACAGCCATCTTGGTTGGGTTAATTTGCATACTCTCTCCTGATTGGCTGGTGGGCATGGCTTGTGGGTGTAGCAGAGGTACGGTCAATTTGCATATTACTCTTTTATTACATAGGACTAGAGGCCCAATGCATGAAATTCGTGCATGGGTAGGGTCCATAGGCCTGGCTGGCGATCAGGGCCAGTCTGTGGGGTGATCAGGGGGGCCCCCCACTGGCAGCCACCTTGGCTGGCCTGGCACTGCCTGCTCGCCAGCTCTGTCCCCTCCCCACCCCCATGGTCAGTAGCTTCCTGACTGGCTGATTAATTGGGGGCAGCGCCGGCCCCACCCCACCATCACTGCCAGTCACCTCCCTCTGTGGGGCAACTGGCAGGGTGATTGGGGGCCTCCCGCTGGCATCTGCCTTGGCTGGCCTGGGGCCTGTGGGCTGGTGGCAGCTCCTGCATTGAACGTCTGCACATCATAGCGACCAATCATTCCATCAGTCATTCTACCGTTTGGTTGATTTGTGTATTAGTCTTTTATTATATAGGATATGTCTAGGGATGGAGACACACATTAAATGTCTGATGACTTTGAATCAAGGAACTTCATTGTTCTGGCTATTCCCCTGGATTTGATTTTACTTTATTTGATTTGTTTACTTATAAAAAAGATAGTTATGAGAAGGGCAGAGGAATGATGCAGTGGGATGGGGAAAGGAATGAGAAGCAGTCACATTGGGAAGGGGAGTATGGATATATAACCTGTAAAACTAAACTTTTAACTTTAGGATTGTAAAGTGGACTCTGCTAGAGAGTGGAGCGCCAGGGTGCTTTGTGTCATGGTACCTGGGAATGACTTCCCAAGTATTTACAGACTTAACAAATTAAAACCACTGTTACCTCTAATGGCATTCCTAACCAGCATATCCTACGTGGTAATATTAGGCTTTTATGCTTGGAACCCCTGGATGAGCTACAAATTGACTTAAATTAGTTGACACAAGGCAATTTTGATTGAGTTGAATTGACCCAGCAAAATGCAAAATCATCCTAACAGTGAGTATGTATGTTCATTTTACTTTGGGGGGCCTGAATGCAGTGGGATCCCCTGCCCTGTTTAATGACATCCCCGGTGTGCTGTTCCCAAATTAGTGCTTCCCTGAATGTAAAGCAGCACTAGGAAGTACTGAGTGACTGACCCTAGGAAGCCATCTACAAAGTACTGCCTCCAGAAAGTGATTGTTTCTCAAGGATGCCACGCCATAGCAAAAACACTCTAGGGGGTGCTAAACTGAGAACACAAAAGTCTCCACAAAGCTTAGGGAAAGCCACCAATCTGCCCATATCTTGTCATTTGGGCCCAGGTAAGCATGGCCTTGAGTAGGGAAGCACAGAATGCACACTTTCTCCATCCTGGTACTAGTATGATTTGTGTGCTGGAAAATTTGCATCCATAGCAATGCCCTGTGTGGGACCTGACCTCTCCATCCCAGTTGACTATGGAAGGAAGCCAAAGAAGGCAGAGGGGGTGTTGGTGCATTTATTTGCATTTGCCATTTTTATTTGCTTCAGGAACATTAGACTGCAGGCCTCCTTAAGCATGAACTGTTTGTTAAAGTCTGGTGTTGGCTTTTGTGGACTGGTCTAGCCAAGAGTTGTTTTAGCCCAAATGGGAGATGGGGGTGGGGCTGGGGTGGGGTAAGACATCTGCAGAGCCCAACAACCGTTACCAAGGCCTACCCAGGCTCTGCCTCTACCTGCCAAACAGTAAACAAAGCCCCTGGGAGAACTCAGGGGAGCTGAACACCTTGGTCAAACACTAAGCAAACCACCACCAGGTGTGCTTGCAGAACAGACTCTCCATCAGCGTCCTGTCATGCAGAAAATGTTTATCCAATTTGTCAAGATAATCTTTCCTCAAATAAGCCTTGGGCCTACTCCTTGGAACAGCCTGAATTTAGTCGGTATAATGTAACTCAATTTTTTTCACCCATTTTTTGTTTAATCACTGTGTCAACTTTTCCCTGGCTTTAAGCAAACTGAAAGTAATTATATCATTCTTAAGTGAGTAATCTTTTGACTGGGTTAGCTGATTTGTGAGTTACTCTAAAATTCTTCTAAATGGTGCAGTCCCTTTCCAAACACATTTTCTTAGATGTTTCACAAAGTTTGGCTCATTGATGACCCATGGATGTGTTTATTCTGTCACGTTTTGTGGCTACGTTATGACTATATTACGACATTTGAAAAGAAGTAGAGTGTAGAAATTTGAGAGAGGGGAAAAAAGGTAACTTCACCCACTAATTTAGGTATTTCTTGGAAATCTTACAGTCATTGTAAATAACTCGCAGCGTCAAGCATGAAGAACGTTTGATTAGTGCTTTGAATCATGGTGTAATATTAAAGGCTGGGCTTGAGGCACTTAAAAGCATTCACTTCTTTCATTTCATTATATAATTTCTTTGCTATTTGAAATCCTGTGTGATATTGTTTTGTTTAAAAAACAGAAACGCGCAAGGTTACCACATTTTTCTTGGTTCTACTCATTGATATACTCCCACAGAACTCATGATATATTTAAAAATGGAAATCTCAGCCATCTGGCTATTTGATGGTTTCTATTTTTATTTCTCTTTGCATTCACAAACTCTGTTGAGTCTGAAATTCCCTATGTCTGCCCTATGTGTAATTGTGTGTATGTACACACATACTTTCTCATTTAAATTTAGCCATTATCAATCTGAGTTTGTTTTATCGACCACAGTAGCACTTTGGTAGGAACACTAAACTTGTTTAATCTTTGCATTAGAAAATCTGCATTAAATCCACCTCTGAGACTTGTTACCCAAAGTCTAGGGAATGCCAAATCAAAGGCATTTCTTAATAATATGTACCCACCCATGTTTACTCAGAAGTTTCATTGATAGAAATATGCTCCTTGCCTTGGCTTTGATGGTAAAGATGGAACCATAGGACCAGAGGGAACTTTAAAGCTCATCTAATCATCCCCTTTGTTTTACATCTGAGGAAACTGAGGTCTAGAGGTAGACAGAGATCTATCCAAGGTCACTTAGCTAAGTAGTAGCAGAATTCCCTTTAGAACCCAAGTCTCATTAGTTTTTCTAATGCTCTATCCATTTTCACAAAACTGGACAAGAACTATAAAGGTAGTTCTATGATGTTCACAAATGTACATTTTTATTACATTCATTATACATTTATCACTTTTGTTTATTTATTTGTTTCTTTGTTTATTTTAGAGAGAGAGGAAGGGAGAGGGAGAGAGAGATAGAAACATCAATTATGAGCTGTCTCCTGTACACCCCTACTTGGGATTGAGCCCTGTAACCCAGGCATGTGCCCTAACCAGGAATCACACCCGTGACTTCTTGGTACATGGAATGACACTCAATTCACTGAGCCACACCAGCCAGGCATCACTTTTGTTATTTATAGGATTGTTATTATAAGCAAAATTTAAGTGCTTTGTTGTGCTTCAATGGTCAAAGAAAAGATTTCATCACTTCTCAGGTACCAGTGACTTTATTGCACACATGAATAAGCTGGTTAAAAAGGCAGATTCCTCAAGAGAATGAGAAGACAAGTTACAGAGAAGACAATATTTGCAAAAAACACATCTGATACAGAGTGTTATCCAAAATACACAATAACTTAAAACTCAACAATAAAATAATGAACAGTCCATCAAAATATGGTAAAAAAAAAAACAACAGGATAGACACTTCACAAAAGAAAATAAACAGATGTTAAGTAAGTATATAAAAAGGTGTTCAATACCTCTATGTATTTATATACGAGAATGGCCAAACTTTAAAACTAACACCAAATTCTGGCAAGGATGGGGAGCAACAGGAACTCTGATTCATTGTTGATAGGAATGCAAAATGGTACAACCACTTTGGAAGATAGTTTGGCAGTTTCTTACAAAAGTAAATATACTCTTCCCATATGATTCAGCAATTATGCTTCTTTGTATTTACCCAACTGAATTAAAAATTTGTTCACACAAAACCTACACATGGAGATATAAATATATATATATATTTCAGGGAGAGGAAGAGAAACATGAATGATGACAGAGAATCATCAATCAGCTGCCTCCTGCATGCCCCCCACTGGGGGCCGAGCTCCCAACTGCAACCAGGGCATGGTGCATAGGTTGATGCTCAATCACTGAGCTACACCAGCAGGCTACACATGGATATTTAGAGTAGCTTTATTTATAACTAGAGGCCCAGTGCACAAAATTCATGCACTGGTGGGGGGAGGGTCCCTCAGCCCGGCCTGCACCCTCTAACAGTCCAGGACCCCTCAGGGGATGTCTGACAGCCGGCAGTCAGACATCCCTCTCGCAGTCCAGGATCCCTCTCGCAGTCCGGGACCCCTCGCTCCTTACTGCTCACTGTTCCTTAGCACTGCCACAGAGGTGGGAGAGGCTCCTGCCACCGCCACTGTGCTCACCAGCTGTAAGCCCAGCTTCTGGCTGAGCGGCTCTCCCCCTTTGGGAGCACACTGACCATCAGGGGGCAGCTCCTGCATTGAGCATCTACCCCCTGGTGGTCAATGCACATCATAGCGACCGGTCGTTCCGCCGGTCATTCTGCCATTTGGTCAATTTGCGTATTAGGGTTTTATTATATAGGCTTTTCAAAACTGGGAAGCAACCAAGATGTTCTTCAGTAGGTGAATAGATAAACTGTGGTAAATCCACCCAATGGAATATTATTTAGTGGTAAAAAGAAATGACCACCTTAGCCGGTTTTGCTCAGTGGATAGAGCATTGGCCTGTGGAATGAAGGGTTGCAGGTTAGATTCTGGTCCACGGCACATACCTGGGTTGTGGGCTCAATCACCAGTAGAGGGTATGGAGGAGGCAGCCAATTGATGACACTTTCTCACCATTGATGTTTCTATCTCTCTTCCCCTCTCCCTTCCTCTCTGGAATCAATAAAATATATTTAAAAAGTAAAAAAAAAATAAATAAATAAATGACCTATCCAGCCACAAAAAGATATAGAGGAATCTTACCTGCATATTTCTAAGTGAAAGAAGCCAATCTGAAAAGATTATCTATTGCATGATCCCAACTATATGGCATTCTGGAAAAGGCACAACTATGGAAACAGTGAAAAATCAGTGGTTACCAAGGGCTTAAGGGGAGGGAGGGATGAATAGGCAGAGCACAGAGGATTTATAGGGCCGTGAAACTATTTTGTATTAGACTATAATGTGAATACATGTCATAATACATTTGTCCAAACCCATAGGATATACACCAGGAAGAAAGCCCATGTTAACTATGGACTTTAGGGTAATAATGAAACGCGAGGTTCATTGATTGTAACAAATGGACCTCTGTGGTGGAGGATGTCAGCAGTGGGGGGAGGTTGTGAGTGTGTAGGGTCAGGTGGTATTTGGGGACTCTTTGCTCAATTTTGCTGTGAACCTTCAAACTAGTTTAAAGTATAAAGTTTATTAATTAAAAAACAAAAGGCAGATTCCTGCTCTGCTCCACCTCACCACTCCACCTCTTCACCTTTCTAACCCCATCCCCACCCTACCCTATTACCCCCTTACAGGCCCCCCTCCCCCAATGCCGATTTAGCTATTCTGAAGCAAGGCCCTGGGATCCGCATTTTTTTTAGCAATTCTGAGGAGGGACAGAAACTGTACTTTCAGAAATTCTGGTCTTTTTTTTTTAAATTTAATAAATCTTTATTGTTCAGATTATTACAATTGTTCCTCTTCCTCCCCCCCATAGTTCCCCTCCACCCAGTTCCCACCCCACCCTCTGCCCTTACCGCCCGCCCCCACCACCATTGTCCTCATCTGCACCCCCACACTCCTTTCCCCCTGAGAATTGTCAGTCCACTCCCTTTCTATGCCCCTGATTCTATTATATTCACCAGTTTATTCTGTTCCTCAGGTTTTTTATTCACTTGATTTTTAGATTCACTTGTTGATAGATATGTATTTGTTGTTCATAATTTTTATCTTTTCCTTTTTCTTCTTCTTCCTCTTCTTAAAGAGTACCTTTCAGCATTTCATATAATACTGGTTTGGTGGTGATGAACTCCTTTAGCTTTTTCTTATCTGTGAAGCTCTTTATCTGACCTTCAATTCTGAATGATAGCTTTGCTGGTAGAGTAATTTTGGTTGTAGGTTCTTGCTATTCATCACTTTGAATATTTCTTGCCACTCCTGTGTGGCCTGCATAATTTCTGTTGAGAAATCAGCTGACAATCATATGGGTGCTCCCTTGTAGGTAATTAACTGTTTTTCTCTTGCTGCTTTTTATATTCTCTCTTTGTCTTTTGCTCTTGGCATTTTAATTATGATGTGTCTTGGTGTGGTCCTCCTTGGATTCCTTTTGTTCGGGGTTCTGTGTGCTTCCTGGACTTGTAAGGCAATTTCTTTCACCAGGTGGGGGAAGTTATCAGTCATTATTTCTTCAAATAGGTTTCCAGTATCTTGCTCTCTCTCTTCTTCTGGCACTCCCATAATTCTGGTGTTGGTATACTTGAAGTTGTCCCAGAGGCTCCTTACACTATCTTCAAATTTTTGGATTCTTTTTTCTTTTTGCTTTTCCAGTTGAGTGTTTTTTGCTTCTTTGTATTTCAAATCTTTGACTTGATTCTTGCATTCCTCTAGTCTGCTGTTAGGTCTCTGTATAATTTTTTTTTTTTTATTTCAGTCAGTATATGCTTAATTTCTAGTTGGTCCTTTTTCATATCCTTGAGGGTCTCGCTAAATTTATCTGCCTTTTCTAGGAAATTCTTGAAAAACCTTGTAACCATGGTTTTGAACTCTATATCCAGTTGTTTGCTTTCCTCCATTTCTTTCGCTTGTGATCTGTTTCTTTGTCTCCACAGTTTTGCTGCTTCCCTGAGTTGGTAGAGTAGCTTTGTGTGCTAGGTGTCCTATATGGCCCAGTGGCTCAGCCTCCCCAGTTACCTGAGGTGGACACTCTTGGTGCACCCCTTTATGGACTGTGTGTACAGCCTTGTTGTAGTTAAGTCTTGATTGTTGTTGGTATCACTGGGAGGAATTGACCTCCAGGCCAATTGGCTGTGAGGATCAGCTGTGTCTATGCTGGGAGAACTTCTGTGCTGGAGACACTCTTATGAGACAAAACTTGCAAAATTGCAAAAGCCTCTGTGCTCAGCTTGGATGGGGTGGAGTCTCAGGGTGGAGCAGACAGCCTTGGCTTCCTGTCAGCCCTGCCCTCTGAGGCCCCTGGGTCTCAGTGTCCTTTGGTAATCACTGCAAGCACATCTGAGAGAAAGCCACCCTCGAGTTTCGCTTGCTGCCAGACAGTCCAGTTTCTCCCCCAATGAATCTGGATTCCCAGATTCTCACCCAGAACTGGAGTTCAGCGCAGTCTGGAGCTTCCATCTTCCTCCCTCTAGAGAAAGCCAGTGGCACACTCAGCAGTCAGTCCTCTCTGCGCACACTTGCACACGCACCTCCAGACCTCTACCTTCGTGGCTCCTCTGAGTTTCCGTGCACTCCTCTCTTTTCCTGACAGTCCAGACTCCCCCCGTATGAATCTGGGACCCCAGGGTCTCTCCCGGAACTGGGGTTCAGTGCAGTTGGAACTGGGGTTCAGTGCATTCGGGAGCTTCCGTCTCCCTCCCACTAGAGAAAGCTAGCCAGGCACTCAGCCGCCCATCCTCTCCACACACCTCAGCCTTTTGCAGCTCCTCTGAGTCTCCGTGTGCCCCTCTCTTTCCTTCTAGTTGTAGAATTTCCACTCAGCCAGCTTTTCTGTGGTTCTGGATGATGTCCATTCTATCTTTTAGCTGTAGTTTTTGAAATTGTTGTGTGAGGCAGCAGTTTAGGTGTTCACCTATTGCTGCCATCTTGGTTTCTCCTCAGAAATTCTGGTCTTTTTTTTTTCCAGCAAAAAATTGTTTTATTTAAATATCTATTTTAGCATTGAAGTATGAGCAGATCAATTGGTAACATATTGTAGTCTGCTGACATGCTGACTTGTGTTCTCAAAATCTCTGTGAAAGAAGCCATCAACAAAACAGCAAGAAAGCCCATTGCATGGGAGGACATACTTGCCAATGTTATATCTGTTAAGGGTCTAATCTCCAAAATTTACAGGGAACTCATACAACTTAACAAAAGGAAGATAATAATTCAATCAAAAAATGGGCACAGGACCCAAACAGACACTTTTCAAAAGTGGACATACAGGCCAAGAGACATATAAAAACATGCTCAAAGTCACTAGTCATCTGAGAGATGCAAATCAAAATGACAGTGAGGTACCATCTCAAACCTGTCAGAATTACTATCATCAACAAACAACAAGTGCTGGCGAGGACGCGGAGAAAAAAGAACCCTCGTGCACTGCTGGTAGGAATGCAGAATGGTGCAACCACTATGGAAAGCAGTATGGAATTTCCTCAAAAAAAGTAAAAATGGAACTCTGTGGGAACCCCTTTCACATCCTGCGTGGTTCAGGGTTTGGGTTCTGGAGGAGGCTGCACACAAATGAAAAAGACTAGAAAAGTATTAATTTGGGAATACTGGGGACCCAGTAGGAACCCACCTCTAGGGGGAGGACTACTCCCTGCTCCGGCCTTGTTACCCCTTTTATTAAGGTTTGGGATCCACCCATAGAGGCAGGCAATTCCAGTAATAGCCAACCGGCAAGGATTTACATAAGATTGACAAGTGGAAGTTGCTTCAGCTACCACTGTCTCAACTAGATAGTGAGTGGGTGGCTCTGACCTTTCAGAGCTTCCAAGGTTAACCAGCCTTCCAGGTTCTTTGTCCACACCTCTCTGCTAGTGGGGGCAATGGTCGGTTTCCGACATCTCCCCCATTTCTTTTCTTTAAAAAAAAATCTTGCATCTGCAGACTAGAAATAAACATATAAGAACAAAAATGAGACAAGCAATAATGGTTATGCTGAGAGGCAGACGAATCAGTCTGTAGTAAGTTTCTTTCTGGGCCAACAGTTCTTTGAGTCCCAATTTCCATGTCTAATAGTTTTGAGTCCCAATTTCAATGTCAACAGTTTTGAGTCCCAATTTCAATGTCAAACAGTTCCTTATGTGTACATGTCAGCAATGATATTTCAGTTCTGAATGGTGGACAAATGGTGGCAATGCAGGTCCGACCCTTTCTGGTTTGGTCCTGGGCAACCTGCAGTGACACACAACTGCTGACTGCTAGCATGGCAAGGCTTTTGCACCATCGTCCATCTCTGGACTGTTTCTCCTCTTGTCTTTGTGGCTGGAGCAGTCCTATCAATTCCTCTCTGTTGCAGGAATCCACATGGTCTTGGAGTTGTTTTAGATCTGGTTTGTGCAGCTGGCCATGGGCTTTGCGTGCTGTGAATTTTCCACACCTTTTCCCAGTGTATTTTTTCCCACCTTCGCTCTAGGCGAAAATATCATCTCCTCCAGATGTCCCGTGTTCGGGCACCAGTTGTGGGAACCCCTTTTACGTCCTGCGTGGTTCAGGGTTCAGGTTCAGGGTTTGGGTTCTGGAGGAGGCTGCACACAAATGAAAGAGACTAGAAAAGTATTAATTTGGGAATATTGGGGGCCCGGTGGGAACCCACCTCTAGGGGGAGGACTCAGAAATTCTGGTCTTTATCCTCAAGTCTGCTGAGGGTGGCTCATCTATTACAGTGAAACATTGTTCAGCCTAAAGACAATGCTTGGTTTCAATATGCATTTGCTAATACACAACCTTCTAAAGTGAACTTCTGGCCCTAACTGGTTTGGCTCAGTGGATAGAACATTGGCCTGCAGACTGAAAGGTCCCAGGTTCGATTCCAGTCAAGGGCATGTACTTGGTTGCGGGCATATCCCCAGTAGGAGGTGTGCAAGAGGCAGCTGATTGATGTTTCTCTCCCATCAATGTTTCTAACTCTCTATCCCTCTCTGTAAAAAAAATCAGTAAAATATATTAAAAAAAAAATAAAATAAAGTGAACTTCTGCTTGGGAATCCCTACTTTGCAATTAAGGTTAAAACAGGGGTCAGACTGTTCTGGAAGGAGGCTTTGTGTTAGACAGGGCTGCGGGGTGGTTATTGCTCTTTCTGCTGGAGGTGAGGACTTGCCGGGAGCGGGGGAGGGCGAAGCTTTTCCACCAACCAGGCTGTACAGGCTTCCCAGGTTGGCTGCACCAGATTCCGGCCTTTGCTTTCCTGTCTTGTGATAAGAGAACAAAGCCTCCAACTGAGGAATTGCCTGCTGAGAGTGGGTGAGAGCAAAGTATTCTTCAAAGGGCTTGGTCCTAATCAGGGGCTGAGAAGTGCTCTCAGCCAGCTGCAGGCAACGTCAAGGCAAGTAGGAAATTGTACATCAGCTGGAGAATTTAGCATTTCTTGGCATTTCTGAGTCAGATCTTGGAGTATTGCTGCTTACTGCATGCAAGGCACCCTCCTAGGCGGCAGGGTTACATCAGAAAGCAAAATCCTTGTCCTGATGGAGTTTATGTTCCATCTGTAAGTGTTAGCATTTATGTGGTGCCTACTATGTGCTGGCACTTTCTTAAGCATGTTCCATGTACTAATTCATTTAACTCTCACAACGCTACAAGTTGGGAGGTATTACAGTCCCTGTTTACAGATGCAGAAACTGATGCAGAGAGGGTAAGAAATTTGCCCAAAGACACAGGAGTCCTGATCTGTGATTGGTGCCACCACATTACTTTCCTTTGTGTCCTTGGGCCCAGAGTGCTCTACCTCAGCAGCATTAAATGATTCATAAGAAGGAAAGGGGACTAACGCTGATCAAACACAGGCCATGTGCCAGGGACTTTGTACTCGTGACCTTATTCATCCTCACAGCAACCTAGGTGAAAAGTTGCAGAGCTGGCGAGAGGTGGAGTTCTGATTCCAGCGGCTGTCTGCGTAGTGCTGGGAAAATGTGTGTGATTGACCAAATGCAATTCACTGCCTCTACTAGAGAAAAAGGGCAAAACACTTGAGTAGTGTTCTTAACGCAGAGTGCACTGATGGCCTTCAGAGGTCTGTGAATGACTTTAAATTGTACTAAAGTACATATAATGGGAGCAAGATCTTTGCATGATCTTAAAGTGTCTCCTCAGGGACTGTTATGGTTGCAAGGGGGCAGAAAGCACAGCAGATATACAGTGGAGATGTTGGGCAACACCCTTACTAGGACATCAAGATGAGCTTCTCCCATGAGGAACAAATGGACATACGTGAGAAGGACATGGCATCCCCTACACAGTTCGCCAGCCTCAATCTAATCACAAAGAAACCTGAGACAAACACAAGTGAAGGGTATTCCACTTAATGAAAGAAAAAGAAAAATGAGGGGTCTTTACTTTTTTTAATGTCAATTTCAAAATAAGACAAAGAAAGTCTATAGAAATGTTCCAGATTAAAGGAGGTTAAGAGAATAGGAATGGTGGGTTAGATAAAAATATCCAAGTTTAGGATATTGATAACTATACTGTGATTATATAACAGAATATCCCTATTCTTGGGAAGTAGACACTTAAACATTCAGGGGTAAATGGGTTTGATTATGTTACTAGCCCTCAAATTGTTCAGGGGAAAGAAAAAAAATATATATATATAATTTAAAAACACACACACATATACAGAATGAACAAGCTAGAGGGATCAAATGATAAAACAAATGGTGTTAACAGATGACTTTGGGTAAAGGGTAGATGGATGTTTCTTATTAAATTTTTCAACTTTTCAGAAGTTTAACATTGTATTGCCAAATAAGAAGTTAAAAAATTGTATATAAATATTTCTCTGGATGTACACATGGACATTTCTATGGGGAAAGGGTCTATAAGTTTCCTGAGTTTTTCATAAGAGTCTGTGAGAGAAAAAAGTGGCCCAGACGTAGTATCTTGATTTATGAAGAATAGTTATCCTTCACTGGGAAGAAGTTTGTCCTTTAAGAGGAAGAAGAGTGTTATTGTCAACTTGTGGGTTCCACTTTCCAAGAACCACATCTGCTTTTCACCTTAGCAGTATCTGGAATGATTAGTCTACAGCGTCTGGCTGACCTCCACTCTTGGTTCATTGGGCATTCATTGAGAACTTGCTTTGTAGCACATATTATGCCACAGAAACACAAAGATAAAACAGATGTAATTGTTGGTGATTCTTTGTTCTTTAAATGAATCCTCTGATATTAGTTAGAAAGTGCTGATGTCCCAAAGCAGGTGTGGATACTGTGATTACATAAGAGAATATCCCTTCCCAAGAGGAGGGCCACTTATACTGCAATTTGCAGGATGAGGAGTTCTGCAAAGGGGTGTGTGTGTGTAAAGTGGGCAAAATCTGCCAATGGGAGGATTCCCCCTTTGAATTGGGGTACCTGGCATATGCTAAAGAGAACTTAGAGGTAAGGTTGGCAACAAAGAACACTGAAAGTTTGGCAAAGGAATTTGGATCTAATTTACTAGAAACTAGGGTGACACTGGATTTTTGAGCTGGAATGATGCTTTAGGAAGATTGACTCGGTATTGATGTAGAGGTGAGGCTGGATGCAGGGAGGAGGCAGAAAGGGGAAACAGGGTCTGAGTCAACTGCTTCCCTCTGAGTCTTGGGCACCTGAAGTGCTGGCAGAATGCAGGAAGGCAGGGAGCCATGGTTCCCCTGAGGGAAGGACCCAGGTTCCTACTAAAGGGAGGATGTGTAGAGGTGAGGGCTAAACACATCAAAAAAACCCTCTTCATCCTGGAGATCAAAGCAGGCTGGACCCTGGGCAGAGATGGGGGAGGAATTCTCCCTCCTTCCCCACCACAAATCTGTGCCACCCTGTGAGCATACCTGGCAGAGGACAGGGACATTTGGGTGGGGATACTCGAAGGCAGTGCTGAGGCTTGTATCCCGTCCCAGGCACGGGTGACGTTACAGCATCCCTAGAGTATGTCTCTTTTGGAAGGATTCTGAAGGCTGCCAAAATCTGAGAGCCCACAGAGCCAACCCTTTTAGTGTTCAGCTGTCACTGCCACCTGATTACTCATGAACACTCCACATGGCACACGTGTAAGCTTGCTCCTTTACCATGGAAATAAAAACACAGCTCCAGCCATCCAGGAGAAAGACAACGCCAGCTCACCTGATGCATCCAGGCCTTTCATTTTGAGAAGCAGTTAAGGACTGTTGAATCTATACTCTCACTTCTTAGTGTTCCCAGAGTAGGGCTGGATGGGAACACGTACCATTTCCCCTGATGCTCAGACCCTGTGTAAGTTTGTATTTCTCTTACTGTGAAGGAAGAGCCCTTCAGCCCGTTCTCAGACCTCCTGCCACAGACCATACGGAATTTCTTCAGAGTTAGAATTTTAGAACTGAAACAGACTTTAGACGTCGCCTACTTCAATTCTCTCCTTGTACAAATGACGAAATGAAGGTCCCTAACAGTTGGGTTACTCATCCATGGTCATCTGGACAGGGCAAAGTATAACCAGAATCCAGATCTGACTTTCTATCCAGGGTTAACCAGTTGCAGGTGCACAAAAAGTTTGTCCTGAGTCTGGCGGCATGGCTGTGGTTGAGCATCGACCTATGAATCAGGAGGTCATGGTTTAATTCCTGGTCAGGGCACATGCTCCATCACCATTGTGAGGTGTGCAGGAGGTAGTCGATCAATGATTCTCTCTCATTATTGATGCTTCTCTCTCTCTCTCTCCCTTCCTCTCTGAAATCAATTAAAAAAATATATATTTTAAAATTTCTTATAATTTCTTAGAGTTTATCGTTTCCCCTGGAACTCTCTATAAAGGTGGTCTCATGGGCAGCAGATTCATGGGGTGATTTGCCAAGGTGTTGCCCCAGTAGGGATGGAAAACTAATCAGGGCAGGATGTTTAAGTGTGATGACCTGGCTTGAATCTCCAAAAGCTTTAAAGGAAATGGAAAGATCTGATATTTTACAAGACCTGAAACAGGTGTCTTGTTTGTTCTCAAGATCTTTCCAGAGCAAGCCATAATGTGTCCTGAAAGAGAAGAGAAAATAATAACGTTCAAAGCAGATTAGATAGTTGAGATTAGTTTTTTGTGATCTTGCAATATTTTCATTTATTCCCAAATCATATAACACTGAGCATGTTGAGCAATCAGGAGAAAATCACATGCAAACAGAGTCTAAGTACTGATAAGAATCCTAAAAGTAAACAATGAATTCCTACTAATGGCTAAGTCACTAAGGTAAGATCCAGTCTAAATACACACCCTTAGTTAAGTATGGTTTCATTAGCTCAAGTTACAGTGGCTCAAGGAAAATTTTTCTTTATGCTTGTCAAGTGAAATTAATTATATATCATCCATCAATCATTCCTGCCACAGAGAGTCTATGGGAATATTAAGGATTTCACAGCCGCTTCCCCACTGGGCCCCTGCCCCTTTTCCCCACCCCACTAGCAGCACTCTAGGGCATATTTTGGTGCCCATAGCTAAAAGTTCCTGGGATTTTTTGGGAAGTCACAACTAGGGTTTTTACTGATAACCTGTAAAAGTTTCCTTTTTCAAATTTTGACATTCAGTGTGTGCTTCAAGTTACTGGCAAATATTTGACTTTACAGAGTGTATCTCAGAATGCATAGCAAATTAGAGTCTTGCAAGTTTCTGATAATCATTTTGTTTTCATTGGATAAGTAATACAGATAATTCAAAAGCATTTAAAGATAGAGAAAATAATTTAAAAAATATAACTCATATCCTCACCACCACCTTAAACCATTGTTAGAATTTGAATGCATTTCTTTCCATTCATTTTTCTTTCTTCTCCTCATTACAAAAACAATGCATTGTGGTATAGAAAATTCAGAAAAAATGGATAAGAAAAAACCCTCATAAAAATCAGCCATTAACTCATTTATCCTGACATAATTAAGCTTTCTAGTCTTTTCACTTAGTTCTAATTATATTACAAAGGTGCTGTTTATTTATCTTGTGAAAAAGCATATATAATTTAAAAATAGATTTCTTATCAAATAAATACAGATACATTCATAAAAAACAAATAACACATAGTCACTTTATTGTTAGTTTAGTAGTCTCTATCTAGAGGATGCTGAATGATTATTCTATTGCCCTGATTAGTTTTTCTGAGTGGTTAGAGCGTCAGCCCATTGACTGTCTCAGTCTCCATTCCAGGTCTGGGGCATGTACCTGGGTTTTGGGGCATGTGTGTGAAGCAACCAGTCTATGGATGTGTGTCTCTCTCACACTGATGGTTCTCTCTCTCTCTCTTCTCCTTCCCCCTTCCTTTCACTCTCTCTGAAAAGCAAAGGAAAAAATATCTTCAGATAAGGATTAACAACAATAAAAATATTATTCTATTATACAGAGACAATTTGGTTTTCTTTTCTTTAATATTTAAGGTTCTTCCTCCCCTCTTTTCTTTGCCTTTTGGTATTTCATTCATCACACACTTTGTAAGCATATTCCTGGTCCAGGCACTAGGTTAGGATAAAAATGTATTTGTTTATTATTAAAAATTATTGAGTATCTAATATGTGCCAGATAGTGTTTTAGGCATCTAGGATACAGCAATCACCAAACCGGACAAAAATTTCTGCCTTCTTGAAGTTTAAGTTCTGGTGGAGATAATTAAGAGATAGTTCTTGCTGAAATCAAATATAGCATGTTTAGGAAATGTGTAGCAATGAGAACCCATATTTAATCCTTATGCATATCTACTCTATGAATGAATATCTAGTCAAGGTGATTAGGACACAACAGTGAACCAGACGTCATCCTCTCTCCTCAATGGCTTATAGTTCATTGTCTCTAAGAGGGCATTTGGGGGCCCTGGGAAATTAACATCCTCAAATGGACATGATCATACTTGTCCTACTGCCCCATTGGATGGTTGTGAAATCAAATGAAATGAGTGAGATATCTGATATAACCCCCCCCCTAAATAATAAATAATAAATTAATAAAGTGAGATACCTGGTAGAAGAGTTGGTATTAGTGGTCTTAGCAGCGAGGTACCTGTAACACATCTGAGAAAAGGAGATAGTAGTACTCTAAGAGTGGTCATTAAGGGCCAGGTGGTCAAACCATCTATGGGGGTGGGTTTTCTCAGTGTAGGAGACAATTTTTACTGGTAGGCAAAGACCTGACCACATTAAGAATTTACCCTTCCCAGCCCTTGTCAGTTTTGCTCGATCGTTGGAGCGTCGACTCAAGGACTGCAGGGTCACAGGAAGGTTGGATTCCTGGCTCCATTTGGGCGTGTGTGGGAAGCAACCAATTGGTGTTTCTCCCTCTCTCTTTCCCATCCTCCTCCTTCCCGTCTACTCTCTCTAAAAAAATCGGTGGAAAAAATATCCTCAGGTGAGGATTAAAAAAAATAAAATTGATCCTTCCGAGAAGTAAAGTTGTTGGGTAAATAAGGCCTGATAAAAGTAAAACAAAGTGATGCTTTAGTAGCACTTATAACACTTTATTGTATCATTCCACTAATTCTCACAATAGCTGTATGTTTTCAAGAAAACTCTGCTCTCTCACTTTTTTCCTAATTCAATGGTTCTCAAACTTTGGTTAGTATCAGAATCCCCAAGGAGTCTGATAAATGTCCCAGGACCAGGTCCCATCCTCTGTGCTCCTCATTAGCTTTCCAGGTCTCTCTAACACACACCAACATCGAGGATTAGGAACTCAGTTTACTTACAATTAGATGGTTTTCAGAGCTGAAAAATACCTTGGGAAGCATCCTGTGGATGCCTTCACTTGACAAGAAATAGGCCAGAGGTTAGCTCTGCGAAGTGCTTTGCCCGTGGCTCTACAGCCAGCCGGTGTCCTAGCCATCACCCAGACACAGGCCTTCTGACTGGACTGAACCAATGTATTGCACCCGCCTTTCTGCTGTTTGGGGCCTCTAGGTGCAGGAGTGCCCATGTGACTGTTGAGTGTTGGTGGCACACAGCCACCAGCTCTTGTGATAGAAGCAAGTGTGATTTCCCAGAGAAAAGACACCCTTCAGAGTTTCTAGATCTGCCTTACCTAACCACAAAAGTACTTATTTTGTCTGATAACAATGTATTCTATGTAGTGGCCCCCAAGATAAGCTCTTAGAGCACTATAAAATTCTATTAGAGCAGCTGGAAAATTTCCAAATTAATCTTTCCAAACTAGGACATTATCATTTCCCATGGAAAAGCATTTCTCCATCCATCAAGATCTTTCCTGCCTAAAACTAATCTTCCCTGGTTCATTCTGAGTCTGACTCCTGGATTCTGACTGATAGCCCCACAGTCGGAATCTATGCACTGTACATGATACAGCCGTGAGATGGCACTTATTAATATGCTGTCTCTGTTTTCATTTTGCCTGGGGGACAAACAGGATAAGTTGTGATGAGTTTTCCTGTCTGATGAAAATACACAGTTGCTGCCTGGCCAGTGTGCTCAATGGTTGAGTGTCAGCCTATGAACCATGAGGTCACGGTTCAATTCCCGGTGAGGGCACATGCCGCGGTTACAGGCTTGATCACCAGTGGGAGATGTGCAGGAGGCAGCCAGTCAGTGATTCTCTTTCATCACTGATGTTTCTCTTCCTTTCTTTTCCTCTCTGATATCAATAAAAATGTATTAAAAAAAGAAAAGAAAATACCCAGTTGCTGTTATAAAATGTGTGGCCCCCTGGGGCCCCAGCAATAAGATTATTTCTGAAATGTCCACTCTGGGCCCTTACTCCTCTAAAGTGGGTTGGTCTCAGTTAAAAGAGACTCCTTAGTGAACAGGATGTTAATATCTGGTGTGGTGAGGGAGTGGAGAAGGAGGCATTTTCATCCACTTAGAGTAGTTTCAACATTGATTCAAATAAAGATGAATTCTTGGAGAGTTCTTTAAAGAAATTATCCCATAGCATTATTAGCACAGCTGTGCAAACATATATGGACAAGCATGTTAAACACAGTATTTTTGTATTGTAATAAATAAGTAAATGTATGAATAAATAATTGAGGGAAAACATTTATGGATGTGGGATTTAATTAAAAAATAGGGTTTGTATATACTAGAATACTGTATGGTGATAAAAGATGCAAAGCAGTATGCATTGCTCATTTGTTTATGTATGTGTGGACTAATGTTACTTATCAATGTATTCCTCTATCTCTAATCTAGCAGTCTAAAAACTAGCCAGAAGTGATACCACGGTGCTAAGAGTGGTTATCTTTGGCAGGTGAGGTTACGGAGGGTTTACTCGCTATAGTACACTATATTTGTTTTTTGCATTGTAACTTGTAATCAAGTGAAAAAAATACTAGTTAAGAATATGTTTTCTTTAAGAGTGATTTCCTCCCTCCCTCCCTCCCTCCCTCCCTCCCTCCCTCCCTCCCTCCCTCCCTCCCTTCCCTTTCTCCTGTTCAGGTTTTCTTTTTCTCTAACCTTCTTCAGGTGGCAATTCTATTAGAGCAGCTGGAATCTCAAATCTGGGGGAAGCCACAAACAGGTGAAGTCAGCCGGAGGTAATTTGGCTTAATTTAATGCAAAACGATTAGATTGGTCTGAGGGGAATAGTTCCAGCCAGAGATTTGTGATTTCAGGAAGAAGTTAATATGAATAGGAATGCAGATTGCTTGCTAGGAGGTGATAAAATATTTACGGTCAGGAGGGAAAGGAGCCTGGGGGCTGGGAACCGAATCACCTACCCTTCAGCTCCCCACCTCCAAGCTCTTCACCTTCTTGCTGACTAATGTAAACTGGACACTTTTCTGTTGGGCTGGTTAGGCTTTTGTCTGGTTCTCCTTTGTGTTTCCATGTGAGTGTACTTTACCTCCCTCACTAGACAATAAACGCACTGAAGGCAGGACTAATTATGTTTAGACTCATACAATTTATATTATATATTATATAATTATATAATATAATATAATATAATATTATATTATATTATATTATATTATATTATATATACAATTTATATTATATATTATATAATTATATAATATAATATAATATTATATTATATTATATTATATTATATTATATTATATTATATTACCTAGGACAGTGTTTCCCCAGAACAGGTACCTAATAAATACTTAACTGGTTGTGTCACTTCCTTGCTCAGCTCCCTTTGTTTCTCCATTTCTTACAAAGTACAGGACAATTTCCTGGTATCAGGTTCATTCACTTCCCAGTTTTATCTTGCTTTGTCACCCTAAATGCACCCTGTACTCTAGAGAAATTGGACTGTGTGCTAATCTCAAGTATAGTTAGAATCCTCCCTTCAAGCTGGATCCTGACTCATCATTGCCTTCAGAATAAAATACAATTTTTGATTCAATGCCTTTTCTTTTTAAAAAAAATTTATTGTTGAAAATATTACATGTGTCCCCTTTTTCCCCTCATTGACCCCCTCCACCCCCCAGCCCCCACTCCTGCCTCAGGCCTTCATCACTCTATTTCAATGCCTTTTCCTTGAAGCTCTGCAGCGCTAACCAGGAAAATGGTGGAATGTTAATCACGTGGCCTCCAGCTCCCCTACTGGGAACTCGACTTTAGGTAAATTACTCACCTTGGAAAATGGGAATAAGGATAATACTTACCAGTAGCTTGTTAAGGAGCAATTAGTTTAGCATAGTATTGGGGCATGGGCTAAATGCTTGATATTGTTATTGTTATTTATTTAATGTGTTTATGTTAATTATTTGTCTCCCCTCCACTAGATCTGAGTTTGCAACCTTGAACCAGGAGGAATGAAATTGTTGGCTATATGGGTTGGGATTGATGAAGAATAACCTACAGTAAATGAACCTTGTACTTTTTTGTTTTAAATCCTCACTTGAGGATATGTTTATTGATTTTAGAGGGGGGTGGGGTGGAGAGAGAGAGAATCAGAGCATCAATCATTGCCTTCCATTTGTGCCTCCACCAGGAATCAAACCCAGGACCCTTTTGTGTAAGGGCAATGCTCTAACCAACTGAGCCACTGAGCTGGGGCCAACCTCGTACTTCCTAAAAATCAGGTTGGAATTAAAGAATGAATAACTTGCTAAAGATTTTAAGTCCATGGTATAATCAATGAACTTTGAGGAGTAATGGTATATTTTATTTTATTTATTTTTCCAAGTTGGAAAAGCATTTATTCTAAAATAAATTAAAAACAAACAAACGAACAAAGAAACTTCTAGGAATCCTGAAAAGCAAGGTACTTGGTTATTTCCTGCTTAGAAATTCAGGACAGTCAGTAAAATAGTTTTATGGTGACATTTTAAAATCTATATATTTTTTTATAAAGTAGGGTTTAAAATTTTAAAATACAGAAAAATATAAGGAAGGAAATAAACATCACCTATAATAAACCAACCAAAGATAGCCACTGTTGACAGTCTGGTACTGATTATGCCATTTAATTCCTGTCTTATTATCTAACATCTTATCAGTAATGATATATTTTAAACAAATACTTTAGGTAATTGCCCAACTTCCCCAACCCACCAGGTATTTTTTTCTTCTAATTCTTCCCAATATATGATGATGATAATGATATTATTTACAATAATAGTCACCATTTATTAAATTCCTATTTTGTGCCATCCTCTATATTAAGTGTTTTGCATTTTTCACTTGCTGTTCCTCTCATTCAACAAACGTTTGCTGAACACTTCCTAGAAGCCAGGCAGTGAAGCACACTTTTGGGGATAGTAGTAAATGAGACTGATGAGGTCCTTCATGGAACTTTTATGCTAGTGGGGATTCAGACAATTGACAAGGAAGAATATACATACTGTGCCAAGTATTAATGAAAGACAGAGTTTGGCACACGTGTCATTGCTGTTACCTATTGCTATAATCAGTGTCTGATCTTAATTCACGTTCTCATCTGGTTTTCCATGACATAATGACAAGTACCATGTTCTCCAGTTCCACTGAACTTCTTTCTGAGCTCTTCCGTTTTGTTTTGTTTTTAAAAAAGATTTTTACTGATTTCAGAGAGGAAAAGTGAGGGAGAAAGAGAGAGAAGCATCAATGATGAGGGAGAGCCGAAACCGGTTTGGCTCAGTGGACAGAGCGTCAGCCTGTGGACTGAAGGGTCCCGGGTTTGATTCCGGTCAAGGGCATGTACCTTGGTTGCGGGCACAGAGAAACAGCTGATCGATGTTTCTCTCTCATTGATGTTTCTAACTCTCTATCCCTCTACCTTCCTCTCTGTAAAAAATCAATAAAATATATTTAAAAAAATGATGAGAGAGAATCATTGATCGGCTGCCTCCTGCACACACTGGGGATGGAGCCCACAACCTGGGTATGTGCCCTGACAAGGAATTGAACCATGACCTTCTGGTTCACAGATCCATGCTCAACCACTGAGCCATGCCAGCTGGGCTCTGCCTTTTTTTTTTTTTTTTTAAGAACTTCTTATTTTTTTTTATATTTTTTATTGATTTCAGAGAGGAAGGGATAGAAACATCAATGAGATAGAAATATCAATGATCAGAGAGAATCACTGATTGGCTGCCTCTGCACACTCCCTACTAGGGATGGAGCCCACAACCCTGGAATGTGTCCTTGACTGGAATCAAACCTGTGATCCTTCAGTCCGCAGGCCCAGCCCTATCCACTGAGCCAAACCGGCTAGGGCTGGACTCTTCTGTCTTTATGCCTCTGCTCACAGTTTTCTCTAACAAAATATGCTACTGTGTGTTGTTGCTTTTTGAAGGTCCAAGGCATCCTTCACCTTACTGTAAACCAAAATTAAGGTTAGACTGTAATAAATAATAAAAAGCAGTTATTTAACCAAAAAGGAGCTGTAGCTGGGAAGACACACATTCAGGTAGCAACGTAAATTGTGTTCACTGAGACAAAGGGGAGGTCATTTTTTATATCAAGTTTCTGCCTAGGTTGTCAATCAGGTCCATTTTATGTAAATGAGATATCCAAGCCATGCCGTTCTGATTGACGAGGCAGGTCCCAGTCTGTTGGTAGAAAGACAAAACCAGGGTTTCCCTGCAGTGGTTGGCTCGGGCGGTATAAACAAGCAGGTCATAGTGTGGGTAGCTGAGAGTTCTGTATGAAGTTCTTCTCATGTCCCTGAGAAGTCCCTGTCAGCAAATGTTTAATGGTCTATCTTCACTGCTAGACTATAAACTCTATGAGGGAAGCATGCTGGATATTGTTATTCACTAATGTCTATGTAATGTCTGATGCACAGTAGAACTTGAATAAATATTCATTGAATGAGCTCTCTTTGTATCTCCCAAAGTCCTCCCCCAACTTTTAGATGTTTTCGAAAAATATACACATGTAATGTGAAGTTATGTTTATTATAAAAGAAATTCAAATGAAATAATATTTGAATGTAAATATAGGTTCCCCTTTATTTTACCCATAACCTTTTCTCTCTCCAATTCTGAAAAGGAAAATGGGGGTGGGGATGGGAGGGCTTGCAACCTAGTTCAGTACCTGGTTAGAACTGTAGTCTTACTTCCCCACTCTGACTGACTTGGGCGGGGCTGCAGAGCCTAACCCCAGGGCCCTGCCACAGCTGACTTGGGTGGAGCTTCAGGGACCCTCAGGGGCCTGCCACGGGAGGAGATACTTAGGTCAGAGCCCCACTACGAGTTCAGTTCAGGCTTTGGATCCAGAATTCCCCTGGATTAGCAGATCTGTGCAATAAAGGTTAAACTTTCCTCCCACAGAGTGCTGGCTGATTATTCTCCCGTGCATTCTGCCACAACAATTCTATCTCATGACTGGGATGTCCTTTAATGTATATCTTTTCATTTATTTATATTTCACACACATGCACACATATATAATACAGCCCTGCTACCGAACCCACATGGAGTGCCTGAGTAAACAGAAATGGGATATTATAGGTGGCATCCTACTCCTTGTCTGCTTTTTAATTTTATGTATTTCAGACATTTGCTCATTCTCCATGAAGATTTACACTACTACCTCATTCTTTTAATAGGTATGTGTATTCCATATAGTGATATCAGAGTTGGTTTATTAAATCCCCATTGGTAGACTTCGTATGTTTATCTTGTGCTCACAAATGCCAGTGTAGTTGTAGGGTAAGTTCCTAGAAGTGGAATTGCTGGCTCATAGAATGTATGAGCTGGCTCATAGAATGTATACATCTTAACATTTCTTCAGTTCTTAGCTATTTCTTCAGAGTTCTTAGTGGGAGGAACTTACCCTACAACTACTGGTAGGAATGCAGAATGGTGCAACCATTCCTTCAAATTGTATTCTTCTGTCCCTCCTTCTTACTTTCCCTCCCATCCCACCCAGATGCACTCTAACTGCCCCATGTGACTGATAAATCTAGCCATTTCTAGTAGCAGAATAACATTGCTTCCCTCTGAGTTTACTGCCCTCTGCATGACATTTTCTGTTTCAGTTATTGGAGCCACCCTCCAGCCAAAGAAATAGCACCCATGACCTAGATACCTAGGTTTTCCTAGACTCCTCCCTCTTCTAAACTGTCCTCAGGCAAGTACTAAATACTTTTATTCTATGCCAGGATCATCTGAAATCCTGCCTAGATCTTATCACCATCATCTCCAGCCAGAGTTCCACCCATGGCCTTGGTCTTGGGGGAGCCAGTTACAGCCAGAATGATTTTTCTAAAAAAAATTTTTTTGTGTGTGTTAATCCTCACCTGAGGATATTTTTTCTATTGACTTTTAGAACACATGGAAGGGAGAGGGAGAGACAGAGACAGAGAGAAACATCAATGTGAGAGCGATACATCAATTGGTTGCCTCCTGCACATACCCCAACCAGGGTGGGGGAACCTGCAACCAAGGTACCTTCCCTTGATCTGAATTGACCCTGGGACCCTTCAGTCCAAGGGTCAACACTCTATCCACTGAGGCAAACCGGCCAGGGCTAAAACTTTTTATCTGTTTTATCCATCTTCTGCTTATAACCTTTCAGAGGTTTCTTCAGGGCAAACTCAAGCTCCTTAACATTCCGAGGACCTTCTCTCTTTGGCTCTAACTCTCCATGGAGCCTCATCCTCAGGAAACATTTCTCACTTGCCCCTGTCTCCAGAGCGATTGGCACCGCTGCTGGCACCACAACCCCTCTCTTTATATTTTCTGCTCCCACTGACTGGAATTGTTGTGGCAACATGCATTGGAGAACCATCAGCCAGCACTCTGAGGAAGGAAAGTTTAACCTTGATTTCGCAGATCTGCTAGTCCAGGGGAATTCTGGATCCAAAGCCTGAACTGAACTCGTGGGGAGGCACTGAACTATGTATCTCCTCCTGTGGCGGCCCCTGTGGGTCCCTGCAGCTCTGCCCAAGTCAGCTGTGGTGGGGCCCTGGGGTTAGGCTCTGCAGCTCCACCCAAGGCCGTCAGAGTGGGGAGTAAGACTACAGTTCTAACCAGGTACTGAACTAGGTTGCAAGCCCCCCCATTTTCCCTGCCCTCCATTTTCCTTTTCAGAATGTCCTTCTCTCAGATCCACCTTTGCTTCCCTAACTCCCATTCCTTCTCTAGGTCTCAGCTGAGATGCCACCTCCTCCATGGCTCCCTTAGGTTGGCTTAGGTGCCTGTCACAGTGTTCCTACCCTGCGCTGAGCAATCTCATGCTAGCCATTCACATCCCTGTCACACTTTTGGTGTAATTGCCCGTTTCCTGTCAACTCCCCCTGGAATGTTAGCCCTTTGAGGGAGGAAATGATTGTGTTCCTTGCTGAACACCCTGCACCTGGTACAGTTCTTGTCACAATACAAGTTTGTGGATTTGAGTGAAGGGATACATAAATGACCAAGGGTTTTCTGGCAGTCTGTACATTTAAACTCAGACCTATATTGATAATCATAACAACAATTTCCATCTTAAACATGTTTCACGTGCCAGGCTTCAAGGTTTGTATGTATTATGTAATTTAAACCTTACCATCACTCTGCGAAGCAGGTCTTGTTAGCACCATTTCATGGGAATGCTGGGATGCAGAGAAGTTAAACTACCTGCCCGCAGTCACAAAGCCAGTGAGGGGCAAAGCTGGGGCTGGAAGTTTGTCTGGTCCCAGGGCTAATGCCCTGAGCTGACTCGGCTGCCTCCAGACCCCGCCTCTGCCTTTGCAGTCGAATTTAAAAGAATGGAGGGCTCGCTGACTTCTATGGATCAGCATCTGTCTGGTAGACATGGCTGTGTTCTGCTGTCTGTGCAAGGTAAGTACTTGTCACCTTCTCCTGCAGAGTAGGCCTGGTTGGGAAGGGATCATGGAAGTATTTTTGATCCATGGGCCAGAATAAATATCTATAACATATAGTTTAAAAAACATTTAATACTGTTTTATTCTGAAATAATTTCAATTTACAGAAGAGTTGCAAGAATCACACAAATAATCCCTATATACCCTTCACCTAGATTCAGCAATTGGTAATATTTTGCCACGTTTGTTTTATTTCTTTCTCTTAAAAAAAAAAGAAGAGTATTTCTTCGGAACTATTCAAGAACAAGTTCCAGCCATTATACCTCTCTACCCCTAAATACTTTGGAGTGTATTTCCTAAGAACAAAAACATTTTCTTACATAATCACAGTAGCTAGCAAATTCAGAAAATGTAACATTTATTAAACACTATTACTGATACTCAGATTTGAAAAATTATTTTAATAATGTCCTTCATAGGATTTGTTCCCAATACAGGATCTAGTTTAGTGCATTTACTTGTCATGTCTTGTTTTTTTAAAAACCCTGGAATTTTCCCTGGACCCTTTGAGCATGGCCCTTTGAATCAAGTTCAGGGGCAGCCATGTGCTTGTGATCTCGGGCACTAGACCAGGAGTTCTAGACTGGGACCCTTGCTCATTTAAAAAAAAAATTAAATATATTTTTATTGATTTCAGAGAGGAAGGGAGAAGGAGAGAGAGAGATAGAAACATTAATGATGAGAAAGGATCATCCATTGGCTGCCTCCTACGTGCCCCCTACTGGGGATCTAGCCTGCAACCTGGGCATGTGCTCTGACCAGAATAGAACTGCGACCTCCTGGTTCATAGGTTGATGTTCAACCACTGAATACCTTGCTCTTGACTTTGAAAAGTCTATAGGGCCTCCGTTTCTCCTATCATTGGGGAAAGGGAGAGTTGAACTTAAGCATGTCCAGAACCCTCTTCAGCCCTTAAAGCACCAAAAATAAATAAATAAACAACAACAAAAAGTTTTAAAAGCTTTTTTTCTCTTTTTAAAAAACATTTAGGTGGGAAGAAACCTGCCTCCTTCAGAACCTGTCAGTTCTGAAAGCCTGCTAAATGATTTTATTTTCCGGATGTCTTACTTCTATGATGTTCTCTTTTCTTTGCCATTATCTTCTGCAAATGCTTGGCTGACAGTCTTTTTCATCCTAGAAGTATTCTGAACGTAATATGACTGTTTATTTAACATCTCCTGCACTTCAGAAGATAATGACCAGAAGTAGGGACTGTTTACCTATTTTTTTTTTTCAAGCACTATAGCTTACTCAGCCCCAGACTTTCCAGAGAGCCTACATTAGTTTGTCTTTATTTTGTCAGTTAAAATTAGGTTAGCACTTGTGAGCTTTTATTCTCTCTTCTGAAACCTGAAGGGAGTTTGTCACTCAGATTTCAAAGCATTTACATTTAAAAAAAAACAAAAAAACCTTTTTATTGATTTCAGAGAGGAAGGGAGAGGGAGAGATAGAAACACCAATGATGAGAGAGAATCATTGATCGGCTGCCTCCTGCACGCCCTCTACTGGGGATTGAGCCTAAAATCCGGGCATGTGCCCTGAGCAGAATCAAACAGTGCCCTCCTGGTTTGTACATCAATGCTCAACGACTGAGCCACACCAGCCGGGCTGGAGGCATTTACACTTGACTTCCATAATAAGATACTTTGCCAGGAAATCCAGAAGGTGGTGGTGGCAAAGTTGCAAAATAGTGATGACATTTTAAAATAATTTTTATTTTCTTCTCCCTACTCTCCATAACTACTTATTTCAAAGGGCTAGTGGCAGATTTTGCGGTGGCAGGTATTTGTATTTCAAATCTCCCGCCCGCCCCCCCCCTTGCAATTGCATGTATATTAAGTATTGCTATCAGTGAGCAGTTGCTGAGTGCCTGCTTGCTTCAGGAGCTGCCCTGGTCCCGGGCAGCAGCAAGGAGCTGGGCACTGAGTTAGATGGGGCCAAAAAGAAGCCAAAGGTACAAAAAGTGCTCTGCTGGAGGTATTGACATGCTACCCTCCAGTCCAAACGAGGGAGTGATCAGCTCTGTGGAGAAGCGCAAGATGAGGCTATTCTTAGTCATTAACTTTAAAACCTTAGACTTTGCTCTGTAGACAACTTGTGAATTACTTCCCAGGGATGTTTCTACTCCATATTCCCATTTGACACAGACTCACTTTCTTTGAAGGAAGCAATGGTTTTTGTATCTTCAACAAATCCGGGTACCTAAGCTTGAGGCTGGCCCACAATAAGTATTTGCTGAAACGAGTCGTTGCATTGATATTAATAGTTATCTCATAGGAGCCACCCCCTTCAGTATTGCCAGAAATAGAGCTCATTCATCTGGCAGCTGGACTGGAAATATACATTGAGAATGGACCTAGGGTGGTGACATGTAAGGCATTCCCAAAAAGGCTGAACCCTTTGAATTGGGAGAAAGCCAGGAATTTCTAGAGTAGGCAGGCTATCCAGCCCACACTTCTGAAGTGAGTCTAACTGTGAGACAGGAGGCCACATGGATAGAGGCTCTTTCTATTAGGTTAGGGGTTCCAGGCAAGTTGAAAAACTCTGTGGTCTTAATTCTGCAAAAATAAACAAACAAACAAACAAATAAATAAATAAATAAAATGGGGTTTTTTTGCCTTGTGGGCTAGCAAATATTTTTTATTTGCCTCTCTAAACCTGTGTGTTTTCCCACATTTCCTACACATTTGTCCTGCTTTGCAAACCCAGACATAAAAACTTTTAAAAAGCCTGACTGCCATGGCTCAGTGGTTGAGCATCGACCTATGAACCAGGAAGTGACAGTTCGATGTCCGGGCATGTGGCTGGCTTGTGGGCTTGATCCCCAGTAGGGGGAGTGCAGAATGCAGCTGATCAATGATTCTTTCTCATCATTGATGTTGCTACCTCTCTTTCCCTCTTCTTTCCCCTGTGAAATCAATAAAATATATTTTTAAAAACTTAAAAAATAATTTTGATAGGCTTTGAATGATGGCTTAAGAACAACATGTTTTGGGCTCTGGGTAGAGCGGTGGTTAAACAGCAACAAGTGTGAAGATGAGGGCGATTTTGGTTGACTCTGGATGAGCAGTGTGCTCAGGCTGCTGCCCAAATGCTGACATCCTTCAGGGTACTGACAACGTGGCATTGCAGACACATGGCCCAGTACCTTGGAGAAGAAATCAGAAATGAACCCACGAGTTTATCAGCAATGATGCTCATTGGCAGTTTATTCATGAGTGAAAATGGAAGTCAATTAAATGTTCAACAATAGGGGCTCAGAAGTAAATGATGATGTTGTGAAAATTTATATGAAGGATAATTAGTAATATGGTAAGTGCTTCTTTTATTAATAAATTACATTAAGAAACATAAAAGCAGGAGGCTTTTGCCTAGAGAACTTTCCTCTAAATGGCAGAAACAAAGGAGAATTAACAGATGTAAAGTGTTCTGAGAGGGGGAGAGTGCCTGAGTCTGTTCAGGCTGCTGCTACAAAATGCCACAGACTGGGTGGCTTACGAAGAGTAGACATTCATTTCTCACAGTTCTGCAGGCTGGAAAGTCCAGGATCATGGTGCCACCAGGGTCGGGTATAAAATATATACCCGACTTCTGAGGGTCACAGACTTCTCATTGTACCCTCACAGGTGTAAGGGGTTAGGGATATTCCTGGAGCCTCCTTGAAAGGGCACTAATCCTATTCACAAGAGAGCCACCCTCGCCATTTAAGCACCACTAATATCAGCATCTTTGGGGGTTAGAATTTCAATATATGAATTTAGGGGGAACTCAAATATTCAGACCACAGCAGAGAGGATTGTAGCTTTATTTTTAGGTGGCACAAGAGGACCTTCAAGGGTATTACAGATAGAAGATATAATTCAAAATAAGGGTGGGCTTTTTGGTGTTTTACTTTATTTTAATCTTTAGTTACAACACTGTAATAACAGTGGAATAAAATTATAAAGGGAAAAAATTAGCCCCAATGGGATTACTTTTTATGCCTCAGCTACTAAATTATCTTGTTCTCTTCTGGTTTTTGTCAATTTGCACAAATCCTTTTAGAGTTGCCGTCATTGTAGAGTACACAAATGTTTGGTAGCCATGTGTTTGGGTACTATGCCATGGCAGAACCCACTAACTCATGGGCTTCCTGGAAACAGCCTCAGTCTTCTTCATCATATTTCTCTGAGAACCCACAGCCAATCATAATGAAACTAGCCAACATTATGCCTGGCATTATTCCATAAGTTTTATTTATATCAACTCATTTAAGTTTGTTTTAATAACCTCTTAAATGTGATAGCACTATCCTCATTTTACAGATGAGGATTTGGTGTGTAAGTTAAAACTCTTTGATCATTTTATTATATATTTGATTAAGCATTATTTAAAAAATAATAAGACATTATTAATTTACTAGAGGCCTGGTGCACAAATTTGTGTAGGGGTGGGGTCCCTCGGGGTGGCCTGTGGGGATCGGGCCCCAGCTCATGCCCCCAGGCTCGCAGTCCCAGCTCGCACCCCTCTGCCTTGCAGCCCTGCCTGGCACCCCACCATGGCCTGGCATCGCCCCCTCACCTGCTCAGTTGCCATCTGCAGGACAATTAGCAGGGTGATTGGGTCCCTGCTTGCACCCACCTTGGCCTGGCGCCACCTGCTCACTTGCTCCACCATCCTGCCGTGGTCCCACTCTCGTCAGGGCCCATCAGCACAGGCAGCGCCTCTACTGCTGCCCGCTGCCAGTGTGCATTGCTGATGCTTGCCATGTTCCGTGCTGCCCCCTGGTGGTCAGCACACATCATAGAGAGTGGTTGAACTTCTGCCCAAGGGAACAATTTGCATATTAGGCTTTTATTATATAGAATATTTTGCACTATAATTTTCAAAATTATATGTGCAACAATTATGTAACAAATGAAAATCTTTGTTATTAATAAGATGACTAAAATTGTAATGAAGAAAGATATTTTGTTACTAGTTCTTTAAGCAAAAGCTGGGGGTATTAGATGGGGGGGCGGTTATACCTTGGGTATGGAGTTGATGAGGTTTCAGCTTAGCTTCTTTCCAACTTTTAATTTGATGATTCCATGAGTAGTAGGAGGTAACTATCTGATTGCTTTCATAGACCTTAAAAGGGTCTTCTGCTAACAAACAAAACACCTTTTCTTGGGTTAAGAGCATTTGCAAGCAGATGGTTAAAAAATTATTTTAACTGATGATAATGCTTTAAAAATAAGGCTTAATTCTTAGGATAAGGAATTTTGACACATATTCATATTAAGAAGAAAATGACAAAGGTGATTCTTTTCCAAAAAGAAGCTTTGAAGTAGACAGAGTAGGAAAAACACATAGAGTATTTACCACCTAATGGGATGGAGTGAAAAGAAGCCTCACAGAAAGGGGTGGAGCAAGAAGAAAAGGAATTCAAGGCCTCTCAAGGGACAGAGAGAGAGAGAGAGAGAGAGAGAGAGAGAGAGATCAGTTGGTTGCCCAAATCCCGGTAATGTTCCCTGACTGGGGATTGAACCAGCAGCAACCTTTTTGTGCACAGGGTGACATCTAACTGAGCCACTCCGGCCAGGCAATCACCATCTTTTATTCTGTTTAGATTTAATGGGTCTGGCATCAGGTTTTTTAAAAAAAACTTTCCCAGGTGATTCTACAGTACAGCCAAGTTTGAGAACCACTCTCTTATCCCAGAAAGATAGGTGATTTTTGTTTGTTTTAAATTTCTGGTCTGTAGTCTTTCCCGCTGAGACATTTTAATATGCAATTGTCTTCATCCTCCATGAAGACATTCTAAAAATGCCTAAAAAGTCATTTATTATTGCTGGATGGGGTATTCAAATATGTCAATAAGGTCTAGTTGGTTGGTAATATTGTTCAAGTCTTCTATAGCCTTCTGATTTTCTGTCTACTTGCTGTATCTACTACTCTTTGTGGAATGTTGAAATTGCCAATTATATGGATCTGTTTTTCCTTTTACTTCTATAAGTTTTTGCTTCATGAACTTTGAAACTTTACCACTGAGTGCATTGAATGTTCAATATTGTTATGTTTTCTTGATGAATTGATATTAGACTATTATGAAATGTTTCTCTTTATCTCTGGTAATATTCCTTGTTCTGAAATTGACTCTGTCTGATATTAACATAGACATTTGTTGATCAAGCATAAGTGAGTCAGGAAGCTTCCCTAGAATTGATAAAATTTTATTCAAGGGTCTGAAGATTTGCAAATCACAAAACACTACCAGGTAACACCCAGAGTATTCTGAAGAAAAGAGAAAAATCAACAATTTTTATAGTAAAAAGTACATTCTTAAGATGAATCAGTCCTGCACTCTTAGCTTCTGGATCGGCCTTAGTTGGCAATCTTTCAGATGTCCGGTGGTCTGAACACATGAACATTCTTTCCTAAATTCTTCAGAGCATAATCCATAGGATTTATACACATATCTCCAGGAATTGATGCACAACTGAAAAGTGCAAAAGGTTATGTCTTTGAGCTAGTTATAGTAAAATAAAACCTATTCCTCATGTGTCAGACCATTCTGGTTTGTCATTTTTATTAGCTTAGCTATGGTGACTCTGTTTTGTTTCTTTATGCTTTCCTCACATTCCAGCTTTCTTTAAAAATATTTTTCTATATTTTTAATTTTAGCCTATTGGTGTCTATGCATTTAGAGTACATTTTAAAGGCATCTTTTTAAGTAAAAATTTAAATCCACACTCAATATCCAATCCTGGAAAAATAAGAAAATTTAACTGCAAGTATACTATGTATATAATGAAATGTTATATTTTAAAATGTCCAAAGAACTTAAAAAGTTGTGGAAAAATTATGAGCATTTATGCAAGTGAAAAAAAAAAAAGCAGGCTATAAAATGGCACACAGTTTGATCCAATTATGTGAAGTATATATTCATATCAAAAAGATTTGGGGCATATACATAAAAATGTTTTCTCTGGGTGGTGAGATTCTTTTATTTACTTATCCACCTATTCATTTTTTTCTAGCTTTATTGAGGTATATTCAACAAATAAAAATTGTATGTACTTAAGGTGCACATGATAATTTGATGAGTGGGGGGATTCTGTTGAGAACTTGGTTTTCTTCATTATTATTAGTAGTAGTAGCAGTATTTTGTATTTTATAGAATTAAGTTTTCTGAGCACTACCATTCTAATCAGAAAATAAAACAAGCCCTGCCAGCATGGCTCAGTGGTTGAGTTTCAAACTAGGAACCAGGAGGTCATGGTTCAATTCCCAGTCAGGGCACATGTCCCAGTGTGGGGTGTGCAGGCAGCAGCCAATCAGTGATTCTCTCTCATCATCGCTGTTTCAATCTCTTGCTCTCTGAAATAAATAAAAATATTTTTGAAAGAAAGAAAATAAAACAAAACCAAAATAAAAGCATCAGTAAATATGATTTAAGGGAAAAGCAGCGCCCTTCGTCAGCTGGGAAATCTGAACCTTCTGACCACAACTGCCCTCTTGGGCTGTTTTTCTATACATGCATTACTGTAATGAGTGCACCTCAGCAAACATCTGCCAAGTCCTGGACTTTCAAAAAATAATTTCACTTCCTTTTTTTTTTAAACAAGAAGGCAGTGACTACCCTGGGAATATGTCATTTCAGCACGCCAGTTGGCTCTGGATCCTGAATTGCTGCAGCCTGTTTGCCTGGTAATCTCCTTCTCTGTGTGAGTTGTTAGGGTAACCAAAGGCAGCTGATTACTTAATTGTTGAAGGCCGGAAACCAGCCTCTTTCATTAGTTCCCATCAGCATCTTGAGAGCCGTCAGGATTTGACCTAGCCAGGTTTCCCATCCTTTCTATTTCAAAAGGTATAGACAGAGTGGGGGCAAAAGTAGGTTTACAGTTGTGAGTACTCAAAACAGTTTAGTCTTGTATTATTATTTATTAATTACTGTATTATTTTCCCTATGAACAACTGTAAACCCAATTTTGCCCCACTCTGTCAGTTTTTCTGATATACTCACTGAGGTTTTTATTTATTTATTTTTTAAATCCTCACCTGAGGATATTTTTCCATTGATTTTCAGAGAGAGTGGAAGAGAGAGAAAAAGACAGAAATCTCAATGTAAGAGAAACACATCAATTGGTTGCTTGCTGTATGCGCCCTGACCAGGGCCCAGGCTGGGGAGGAGCCTGCAACTGAGGTATGTGCCTTGACCATACGGAACCTGGGACCCTTGGATCCAAGGGTCCAAGGCGGACACTCTTATCCACTGAGCCAAATTGGCTATGGCCTCAATGAGGTTTGTAGTTTGGTGAGTTGTATATAGAATAAACTGCACATTAAAAACAAATAGACATTTTTCTATAGTTGATAATAGATACTGATTTAAAGCAGGAAATGAAACCATTTTGGTGTCATTGAGATACAATTCAGTTTTTTCTTTGCTTCAAAGTGGCGTGAAAGTGTTCCGTGTTTCCTATTTCATTCTTATTAGATCATTGATTGACAATACTTAAGCATAAGCACGTTGTGAGGACCTAGTATCCATATTGAGCGGAGGTGACTTCTGAATGGGTCTGTTTTATGTAGTCTACCACATGGGTTGTTACTGGCAAGTACAGTTCAATCTAATGTCCAGTTCCATATATGGGTTGTAGGGTTTTAAGGAGCCGAATTTGCCTTTAGAAGATAAGACTTTCCTTCTTTTCACTCCCGTCACTCTCCCGCCCTGTTCAGTTTTTCTAACACAGAGGCTCTGAGAAACCAATGCCAAAGCAACCAGTTGGGAAGGGAAAACATCCACATAATTACTGGTTGTTTTGTCTATAGTGTGAAACAAGAAGTTGGCATGATTTTTATTTTTCACCTAGTTGACAGTTTTGTTCCATTAGCTTCTTTGGACTGAAATGATTTGTTGATTCGGTATTGTGTAAATCAATCCCAATTCCATAATACTTCTGTGACTGTGCGGGAGGGGAAGTGAAAAGAATCGTTAAACTGAAAGCCAGGAGGCTGTGACTTTGTTCCAGCTTTGTCACCTTGGGCAGGTCGTTCACCTCCCAGGGCCTCCACTGCCTTCGATGGAGAACGAGGAGGTTGGTTGGGCCAGACAGGTCCTCAGGGGCCTGGGAGTTTCCCCTTTGTGACCTGGACTACGCAGAACAGAGTTCCAGTGCGACCCCCAGGGATCTCCGCTGACAAACATTTGTGGTTGGCTCAGGGAGAGGATCTGTTTTCTAGTTGATTTTTATAACCAAATCCCAATTTCTGGCTGGATTTTTAAACTTAAAAACATTTTTCTTCCAATTTCTTATTACATGTTGCTTGAAGGAAATGTAGCAAATACAAATTAGCAGAAAGAAGAAAATGTAAATCACTTATAATCCTATACCAAGATAAAATTAATGTCAACATGGTGTACATGTTTCCAGAGAGTTATAAAGATTATCTAAATACAGCGAGTTCTGGTATACATGAACTTTGAAAATGTAAATTTGTCCCAACACATTAACATTAGGGTGCAATTTGAGTGGGTTTGTGTATGTATAATTTCTTATGGGAGAAACACTAGGTAAACGCAGAAAACTGGATGGATGCAGCTGAATTGAAACCTCATAAGAATGCATATAACATGTGCATGCACATGGACACACAGACACACACCAATGACAACGGGCCACAGCCACTGATATCTGTTGTCCTGTTTCAGACAGCCCTCCTTCCACCTCATTGCCTGCAGCCCATCCCTTCCCTGGCACCCTGGCCCAGCCAGTACCCTCCCTCTCTTTAAGTTTTTCTTCCCTTTCAGCCTATTTTGTATTCTTCTTCTCTGTTCTCTGCTATTTTCCTCTCCTTATCTCACCTTTCTCTCCCTCTTTTCCTATTGTTCCTTTTTGCCTCTCCCACAGAGGGTGGTGAGCGTGGGAACCCGGCGGGCTGCCTGGCAGCCTGGCAGACACCCGCCTCTTCCACAACAACTTCAGTTCTCTTTCTAGGTAAAGCGTCATCTTTATAAAATGCAAATCTAACGTATGCAAAACAGTGCTGTTGCTTTTTATTAAGTTCCTTTTTTTTTACCGTGTCACTGATGAAAAGGTTTTGAGTGTTGGGCCATAAACCTATTTTCCCATTAGTCTTGTAGATTTTATTGCCTGACTTTGCATAATGCTGTGAGAAATACCACTTAGCAATTAAATAATAATTAATAACTAAATAATTAGGGAATAAAAGAACGGTTAAATAATTACTTATTTAAGTATTCATTTAACTAATTATTTAGTTAACTAATTATTTAGTTAAATAATAAATTATTAATTTTATTCTATTTCAACCCTGAGTACATGCCCTATTAATATTCTGTGTGATGAAATGAAAGGTACTCATAAAGCACTTCTAATTAATACTGAAGTAATGAAGAACATCTGGAGGAAAAGCCCTTGAGCGATTGTTTGAGTTTCTAGTTCAACTTCTCAGTTCAAATTTCTAATATAGCAAATATTAATAGATACAACCTATGTAAACAAAAGCTCTGTGGAGTACTTGATAATTTTTAACAGTGTAAAGAGGTCCTGAAACCATAATATTTGATAACACCTGCTAAATTCACTTTCCTGTAACATTTCAATCCTGTAGTACAAGTATAGAATTTCCTTAGTGTAGATTCTTAGAAATCCAACTTCTGAGTCTAACAATGTATTTTTGTTCTATATATATATATATATATATATATATATATATATATATATATATTTTTTTTTTTTTAAATTGATTTCAGAGAGGAAGGGAGAGGGAGAGAGAGAACTATCAATGATGAGAGAGAACCACTGATAGGCAGCCTCCTGCATGCCCCCCATTGGGGATCGAGTCCACAACCCAGACATGTGTCCTCGACCGGAATCGAGCCTGGGACTCTTCAGACCACAGGCCAATGCTCTATCCACTGAGTCAAACTGGCCAGGGCACAATGTGACTATTTTAAAGGTTTATCTATATAGTGCTGAATTGCCCTCCAGAAATGTAGTATCTGTTTATAGCCTTATCATTAGCATGTGAGTAAGCTCATTTAATTTTGGCTAAATGCTGCTAACATCCCGGTCACTAAATAACATCTAGAGTGCAAAAGTGTTAAAGTTATCCAAACTTTTTAGAATTTTTGGAGCTTCTTTATTTTGAAGTTTAAGATGACTTTGAAATGTACTTGCTGCTGTATTAGTCAATTTTTAGCCAGAGATGAAACCTTTTTTTTTCTTCCCTCTCCTTAAAGGAAAACACTGCAAAGGGAACATCACGAATAGCTATGACTTAATAGTTCAGGGCTTGGTAAAAAACAAAGGACATACCTATAAATATTGTACCAAATGTTTTCCTTTCATAAAATCACAAACTGGAGAAAATACTACCATGAAAATCCTACTTAGGAAACATACAGAATTGCTCTCCTGCCCTCCTTGTCTTCCTTCTGGCCTTCCCTTTACCTGACCTCTTCTCTTCCCTCCTAATGAGACCACTGGTGCCCATATTCTCAAGGAGGCTTTTCAAACCAGCCTTGGGCTCTCCCTCCAAGACCTGAGAGGAGTTTGACAAAGCCATTTTTCTCTCTTGATTTTCCTTTCTTTACCTTAATTAACCCAGATTGGGATTCACATTTTTGTTTGTGATTTCTCTCAGATGCTTTCTGCTTGCTCTTATTGCACAACATGACATATTAAATAATCTTTTGTAATTATGTGGAACACAATATATTTCCTAAGTCATCCATAGGAGGCTCTCCAGAAATCCTGCAGGTACAACTTCACTGACCCTCTTGGTGTTCCTAGGCTTACTTAACTTTCAGGTATCCGAAACAAAGCCATATATTTCACTGTCGGGAAAATAGACCGAACCCTAATAGTTTCACTACAAATTGATGTATTCTCTAATGGAATACTATGCAGTTATAAACAAGAATGAAGAGGCTCTCTTTGTACGAATATGGAAAGAATTCTAAGATACATTGGTTGTGTGAAGACAGGGTTCAAAACAGAAAGCCTCAGATGTTATCTTTTGGTAAAAAGCGAGAAAGTATAAATATATTTTATTTTTACAAGCATTTGCTAGGTACCCCCTCTGTGTTTTTGCATAAATTCTAGAAGAATACACAAGAAACTAGATACAGTGGCAATGTTTGGGCAGAAGGAGGGAAACTAGGCAGATGGAAAACCAGGGTGGAAGAGAGACTTTTCACTTTGTATCTTACTTATTTTGAAGATGTGAATGTATTATCTCCTTAAAAATGAATAATAATAATAAATAATTCCACCTGTGTTCAGGAAACAGAGCCATGACATATTAATAGCATGTGAGAGAGTCCAGTCCCTGATCGTAAGGAGGCACTTTCTCACAGGTTTATATTTTATTCATAATTCTGGGATTCTTTCCACCATTAATGTGTGTGACAGGCTTGACCTGGGTTTTGGCAGCTCTTCTTAGTTGGAGGGCATCCCTGGAGAGAAGGAAGGGAGTCTTTTTCTTATTCCAGGCAAAGACGGGACCCTCCTCTGCCTTCCTGGCATTCTTCAGCTGTCGGTCCTGCTGGGACTGGCATGACCCACTCTGGCAGGCAAGGGGAGGAGGCAGCGCGGCACAGGTACTGGCACTGTCCCCAAGGTGAGCTGCTTCTGACTGCAGGCATCATGGAGATAGCCTTGAAGAACTGGCAAAACCAACACCTTTCTTTCTTTGCAGGATGATGAAGATGCTAATACTGGGGCAGTTGAAAGCAAACGCTGAAGGGTTTTATTCCGAGAATATGCTCAGAGGACAATGCTATTAATGATCCTTGGCCAGGCCCAAGCTTGTTAATATTCCAAATACCTTAGAAGCGTTCAGCAGCACGTGTCTAATTTGAACTAATTTATTCTGTTACTATTTTGGTTTTCTGCTGCCAGGAACTCAGGGCATATGGCATTCCCCTAAGACATGATGGAGGAAACCATTATGGGTGATAATAAGGAATGCGCACTCATTGATATGTTTAACATCTTGGCTTGAAGATGAAATTCTAAGCCATGAGTCCCAGTGGCTTCCCAGCTGTGTGGAGGTTAAAGTACATTTTCCCATGACTGCTGCATTTATTCCAACAATGCGATGACTCTGGGGGCTACTCAGCTTTGGCTTTGTGGTGGTGATAAGAAGCACCTGGATGCTTGCTAAAAATATAGATTCCTGGGCTCCACCTAAGCCCTGGGAATCAGTTTGTGACAACTGCCTCAGATAATTCTTATCAGCAAGTTTGGGAAACTTTTATTTTTTAAAATATATTTTATTAATTTTTTACAGAGAGGAAGGGAGAGGGATAGAGAGTTAGAAACATCGATGAGAGAAAAACATTGATCAGCTGCCTCCTACACACTCCCTACTGGGAATATGCCCACAACCAAGGTACATGCCCTTGATCAGAATGGAACCTGGGACCCTTCAGTCCTCAGGCCAATGCTCTATCCACTGAGCCAAACCGGTTAGGGCAAAACATTGCATTTTAGAACCTTGAGAAGAAAATGATGTTTTACTGAATCATCTTGTCTTTAGGCTGACTCTTGCATTCCCTGAATGAAAGGAGCAAGCATTCTCCATACCTGGGATGTCTGTGATTCCTTCTGGCCACTGTCATAAACATGAGGGGCATCAAATATTTTAATTTTGCTTCTAGAATGTTTTCTTAGCACTGGAAAATTATAAGTATGCTAGGTACCCCCTCTGTGAATCGCTCTATAAAATTATCTTTTACCTGGCCCTGTCAGGGTAGCTCAGTTGGTTAGAATGTTGTCCTAACATGCCAAGGTTTCAGGTTTGATCTCTGGTCAGGGCACATACAAGAATCAACCAATGAATGAATGAATACATAAGTGGAACAATAAACCAGCCTCTCTCTCTCTCTCCTTCTCTTCCCCCCTCCCCCTTTCTCTCCAATATATATATATTTTAAATTATCTTCTTCCTCAAAAACCAGATTCTTTCCTTTGAAAACCATCCCTGATAAAGTGCTTGCCTGCCAGGTTCAGTTTCATCCGGTGCTTTCTGCTGGCCCACCACTCTCACCAATGACCTCAGTTAAATTTCTAGTCACCCTTTGAAGTGGATATAATTCCTCCATTTGCTGAGATGAGGAATTATGACTTTCCCACAGTTCTACAGTCCATTGGCAGTAAGATCCAGATTCCAACGCAATTTTTAATATTATTTTTGCTACCTTCTAGCCACCTGCAGGACAAAATGTGAGGAATGCCATTAAGGCCTTTGAGTCAACACATGTGAGAAGTTAGAGGAGGAAGACATACCTTCTACCAGTGGAGGGTGGGAAAAGCTTAATGCAGAGACACTATTTGAGTCTGAGCAGAGAAGGCAGGGCAAGATGTTACAGGCAAAGGTGGGGAGTGTATGAAGGTGGGCTATGGGCTAGTGTGGACCCTTATTTCATCAGCCACATGGGTACTGGCTTGGTTTGGCAACCAGCTGAGTTGTGCATGTTGATTCACTCATGTATCACTGTGAGGACGAATGGCCTTTGCCATTGGCTCTTTTTGCCCTCTCTTTATCTTCAAATAAGTTATGCTTTCCTATGTCTGCATTTCTCCTTTTTTTCTTCATTTGTAGCAATAGTCTTTATAAAGCATATATCATAAAAGATGGCATGTATTAGTTATGTAACTTGAAAGGTAAAATTCCACCATTTAGCAGCTAGTCTCAGTCTACAGGTTAAGAACTCAGTTAATGGGCAAGAACATTTTCTCCTCATTATCACCTCCTTAAGTTGAATAGAACTAGGAGGCCTAGACTTGACCTTAGGGGGTTTTCCAAGGTGATAATGAGATGACATTTTCTCTGACTTGGATTTATTTTAGTTCTTAGTGTATTTGCTTTATTATCTCTACTAAATTTTAACTTGTTTTAGCAGAGACTGTGTCATTTCACTGTTGAATTCCTCCCTGTGCCTAGCTCATGCCTGGCACATAGTAGGTGTTCAGGCAGTCCAAGATTCCAGGTAGGGTTTCCAAAATTTTCCTGATGATAGAATCAAAGGAAGATTAAGAGAATAAGGATTATTTTGTCTTGTGGACAGCAGTAGTTCCTAGTTCATATAAGATTGATTTCTATATATTTATAATAGAAATCTTTCTTTCTAGCACCAGGAATATTTCTTTGCACTCTGCCTGGACACTGTTTTGGGGATCTAGGTGTTAATAGAGGGTGAATATAGAATCTGAGCAATAAATGGTTGAGGATCATGAGGATTATTTCATTCAGGTTTTGGTGAAGCCTTAACAAACACACCACTTTAGGGACAACACACCATTACCTACCACATTTACCCACCTCCCCACTCCCCAAACTCTGCCTTATTCTCAGACCCCACCAGACCTTCCTGGCAGCTTGGTGTCAACAGAGTCAGATGCAATTTGCTTGTTGGCTAAATCTAAAAAAGAACTATTGATTTTTAAAAAATTGTTTGCTCTGAGGTTAGTCTTATTTCTATCTGGACTGCTGCACAGTGTCCAATTATGTGATGCATGAATTTAAGAAGAGACAATATGGTATCATTTTCACCATATCTCATTTAATCCTCCTGACTACCTACCCTATGAGGTAGACAGAGCTGGGATTTGAATCCTGCTGGTTCCAAAACCCATACTCTTTACAGTACATTATACTGCCTCCCCATGGACACTCAAGGCCCTCCATAATCTCACTCCCAAGCATTAAAACAGTCTCTCTCCTCTCTCTGTTCATGCCTCCCTTTAGGATTGCCAAGCTGCTCTAAGTTATATGTGCTGTGCTGTATCTTCTCCATAAGCAGAATGGTCTGGTTGTACTACACCTGTTTGACTGAGCTTTGAATACCCAGGATCAGGAAGATAACATTACAATGGTAACAGGTAAAAGGAATATAAATTTATTATGCACCATGCACACTATGCCATAGGTCCTTATATAGGTTGTTTCATTTAATTTTCTTAATATCTCATGCAGTATCAGTGAGAAAATATGTATGTAAGGGTCAAGAATTTAGACTTTGGAGCTAGTTTCTCCAGGATTGAATCCCAGCTTTGCTACTTACTAGCTGCATGACCTTGGGCAGGTCACTTACCTTTTCTCTGTCTCTCTCTTTTCTATCTCTCTTTCTCTCCCTTTCCCTCCACTGTCTGAAATCAATAACTTAAAAAAAAAAATGCTTCCAGCCAGGCCAAGCCAGCATGGCTCAGTGGTTGAGCATTGACCTATGAACCAGGAGGTCACGGTTCCATTCCCCATCAGGGCACATGCTCGGGTTGCAGGCTCAATCCCCAGTGTGGGGTGTGCAGGAGGCAACCAATCAATGATTCCCTCTCATCATTGATGTCTATCTCTCTCTCCCTCTCCCTTCCTCTCTGAAATCAATACAAATATATTTAAAAAAATGCTTCCATATTAAATGTAGTACCTTGGATTGGGTACTGGAACAGAAAAGAGACATTCATTAGTCAAGCCATGAAAAACTGGAAGAATCCTTTTTTAAAAATAATACTCAAGTTATATTTTATTTTTTAAAATATATTTTTATTGATTCGGCATCCAACCCTGGCACATGCCCTTCACCAGAATTGAACCTACCTGAGACCCTTCAGTCCACAGGCTGACACTCTATCCACTGAACCAAACCAGCTAGGGCAAAACTGAGAGACTCTTAAATGCACATTGCTAAGTGAAAGAAGCCAATCTGAAAGAACTACATATTGTATGATTCTAATTATATGAGATTTTGAAAAGGGCAAAACTAACGGGATAGTAAGAAGATCAGTAGTTGTCAGGGATCTAGGAGAGAATAGGGGAATGAATACATGAATCATAGGGGATCCAGGGCAGTGGAAATATTCTGTATGATCTATACTAATAATAGAGGAATATACAAATTAGTAGGGACACCCTCATACAACAACCGAACAGCAGATTGTGTGGGCCAGCAGTGGGGGCAGTGAGAGGCGACCAGGCCAGCAGAGGGGGGCAGTGAGGGGTGACCAGGCTGGCAGGGGGGCAGTGAGGGGCAACCAGGCTGGCAGAGGGGGGCAGTGAAGGGTGACCAGGCCAGCTGGGGGGCAGTTGGGGGCAACCAGGCCAGCAGAGGGGGCAGTGAGGGAAGACCAGGCCAGCAGGGGGGGGAAGTGAGGGGCAACCAGGCCAGCAGGGGGGGCGGGCAGTGATGGGTGACCAGGTCAGCAGGGGGGGCAGTGAGGGGCAACCAGGCTGGCAGAGGGGGCAGTGAGGGGAGACCAGGCCAGCAGGGGGGAAAGTGAGGGGTGACCAGGCCAGCTGGGGGGCAGTTGGGGGCGACCAGGCCAGCGGGGGGGGGCAGTGAGGGGCGACCAGGCAGGCAGGTAGAGGCTGTTAGGGGCGATCAGGCAGGCAGGTGAGCAGTTAGGAGCCAGCGGTCCCAGATTGTGAGAGGAATGTCTGGACATCCCCCAAGGGGTCCTGGATTGGAGAGGGTGCAGGCTGGGTTGAGGGGACCTCCCCACCCCCATGCATGAATTTTGTGCACTGGGCCTCTAGTATTATAATAATGGATAAATGTCACTAGGTATTCATAGAATGTACAATACAAAGAGTGAAATTTAATGCAAACTATGAATTTTAGTTAATAATAATGTATCAATATTGGCTCATTATTTTAACAAATGTATCACATTAATGCAAGATGTTAATAATAGGGAAAACGTGCCAGGCGTGAAGGGACAGGAATGGGATGAGTATGTAGGATATGTAGTACCTGCTCAATTTTTCTGTAAATCTAAAGTTATACCCCCAAAAGTCTATTAATTATTTTTTAAAGAAGTACATAAATGGGAAACCAGTGGGCCTTGAATAAAATCTGGATTTTAGTTAACAGTAATGTAACAATGTTAATTTTTAAAGTTTTGACAATAGTATCATAGTCATACAAGATATTAATATTACGGGAAAATAGTGAAGAGTATATGAGAACTCTCTGCATTATCTTTGTAACTTAAAAAAGGAATCTTTATTGTTGAAAGTATAAGTCTCCTTCCCCCCCTCCCCCGCCCCCATTGACCCCTTCTAGTCCACCCCTACTCCCTGACCCAGGCCTTCACCACCCTATTGTCTTTGTCCATAGGTTATGCATCTTTGTAACTTTTCAATAAATCTGAAATTAATCCAAAATAAAAAGGTTATTTAAAATAGAATGCCTCACAGCAAATGAGAGCCAGGGCCTCCTGGCTGACCACCTCTCAGTCATGGGTGCTGTCCTCAAGCAGGGCACTGCCAGGAGCACCAGGGCTGTGTAGGTTGTGGGAAGTAATGATACATGGATATCAAATGCTCACACTTCAATTCTGGACTTTAGTGACAACCATGGCTCCAAAGTTTCTAAGAGACAAAGGTTAAATGTGATATAAAACACTAAAGCACAACTCAAAGAATTATGCAAATACCATCATCTACTTTTGTAACTAAATAGAAATGGCAAAGGAACAAAACTTGCAGATGTCCCTTCTTAACTGTCTCATCTTTCTCCTTGGAACATCTTTCTTTCCTCTGTCCTTCTACATTTGAGTGACTAAGACCCTAAAGAGTCTTCAAGGAACAGCACAGAAATCCTGCCCTCAAGGACACAAATAGTCAGAGTGTTTGCCCTTAACTTGGTGTGTGGTCTCATCTTGAATGCCCTCAATGCTGATTTTAATATTTGTTATTTTTTTTAACACACTTTCCTAAGTCCCCAGAAGAGTTTTCAATACTACCTTGTGCCATTCCACAATATTTCAAAGACTTTCTTGTCTGCTTTGTGGTATTTTATCAATGGCCACCACCTCTGAAACTGGTGCCTTAAGGACTTCTTTAAAAACTCATCAACATGTCATTATCCTTCCTTTGAAAAGAATAATAGCCATGGTGAGCAGGCCATAGAGGTGGGGAGGAGCAGTCATTTAGCTGTGGCCATATAAAGTGTTGAGTTTCACACTAGGATTCCTTAGATTTGGCTCACACCAAGCTGGCCCTGATATTGGCTCATGGAAGTTCAAAAGAAGAGAATTCTTCATGGGTCACCACTCGTAGCTATGGCTCTCAGGTTCAAATGCTGGACTGTTACCACTTTATTCCTTATGGTTCCTATCTCACATCTGCTCCTTCTTACCTGCCTATATGTTTAATCTGTTTCATCAGTGTAGCAAGGGCAGAATACCTATTCCTCAAGAGTTTGTTTTATTTGATTGATCAATGAGGGTATTGGAGAGCAAAGCACACTATTTCCCCAGACCCTACCTGCTACCTCATGTGGTGAAAGAGATGAGGAATCTCCCTGGGTTCTCTTTATAAGGGCACTAATCCCATTCCTGACCTAATCACCCACCAAAGTTTCTACCACCTAATATAATCACATTGGACATTAGGATTTCAACATATGAATTTTGGTGGGGACACATTCAGACCATAGCAGTCCCACAAACTAGGTAGTCAGTCCTGTTCATGTGCAAAACTTTATGAGGACCAGACAGATTGGGGCTCAAATTTGGGCTCAGCTCCTTGCTAGTGGAAAGGTCATGAGTGAATCCTTATTTAAATCTCTAAGCCTGTGTCCTCATCAGTTAAATGGGGACACTTCCCATTGCAAGAAATATTTAAATGAGAAAACACAGCTTAAAGAAGTAACTTAGTGCCAGGCACACAGTAGGTGTTTTGTTGTTCATGCAGCTATCCATGCATCCATCTATTCATCCATCCATCTGTCTAGCCATTCACCTATCCAACCATCTATCCAGAAATCCCCAAAACATTTACTGTTTGCCTATTTGTGCAAGGAAGTATGCTAGGTCCTGTTTGGGATGCTGAGTTGAAGAAAATGTGTTTTCAAATAGGTTACAATATAATAAGAGAGATAACAATGGTCCCTCCCTCCACAGTGGTCCCTTCCAATAGAATTTAAATATAGTGTGAGAGTGGGAATGGGTTATTATTTGCTGGGAGATAGGGAGAAGGAAAGAGGGAAGTCAACTGTACAACTTAGGAATGAGAAAGTTAAGTTTGTAACTTGGGACAGTCTTGAGTCATAGAGAAAGTGAACAGAGAGCTTTGACAAGTGTAATCTCATTTTAACAAGCACCCCTGGGAGGGAAAAGGTGATAACAGGGCTGAGGGGAGACAGAGGAAGAAGGCTGGGGGGTCGGGGGGAGGGGGAGGGAGTGGCAGAGTTACAGTACCAGGAGCAAGAAAAGAACAAAACTGCATCCAATAATTGGACAGAATACAAAACCGAACATTCCCATTGTTAAACCAGGCAGTAGGTTTTAAATAATAACAGATTTCTGGTTTTAACCACAACAGCTTTTATCAGGTTAAGCATGAAAGCAGACGAGCAATGCACATACATGGGGAAATTTACCATCTTGGTTTAATAAATGAGTTTATGTGCTGTGTTGAAACAGTGCAACTTTCTTAATCTAATATCTGATGAAGGAGCAAGGATAGAAGAATTAATTTACCACGCACTAATTAAAGAGGGGTATGCACTGTATATACGTGAAAGTCTCTGAAATGAATATTTGATAAACAATATCTGGTAAATTAAAAATCTGAAATGTTAAATTAAATGCAAATTAAAAATCTGGAATGTTAAATTAATTAAATACAGGAAACGGCATCAAATAACATTACCGGTCTCAGTTAAACCAGGGAGGGAAAAAAAGCCAAGTCACTCAGCATCACATCTTGCCAGCGCGCACTCTTGACTCACCTGTTGGGAATAAATGAGACTGACAGGAGCTTTGGCTTTATCTATGAATTTGCATGACACAGGCACAAACATTAATGGGTACTTTTTACTTGTGAAGCTAAGTGGGGAATAAAATGAACTGCTTTTTCTTTATCGTGGAAAAAGTGCTAGGAGATTTATTCAAATCAGTGGATCTTCTAGCTTGAGATAAGGACATCCAAATGGCTAAATAAAGCAACCCTGCTGGGGCAGAGTGATTCATACTGTGCTGTGGCTGAGTTTATGTTTAATGTGCAGCAGAAGAGTGAGCTCGGAGAATCAGCTCAGGATGTTCCCAGAGAACTGCCTCTTCTGTGGCTTTGCTGTGGACAAAAGACCGAGATGTCCTGCTTGTCTTGTAGGCATGAGCCCCACTGCTCTGTAAAGAAATCTAATGGGTGGCGTCAGCCATGTTTTCTTGTGCTTCTTGGGAATAGGAGATGCCTCTACACCAAGCATGTCAAACTCGAAAGGCTAACACGGGCCAAATAAACAAGGTGTAAGTTGATGTGGGCCACAAAAAACCAAAAGCTGCAATTTCCATAGAAACGTAGGTTTCTTTCGATAGAGACATATTGAATACAAAGGGCTGAAATAAATGAGTCATCGTTAACATAAAATAATAGAACATTTAAATAAAATTAATATTTTTTCTTGAACATTAACTTACCAGACACTGAATAACTGCACAAATTAATAAGCGTAACACAAATAAACCTATTTTTCTTGTTCTCTGAAAGGAAAATATTTCCTGTTGTGCACACCAAATAAGTCAGTACAAGACTAATGACGTGGCAATCGGCTGCTAAAATCCTCGCTGCTAATATCAGTGGAGAGAAATGGTGCGCCTGCATGTAAGGCTCATAAGGGAAATGAATGCAACACGATTATAGTGATTAGTCATTAGCGAACGTTGTAGTTTGTTATTAATAATTATGTATAACAGGATATTGTAAAATTTAAGTTCTGAAATTTTTATTAGAACGTTTCTTACATACCGTTATATTAGCTGGGTCGCAAAAATATTCGTTGTGGGCCGCATGAAGCCTACAGGCCACAAGTTTGGTTGACATGCTTGCTCTAAACCATAATCTACTATCATCTGATTCTTCACTGGAACACAGGATCAATCCCCGTGGATCCTCTGAATTGAAATTCTGCTCCTGCCGCTGACTATTGAGCTCTTCTGGACAAGGCACTCGTTTTTCCTTTCCCTTGTTTCCTTATTTGTTGGATGAGGCTCTCAGTGCTGACACCACAGAGAGCTGCCAGCAGGAGTAACTGATGAACTCGAGTGCTTCATAATTTTGGTTTTAACTTCTGCAAATTAAACAGGATTCTAAAGTATCCTAAATCGCCAAAGTAGTTTTTCTTTGTCCGAGTCCCTAGGTGTCTATGTTATAAACACTTAAGATATATACTTTATTTCTGAAAACAAGGAAAAGAATGACATTATATCTTATTTAGTGGATATTAAAAGTATATTTAGTGGATAGGAAACTTTATGGAATAGATTATTTTTGCCTTCTTGTGGGCCCCATAGTATCTTGTTCATATCTCTTTTTTAGCACCTACTCTGTATTGCAATTATTTTAAAAACCTTATTAATTGTAAGCATTTATTTAAAATAAAGCAGCAATATATGAAAGGATTCTTCTTAAAATATCCAAATAATCCGGGTAAAGATAATGCTCCTGAACCACAGTTTTCAACCCAGATATGCCTCCTGTCATAGTTTGATGTATGTCCTTTTAGGCCTTTTCTTTTCATGTACTTATAAATATATAAATGTACAATTTTTAGGAGAAAATTGTTGATGTAAATTATTTTGCACCATATCTATCAACTGGCAACTTGCTGTTTTAAAAACTGTATAATATGAAGAATCTTGTATCATTGAATTATAAATGTATTTTTTTAACTGCTGTACAGCATACTGTATCTGTATCAAAACTTTTATTTTATATTGATAACATTTAGGTTGTTTCAGACTTTTGCTAACATAAACAAAGCAGCACTCCTTGGTAGGACTTTTGTCTAGTGTTTCTCAAATACTCAGTTCTATTTATTTCTCTGTTTCTAGTGCTTAGTGCAGTGCCTGGCATGTATAAATGCCTAACAAATGTTTATGAACAAATGAGTGAATGAATAAGTAATTAATTTGAGAAGAATTTTATATATGTGAACATGTCTACCATATGAATATGTCTACCATGATTTTGTTTGATAGTAGTGAAATTGAGCGAAATGATGGTTTTATTAGGCATACTAAAAGATATTGAAATCAAAGACTATTGTACCAAAGTTTCTACATCTGGCCTTATTTTATTCAGCACTGAAAAAAAAGGGGTGGGGGGGAAGCATTATGCTAAGCGAAGTAAGTCAGTCAGAGAAAGATAAATATCACATGATCTCACTCATTTGTGGAACATAATAAACAACAAAAATGGATGAACAAAAACAGATCCAGAGACAGAGAAGCATCGATCAGACCATTAAACCTCAGAGGGAAGGTAGGGGAGGTGGGGGTAAGGGGGTGAGATCAACTAAAGGACTTGTATGCATGCATATAAGCCTAACCAATGGACACAGACACCAGGGGTGTGAGGGTATGAGTGGGAGGTGGAGGGTCAATGGGGGGATAAGGACACATATGTAATACCTTAATCCAGTGGTTCTCAACCTTTCTAATGCCGCGACCCTTTCATACAGTTCCTCATGTTGTGGTGACCCCCACCATGAAATTATTTTTGTTGCTACTTCATAACTGTAATGTTGCTACTGTTATGAATCGTAATGTAAATATCTGTGTTTTCCAATGTGGGAAATTACGATTCATAACAGTAGCAACATTACAGTTATGAAGTAGCAACAAAAATAATTTCATGGTTGGGGGTCACCACAACATGAGGAACTGTATGAAAGGGTCGCGGCATTAGAAAGGTTGAGAACCACTTCCTTAATTAATTAAAAAAAAAATAGGACCCCCTCAAAAAAAAGAAAAGAAATTTGTGTGAAATCATAGCAGGTATTCTCTGGAAATTTGCAGAATATAAATAGCTAATATAAGCATGATTATTTTGATTCAAGATTCAAAATAATTTTATTAGTTGGAATACTGAAGAGGGGGAGACTTTTTTCCAAGAAAAAGATTTCTGGAGCACCTACAATATCAGGGCCTACCATGCTCCTTCAGTCCATACTAAAAAGATTAATAGGTACAATCCTGTGGTCAGAAGCTCATAAGGAAATTTCTGAATTTAGATATGTCTTAAGCAGAAGTCCATGTTAGGGAATTCCTAAATGAGGAACAATTCATGGAAAAAAGATTTAGGGGTTTAAATTGACTGCTGCCTCAATATGCGCCAAAGATGGAAGCAAATAAAGCTACTCTGGGCTAAAATAGCATTTGTAAAACTAATAGGTACATAATCCAGAGTAGTAACCTCACTGACTGGAGTGTGTCAAATGGTTTCCTTCCTTGGGTATCCTCTTGAACTGCTGGTTGATACAATCTTAACTGGTACACATGAGTGATATCCCAAGTGAAGGGCTCATGGGAGGCTTGTTGGAAGGGGAGATCATTTCAACTGAGTCTTTTTTTTAATTCTCACCTGAGGATAGTTTTCCATTGATTTTTAGAGAGAGTGGAAAAGAGAGGGAAAGACAGAAATATCAATGTAGAGAAACACATTGATTGGTTGCCTCCTGCACGAGTCCCGACCAGGGCCTGGGCCAGGGAAAAGCCTGCAACCCTGGTACATGCCCTTGACCAGAATGGAACCTGGGACCTTTTGGTCTGCAGGCTGACACTCTGTCCACTGAGCCAAACCTGCTAGGGCTCAACTGAGTCTTTAAGAAGAGTTAGCCATGGAAGAAAAAGCTCAAGCAAATGGTTGAAGGCTAGAAAAGGAGAGGAACCCAAGTGAACTTCTGTTTGGTCTTCCCTCAGTAGCATAGGACTGGATAAGGAAGGAAGAAAAAACAAGTTAGACTGTCCTTCCCCCAGGCTCTAGCCTGTCCCCAATCCTTTCCCCAACATGCTGTGAGCAGCACAAGTCGATGTGGTTGCAGCTGGGTGTCAAGGAATCTAGAGCTGGGTGTGATGATGCAGGACAAAGGATCAATTGTTGGAGGCTCATCCTCTCACAGATCTGGTGGTTGCTGCTGGCTGTCGACTGGGAACTCAGCTGCGTCTATTGGTCAGAACAGCTCCCTGAGGCCTCTCTGTCTGGCTGCTTGGGCTTCCTGACAGCATGGTAGCTGGGTCTCAGGGGTGAATATTCCAAAAGAACCAGGGGGAAGCTGTATTGCCTTTTAAGATTAGTGTCAGAAGTCACATAGCATTACTTCGGTAATAGACAAAAGCCCAGATGTAAGGGAATGGAACATAAATCCCATCTTTTGTTGGGAGGAACATCAATATATTGTAACCAGAGCATGTGGGATGGGAGATGGTGTTGCAGTCATTTTTTGGAAACTACAGTCTGCCAGAACGTATCTTCTGTAAAGGGATACTAAAATCTTGATGAGAAGCCTGTTGCTAAAAGTAAAGAGTGATACCCTAAATAACCTTTTATAGGAAGCTTGATGTATAAAATACTCCATTATGGAGATAAACTGGATAAAAAACATACTAGTGTTTAAATTGGCAATTTAAATTAGTTTAAGTAGTTTCAAATCATATTAGATTAGGTCTTTTTTTTAAAAAAATATTTTTATTGGTTTCAGAGAGGGAGAGGGAGAGAGAAACATCAATGATGAGAGAGGATCATTTATCGGCTGCCTCCTACATGCCCCCTAATGGGGATCGAGCCTGCAACCCGGGCATGTGCCCTTGACCAGAATCGAACCTGGGACCCTTCAGTGTATAGACCAAGGCTCTATCCATTGAGCCAGACCAGCCAGGGCTAGATTAGTTCTTAAATTAGCCTAGTATGCTATGAAATTAGATTCCAAGGATCCTTTCTATAGAATAAAATTGGACCATTTGTCAGAGAAGAGGGGCAGCTGAGTTACTATTAACTGTGTTTACAGTTTGTCTGTTTTTTAGTACCAATTTATCCCAGGTAGTAAGCTGCATGAACCTATTACGTGAGACTAATGTTTAAATTGGGAAGAACCAGTTAATTAAAATTCAAAGAAAGATAAAGAACATAGACATACCTTTGGATAAATAAAAATATTTTATATGTGTATATATGTATTTGTGTGTGTGCATACCACATATTTGTTTATGTTCATACCATGTGTGTGATGCACACATATTAATCACATTCTAAGGTACATAAAATAGGAAAGGGATCATAATACAAAGAAGCAAAACCTCAAATGATGATGGTACTCATTGAAAGGTCAAATTAAATGTGATTTAAAGAACAACATCAAGGGTATTCTCTGTTTGGTAAGCAATCTTGTATAAGATTGTATTTAAAGAACAACATCAAGGGTACTCTCTGTTTGGTAAGCAGTCTTGTATAAGATTGTATAAGATTTCCTTGTATAAGGAAATAAACGTAGAAAGATTTGTGGGATTAATGATACAACCCTCTCCCAGAGTATGCAAGTGTGCACATGCACACACATGCACACTCACAATTAAAGAATTACCAGAATTAATATTAATCCTTTGGTTTTCTTTTCTCTTTAGTACTAACCCAATTCTACCTTGAGGTTTTTATTCATGAAGAAAAAAATGTCTCCATTTATTGAGACCACATTCTTCCTACCAGAGCACAATGTGAGATTGATGCAGAAATAAAGTTGCAGTTCTGTATTTCGTAGTAATTAACAAGAAAACTTCCTATGTATTAGTAGCATTTCCCTGTAGGTATAGTCAATTTCCCACAGCAATCGAAGATATAATTATACTGATGTAAATCACAGGAGATGCCTAGCAGGGATTGGCCTTTCACCTTCTTTAATTCATCCAAAGATCTTATCTTTTTGACAGGTGCTGTCAGACAGAGTGAGGCACTGGGAGGCAGGATATTCCACATGCTCCTCCCAACCCCCAACTAATTTGCTTGGAGGGGAAAAAAAAGTAGTTATTGCAAACACTCAAAGTCTGTGTGATAATCCAGGGTTAGCAGAGAATTCTCTAAATCTTTTTCTCCCCACCTTAAATAACTGTCCTTGTGTGCCCTGCACTCTTTCTCTGTCCTTAGGTCTCACTCATCCCCGCACCCCACACAATACTAGCCATTCCTTCCAACCGCATGTTTCCAAAATATTTGTAAGGAAATGTGTATATATTTATGCACACACACATGTATTTTCCCCCTTCTTTATAATGAGTCTTTACTGCCAGCTTTTGTACTTACCGTGTTTGTATAGAAAAATCAACATGTGGACAAGCCAGCATTCCGGGAAGGACTTTCTACTCCCACAAGGTCTGACTTACTTTCACAGTTGCTTCCTGGTTTGCTGCTTTTGTTCAAGAGACATTTCCATCTGGACGAAACCACCTCGGATATAACATGGGATGCCAAGGATTGCGTGAGAGTCAAAGCAGCCCCAGTGAAGGATGGGAATTGGTGCTGAGAACCCCAGAAGCAGAAGGACTTGTGGCCTCAGCCACCCAACTGGAAATGAAAAGATGCCTGAAGTTTGGTAGTTTCTCCTACCCTCCCCCACATCTATTTTACTTTTGTGGCAAAACTTGAAACAAAGCTAGAGTAAAAGTGCTTTCATTCAGTGGGTGGTGGAGGTTCTGACTCAGGCTCTGCAAACATGACATTGCTTGAGCCCCACGATGAACGCTCCCACAGGATTCCAGAGAAACAAAGCTGTCTGCTCCATCGCGTGGCATCATCCACCTTGGGAATTCCGGCCTGCACAGGTGCAGGCCTTCTGAGGCACATGAATGGAATCGCCAGAGTTCAAAGAGGTTTTGAACTTTAGTTCTAGGCTTTCTTGGTTGCATTGAGCCTATTTGGATAATAGATTTAGGTCTGGAACTGCTAAAGCAGAAATTTCCCAAACGTTCTCAGTATTATTTTTTCATTATTTTAAGAAATAAGATTATGTTAGTAAAAATTTAGAAGCACCCTAGTAACCAGTAGAGGGGATTGTTAAATAAATAATAGTATGTCCACATAATTGAATAGTATGTAGTTATTAAAAATGTTAAACCATTAGGGAAATTACCTATGGGTGGTGGGATAGCAGGGAATTTAATTTTCTTTTTGTTTATCTGAACTTTAAGATACAGAGAATGTGTGTGACTTTGGTAATGATAATAATATAATTTAAGAAAGAAAACTGGTTATATAGGGCTCTTGGAGTTTTCCACTACTGTGCTGGGCATTTGGCACCAATTTAACAGAACAGAACATGCGGCATGGCTGTGCAAGGATCGAATGATAGGAAGCACCTAGAAATTCCCTTAGAAAGCCATAGCCTTTGGGGCAGAATCTGTTGGAAGTTGGCATCCATGCTCATTCCAGCCCCCAGCCCACATGATGGTAAATGAATACATTGGCAGAGTACTTGCATATGCATGTGGATGTGGGGTTTCATCAGCCCAGGGGAAACAGACTTTATCACAAAAAGGAAATGTTCTTCCTAAATATTTTTTGCTGATGACTCTTCTGAAGGATGCAAACATTTTAGCCCAAGTATTTGAGGTTATGTGGGGCATTTATTCCCAACTAACATGCTAGTCATTTTAGTCTGTAGAGATATGCTGGTTTTGCTCATAAACTTTGCCAACTCTTCACCCTATAGACTTGCAGTAGATGAAGAGACAGTCGGGTGGCAGATCTCATGGATGAATGTCAATGCTTCAGATAAGCCATAGAACTGTGAATGTAGGACCCCCTAGTGTTCATAGGCCATGTGATCTCTCACCTGGTAGCTTTGGTCTTTTCATTATTACCGTTAGTCAGCAAGGCCTTTGGCCTCACTAGACTGAGAAGTAGGCTATTATTTACTCATGGCCCACTGTGGGCCAGGCATTTCAAATACCTTGTCTCATTTTTACATGAACTTTGCAAGGTAACCATGGTTATCCTTCCTTTTACAGATGAGGAAACTGAGACTCAGAGAACATAAGTCATTGGGTCTGAAATTTATAGTGCTTAAGAACCCAGAACTGTCTGAGTGAAAATCTGATGCTTATTCAATCATCAATATTATAATTTCATTATAAACAAAATTTCACAGCCTTAATAATTTTCAAGTAGCCTATTCAAATCTAGATGCTAGTCTATATTATTCCCTACTTATGCCAACTCTTACAGTCTCTTCTTCTTTCCTCCTTTCTTTCATCTATTCCATAATCTTTACCCCTACCCCCTTCGCCAGCATAGCTCCATGGCTGAGCATCAACCTAGGAACGTAGAGGTCATGGTTTGATTCCTGGTCAGGGCACATGCCCCGGTTGTGGGCTTGATACCCAGTGTGGGGCATGCAGGAGGCAGTCGATGGATGATTCTCTCTCATTGTTAAAGTTTCTATTGCTCTCGCCCTCTCTCTTCCTCTTTGAAATCAGTAAAAAATTATTAAAAAATAAATAAAGTAAAAAGCTATGCAGCTATATAGCTTTTCTCTTTTAGCCCAGGCTTATCATACTAAATTTTTACTTTACTAAATGGGAGAAAGGGAAGAAAGTAGCATTTATTGATACTATTTTTTAAAACCTCTTTATTAAGCAAGGTTTTAAAACAAATGTAAATAGAATAGTATAATGAACTCCCATGTACCTAACACTACTCAGCTTCAACTCATGAACACTTATTTCATCAAAATCCCCCATTTTTTCTTCCCATCTATTTTGAAGCAAATCCCAGGGATCATATCATCTCATACATAAATAGTTAAGCATGTGTACTACAAAATAAAGACTCATAACAAAATCACATAATACTATTATCACGTCTTTAAAAATTAATGACAATTCTTTAATATCATCAAATATCCAGTTAGTATAAAATTTGCTATAGCCTCACAAATTTCCTATAGTTTTATAGTTTATTTCAATCAGTGTCCAAATGAAGTTCACAGTCATGACTTGGCGATATGTTGTTGTTGTTTCTGTTTGTTTGTTTTTGCTGCAGAAATCTTTATTGTTCCATTTGGTCCAAAGCATGGGAGAGGGCTTCAGGGTGGCGAAAAGAATGGCTAGTAGTTTGGGGGAGAACCTCAGGTAAAAGCCAGAGACACCAGGGGATGCAGAGGGGCCTCTCAAAGGCCCCTGGACTCCACAGGCTCCTAGTGGAACTTGAGGGTGAGCCCAGCTCAGCCTGGGGGTCAGCCAGCCTGCAGGTGTTAGGTGTCACCCATCTTCTTGATGAGTTTCACCTGCTCACCCAGGAAGTGGTTCTCCCGGAAGTCACAGAGCTGAGGGTCTGAGCAGGGAGAACCCTGGGCCTGCAGCTCCACAAGGGCCTGGGTCAGGTTCCTCTCCAAGGTCAGGGCGGCTCCCATAGTGTCATGAGTTTTGCCCACTCATCTTGGGAGGCTTCAACGTGCCCTGGAAGAGAATGCGGCCACCTCACTTGTTTTGCAACTTTAAGAAGATGCTCAGTGCCCTCGACCTTCTTCTCCACCAACTCACTGAAGAAGTGCCCCATGCCCTGCAGAGCCACATTGTCCTGGTAAAATAGAAGCCCAGAGAGAGGTAGGTGTAGGGGGCCCGCAGATGCAGGCTGGCCAGGCGGTTGACTGCAGCCTCCACCTTGGGGGAATCATTCTGACGAATTTGGGAGCTCATGGCTGTTCGGCAATAAGGAGTTAAGGTAGAAAAAAATGACATGTTGGCTGGTCCTGGAGGTGGTTCTGAAGGTGGTGACTGAATAAGACCCAGGAGAGTGGCCAGAGGCTAGAACTGGAAGAAGGAGCATCCCTGGATCTGTTCCGTCCAAACACTATTGAAATAAGAGACAGATCCGGGACCGCTGAGGGCACTCTATCGATAATGTTTTTTAAGTCTCTTTTAGTCTGTAGGTCTCTTTCTATCTCTCTCCATGTTATGTAAATTATTTGTTCCAAGACTATTTGGCTTGCAGAATTTTCCATAGTTTGAATTTTGTGGATTGTATCCCTGCAGTGTATTTATCATATTTCCTTGTCTTCTGTCTGGATTTGTTATAAATTAGTATTTCGGTCAGGAGGCTTGACCAGGTTCAGATTTGATGTTTTCTTTTTATTTATTTTTTTTTGGGGGGGAGGGTAAGGTTATTTCATAGGTGCTGTTTGGTTCTTCCATGAGGAGCACATATTGACTCTCTTTTTTTGAGGTTAGCAATCTTTGTTAACAATCTTTACCTTGATCCATTAATTCATTAGAGGCTGTAAAATGGTGATAGTTTAATTCTATCATTTTCTCTTTATTATACTATTATTGTGTACAATATACACATTTAATAGCCAGAATACTTCTATAAAGAAAAAGTCATTCTCAATTTACTATTTATTAAAGTGCTACCACATGTTGGGCATTTTACTATTTCATAAATCAAAGTATTAATAATTCATCCACCATTTTTCCATAATATTAATTCTTAGGCATATTTCATTTGGTCAAAGTATTTCCTCTTTTTTTACCCTTTTCCCCTCCATGCCCCCTTTCCCTCCCTTCAGTTTTCTCTTTTTCCCTTTGGATTTGGTTCTGCAAGGACAGTCACATCAGTGGTCACTAGGAGGCCATGAAAAGAGTTGGAGGTTCTGAGTGTTCAGAAATTAAATTTGGAAGATTTTTTCTTTTTGGCTCTTCAAGAAAATGTAGTCGTTTCCTAGAAACACTGGCCACGTGCAACAAGGTTTACTGGAGACTCACCTGATCTGGTCAGGTTTTATTGGATTCCTTGATATTTGGAAGGCAAAGCTCACTCTGGAATTTAGTTGTCCAATTTTACCTTATCGGGGGTGATTTAGTATTGCTTTCAGCCCATTCATGAAATTTATGAGTAGATAAGTAAGCTGGTTGTTTTTCAGAGTTAAATCAATATTTGTACTGATACTTGTATGATATAAGATGCTGTCCAACACTAAGTCAAAGAACGTTGTGATTTCCCACAAAATTGCTCTTGATCCACAGAATCTAGGGCTCAGCCTTTGTTGAGTAGCCTTTGTGATAAGGTGGGACCCTTTTAGGTAAATGAACTTTCAAAGACCAAGGCACCTTAAAGGCTGGGTTGGGTTAAAGGACTTCACCCAAATGACCTGATCAGTCCGGCTGGAGTGGTCATGCTCCTCGAGGTGGACCCCAATAGGCACTTTAGGGAAAGAACTCTGGGGTAAGAGTCAGGAGGCAGACTTGGTTCAAGCCTGGCACAACGGTTTTCTAAGAGGGTCTCTAGACAAGACTGGGATCTCTCTGAGCCTCTCCACTTGTCAAATGGCAATGGCTATGCCCTTGCCACCTCTCCAAGGCTGTTGTGAAAATCAAAGAAGATGCCCTGACCAGTTTGGCTCAGTGGATAGAGCGTCAGCCTGCGGACTGAAGGGTCCCAGGTTCTATTCTGGTCAAGGACATGTACCATGATTTCAGGCACATCCCCAGTAGGAGGCGTGCAGGAGGCAGCTGATCGATGTTTTGCTCATTGATGTTTCTAACTATCCCTCTCCCTTACTCTGTAAAATATCAATAAAATATACTTAAAAAAAAGAAAATCAAATAAGATAATGCCAGTGTTTTGATAGCCTCAAACCCCTATTAAAATGAAAAATACTTCAATCACCATTTCTTTAATTGTGAAAAATAGCATAGTTAGCTCTGGCTGGCATGGCTCAGTGGTTAGTGTCGGCCCTTGCACTGAAGGGCCGAGGGTTAGATTCCTGGTCAAGGACATATACCTGGGTTGCAGATTCAATCCTGGCCCTCATTGGGGTACATTTGGCAACCAATCAATGTCTCTCTCTCTCTCCTCTCTCTCCCCTCCCCACTTCCTTTCTACTCTCAAAGGAAAAAATATCCTCGGGTAAGGACTTAAAAAATAATTAAAAGAATACAATAGTTAGGATGAAGAATATATCGCACCTTCTTAATATTCTGTTTCATTTTTGCAAATTATTTCTGGTCATTATACACATATCAATTTTTTACAGACTTGAAGTCATGCTAGGGTATCATTTTATAATTTTCATGTTTGGTTTAATATTTTATTATTACTATGGCTCTGCATGCTGCATTATCTTTATAGTAAGTATTTGTTATTACCATGGTTGAACGTTTCAGTGATTTCATTTCTACATATGAAACTGCCATGAACATTTTTGTGTATGAATTATTTCCTTAGAATAAATTCCCAGGGGTGTGATGACTGAGTGAAAATATATGGGCATTTTAATGGCTCTTAATAGATTTTGCCATATTGCTTTCCAAAGGCTAGTGACAATGAAACTGACACCAGCAATGAATGTGGGCTGTTTAAAGCGATTATTTTAAATCAATTATTCACCAGCTGTATGTGAAGGCATGTCCCAGGGTCCCTGCCTGCCAGGACCTTCCATTTCTGCCTCATTCATTCACAAGAAATAAGTAAATGAAACACGGAGACTGTGTACAATGAATAAACGAAGAGTTGAATTAGTTAAAATTCTAGCAAAGCCAGCGGGTCGTTCCTGTAGGTAATGCTTGCTTGCCTGTTTGATTTTACAGATTTAGTGATATTTTTGCCAGTGTTCTGGAACACACAGACAGCCGGTACATACTCCATTATCTGAATCTTTCATAAAAATATATGTAGAAGTAGCATTTTTCCTCATGCTAGTTTTTAGGAACTTACCTTTTTATACCAGTCAAGGTCTTTTTTTTGTTTTGTTTGGGGTCTGTAGGTGAAGTAGGTTTTTTTCCAAAAACATGACTTAACTTGAGTAGATATAAATCTGTATAATTTCAAGCTATGGAATTATAATAGCATCCATCATTTGAACATATAGGTATTTTAACTTTAAAAGCTCTACCTTGTGTTTTCCTCATTTGATCCCCACAACCACTGCACGCACTGGGCTGGGCTGGCCTTATCATCTCATTTGACTGACAGGGAGACTGAGGTACAAGGAGATCTGTCTAAGATTAGACCGCTTCTCAGAGCTGCCAGCCTCCTGTCTTGGCTCCTGGCTCTTTTTATCTAATTGCACAGTTTTTAAAAACACTCCTTCCTGTCCATACTGTGCTTCTCACTTATTTAAAAAAATATATGGTTGTATAGGATTAGCTGGTCTTTACAAAATGCTCTCTTGCAGAATGGTGTTGGCTTATTATTAAACATGTTTTTATTGACTTTCAGAGAGAGAGAAAGGGAGAGGGGGAGAGAGAGAGAGAGAGAGAGAAATCGGTTGTCTCCCATATGCACCTGACTGGGTATTGAATTCGTAACCTGGGTATGTGCCCTGACCAGGAATCGAACTGGTGACCTTTTGGTGCATGGGACCAACTGAGCCACACCAGCTGGGGCTATTTATTATTATTATTATTATTATTATTTATGACAGTTATGGGATCAAAGGAGTTTCTTAGTTAATGTCATGGCAATAGCTGTCATATGCTGAGTGGTTGGTATGTGTCGGACACTTTTTACTGTTTTAATCCCCATCACAACTCTGTGAAAAAGATGTTATCACTCACCATGTGCAGTTCAGAGAAGTAAAGAACTTTTCCAGTTTCATAGAGCCAGGAGGTGACAAAGCTAGAACTTGAACCCCGATCCCTTTCCATTTGAATCAAATGACCTTCATCTGTACCACACAGCTTTCCTCAATGGTCACTTTTCAAATAGTTAACATAACAAAAATGAATTTTTCCTTATTATAAAAGAAACATATGTCAACCAAAGAGCACTTGAAAATATAAAACATTACAGTCAAACAGTGTTAGGCTGTGTTTTCTCATGCACAGTATCTAATGTAAGATCTTATAAAGACTCATATTTCATCCCAGAGATGAAAGCATGAAGTTTAAGCCTGCAGTCAGCAATTTTTTTTTTTTGCCTCACCCCTCTCCCCAACCGCCACCCCCAGTCTAGCTTTCTGCAAAGCTTAAAGGTTTAACTCAATTAAATCCCACCTACCTGGTCTATGTACTCTCTTGTTTCCGGTCTTGTACTTATTTTGTTTGTTCACTTGGGAAGAAAGCAAACACGACAAAAAGAAATCAAGCCCTGACTTGGAACAGTAGCTAATAGAGCATCTTAAATCAACACAGCCAATGTAACTTGTACTGATTCAGGTAATAATTTTTGTCTCCACCATTTCACATTGTCTGTACTACCAAAACTTCCTGATACTGAGCCGGGGAACAATGGGAGGCCCAGGTGTTTATTGGTATAGCGCTCATCTTTGGTTTATGAAAAGAAGCCATTGACAGTCTTGTCTCCTAGACCTCCAGCGTCACACCCTGTCTTTTGACTACATTAAAGTGGTAGCAGAAAGCATTCCTTGAGACACAATAGAGCAACGTAGCAGCCACCCCAGAGTTGGAGTTGGTATTAGGTTACCCTTCTGCATTTTTTTTTTCATACCATACCTGTTTACAGGAAAGTTGGGACAAGGTCAGGGAAAGTGTGTAGTTGTTATCAGCTCTGCTGAGGCCACACCTGAATGAAAAGTTGGGTGCTGAAACAAGATCAAACTTGAGTGCTATTTGGAACTTAAAACAGCACACACACGTCACTGCAGAAATGAGCCTGCCTCACAGAGTTGTTTTAAAGGGGACCAAAGCCCAGCCTCGGCAATTAATTTTAATTTGGCTGACATTTCTTGTGGGTCTATTTCTACGTGCGGCTCCGTGCTCCAGGGCCCAGGGTGTGCCCCTGGAGCCCAGACTGGCCGCAGCTGAGCGTCCCAGCAGTTAGCAGGCAGGCCCTCACTGCACATACCCTCGTAGAATTCTATTTATCACATTATTCAGATCTGCAACAGATTGGCTCCTGTTCTCAGAAACAAATTCCAAATAAATAGCAAAAGCTTGACAGAGCATAATTAACCTATATCTTGTTCTGTCCCCTGACCCTGGTGATATATAGATCTTCTTTAACGTTCTGTTCGCATTCTAGCTGCTGGCATGCTGACTCTTTTAATGAAATTCATATCTGGTCTGGGAAGCTGTCATTAGATGAAAATTATTACTGAGCCTGCAAGCAACTCTCAGATGATTTTGAGAACCTCCAGAATTAATTATGTTTAGAGACACTGCAAGCTACATTGGGTCAATCTGTTTCTTCTCATTTCAATTAAATTGAATTTACCAAACATTCATTGCATTCCTACTGTGTGCCAAGCCCTGTGGTTACAAAAATGAACGGGGTATGGTCTGTGCCCAAAGAAGTTCCTGATCTTGCAGGTTTGGAGTCTATCCTTCTCCCTTACTAGTCTTGCAGCGTTCTCTACTCTCCCACCCCCACCTCCTTTTTTTGAGGCGGTGTGTGTGTGTGTGTGTGTGGGGGGGGTTTGAAGAGAAGTGCCGTTTCTTTTGTTTACACCATATGTGGGTGGGTTTTCTTCCATCCAGTGTCTAAACTCTCCCAGCCCTGCTCCTCCTGACGCTGTAGTCTTCCTAATTCTAGGGCCATAGCACCTTTGGGAAGATGGGCTTATGCATCTGGTTTTGGAAAAGAGGCCAGTTGTCATAATCAGAGAATTGGAGCCAAAAGCTTGGTGAACCATGGATTTGTCAGGGGAAAAAATAGTCAGGCTGTGTTTCTCTGAGTTCTGGGAAGAAAAGTGGTTGTGATTTTAATTCCCCTGAAGTATTTGTAGGGAAGGGAGAAAATATGCAGAAGACTCCAGTCTTTTCATTCCTGGTCCCATTTAGAAAAGTCCCTAAGTCATCACAGACCATTTCCTGGCCTGGCTAAGGATGGCTGTTTAGAAGTTTTAATTGAAAATTTGGCTTGATGTTTTTAGCTCAGACCTACAGATGAGAATCTACATTTTGAGGCACAATTCAAAATGAGCAATTTGCCTTGAAAACAGGCATATTTTCCAGCTTCCTATGACTAATGGCACATGAAGAGAGCCTAGTAATCACATAATTAGTTTGCCATTACTAAGAAATCATTCTCAGAGTCCATGAGATGCGGTTTGCAATAGCTTCAGTGGTTCTGCACCAACAACCTAGACTTTGGAGGCCTGCATTTGAGGACAAAGGCCCAATTTTCATTGATGGAGCTATGGGGAATTTTTCTAACTGGGGGATAAAGCTTGGTTAAACTAATTTTCTTTGTATTTTGTTTAGAATCCAACCCTTGGGCTGAATTCAAGAAAACACTTCCCAGAGGATTTGTAAACTTCTCACAGATCTCAGGCCCTACTCAAGTTCATACACTTGCCTTGATTCCATGCTGAGTTTCAGAATTTGATGGATCATAAATCTTTTGTAAAATTCTTACAGCCTGTAATACTATGAACCATGATTCCAAAAAGACTGGGCTATTTTATTTATTTATTTATTATAAACTAAAGGGAAGTAAACTGTGAGCAGCATTTATGCATTTGGAAATAATTCTTGGGGGGGTTGAGATTTTAATAAGAGAAACTCAGGTGATTCTATCTAACAAACTGGAGAGGATTTTTCTGTCTAGTGTTCCCTTTTAGAAGATGAGCTACAAGTTAATAATTGTTGAAGTAGGTGATGGATATTTGAGAGTTTCTAATCTCTAATTTTTTATGTTTGAAATTTTCTATAATAAAAAATACAAAATTTCAAAGAAAGAAGAGGCTGAGAAAACATAAAAGAAAAATTAGAAAGAAAGAGAGAGGAAGTGGAGGAGGAGAAAACTTGAGAGAGGGAGGGGGAGAGAGAGAGAGGTTAACCCTTTGCCATGATATGGACACTGTGGCCTATGGTAATAGGTCAAGTACTTAATTACGTTTGGGACATCCCAGGTGAAGAAATTTTGTGGTAAAATACCGTATCTCTAGAGTCAGTGAAAATAATATTTAGTAATAATGGTCCCTTACAGCACACTTAATACTTATGAGGACCATATGAGCATAATCAGATTTACTTTCCCAACCACACTTAGATATAACCAGTGTTAAGATCTGTATGTTTAGCAGTATAAGCACTGAGGCTTACAGAGTTTATATGACTTGCTCCGGGTCACACATCAGTAAATGGCAGATTATCTGAGTCCAGGCCCCAAAGCACGTCTATTTTATAATTACCTCTAAAGGGTAATAAAGCTTGGGTGAAAAAGAACGCTTTCTCTGGAATTGTGAAGGTCTGTTTCTGTGAAGCTATCCACCTGAGGGTAGTGGAAACACTTTGTGGTTAGGCTTTCCTCACCTTGAATCCTGCCTCTGCAGCTTATGGCGATGTGACCTCAGGCAGGATGGAGCCTCTCGGGGCCCTAGTCCCCTCACTGTCACACACAGCACATGCTAGGCATAGGAGCCTAGAGTAGGCACTGAATACAGCACGGCTACCATTTTCTGTCGGGCTCTGTTCCAGTGAGCGCACACACTGTTCCAATTTGCATGATAGAAGAAACCGTATCAGATGGACTTCAGAAGAGGTTTTAGCAAGGAGAAGAGGCTTACAAACTGACCTAACCTTTATATAAATAGAATATGGAGTCTAGGGTCTACTTGAAATTTGTTTCATCAGCCTGACTTCTAAACTATTTTATTTTCTTACCCACACACTCAAAGGTATTTTTATAATTGCTTGTGAGGCAACGGTGAGTCATCTCATTACTACTGAATCATCTCTCCGGTACTGGGAGAAGGATGAGCAAGGGCTCGTCAGGGCTGATCTCAGCATTCCGATGAGGTCTCAAAGTTCTTTGCATTGGTTTGATTATTTTCCTATTATTCCTAGGAGCCAGAGATAGTATTAGGAACAAAATGGTATAATCAGGGTTAGCTACTCAGAGGCTAAATCTATTTAGACTTACTGTTCCAATGGATTAAAAAACACACACACACACAACCCAAAATTGGTTAACTCAGTGAAAACTTAGATTAGCCACATAAGCTGTTTTTTGTTTTTAAGATATAATTAATTTAATCAAGACAATAACTCAATAACCCCTAGAAACCAGTCCAAGGAAAGTAAAATTAACTTAATATCCTTAAATGTGTCATGCCATATGCTGAATTGATAAGAACATGAAGAAGAAGAGCATATGGAACACAGAGGGAAATTTCTTTTTTAATTCTTTATTGTTGAAAGTTTTACATATATTTTCTTTCCCCCCATTGACCTCTTTCTGCCTGCTCCTGCCCCCCAACACATGCCCTCACCCCCCTACTGTCTGTGTTCATTGGTCATGCTCATATACATGTATATAAGTCCTTTGGTTGATCTCTTACCAGCCCCCTCCCCTGCCTTCCCTCTGAGGTTTGATGGTCTGTTCCATGCCTCTATGTCTCTGGATCTACTTTTGTTCATCAGTGTGTTGTTCATTGTATTCCACAAATGAGTGAGATCATGTGATATTTATCTTTCTCCAACTGGCTTATTTCGCTTAGCATAATGCTCTCCAGTTCCATCCATGCTGTTGCAATAATAGGAGTTCTTTCTTTTTTACAGCAGCATAGTATTCCATTGTGTAGATGTACCACAGTTTTTTAATTTTTTAAAAAATATTTTTTATTGATTTCAGAGAGGAAGGGAGAGGAAGAGAGAGATAGAAACATCAATGATGAGAGAGAATCATTGATCAGCTGCCTCCTGCACACCCCCAACTGGGGATCGAGCCCGCAATCTGGGCATATGCCCTGACTGGGAATCAAACTAGTTCATAGGTTGATGCTCAACTACTGAGCTGTACCACCAGGGCTGTATCACAGTTTTTTAAACCACTGATCTGCTGATGGGCACTTGGGCTGTTTCCAAATCTTAGCTATTGTAAATTTTGCTGCTATGAACATAGGGGTGCATATATCCTTTCTGATTTCTTGGGATATAGTCCTAGAAGTGGGATCACTGGGTCAAATGGTAGTTCCATTTTTAGTTTTGTGAGGAAATCTCATCCTGTTTTCTACAGTGGCTGCACCAGTCTGCATTCCCACCAGCAGTGCATGAGGGTTCCTTTTCCTCTGCATCCTCACCAACACTTGTCCTTGGTTGATTTATTGATGATAGCCATTCTGACAGGTGTGAGATGGTACTGCATTGTCATTTAGATTTGCATGTCTCTGATGATTAGTGACTTTGAGCATGTTTTCATATGTCTCTTGACTGGAAAGCATGTGCCCTTGACTGGAATTGAACCTGGGACTCTTCAGTCCACAGGCCGATGCTCTATCCACTGAGCCAAACTAGCTAGGGCCAACACCATTTATTGAAGAGAATGTTTTGACTCCATTGTATGCTCTTGCCTCCTTTGTCAAATATTAATTGAGCATAATGGCTTGGGTTGATTTCTGGGTTCTCTGTTCTGTTCCATTGATCCATTTGTCTGTTCTTGTGCCAGTACAAGGCAGTTTTGAGAACAGTGGCTTTGTAATACAGCTTGATATCTGGTATTGTAATCACTCCAACTTTGTTATTCTTTCTCAGGATTGCTGTGGCTAAGTGCACCATGCATGTATCTAACAACATCATGAATCTCTCCTGACTTTTATTCCTCACCAGTACTCCCCCATCCACAATTAGGATTGTGTTACTTGACTGTGAGCTCTTGAATATAGCTGACTAGACAAGGGTTTTCTTCAAACCTCCTTGGAGGCATAGAAGAACTTATTGCTATGAAACAAACATTTTCACACACTTTGTTAGGCAGGCTTTCTTACAACATAAAGAAAGCAATACATCTTTCCAAGTGCTACAGTTCATTTTTATAAAGATTTAAAAAATGATATTTAGAGAGAGAGGAAGGGAGAGGGAGGGAGGTAGAGAGAGAGAGAGAGAGAGAGAGAGAAACATTGATGTGAAAGTGGAACATCAATTGGCTGCATCCTGCACAACACGGGGGATAGAGCCTGAAACCTGGGCATGTGCCCCGATTGGGAATAGAACTGACGATCTCTTGGTACATGGGATAAAGCCCAACCAACTGAGCCACACTGACCAGGCAGTCAGTTAATTTTAACATCAAAAGTTGATTTGCCATGATATGGACACTGTGGCCTATGGTAACAGGTCAAGTAATTAAGTTTGGGACATCACAGGTAAAGAAGCTGGGGGAAAATTTTTTCCAGTTTTTCCTATAAGAAGGCTTTCATGTTCTAAGTCATCTATATTATAAAAGAGCTTCTTATAGCTTCACTGTTAGACATTGATAGGAAACAAAGTAAAACATTATCAAGGAAAAGTACATGGTGCCTCTGAAATATTATTGAGCAGTTTTAAATGTTTAATCTTTCTGAGAAGGGAGCCTTTTAGCTACTTTTTAGAAACCACTCCAGTTTGCAAATTAACTGCTTAATATATTTTGTCTTTGCAGCATGCTTTAGTAGTTCCGTATTTGATCAAATTTCCTTTAACATCACTGGGGTTATATTCAAATAATTACTTTAGACTTGGGTCCAACACAGATTTCTGAATGGGCAAATCCTAGATAATGGGTAAAAAGTTTTGGAGCCGTGTGTCAGGTGGGTGTAGGGGAAGGGAAAATTCATAGTTCAGATGCTAGTACATATTTTATTTCTGGCGAGATTTATTTTTGGTGAGATTTTCTCAGAATAAAAGGGAACTACCTTGTGGAGGCTGCCTGTTGTTAAATGGATGAGTGAGACTCTGACATGTGCGAAATCCTGAGAATTACCTTGAAAATCTGTTTTCAGAAAAAAACAACCCTTTAGTCAGCTGCCCTTCCGATACAGGTGGTCTCCCAGGCAGCTTTTTCTGTGTGAACAAATGAACAAGTGGAGGAATCTGACTGTTCCATTAGTGAATAAGCTGCTTTTGCAGAAAAATGCAAACTGGATTAAGGCTGGATTTTCTCAGAAAAAGGATAGGATCTAAGACCTGAGATTGGTATTTGGTTTTGACATACACAATACCTTTTAGTGATTGGTCCAATAGTTGGCAGGAGATCTGGAAAGGAAGTCTAGCCAACTCTCATCCACTTGAGGGGAGGACCTGAAACTTGTGCCTTGGGAGCCTGGATGGGCTTGAGGGTTAAGTGATCTGCTGGGCTAGCTCAGGGCAAAATTGTGCAGAAGGGAAAGCCCGATTTTCAGATGCACTCCCACCTCCAACTCAGGCATCTGGTAACTTCCAATGGGGGTGCCCCAGCTGTCATTTCCTACCTGAGCCTAGATGGATTGTTTGGGATTCATATTTCAAAAGAAACAAGAAAGTAGTAAAGCAAACGACAAAAGCCAGCAATTTATGCATTTATTTATGATTAAAAGTTAGTAGATACTAATTGCAGAATACTTGGAATATCAGTAAAGAATAAAGACAATGAGTTACTCTCTATCCATCATTCAGAAATAATGATACTAAAATTTTCTGACTATCCAATTTCTATTATACATCATACTCATTTTGGTTAGGAGTGGGGGAGGGGGTATCACAGTTGACCCTTAAGATTATTTTTTTACCTTTCTCACCATCACGATTTATTTGTTCTGTATCTCATCCCTTTAAGATTCGGTTGAATACTAGAGGTACAGTCAGTTCTGTTATAGCATGATATGTACACTCCTGAGAATACTCATGCTCTAGTTAAACCATAGTGCTTGTGGGAAGATGAGATTAAAGAGGAAACACTCAAAAACTTCCTTAGTGTAACTATTTGTACATTTTGCTGCAGAAATATTTTTGCATCTGATAATTAGATGCTATCTCAGGCATGAGTGGAGATTTAAGTAATCTATGGCATAAGCAGTTTTCTATGGCATAAGCAGCCTTATTCTGAGTTCTGAAACATATACCTTCAAAGGTCTTGAATAAAGACTGGATCTGTAAGGGTGGAAAATGTGTGACTCATTTTAGGTAACACATTTCCATTTTATCAGGGACCATTGGTGCTGTAACATTAGGGGTGACCACGGCAGGCAGCCTGGTGGAGAGAATGGAGAGAATGGAGGATGGAGGATGGTGTGACTGACCACTTCTTTCCTTGTTGTTTTCTTTGGCTCCATGATTCCATATTCTAGTACTTCTCCTTCCACTCTAGCTGTTCTTTCTTAGATTTCACTTAGTGTTTCTCTTCTCCTGCCTATCTCTAATATCAGTATTTCTAAGGTTAGGGGTGGGGGCGAAAAAGGTGAAGGGATTAAGAAGTACAAATTGGTTGTTACAGAATAGTCATGGGGATGTAAAGAACAGCATAGGGAATATAGTTAATAATATTCTAATAACTAGTGCTGGATGGGTGTGGGATTGATTGGGATTATCATGTATTAAGCTATGGTAATGTCTGGTCACTGGTGAACTCATGATTCAAATCCATTTTAGAGTTTGGAGTCTACTATGTTAAATAATAGTATTCCTCAACAACCTTCCCCATATTCACTTCTTAGTTTCATTTTGGACTCAATCAATCAATGGCCACTTTATCAGACATCACATATCAGCCCACATAATATATTTATTTCTGTTCTTGGCTTCAGACTCATATATATATATATATACTAGAGGCCCAGTGCACGAAATTCGTCCACAGGGATGTGTGTCCCTCAGCCCAGCCTGTACCCTCTCCAATCTGGGACCCCTCAAGGGATGTCCAACTGCTTGTTTAGGCCCAATCCCGGTATCAGGCCTAAACGGGCAGTCAGACATCCCTCTCAAAATCCAGGACTGCTGGCTCCCAACTGTTCGCCTGCCTGCCTTCCTGATTGCCCCTGATCGCTTCTGCCTGCCAGCCTGATCACCCCCTAACCACTCCCCTGCCAGCTTGATTGATGCCTAACTGCTCCCCTGCCAGCCTGATTGCCCCCAACTTCCCTCCTCTGCCGGCCTGGGCACCCCTAACTACCCTCCCCTGCAGGCTTGATCGCCCCCAACTGCCCTCCCTTGCAGGCCTGGACACTCCCAACTGCCCTCCCCTGCTGGCCATCTTGTGGAGGCCATCTTGTGTCCACATGGAGGCAGCCATCTTGTGTGTTGGAGTGACGGTCAATTTGCATATTACTCTTTTATTAGATAGGATAGAGGCCTGGTGCATGGGTGGGGGCCAGCTGGTTTGCCCTGAAGGGTGTCCTGGATCAGGGTGGGGGTTCCCTTGGGATGTGGGGTGGCCTGGGCGAGGGGCCTGTGGTGGTTTGCAGGCCGGCCATGCCCCTCAGCAACCCAAGTGGAGGCCCTGGTATCTGGGATTTATTTATCTTCTATAATTGAAACTTAGTAGCCTTGAGCAGAGCCAAGCCTCCTGCTTGCTTCATGGCAGCAGCCATTTTTGTTGGGATTTATTTATCTTCTATAAATAAACTTTGTAGCCTTGAGTGGAGTCCAGGGCTGGCCATGGTGTGTGGAAAGCTTGGCTTCCTCCATTGCCAGGGAAACCCAAGCCTCCTGCTTGCTCCGTGGCCGCAGCAATCTTGTTTGGGTTAATTTGCATACTCACTCCTGATTGGCTGGTGGGTGTGGCTTGTGGGTGTAGCAGAGGTATGGCCAATTTGCATATTAATCTTTTATTAGATAGGATATATATTTGATTTCAGAGAGGAAGAGAGAGACAGAAACATCAATGATGAGAATCATTGATTGGCTGCCTCCTGCATGACCCCTACTGGGGACCCAGCCCACAATCTGGCATGTGCCCTGACCAGGAATCAAACCATTCTGTTATGATCCTGGTTCATAGGTTGACGCTCAACCACTGAGCCACATAGGCCAGGAGGCCTTCAGACTCCTATGAGATGTCCTATCGGCTTTACAAAGTCAGTATATTTAAATCTAGACTCATCTTCTCCTGGAACCATAATCATTCCAGTTTCCCAGACAAAATTCTCAGCTCATCTTTGATTGTTCTCACTGTCAATATCCACACTCTTTCTCCACTGTTGAAATAGCTCTCCAATCTTTCCAGTTTTCTTCTTTCCCAAACCTAAGCCACCATTCTCCCCTACCTGGACCACTGCAGAAGCATGACCTTCCCTTTCCAGACAGACCTTGTCCCATCCCATCTCCATACTGGAGCCTGATGATTTTTTTAAAAGACCCATCAGAACATGCCACTCCCCAGATTCAAAACCCTTCAGGGCAGACAAGGCTCCAGGCATCATCACTCAGTAGAGCCCAAACTCCTCACCAAGGCCTGCAAGGCTCTGCTTAGCTCTCCGGCCTCATCTCTGTGGGCCTGTGCCCTGTGATACCCAGCCCCCCATTTCATTTAGGTCTGTCTGCCAAGCGCTCCTAGACACCTCATCCTTACTTCTCAGAGCACTCATTGTACTATATGACCATTTGCTTAATTAACCATTTCCTGCGCCCTCTCACAAGCTGGGACCCCTCGGGGGCTGTCAGAGAGCTGGTTTCAGCCTGGTCCTGCAGGCCACTCCCCTTGGGAGGGCGCCAGATGCAGGGCTCAAGGCTGGTGAGTGCTGCTGCTGCTGTAGCGCAAGCCTCTCCTGTCAGGACTGATTGGGCGTGAGCCTGTGGCAGGCACAGTGGGGCCGGGATGAGCGGGAGCGGCAGGTAGGAGCTACAGGTGGCGTTGGACTGCGGGTTTCACCCTGATCCCTGCAGGCCACCCAGAGGGACCCCACCTGTGCATGAATTCATGCACTGGGCCTCTAGTCTATATATATAAAAGTCTAAGTGATGGTCCGACTAGTAGCTATGACCACCAGGTGGCAGACGCTCTGACCGGTAGCTTTGATGTGCACTGACCACCAGGGGCAAATGCTCAACGCAGGAGCTGCTGAGCTGCGGTGACTTGGCAGCTGTAGTTCTTAGGTGACGTACCCAGTTCCAGAGAGGAGGGAACCCAATTCCAGGGTGTATCACCTGAGAAGCACCCTCTCGCAATCCGGGACCTCTCGGGGGATATCGGAGAGCTGGTTTCGGCCCGATCCCTGCAGGACATGCTGAGGGACTCCACTGGTGCACAAATCTGTGCACCAGGCCTCTAGTTTCTGTATAAGATTATGTATGTAGCAGAAGTTACAGCAGAAGTAGCAGTTAAGTAGAAATCTTAATTTTGTCATTTAGCCAGTTGTTCTTGGCAAAGTTTTGGTTTTCTCATGTATAAATAAGATAATAGCCTGGCCAGAGTGGCTCAGTTGATTGAGCATCATCCTGTGCACCAAAAGGTTGCCAGTTTGATTCCTGGTCAGGGCACATACCTGGGTTGTGGGTTTGATTCCTAGTAAGGGCTAAGATTTATAGAGTACTTACTCCATGCTGGGCATTGTCCTAAGGGCTTACCTCGTTTAATCTTTGCAACAGTCCTAGCAATAGCTACTAATACAATATTCATGTTATAGATGAGACTAGTGAGGCTTATGTAACTCTTCCATGCTAATAGTGAGTGTGTGGAAGCACTAGAATTTCATGCAGGCAGCCCAGCTCCAGAATCCATTCCTTCAGTCACTGTACTTCCTCCTGGGGATTGAGGTTAATTGAAGATATGGATACAGTTTCTGTTCTGTTATTGGGGAAAAGATAACAACATATTTTTAATAGTAAAAGGGGCTTATTTTATGTTACTTTAATTCTAATTCTTAAGCCCAGTGGCTGTCTTCAATTCAAATTTTTTGCTCTACTTAATATATTTATTATCTTTATTATATGGTATAACTAAAGTTATTTTATATCGTGATAAGAGTTTTTGTCTTAAGGGCTAGCAGACAAACAGTGACTGTAAAGAAACACTGTATTTGTATTGTGGTCAAAGGGAATTATATTAGTTTGTGTTTTAGAAACTACTTTTTTCATTTACCAGCATATACAGTATCTACTACATGCTAATGACTTCTAGATTTAAGAAATTAGAAGGCACAGAGGGTGCAGTTAGTGACTGAATGTGGCTAACAACCACTATCCTAAGATATTCCTTCAGCCTTACTCTTACTTCTGTGGGGCTCAAGCTTTCGAGCTTTTTTTTGTTTGCTTGTTTGTCTTTTAAAAACAATATAGGATCCCACTGTGATGAGACACATTTGAAGGAGATAAACATTTGTGTCAAAGGTTCATTCAGTCCATGGCATACAACTTACCTCACTCTCACTAAACGACAAATAACCAAAGTTCCTTAGTTATACCTGCTGTAAGATAGCTGAGGCTACCTATGTACATATTCATAATGTTCTTCCAAAGAAAGATTGAATATAGTGGCAGGAATATCAATAAATATGCTGTAACCATACATTTATATACACTTATGTTCATTAAAGCCTAATTAAAATATGAATTAATGCAGTAAATAGGCCCATCAGTAAGGAGTACCTTTTGTGAAGTAGCTGCAGCATTTCAAGAGGTTAGATGCTTTAAGATTCATAGTTAGGCTTCAATCCATTTGAAGATATATTCTGAAGTCTAGCTATAAGGCTTTAAAAATGTATGTGAAAACATATGTGCATTAAGTAAATAAGATTGCCCTAGCCCAGTGGTTGGCAAACTCATTAGTCAACAGAGCCAAATATCAACAGTACAACAATTGAAATTTCTTTTGAGAGCCAAATTTTTTAAACTTAAATTTCTTCTAACGCCACTTCTTCAAAATAGACTCGCCCAGGCCGTGGTATTTTGTGGAAGAGCCACACTCAAGGGGCCAAAGAGCCGCATGTGGCTCGCGAGCCGCAGCTTGCCGACCACGGGTCTAGCCGGTTTGGCTCAATGGATAGAGCGTTGGCCTGCGGACTGAAGCGTCCCGGGTTCCATTCCAGTCAAGAGCACATGTACCTGAGTTTCAGGCTGGATCCTCAGTAGGGGGCATGCAAGAGGCAGCCAGTCAATGATTCTCTCTCATCACTGATGTTTCTATCTCTCTCTCCCTCTCCCTTCCTCTCTGAAATCAATAAAAATATATTAAAAAAATAAATAAGATTGCAGAGTTAGTGTGCTTAAACATGAGCATTTAGAAAAACTGACATTAAAGGAGCATAGGCAATCCTTAACTCATAAAATGGAGAGAAATATCTAAGTGTTGTTCTGGGATGAATTCGCTTCCTTATAATCCTTATGTTTAAGTCCTAACTCCCAGTACGTCAGGATATCACTGTATTTGGAGATAGGGCCTTTAAAAAGGTGATTAATTAAAATGACATCATTAGGTAGGGCCCTAATCCAATATGACTAGTGTTCTCATAAGAAGAGAAGATTATGATGCAGACATGTACAGAGGAAAGGCCATATGAAGACAAAGGGAGAAAAGGCCATCGATAAGCCAAGGAGAAAGACCTCGGAAGAAACCAACCTGGCAGACACCTTGATCTCAGACTTCTAGCCTCCAGAATTGTGAGAAAATGAATTTATGTTTTTAAAGCTATCCAGTCTGTGGTACTTTGTTATGGCAGCCTGAGCAAACTAATGCAAGTGGTTTTATCACTTCCCACCCCTTGACCCTCTTGCCTTTGTTTTTGGAGACACAGCATCTCCTTCATTTGGCTTTGAATATGACATGACTCTCAGAATAACTGACAGGTCACAAGAGTTTCATTTTTGTATTGCAGGGTTAACTGAGTCAAGTTTGATGCTGAGAGGCCCTATATACATTTTCAAGTTTATCTTTGAATGGGAACAAAGAAAGGATGCTTATTATATCTGTAGATGACAAGAAAGCAGGCAGCACGGTCAACCCAAATCACCTTGATTGGTTGAATAAAGACCTGAGACTAAAGTAGAGGAAAATTTGAAAGAGATAAATAGAAGTTCTTGAGCTTGGATTTAAAAATGTCAATTCCTAAGTGCAAGGTGGGAAAGAAGTTGTTAAACAGTAGTACTAGTATGTATTGAAAGCTTATTATGAGTCAACTGAATGAGGAGAATAGCCCCCAATCCAGTGAGCTTATAAGCTATCATTTGAGGAATCCTTGTTTTCAGGCTGCCTAGTGAGAAGATGAGCTGCCTTAGGAAGCAGTGAGTTTCCCATTGTGGGAGTGTCCAAGCAATGACTGGGTGACCACTTCTCAGGAATGTGGCAGAGGGTACTTTCTGCAGTTGAAGACACACTAGTAGTTGAGGTTAAACTCACACTATATGTTGCCTGAGGAATTGAAGACCACCTATCCCCACATAATTCTGAGGTTTTGTGATTATCTTTTAAGTAATAGTATTTAGGAAAACTGAGGGAAGAAAATAGAGAGAGCCCTTAATACCAACGACACCAAGTTAATTTCCTTCTTAACCTTCCTTTACTTACATCTTCCCTTGAGAGAAATAATTTCTTTCAATGGGGATTCAGACACAGTGGACTTTGAGTGTATTAAGAGTCTGTCTAGCTCTACAACTCCAGATATTGATTGAATTTGATTTATTCTGAGGTTAGTATCTTAAATGATGACATATTGATATTGCTTTCACTCTAACTCTGTTGCTTTTAAGATAACAAGAAACAAATTGATCTACATGTGTTTACCTGTGTACACTAGTGAAATCTTATGCTGGGAAAAATCCCCGTTTTAATAAGCTTTAAACAAAAAATTCCACCTTAGGTGCTAATTAGAATCTAAATTCAGGTGTTAACCTCTTTGACTGAAAGTGCATGTTGAGTAATTGCAGGAAAGGGGCCAATTTCAGGCACAGCAGTAATTACTGAATTAGTAGAAAAGTTCAAGTAGGGCTTCAGATTTCAGATCATTATGGGGCTTTCTGAGGAACAGCTAATCCTGGCATGATTGGGCTTCTCACACCTGTGTGTGTGCCCTTGTTTGTGTATGTGTGAGCAGGAGTGAGTGTGAAGGGAGCCCACTGAAATTTCAAGAAATAACCATACCAGCGATCATAGAATTAGATATCAGTATTTCTTGTTATTTCAAAATATAATTTTCAGGATCTCTGAATTGACCTTTAATGCTTTTTACCTTTACTACAAAAAATAGGGGAAAAAGAGAATCTGTTTTATCTGATAAAATGCCTTCATTCTTTTTTTAAAAAAACATGTTTTTATTGATTTCAGAGAGGGAGAGGGAGAGAGAGATAGAAACATCAATGATGAGAGAGACTCATCAATTGGCTGCCTCCTGCACATCACCTACTGGGGATCGAGCCCACAACCCGGGCATGTGCCCTTGACTGGCATCGAACCTTGGACCTTTTAGTCCGCAGGCTGACACTCTATCCACTGAGCCAAACCGGCTAGGGCTATTCTTTTTCTTTTTTAAAATATATTTTTACTGAGTTCAGAAAGGAAGGGCGAGGGAGAGATAGAAACATCAATGATGAAAGAGAATCATCGATTGGCTGCCTCCTGCATGCCCCCCACTGGGGATCGAGCCCGTAACTCATGCATGTACCCCTAACTGGAATCAAACCTGGGGCCCTTCAGTCTGCAGGCTGACACTCTATTCACTGAGCCAAACCAGCTAGGGCCCTTCATTCTTAAAATTTAGGTTCTTGCATTGTTTACTTCCTAAAGTCCTAGGAATTAGCTTTTAATATGTCAGGGAATAGTCTCCTCTGATACATATGCTGCATTTGGGGCCTTGATTGTTGCTAAGGATGGACCAAGCCCTTGAACCTCCTGTAGTGACATTCTCCAATGATGTAGAAGAGGAAAAGCTAAGGGAGACGACAGTAGCTTTGTTTGTTGGTACATGGTATGCTGTTCAGTAACGATGCTGTCTTCCACCTTCAAACAAAATCTAATGGCTCTAAGGAAAAACAAGACCCATAAAGACAAAATCAACCCACGTGTCCAGTGCACAAAGTAGCTTATGCCCTCCTTCACTATGGTGACTTTTTCTTCACCTCTGAGTATAATTTCAAGTGTTAGCTCTGATTCATAGTGCTAAAATGTCTGTAGTCTTGTAAAAAGCTCTTTGCTTACCTTAAGAACAATGATAAATTATTGCCATCTTGTCACTGACTTACCCCAAAAGTAAAACTGTGGATATTTATAGCACCAAACTAATTATATGAGGAACTTTTCAAGGAGCCTTTCAAATTGAGGGCAAAATAGACATCATCATTGAAGCACACAATATTTTCTAGTGCTTACATACAGTGTGTGACATAAAGAAACACACAATAAGCTTCATGCTCTAATGAAGAGTTCACAATCAAATAAGTTAGAAACATGTATAAAGTTAAATAGTAATATCTAATAGACAAAATAGCATAAAATAAGCCTAGCTGTTCATCAATGTGAAACTGGGTAAATAAATTATGGAACATCCATATAATGGGATACCCATTAAAAACAGTTAAGTAGCTCTGTATGTAATGGTATCTAAAGAGCCTCAAGATATATTTTTAAGATTAAAAAAGGAGAATAATAGATATAGCATTAGCTTACTTATACAATTAAAAATTAATATCTATTCCTACAAGAAATATAATAGTTAATTAGTTATAGTTAGTAGCATTTACTAGTTAACTATTATATTTCTTGTAGGACATTTGGAAGGGTGTAATGGGGGAAAATGGAGGACATCTATAATATTCTCAACAATAAAGATAAATTAAAAAAACTAAAAAATTATGCTTATTTAAGTATATACATATATTCATAGATATCACTTTTATTTTATGATTTGCCTTTCCCTTTCTTTATCTTTTAACATAATCAAATGGGTGTTCTTAGAGTAATGAAAGCATTTAATTTAACAACATATCATGGTGATCACACCATAGTAAAGCTTTCAAACTGTTTTCTCTGAAGTTAATAGTTCTTGCTTTCAATTTACTTATTGTTTTTAGTTTGGTTTATTTTGGGATATTTATTACCAATTTATCTTTACACACACTTCAATTGTCTGAATATTTTCTCAATATATTTAAGCACATCAGATATCCAATCGATTTCATTTTCTTGGATTCATTCTCCCAGAGTCTGCTGTCTGCTATAATCTGGATGGATAACTCCACTGGCACAAATGCCATCCTACATTTTACAAACTCCTTTCACCACTATCCTGTGAGTTCCATCCCTTTTATTGAATAAAATCACCTGCTTACTAGTTTCCCTGTCACCTCCTTTTACTCCTTCATTTTGATAATGCCTAGTTAACTCCTTTAGCTTGATATCACCATGAGGTCTATAACTCTTATTCATTCTCCTTCTCCTCTGTCACCCAAAGATGGGGATATCACTGGAGCAACTTCCAATGACCTGAGATGACCCAGTGTGTCCCACGATGTGCTTTCATATGGCTCTTAAATTGTGCAATCTATAAAGTGCTTCACAGCCTGGCTGGATTCTACAGTTACTCAAGAAGGCCAGCTGTCTCTTAAGGTTGTCTTGTAGACAATGAACCAGAGAATCATTTGCTCCAAGGTCAGATAGCTCCTTTGCCTACTATAAAGCAGCTTCTGATATAATAGAATCAAAGTTTTGCGACAGACTGAAAACACTTGAAAGCTATTTTGTGTACATGGTAGAAGTATGAAACATAGCCTCAACAAAGCCTTGAACGTGTCTGAGTACCTCAGAATGTGATTGTTTACATCAGATTATTGGTGTATTTGTAGGGATAATGAGAGTCTATGACAGGTACGATGTCTTCATGCCAGTAGAACATGATTCCCTCATGCAGGTAAAGTAAAATTCCCAGGATGAGTTTAAAATAACGAGGTGTATAGGCTATTCATGTCTAAAGCAAGCAAACAAGCAAATAGCACTGACAAAATCATTGTTAAGTGAGAGATGCGTGCATGTATGCATGAATGGATGTAGCAGGAAAAAGAGACGAGAGATTCACGGGGAGGCTTTGCTCCCATGTTTCAATAATGTGCAGGGTTTGTGGTTTATAACATCATCAGAGCCGTACAATAGCATTATATCCCCGAGAGTTGTGCAGTTATCTCTCCCTCTCTCTTTCTTTTCTTTGCACACAATGGAGGATCTAAGCCTGGATCCAGGCCCTACCCAGGACATTTCCTCTTTGTGGCATGTGAGCCATTACCAAAGCTAAGATTTACTGCTTTGGGGATCGGTTCAGAACAAATGTTCCAAACAGCCGTTTGCCTCGGGCAAGGTAATTTTGGACAAATTCAACAAGACTTCAAAGGAAGCCACCTACTACAATGCCTAAGGAGGATAAAGACCTGATTTAAATGAATGTATTGCAATTAGTGGGTATTTACTTTATATGTTGCCAAGTTCTGATAGCTTTCTCTAAGCCTCAGGGAAATAATATATATGTCTACTTCTGGTGAGCTGAAGAAATAGGATATGTGCTTCCCAGAGAGACAGGTGTTGTGAACATACACGGATCTAAAAGGGAGAAAAGACAAAAAGTCCATGAAAGCAGGAGACAAAGAATAAATGCAATGTTTGTTTTAAAACAAAAAATATAAAACAAAATAAAAGGTGTGTAAATTGTGTCCTCTCAGCACCCCCCTCCCTCTTCTACAGAATTGTGACTTCCTTGAAAATAGCCTATATTAATTAAAGTGAGTAAGGAGGCAAGTTTTAATATTGATAAATGCAGAAAATCCATTTATCAATTAAAGGAGTCTTGGACCACCAAGCTGACTTAGGTACATCCTGGAGTGCTGTGAGTGTAAGCCAATCATTCAGCATGAAGCATTCCAGCAGTAGAGGAAATTAAGGATTAAACTCTGATGGAAGAATGAGAAAGTAAGACCCTGGAAGTGTACTGTGAGTGGACTTTAATCAAATCAAGCCAGAAACAGCCCTAATGGGAACCTAATAGCCCGGTGTTCTCATATTGATGTTCACAGCTTCATTTTAGGTCTTACACTGAAAAGTGAGGTTTAGTGTAAGAATCATCGCAGGAAAAGACCAGCACGTTCTCAGAGAAAAAGTGAATGTCTAGGGGGACAGCCCCAAAGTTAGTCAAGAAGTACTGTGTAGAGGCTTCTGTTTGACGAGCAGGAGGGCAGAAGGAGCCAGGTGCCAAAAAGTTTTCTAAGCTGGCTTCTCCTTGCCCTGAAAAGATCCTGTGGAGAAAAAGCAAAATGTAGTCACCCTAATCTGTGTTCCTGTATTTTTTTCCCCTAGACAGTACACAATGAGCAAATAATCTCTCACTGAAAAATCTAATCCAAGACACGGATTTAAAAGCAGGTCGAATTAGTAGAAGTCCATTAATCAGTAAGACTGTCTTACTCAGATGTAAAAATCTGATTTATCTAGATAATTACCAAGCTTTTCTTCCATGGGAGACACAGCCATATACCTGCATCGTGTATATCCCTAACCTCTTCCTGAATTTTGGACTCAAACAAAATCATGTTTTGATGATTATTTAGAATTTAGCTGACAGATAAAAACACTAAAACTGGCTTCTACAAAAACCTGCTCAAGTAGCCCTTTGATTATGCTATCTTTTGCTTTTTGAAACACATTTTCTGATCTTTATCACTAGGTACTCTGTGAGCCGGCTGACTGTTTTATGGCTGGTGGCATATTTTCTCCTTGATGTCCTGCAGCATTCTAGTCCCAGAACTTGGCCATTGCCCCTGTATTTCTGACGTTTCTGAGGCTGTTGCTATCTGATTCCTGGTGTTTTTGAGGAAGTGAAAAAAGAGAGAGAAATTCATTTTGGAATGGAGAGTGGGGCTAATGACGGCATGGAGACTATTTATCTGAATCAGTCTTAAACCATCCTGACATGTGCTAATGGTTGAAATGTAGGTGTCTGGTAGGTGTGTGGCCTGGCGTTCCTCTCCCCTGCTGTTTACTTTAGCAGCTTGTCTGTCTGAGAGTTATGATACCACAAAGCCTCTTTAGGGTCTCAGAGCAGGATGCAGCACGCAGGCTGGGAGCAGGAGCCCCTGGGGCGGGCCTCTAAGCCGCTGCAGGTAGAACTACAGAGGTGCAGGCGGGTAAGCGCGTTCCTGGGAACAATGAAGAGAGAAGCAGGTGAGCGCAGCCTGGCTTCCCTGGATGTCCTGAGACAATTAGGCAACTTCTATCCTGAAAGGCTCCCCTTTGGAAAGATAAAGGGAACTCTGTTAAGTGACTACTGTCACATTCTGAAATGCCAGGTGATGGGAATTTTTCATTTCCTGGGCCTGCCATTCCATCCAAATCAGATTTTGCTCAGCGCACTTGTTAACAAAGTTGATCTCGGTGATTGGTGGCTTTTAAGTAAGGAAACTTTCTAATTTTTAAAAACACATTAGCAAAGGAATTTATCTCAGATAAGGCAGAGTGAAGTGGCAGTGTAAACAGAGTGACCTAAAGCCTTTAAACCACACACACACACACACACACACACACACACACACACGGAGGCAAATAAGAGATGTGAAACAATCAATTTCTTTAATTTGGTGGTCAGACTTTGGCAAATGGTTTTTCCTGTATCATTTCTAAAACAATTACTTCTAACAAAATTTTAGTTGTTTGTCTCCCCCTTTGACAGTCTATTTTTGTCTTTTTATTGTGTAGGTAATATACAAATATAGTATTATTAGAAAAGATTCAAAGAATACTTCTATTTCCAACCCTCCCTCCCAGGGCAAACAATCATGCACTCTGTCCTTCTCCCCTCTTAGAGGTAAGTGGCTACTGTCAGAAGTCTGCTCTGTATATTTTGAATTTTCTTTCATCACATTTACATACAAATATAAATTACAGATCATGTTACTTCTGGCCTTCCCTAAGTGCTCAATAGGAAACATTTTATTTAACTTCCAATAGATTCTGACGAGATAATACTATTTCCTTCTTATAAGTAAGAAAATGGAACTTAATGATATTAAGTAGACTTCCCCAAGCCATGGAGCCAATAAAGATGCGTAGCCCAGCCTGGCCAGGTAACTCAGTTGGTTAGAGTGTCTTCCCGATATGCCAAAGTTATGGGTTTGATCCCCAGTCAGGGCACATGCAAGAATCAATCAATGAATGCATAGATACGTCGAACAACAAATTGACGTTTCTCTCTTTTCCTTTCTCTCTAAAATCAATTAAAAAAAAAGAGATGCATAGCCATGTAAGTGCTTGAAGGGTAAAGCACACATGAATGCGAGGGCATCATGGGACTGGTGGAAAGGATTGTTGGGTCAGGTAGTGGAGGGCCTTGAATGACCCTACTGGTAGGCAATGGGGAAACACCTGAAAAATGAGCATTGGAGTGACATGATGAAAGTGTAGATTCAATAAAATCCCTTTATTTTTTAATTTAAAAATTTTTATTTTTACATCCTCACCTGAGGATATTTTTCCATTGATTTATAGAGAGAGTGGAAGGAAAGGAAGGAGCGAGAAACATTGATGCGAGAGATGTTTTGTAATCTGCTTTTTTTCTCTTTGTGCATACTACAATCACTATTGTAAATCCTGGTTTTGCAGTTTTTATAATTATATTTCTAGCCTGTTTATAACTAATTCGTAGTCAGTTAAATATATATTCACTAAGAACCTACTTTCATGACTGAATTTAAATATTTACGAAAGGATTAGTATGTACAATTAAAAAATAAGCAGTGAAATGTTTTGCTTGGAGTGATATAGATTGAAAGTTTTCACATTTTTGTACTTTAAGAACTGGTAAATGATCTTTTGGGAACTATTACAAAACTGACATATGAGTAAAGGCATTTAAATAACCTAACTACACCTAATTCCATATCATAAAGGAACGATGTTTCATTGTAGAAAATTTAAACACATTTACTTTCATGAAATTTAAAACACACTCTCTAATGAGATGTGGAGACTTTATGTCACCATAGAACTATAGGGTTGTACAATTAGATACCATATAGCAATTACCAAGAATGAGTTAAGGATATAAAGAATAAAGTGAAAGAGAAGTATGCTTATTTTGCCCCGAAATAGAAATAACATTGTCATTAACCAGCTCTAGCCTTTTAATATCAGCAAAACAAACCCATGTCTTGCTTTTTAGCCATTTTATTTTTGCTTACTTATTTGTGAACTCCTGGAAGGTGAAGGCCACATCTAATTCATTTTTTTAGCCTCACTGCTCAAAACTGTGCGGGTAAAGTGAGTGAAATAATGGCGGAGGAGACCTGCTAAATAGTGGATTTCAGTGATGGAACATACCCTATTTCTGAAGTCTTTCTTTTCATTTTATCACTCAAGTTTCCCAAAGTTGCTCTTTAAATTGATGTCTACTCTTTAAGCAAAAGACTTAGGTCATAAAGTTGGGGAACAAGTGGTTTTTATGTAGCACAAACTAAATCTTCAAGCCCTAGCTAGATTAGAGAAAGCTATTTAACATATTTTATAGCAGCTTAGACATGAAGAAAGGAACACCTTTGAGAAAGCATGAACTCATTGCTGTTGCACAGTCCCTGCTGCTTGCACACTTTAATGTCTCATTGCTGTGTTGTGTTTCCTCTGCCAGATGGTCCCTCCTTCTACCTGCTGAATTATTCCTCCTCTTTGAAAGCTTAGCTCACATGCCCTTTCTTCTACAGGGCCTTTTCCTCCCTCCCCTTCCGGGTCTCCTAACTGGCCAGAATTAATCATTCTCATCTTTGTGCTCCCATAATGCTTTGTTCACACTTCTGCTTTAACACATCATTTTGCTCTTTTGGTTGTGTCTATCTTGGCCCATTCAGGCTGTTGTAACAAAATACCATAGGCTGGGTACCTTATAAACAACAAATACTATTTCTTACAGTTCTGAGCACTGGAAGTCTGAGATTAGGGTGCCAGCATGGTCAGGTGATCGCCCTCTTCTGGGTCACAGGCTTCTCATTGCATTCTCACAGGGCAGAAGGGAGCTCTCTGTGGTCTCTTTTGTAAGGACACTAATTCCATTCATGAAGGTTCTGCCCTCATGACCTAATGTCCTCCCACATGCCCCATTTCCTACGATCAGCTTGTGGGTTAGGATTCAACATATGATTTTTTTTTTTGGGGGGGGACACAAATATTCAATCTGTAGCAGTCTATATGGGTCTACCTTTGTTGCAAGGTGGAGTTTTCTGAGGTCTGGAGAGGGTTATTGTTTGCTCTGTATCCTCAGTATCTGGAATAATACATGATCTAGGGTAGGGACTCCTGCACTTTTATATTTTCAGGGCCCTTCTGTTCAGCCTACCCAGCTGTAAATACACTCAAGTCCTCTTTTGTTCTCACTGGCTGCTGAGCTGAATCTGTGATGATGCACAGCAGACTCAGGATATCCTTTGTGAATGGGCTCTATTGGCCAGTGGCTTCCCAGGCATCTTCAACCCATTGTCAACCCCACAAGAAGGCGCTGTGGGTGGGGTAGGATGGGACTGGGCAGATGCAGTTCTCAGACTCTCTCTCCACACTGCCTCTCACTCCATTGGTCTTCCAATCCCAAATGTACTTAGTCGCCTACAAGTGCCACTCATTAACTGCCCTACAAACAATAATTAGGTACCACGTTTTAATACAAAGTGATCCATGTTGCTATTGTCTCCTCCACATAGTGACTTTCCCACTGCTGCTATTGTGACAGCTCAATAAAAAGGCCAGTAATATGTGGGTTTCTGTTTTTTGTTTCTTTACCTGGAGGAAACAAAGACTCCCCTGACGTAATGAGATACTAGGAATCTCAAAAGAGACAAACAGAACAATACAGATTCTTTTAAAAATGTTATTATTATAAAGCTATCAGGAAGGAATTATTCAGCAATATTCTATGGAGACTGGTTATTGTTAGAGCTCACAGCCCATCATGGGGGGATGAGGGGAAGGAACTCAGCTATTCAAGGTAACCTGTGAGTGTGGTGACCACAAATGCCATAAGTTGTTAGAGTTGACACTGTCTCCCAAAGACAGACACTAGAAAGCAACAAAGTGATGATTAGAATAGATTAATATACCTTTTCAACAAATCTCCTAGCATTAAACCAAAAATTTTGAAAGAAGTGAACTTCTTTATTTAAAAAGTGTCTGTTAAGAGTTGCCATGTACAACATAACTCTGAGAGTCCCTACTGAAAACCTATCTACCCCAATTTCCCAGGAATTTCTCCATTTCTTGGTCAAAAGGTTTGGAATATGTCAGCACTAAGATTCCAATTCATTGGCCTGCCTCTGCCAAGGGTCCTCCCTGTGCTCTCAGTGGAAAACCCTCCTAACTGCCATAGAATGCTCCAGGTGGGATAAATGGCATATCATTGTTGTACTGGCCTGGTGCTCAGGAGCACCACGGGAAAGAATTTGGATGCTCTTGACAGTTGCGATTCAGACTTTGACGGCTGTAACTGATGGACGGGGCTGGGCTGCTGCTGCTGAAGTCACATTCCGGAGAGAAAAATTACCCAAAGTAAGGAGTTTAGCATGATGCTAGACTAGACTCAGCAGCAAGTATTGTCACTGGAAAGATGTAGTGTTTCCAAGAACAGGCATGTGAGCCCAGCTAGACCATATCCCCCAAGAGGGCTCTGTGCCTTGTAAATGAGAGGATTATGAAATAAAACTGAAAAACAAAGCAAATTTCATTTGGGGTCCCTGCCACTTGAGTTGGGCATTAGAAGGGGGAAATGTTTCTCTGTTGGAGGGAGACGTGTTAGGATTGGGGATTAGAAGAGGGTGACAAGGTTGGGGTGAGAACAGTCATTGGAGGTCAGGAGTGCCAAGGGCTCTCCATGGGGCTCTAGTTGGTGCCGAGCATCACATTACCAGGCACTGCTCTGGGACTGTGGGGAGTTTTCAGAATCCAGAGAAGGTTATTAAATTTTAAAGAGAGAATAACCCATGTGGAACACTGGGACATAATGACCAGCAATAGAGGGCAGTAACATTTTGAAATAGTACCAATAGCAAAAACACTAGTGATTCAGAGCAAGAAAGGATTTCTGGGAAGGTGACCTGAGGGGGCTTGGAGGAACCATAATAGAAAAGCCTTAAAAGGGAGAACATTTAGGTAGTTGGAGGGAGGAAATGGGCAGCAGCACACCCTCCTAAGACCTACGATGTACTTTGATTCTGTCAACATGTCTGGGCACTTTTTTTTTTTTTTTTTGGTGTCTCACCTATTATAACCATTTTGCATACTTTGGGTTTTTCAGCTTTCTAGAAGTCATTATGAAGGGCCCTGACTAACTGGAGAGACTCGTACAGAAACCCCTGTCCCTACCACAGCGACTTCACTGCCTTGTTCTTCCAAGATAGCCAACCCTGAGGAGGATTGTCACTGGGCCTCAGAGAGGAGAAAACCAAAAGGCCATCAACAACAAATTAAAAATTCAAGTTGAAAGGTAAGTCTGAAGATTTGAAGTAAGAGTTTGAAGTATGTAATGTAAAGTTATATTCTTTTTTTTTCCATTTTTTTAAAATAAATCTTTATTGTTCAGATTACAGGTGTTCCTCTTTTTGTTTTCCTCCTATAGCTCCCCTCCACCTGAATCCCCACCCCACCCTACTCCATGCCCTTATGCCCTGCCACTGTCTTCATCCATAGGAGTAAGATTTTTGTCCAATCTCTTCCCACACCACTCACACCCGCTTCCCCCTGAGAATTGTCAGTCCACTCCCTTTCCATGGCCCTGATTCTATTATATTCATGAGTCCATTCTGTCCTTCAGATTTTTTATTTACTTGATTTTTAGATTCACTTGTTGGTAGGTATGTATTTGATGTCATTTTGTTGTTCATAATTTTAATCTTTACCTTTTTCTTCTTCTTCCTCTTCTTAAAGAATACCCTTCAGCATTTCATGTAATCCTGGTTTGGTGGCAATGAACTCCTTTACCTTTTTCTTGTCTGTGAAGCTCTTTATCTGACCTTCAACTCTGAATGATAGCTTTGCTGGGTAGACTAATCTTGGTTGTAGGTTCTTGCTATTCATCACTTTGAATATTTCTTGCCACTCCCTTCTGGCCTGCATAGTTTCTGCCAAGAAATCAGCTGACAGTCATATGGGTACTCCCTTGTAGGTAACTAACCATTTTTCTCTTGCTGCTTTCAATATTCTCTCTTTGTCTTTTGCCCTTGGCATTTTAATTATGATGTGTCTTGGTGTGGTCCTCTTTGGATTCCTCTTGTATGGGGTTCTGTGCGCTTCTTGGACTTGTAAGTCTATTTCTTTCACCAGGTAGGGAAAGTTTTCTGTCATTATTTCTTCTAATAGGTTTTCAGTGTTTTGCTCTCTCTCTTCTTCTGGCACACCAAAAGTTCGGATGTTGGTACGCTTGAAGTTGTCCCAGAGGCTCCTTACACTATCTTCATATTTTTGGATTACTTTTTCTTTTTGTTTTTCTGGTTGGGTGTTTTTTGTTTCCTCATATTTCAGATCTTTGGTTTGATCCTTGGAGTACGTTGATCTACAGTTGAGTTTCTGTACATTCTTTATTTTAGACAGTGTATGCTTCATTTCTGACTGGCCCTTTTCCATTTTTTTGGCATTCTCATTAAGGTCCTTGAAGGTCTCACTAAGCTCCTCAGAAGTGTCATCAAGTTTCTCAGTGGTTTTTAGAAGATTCTTGAGTAACCTTATAAATGTGGTTCTGAACTCTATGTTGTCCAGTAGTTTGCTTTCCTCCATTTCTTTCATTCGTGACATGTTTCTTTGTCTCTGCATTTTGGCTGCTTCCCTGTGTTGATGGAGTGGCTTTGTGTGGTAGGTGACCTATAGGGGGCAGTAGCTCAGCCTCCCCAATCACCTGATGTGGACGCTCTTGGTACACCCCTTTGTGGGCTGAGTGCAAAGTCTTGGTGTAGTTAAGCCTTAATTGCTGTTGGTACGCTGGGAGGAATTGACCTCCAGGCCAATCGGCTGTGAGGACTCGCTGTGTCTATAAGAAGTGCTGTGCTGGAGACGCTTATGGGGCAGGACTTGTTTCAGTGGGGCTTTGGTGCTTGCTGAGTCTGCCTCTTGAAATGTGTCACTTATGGATGTGAGGAGTTGAAATTTGGTTTCTCACACTGACCACTAGGTATACTGGCTTCTGGATCTCCAATGGGGTGCAGGTCAGCTATTGTCTGAGTCCACCCAGCAGGAGCTACAGCGAGAGCTACAGTTTTCTCCTCTTTGCTTGGGGTTTGGAGGTTTTGGAGCTGTCTGATCCGGGCTGCAAGTTTGTTAGGTTAAGCTGCGATAGGGCAGGCCTTTCTTATGCTAAAACTGCTGCTTGGAGCTTGGGTGGGTTTGTAGGTTGTGCGGGGCGGGGTCTCAGGGCGTCACTAGGCTAGGGCGTGGCAAACAGTGATGGCTACTAGTTAGCCGGCTCTGTGTCTCTGACTGTGTCCCATGCCCCAGCGCAGTAAACAATTATTCTTGCGCGCAGCTCTGCAAGCAGGCCCCCCTCACTTTCCGACCCGGTGGCAGACAGTCCAGCTTCTCCCTGTAGGAGTTTGGGTCCCCCGCTTCTCCCCAGAAACTGTATTTCAGAGTAATCGGGGGCTTGTCTCCCTTTGGGTTGAAAAAAGCAATGCCTGCCGCCAGCCCAGATCCCGCGCCTCTATACCTCAGCTTTTCAGCGCTTGTGCAAGTCTCAATGCTCTTTTCTCTTTCCTTCTAGTTTTAGAACTTCCACTCAGCCAGCTTTCCCATGGTTCTGGGTGATAGACGTTTTGTCTTTTAGTTGTAGTTTTGAAATTGTTGTGCGAGGCAGCAGTTTAGGTGTTTACCTACGCCACCATCTTGGATTCGTATCTAAAGTTATATTCTTAAAGGAAATTACTTATATTCCTTCCTTCCTTATGCCTGCATTTCTCTCTCTCTCTCTCTCTCTCTCTCTCTCTCTCTCTCTCTCTCTCTCTCTCTCTCTTTCTCTTTCTCTCTCTCTCACACACACACACGGAGTCCACAGGAAACTCATGAGTGCATTCTCCTGTGATCACCTAGCCCAGTGGTCGGCAAACTCATTAGTCAACAGAGCCAAATATTAACAGTACAACGATTGAAATTTCTTTTGAGAGCCAAATTTTTTAAACTTAAACTTCTTCTAATGCCACTTCTTCAAAATAGACTCACCCGGGCCGTGGTATTTTGTGGAAGAGCCACACTCAAAGGGCCAAAGAGCCTCATGTGGCTTGCGAGCCACAGTTTGCCGACCACAGACCTAGGCTGAGGGAGATTTGTCCCTATGAGGTCCCTTTCAGGGGGCATTTCTATGAGGTATTCAGAGGAATATATGCTCTGTCACCTCCTGGCCCTGGCCCATTTCAGGTGGGCCACCACATGAACTGTAGGTATTCGGAGAGTCTTTGCTTTTCTACTCTAGCTGCTCCATGAACATAATTTTCACCCTTTCAACTTTTCCGTCCATTGCCTGATGGTCAGATACAGAACCTCAGGGGTCAGAGAGGAATTAAGCCCTTTCTCCATCTACATCCACTTCCCCAGGGAGATCATCAAGAGCCTCTGGAGAACTGTGTCCTAGGAATAACCTCAAATTCTCTGAAGATCATGGTGTTTAAGAATTTTAAGGTAGGGGGAGGTAACTACTGATGTCTTTGGAACTCTTTCCCCCTCTGTGATTCCAGGAGATGGGCTGGGTAAATATGTGCACTGAGCTACAGTCACAAGCTTCAAGCTCTGCAGCGAGCCATTGGCCCAGGGGATTGGCAGTTGTTAAAATGTAAGTGAAACAGGCAGTTTAACATGCAATAATGGGTTCATGCTCATAAAGAGGAATATGTACAGATAAAAGATCTGAAGTATTCACAGCTGCATGTGAGATTATAGTTGCTAGTTTTGATTTTTTTTTTTGCACTTTCCAACCCCCAATGAGCACGTGTTATTTTTATCAATAGAAGGTATAAGAAGAAAAGCTTTTAAGAAGAAATAATGCAGGGGTGGAACTGTGCTTTTTTTCATTTCATTGTTGTGGTTAATGACTTGTACAGTGGACACCTGGCCTAGCACCCGGCTCATGATTTACTAACCTGGCAATCTGGAGTCTCTTCTTGCGTTCCTTGGGAAGCAGGAACAGTGGGTTTTGGAGACCTAGCAATGGACCCTGGAATAAATCCCTGAAAGGAATTCCTAACCAATGAAATTTTGTGGGCTTGAAAATAGTAATCAAGTTATATTACCAGCTTGCTAATTTAAATAACAGAAACATAAAGTTTTAGACGCAGAAGGATCTTGAGGAATCACCTATTTCATTTTCTCATTTTTGTGGCAGAACTATGATGATGAGAGTTTGATAGTAATAATATCTACCTTTTAATAAGCATTTACTATGTGCCAGAAATGATACTAGGTACTTTATGTAGATTAATTTTTAATCACACTATCAAAGTAAGTATTACCCCTACCTTGATTTTATAGATGAGGAAGTTGAGGCATAGAGATTAAGTAGTTTATCCCAAGTCATCCAACTGGAGTCCAAGGTAGTTTTTGCACTCCTGTTTGTCTGGTTCTAGAATGGGTTCTCACTATACATAATTCTGCCTCTTTATTTCCAGCATGAGCTAACTGATTCCCAATCTTAAGAGTTTTATCTCTTGTCTTCACATTTAAACCTCAGATCTGTTTTAATCTATGTTAGTTCAGCATATCAACCCCAAATTCCATTCCTCTAGCTGGGGTCGTCTGTGGTGTCATAATGAAGTCAACTCCCAAGGTTAAAGTTCCACATTTGCTCTTCCTCAAAGTAATGTGGCTGAGCCCAGACTTGCTGTCATTTACTCACCCCTTGCTTTCATTGTGAGTGTTCCCATTCAGAGGCTGTGGGAAGGCCCAGCCAGAATGAGGGTGTGGTGACTGGGAGATTGTCACCAGTGTCCCAGCCATAGGAGGGGGCTGGGAGGGGAGCCTCGAGGCTGTAGCACCTGAGGCCTCTGCTGGTGACCTCTCAAGCTGCTTTCTCCTCCTGACCCTTTTGCCCTCTGGCTGTGTGAGGGTGGGCTGAGCTGGTCTAAGGGGAAAAGAGGATTGGAGTGTTTTCTGAGTGAAGGTTGAGGGGAGTCAGTGCAGAGAGGAAAGTAAAAACTCTTAAAACATGAAGGGGGCCTGGCTGGTGTGGCTCAGTGGTTGAGTGTCAACCTATGAACCAGGAGGTCACAGTTCAGTTCCCTGTCAGGGCACATGCCTGAGTTGTGGGCTTGATCCCCAGGAGGGGGTATGTAGGAGGCAGCCAATCAATGATTCTCTCTCATCATTGATGTTTCTTTCTCTTCTTCTCTCTTCCTCTCTGAAATTGATAAAAATACATTAAAAAAAAAACATGAAGGGGATCAATTTAGAGTAATTTCTCCACATTTCAGCCTGGCCAGAGGCATTCTGGTTAATCAAATATTCTTAATAAGGGTGACAGTGTGTGCTAAATGTGGCTGAACACTTTTCCAGGGATTATAACACAATAAAGTATGGGTAAAACCCAAACTGCACCAAATATAATTAAATCTTTCTTTGATGATTCATAAGGCCTTTAGGATCCTGTAGTGCCTCAGGGTCACCATTAAGTCCATCATCATCCCTGATGAGGCAGGTAGCTGAATAAAAATAGCAGATTTAAAGCGATAGGCCTCACTGCCACTCTGTCTACTTGGGTGGCCTTGAGCAGGTGACCTGACCTCTTGAGCTTCAGAGTCCCCTTCAAAACAGGGGTGGTAACATTACATCATGGAGCTGTCAGAGTAGACAACTATGTGCATAAAGAATATTATTATTACTATTAAGCTACCAGCACAGCAAACTGCTGGCTGATAGAGAATTCTATTAAATTTTTTTTTCAAAGTAATTCAGTCTCCTTTTACGAAAAACCATGGCTCTCTGAGCAGCAGAGATTGCTGAGAGGCGGTATTTATTCAAGGGCCAGGAAGAGTGTTTAAACAGTGTTTTCAAACTGCAAAAGTGGTATATGCTTTTTGTGAAAAAAGCCAAATATAGAACATACTAAAAAATAAAATTTCTCTTCTACCCTTGTTGTCTCAAGCTTCCCCAGAGGGGAAGTAAACCTTATATAGTTGAGTGTGTATATATGTGTTAAAATTGAATTATACTTTTCATTATTGTTCTGTGACTTCAGTTATTTTCCATTTAGCATATTTTGGGTATCTTTTAATTTTTTATTTACAGCTGCATCTGCATAGTCATTCATAACATGGCTGAGTTGTATCTAGTTTAACCCTGCCCTACTGATGAGCCTTAGGTTGTTGCTAGTTTTTCTATGGCCAACAATGCTACAGATGAGCATAGGGTGACACTTATGTACTAACTCGAGAACAACCACTCTAACTTTTTATTACCTCAAGTTTATTCAGCCCATACTTCCAAAAACATTCTTTTTGATTAAATACCTCTCCAAAGAGATAACATCAAATATGAACAAAGCAAGAGGCCCTTTACAATCTGGTGATTCCTAGTAAATTTATAAAAGAGGGTAACTGTTACCACAACCCCATTTCAGAACATTTCCATTTTCCCCCAAAGATCTCTTTTGTACCTTTTTGAGGTTAATCCCCATAGCCTCCCAGCTCTAGGAAACCACTGTTATGATTTTTGTCTCTAAAATTTGGTCTTAGCTAGAAATTTCATAAAAATGGAATAACAATACCTGTTTTTTTTGTGTGTGTTTTGTTTTGTTTTTATGTCTAGCTTCTTTTACTTAGCAAAATGGTTTTAAAGTTTTTTTAAAAATATATTTTATTAATTTTTTACAGAGAGGAAGGGAGAGGGATAGAGAGTTAGAAACATGGATGAGGGAGAAACATCGATCAGCTGCCTCCTATACACTCCCCTACTGGGGATGAGCCCGCAACCAAGGTACATGCCCTTGACCGGAATCGAACCTGGGACCCTTCAGTCCGCAGGCTGACGCTCCATCCACTGAGCCAAACCAGTCAGGGCTGGTTTTGAAGTTTAACCATGTTGTTGGATGTATCGGTTATTGCTGTATAGTGTTCCATTACATAGATGTACTATATTTTGTTTATTCATTTGGATGGTTTCCAGTTTGGATCTAGTTTTAGTTTTTGACTATTATTAATAATGATACTATAAGCATTTGTGTACAAGTATTTGTATGGACATACATTTTTTATTTCTCTCGGGTAGATACCTAGAAGTGGAATTAGTGGGTTTTATGATAAGTATATTTTTAACTTAAAAATAAAACTTAGGAAGAAATAATGTGGGGATAGCAACTGGACCTGATTTTTAAAAAAATTTAATACATCTTCATTGTTCAGATTATTACAATTGTTCCTCTTTTTTCCCCCCATAGCTCCCCTCCACCCAGTTCCTACTCCACCCTCTGCCCTTACCTCCCCCCCCGACTGTCCTCATCCATAGGTGTACGATTTTTGTCCAGTCTCTTCCTGTACCCCCCACACTCCTTTTCCCCCCTGAGAATTGTCAGTCTACTCCCTTTCTATGCCCCTGATTCTATTATATTCACCAGTTTATTCTGTTCATCAGATTTTTTATTCACTTGATTTTTAGATTCACTTGTTGATAGATATGTATTTGTTGTTCATAATTTTTATCTTTACCTTTTTCTTCTTTGTCCTCTTCTTAAAGAACACCTTTCAGCATTTCATATAATACTGGTTTGGTGGTGATGAACGCCTTTAGCTTTTTATTAAATCTGTGAAGCTCTTTATCTGACCTTCAATTCTGAATGACAGCTTTGCTGGGTAGAGTAATCTTGGTTGTAGGTTCTTGCTATTCATCATTTTGATTATTTCTTGCCACTCTTGTCTGGCCTGCATAGGTTTTGTTGAGAAATCAGCTGACAATTGTATGGGTGCTCCCTTGTAGGTAATTAACTGTTTTTCTCTTGCTACTTTTAATATTCTCTCTTTGTCTTTTGCTCTTGGCATTTTAATTATGATGTGTCTTGGTGTGGTCCTCTTTAGAATCCTTTTGTTTGGGGTTCTCTGCGCTTTCTGGACTTGTAAGTCTATTTCTTTCACCAGGTGGGGGAAGTTTTCGGCCATTATTTCTTCAAATAGGTTTTCAGTATCTTGTTCTCTCTCTTCTTCTGGCACCCCCATGATTCAGATGCTGGTATGCTTGAGGTTGTCCCAGAGGCTCCTTACACTGTCTTCAAGTTTTTGGATTCTTTTTTCTTTTTGCTTTTCCAGTTAAGTGTTTTTTGCTTCTTTGTGTTTTAAATCTTTGACTTGATTCTGGCAGTCCTCTAGTCTGCTCTTAGGTCTCTGTATAATATATTTTATTTCAGTCAGTGTATGTTTAATTTCTAGTTGGTCCTTTTTCATATCCTTGAGGGTCTCGCTAAATTTATCAGCCTTTTCTAGGAAATTTTTGAAAAACCTCATAACCATGGTTTTGAACTCTATATCCAGTCATTTGCTTTCCTCCATTTCTTTCACTTGTGATCTGTTTCTTTGTCTCCGCATTTTTGCTGCTTCCCTGAGTTGGTAGAGTAGCTTTGTGTGGTAGGTGTCCTATAGGGCCCAGTGGCTCAGCCTCCCCAGTTACCTGAGGTGGACACTTTTGGCGCACCCCTTTGTGGACCGTGTGCACAGCCTTGTTATAGTTAAGTCTTGATTGTTGTTGGTATCACTGGGAGGAATTGACCTCCAGGCCAATTGGCTGTGAGGATCAGCTGTGTCTATGCTGGGAGAATGTCTGTGCTGGAGACACCCTTATGAGACAAGACTTGCAAAATTGCAAAACCCTCTGTGCTCAGCTTGGATGGGGCGGAGTCTCAGGGTGTATCAGACATCCTTGGCTTCCCGTCAGCCCTGCCCTATGAGGCCCCTGGGTCTCAGTGTTCCATGGTAATCACTGCAAGCACCTCTGAGAGAAAGCCGCCCTTGAGTTTCACCTGCTGCCAGACAGTCCAGTTTCTCCCCAATTGAGTCTGGGTTCCCAGAAACTTGCCCGGAACTGGAGTTCAGTGCAGTCAGGATCTTCTATCTCCCTCCCGCTTTAGAAAGCCAGCTGCTCACTCAGCCACCCGTGCACTCAGCAGTCAGTCCTCTCAGCCTGCACGTGCCTCTGGACCTCTGCCTTCCACAGCTCCCCTGAGTTTCAGTGTGCTTTTCTCTTTTCCTGACAGTCCAGATTCCCCCTGAATGAGTATGGGTTCCCAGAGTCTCGCCCGGGACTGGAGTTCAGTGCAGTAAGGAGCTTCCATCTCCCTCCCACTTGGGAAAGCCAGCCATGCACTCAGCTGCCCGTGCACTCAGCTGCCCGTCCTCTCCACGCACGTGTCTCTGTACCTCAGCCTTTTGCAACTCCTCTGAGTCTCAATGTGATTTCCTCTTTCTTCTAGTTGTAGAATTTCCACTCAGCCAGCTTTCCTGTGGTTCTGGATGGTGTCCATTTTGTCTTTTAGTTGTAGTTTTGATATTGTTGTGTGAGGTAGCAGTTTAAGTGTTTACCTATGCTGCCATCTTGGTTTCTCCTCCTGGCCCTGATTTTTTTTTAAAACAAATATATTATTTGGTTATTTTCTAAATAATTTGGTTATTTCATTTTACATTTCTACCAGCAATGTATGAGGGTTCCAGTTTCTCCACATTTTCATCAACACTTGTTTTTGTCAGTCTTATTTATTATAGCTATTCTAGTGGTTATATAGTGATGTAACATTGTAATTTTAATTTTCCTAATAGCTAATGATGTTGGGTACCTTTTCATGTGGTTATTAGTCATTCACATATGTTCTGTGGTAAACTGCTTAATCAAATATTTTGTTCACTTTTTACTGGGCCATTTCCTTGTGATAGTTCTTTATATATTGTGAATACAAACCTTTATTATGTGTGTATACATTTATACTTATGATTTATATATAAATACATGATTTACAAATATCTCTCCCATCTATAGCATGTGTTTTCATTTTCTTAGTGGTCTTTTGAAAACAAAAGCATTTAATTTTGATGAAGTCCAAGTTTGTCATTTTTTTTCTATTATGGAGCATGCATTGGATGTCATATAGAAGAAATCTTTACTTCACTCAAGGTCATAAAGATTTTCTCTTATGTTTTTTTCTAGAAGTTTTGTAGAAATAATGTGACTATAAATTATTTCAAGGACTAGATGAAGTTAAAGTTCTCTATAGGCTCTTCCTAGGCTGAAATCAGTGAGTCCATGGAGTTAAATCTACAAAGCAGATCTTTCTCTATTCCAAGGTAGTTCCCACATATTGGTTAGGTTGTGTACCTACAGAACCAACTAAAGTGGCTTTTGTTACTAACTCCTCAAACATTTTTCCTGAGGAAAATGTGAGGTCATGTTTATTCTGAAGGATCAGAAAGGGTTTCCTTTGAGGAGATCATATTTATTTCCTATCCCACAAGTAGAATGTTCTCAGTGTGTTATATCATTTAGCAAATATAGGGCAATAGCTCTCAAAACCAAAGTAGTAAAGAGTCATTTCCTATTACTATTGGTTTTGACATGGGCCTACTTCCACTTGCTGCTCTTCATTCTTAGTAACTCATTTTATTTCTCTACTGGAGGCCCGGTGCAGGAATCCATGCATGGGTGGGTCTGGCCAGCCAGCCCTGATGGGGTCCGATTTGGGCTGAGTCAGCAGAGGGGAGGGGCTGCAGGAGGTTGGCCAGCTGGCTCCATCCCCGATCTGGGGGAGGGGGCAATCGGAGGCAGGGTCGGCCATAGGGAGGGGCCATGGGAGGTTGGGGGAATCAATCAGGGCCCTGATCAGGCTGGTTGGCCACTGCAGTGTGCATCATAGTGACCAGTCGATGCAGTCGTCCCATTGTAGCTTAGGCTTTTATATATATAGATGAGGCCATTGTTGTAACGCTTAGTGTGGGCGCGCGCGCGCGCGCGCGCGCACGTGTGTGCTCAAGAGCTGCATTGTTCTTGATTATTGGGAGAACTTGAATCTCATTTCTTTTAAACCTTCATTGATCATAATATACAGGTTACTGATACCTTATTTGAAACTCTGAGGGCCAGATATGTTTTAAATGGATATTTTTTATATTTTATTTTAGAAAGATAGTACAGGGAATATTCTGGATGAATGTAATTTCTCTAGAGAGTCAAGATGATTAATATTTCATAATATGGATCTGTTAATATTTTTAAACATACTAAATATAGTACATGAAATAAAGATTATAGATAGCTCCAGTCAGTTCAGATCAGGTTTTCTACAACTTGAAGTCAGGTCTGGTTAGTTTTGGGGGTAAAATGAGATTTTAAAAAATCTCTGTGTAGAGCATTTTTGGATTTCTGAATTGAGAGTAAAGCCAGTAAATTTGTGTTGTCTTCCTGGGAACACGCTGTATTCTGCTTATTGTAGTGTGTGGGTTCCTTAGGCTTTGGTTGACCACTGCGGCTTCTGCGTGTGAGCCACTGTGGGTGGCTGTCACATTCCAGGAGACCTGGGGAAGCAGGCATTGGTGAGCCTCGGTGAGGCTTTCAGCCTGAAAGAGTTTTCTGAATGAACAATTTAAAGATAGATAATTTCCACTGTACACAATGCTATGGTTTCGATTGTTTTCTGGGGGAAGGTATCTTGCCATTCAAAATCAATATATACTTTAAAAAATACTTCCTCACCTCCCACTAGTTCTGGTGCACTAATTCTATCTGCCTCATGGCACAGGCTCTCGGAGGCAGATACCCAATAAAGATCAGTCATCTAGGGGGCCTGCATTCCTGGCTTGGGGTGAAATTATATCCTATAAAATGGAATTGAGTCAAGCTGTGATGTATTTGAATCCCATTGAGAGCTAGACTATCTGGTCAATGGCAGCTCAGAAGCACGTTTTAATCACCGAGAACTGTGGTGCTGGCCTGATGGTGCTGATCTGATGGTGCTTGGGTAAATCTCTGGCCTATGTTCCTAGGAAAAATAAGAGCCTCTCAGCACCCACAACTTCTTCTTTCCCCATGAACAGGAAGCGTCTTAGCAATTCACCTAATGGCACTTTATGGAAAAAATTACAGAAGCAGTGTGTACTCATCATAAAATGTTCACACAAGTAAACTATATACATGGTTGACTTTATATGTAGAGTAAAAATGTAAGCCCCTCAGTGCCACTCTTTCACTCCATTCCTGCCACCCTCTTCAAGAGTTCTCCACGGACGGTAATTTGGATGTGCCACCTTTTCTTTGTAACGATGTATGTGCATGCACAAACACACTTGCACAGTCATACACATAAGCAAATGGATCATACATTCAAATTGTCCTGTCACTCGCTTTTCTTAATTTATCAAAGACATCTTTCTTGGACACTACTGTACTTAGGATGGCTCCAAGCTCCACCAAGAATGCATTCAATCAGTCTCTGAGTAAAAAACTTGAAGGTAATTATTTGGGGGATATTACAAACTATGCTTCAATGCACTTTGTTATTTATGCATTTTTTTGTATTTGTGTATTTTTACAGAATAGATAGTAAAATTTTTAATGGCTTTTGATTTATCTGCAAGGTCTCACCCCCAACAATTGCTTTTAGTTAATCTGAATTTCAGCATTTTCTACTGTCTTTCTGTTGCTTATTTAAAAGGCCATTTGGAGCATTGGCCATCTTTGTTGGGTGTCTCTTGAGGTTAGAATGGATATGTAAAAGAGGAGTGTTGCTTAGGTTCACAACTTTTTTCACCTTGGATTTTGCCTGCTAGCTATTAATGTCCAATGGGACAGGTCAGATAAAATAAGAGCCTCCCTCCCACTGGGTAAATTTTTACAACCCTTTTAGAGGGCTCTTGACAATATCTACTAAAATTTAAAATATTCATACTCATTCTGCAATTCTACTACTACAAGGTACTATGGAGATAACTTAATTTTGAGAACTGAAAAATTTTGTTTAGATATGAATCTCAGCAGCTTTTAAGATTCTTCTTATTGAAATAGTTCACTTCAATGGAGTGAATGTTTGACCCCTAAGCTCCTCCCCCCCAAAAAAAAATCATATGTTGATACCCTAACCCTCAATGAGATGGTATTAGGAAGTGTGGCCTTTGCGAGGTAATTAGATCATGAAGGTTGAACCCTCATGAATGGGATTAGTACCTTATAAAGGACCCCAGAGAGCTCTCTCCTCTTTTTGCCATGGGAGGATACAAGGAGAAGTTAGCTGTCTGCAGCCTGGAAGAGGGGCCACACCAGAACCCCACCATGTAGGCTCCCTGATCTTGGACTTCATTCCATGAACTGTGGGAAATAAATTTTTGTTGTTTATAAGATACCAGTTTATGGTATTCTGTTATAGGTGCCCACACTCATAAAGGCAGTTCCTTTCATGCACATGCAGCAAAACCTTTATTGAAAGCACTTTTTTAATTTATAGAATCAAATTTTCAGAGCCCTAGAATTTAAAGCTCTGAAAACCTTTGTACACTGAAATGAGAAGAATGAATAAAGATGACCTCAAGTTTTCTCTTTAACTCTTTAAAAAAATTAATAGACTTTATTTTTTAGAGTAGTTTTGGTTCACAGAAAATTGTATAGGTCTTTACTACTCAAAATACCAAATCAGAAATTATCAAAAGTATATATACTTCAGCACATGCCCATAACTTAGTCCTAAAATAGCCATATTTATTCATTGCAATATTTAAAAATTTCCCTTTAACTCTTAACAATCTTTGGTCTTCAAGTTCCAGCAAAAGATGATGGAAAAGGCAGAATGATGACAGTGATCAGAGTAGTACGAATGGAGGATCCTTTTCTTTTAGGACAGAGGTCCTTTATTGCTTTCATTTCTCAGTAGATATTTTCTCATTCTATTCTTTATTATTGTATGGCCTTTCTTTTGTGCATGTGAATATTTCTATCAGTTTAAACATCCTTTAACCTGGCCTTATTTTCATAATTGTAACTAAGAGATAGGTTACCATCTTGACCATGGAGAGTGGCTACTTGTTAACTTTTAAATGTGTATATTCTGCATTTTCCATGTGGAGTTGATGCTACCTGTTGTTATTTAAGACAGTTCAACAGTTGTTGAACACAGAGTTATAGTGGGAATAATGGACCCTGGGGTAAATGAGATGGAGTCCTTGTCCCCAAGGAGATTATAGTTTGGTAGATCATATTTTGGGTTTTTTAAAAATCCAGTAATGCTGGGGACAAAATAAGGTCAAAGGGTGAAACATGGAGATGGCTTTGGGCACATTTTAAATAGAACCCAAATGGACCCAAACTCTATCAACCTTGAGTATAAATAAGGTCTTATTAAGATTATTGACCAAGTTATGATGACCCTTCATGTCCCCTTACATGATTGTAGGACCCCAGCCCCCCTCAACATCTCTTCCAGGTTCCAGAGAAGGAACAAGTTCATGCGTGTTTTCCCAGCCGGTAACCTGTTATGTCACCTTGCCCTTGGCCCAGCTGCAGGTCTCTGTCACAACACTGATTCTTGGCACAGGGTTCCTGAGTTTTTAGGGTCCCAAAGAAGCGCCAGAGGCTGTGGCAGAGTAGGGGGAGGAACAGTGCTCTCTCCGGCTCTATGAGCGTTTTGTCCCCTGGGCTCCACAGCTGCCCCGCTGGTGCTCCAAGTGCCCCAGTGAGCAACTTTCCTGAGAAAATGTCCTTCAGATTCTCACTCCATAATCTCCTTCATCAGGGAGGATCTAAATCAGTACCTTATGGTGTGTGAGGGGCAGATGGACTGATTCAGTGACATTCATTGTCCCTGCCTTGTTTTCTCCCCATTTTTCCTCTCCAGAGCCTCAGAGGTACCACTCTACATAAAGAAAAACACTCTCCATGCATATCTCCTCTGTCAGATAGATGCCCAGGAACATAAGCAGTCAACCAGTTTCCCCCAAAGCTGACTCTGACATGGACCATGTCTTGTTTGACTTTGTATCCCTAGTGTCAGCTCAGTGCTTGCCACAAAAAAGGACCTTTACTTGTTGAATTAATGAATCAATGTTGTTAAATTAATGAAGTTAATTTATTTCTTTGTTAAGGAATCAATGTTGTGAAAGGGGGATTTAAATATAATCTAGGGAGATGAAACAGAGGTCACCCAACTTCATGGTCACACCCATGGGAGAGGCTAGTAAATGTTTGTTAAGTGAATGAACAATCAGTATCTTTCATGTTCCAGAATTAATGATCTCATGATTTGTGCTGCCCTGTCCTTATGTTCTTTTTAAAAAATATATATATTTTATTGATTTTTTTTTACAGAGAGGAAGGGAGAGGGATAGAGAGTTAGAAACATCCATCAGTTGCCTTCTGTACACTCCCTACTGGATATGTGCCTGCAACCAAGGTACATGCCCTTGACTGGAATCGAACCTGGGCCCCTTAGAGTCTGAAGGCTGACACTCTGGCCACTGTGCCAAACTGGTTAGGGCCTCATGTTCTTATACTGTCAGCCTTGTGACCAAAGAGATATATTTGCAAGACATTTAACCAGGATTCAAGCTACATTTTTGTATGGGTCTGTAAAACAGTTTAAAAAGATAATAGACATCTATTTACAAATATATATGTAATTTAAATGCAAAACAACTGTGTAAAGCCCTAGGAACTTATCAGTGTTATGGAGAACAGCAGATACATAGGTTAAAAGGAGACAGGGAACCGGGAAGTAGGGGGGAAGCGTGAAGAAGAAAATGGGGAAATATAGAGAAAGGGTAGGAGGTAAGGCAAGTAGTGACTGAGGACTCCTGTTAGAACCATCTAGATTCCAAGTTCTAACACTGGTTCCAAAGTGAGAAAATTAACTTTGAGTGTTTGTGTTTTTTAAAATTTAAGCATTTATTTATTTATTTATTTATTTATTTTTAATTACTTTGTTAGAAAGGCTATTTATTTTCAATTGCTTAAAATGCAGGGTAGTATTATTGTGACTAATTTCTTTTTTAAATTTAAGTATATAGTTGGTATACAAATTATATTAGTTATATTAGTCTCAGGTATGTAATATGGTGATTTGACAATTTTTGTACCATACAAATTCTGGTAATCATTCATCAACTTGTAAACTTATCACAATATTATTGACTAGATTCCCCTTCACCTTTTTCACAATTTCATCTACTCCTCCTCTTTGGTAACCATTCCTTTGGTCTCTGTTTCTATGATTCTGTATTTTTTATTTTTAAAATGGACTTTTTTTGGGAATAGGTAATAGATTCACATGGTTTAATAACTCAAGTTCCCAAAATAAAAAAACCATTTCCTTGAGTCATCTGGCTCCTGGATGCAAAATTTATATCTCCTGATGTAAAATTTCCTTCAGATTGTGGTCCAAGAGAAGATATAGAGAAAGTGAAAAAAATGTTTAGTCCCTTAGGCAAGGTCAAAGCTGACTGACTTGTTTACGAAAAAATCTGTGATCTTGGTCTCATTAGTCTTAGGTTCTAACACACGGAGCTTATTAGCCTGGACAGGTGATCCTGATTGTTCTCAAATGAGCAAACCTTCAGAGGTCTTGCCCTCTGTTCTACAATATTTTAGTGAAAAATGGAATCTGGTGCTTGGGTTCTGAGGAGGCTGTGACTGTGCTGGGGACCTCCCCATAGTGGTCCAGAAGCAAGTCAGATCTGAAGGCCAAGGCGGAGAGGGGGGCTGACACATGGAGAGACCAAGCATTAACAGCCTGTGCAGAGGCCCCAGGCAGGTAAGTGGACAATAATGCATGTTCAGATTAGCGTAAAGGGTCAGAGATTGGTGGGGAAATATATTTGACATTTAACTCAACCAATAACAGAACTAAGATAGCTTAAGTCACTCCCAAGCCATAGAGCATCTGGATATTTCTGTGATCAAAAACAACATTCAGGTTTTAATAAACTTAGCTGATTTTATGTAGTAGTATAGAAAAAAGATCGATTAGAAGAATTTACACTGTTGGCAAAAAGCAAATGACAGTCATGATTTTTTTCTAGTGAATACTTTGTTTTTCTTTTTTTTCTGTGTAACATTTTATTAATTGTTGTTTGACCTGAGATATTGTTGAAATATAAATTTATTTAGATACATAGTAACCATATTACATTTTAGTTTCTCATTTAAATGTTTAAAATTTAAAAGTTCAATTCATTTAGGAATCATTACTAGTATGTTCCTTCACACAAGTAGCTTATGGAATTACCTTCTATCTTATCTTCCTGGTACTTGCCACATCTGTGAGTAGTTAATTTTGGCTTCATGTCTGTTTTCCTCAAGAAATTGTAAGCATCCTCAAGGCAGAACCATATAGATCTTACTCATTAAAAAAAAAAATTCTAGCAACTTGTACTGTGGCACACAGGAGGCATTTAATATTTGCCAAATGACAGAATGAAGAAAATCAGATGAGGTGAAGTAGTTAAACCAATAAGCAACACCTCATTTAGTATAAGCTTTCTGTTTTAGCCCTGGCAATATACATATATGATTTGGTGGGTCATTATTTATGTGTATATATTATCCATCATCTACCTATCATCTATCTACCTATCTATTTATCTATCTATCTATCTATCTATCTATCTATCTATCTATCTATCTAATCAGTTGGAACATAGGACAGGCTAGAGAAGTAAGTTCAGAGAGTTATCATCACACAGAATGCCTGAAGTAAAGGGATGGCAAGGTAATGTAAAGATCACATATAGTGAGAAGAGAATCTTGGATGACCATCACCTAGTGTGTGACAGAGGGAAAAGAGAGGTAAGAAAAGGATAAAAGATAAGAGTGTTGTCCTGGAATCCAAAGGATAAAAGAGTTTTAAGCAGTTGGTGTGTGTAGGTGTCAATTGCTGCCAAAATGTCCAGCAAGAGGACAGAGAAGTAACCATTGGGTTTAACAACTCTGAAGTCTTTGGTGATCACAGCGATGCCAGTTTTATTGCAGTGGTGGGTCAAGAGGTGACTGTGAGGGTGAGAAAGGGGAGGCCAGGGATGTAGAGGACAGTTTCAAGAGGCTTGCTTGTAAAGAGAAGCACATAGCCACAGGGGTATGTAGAATCAATACAGGGTTTTATTTTTAAACTTCTTTTTACAATTATAGGTAAAGTACATGTTCATTGTAGAAAATCGGGACGGTAATTAAAAAGTATTTTAAACAAAATAGGTAATTCATAATCCTACCACTCTAATCCAAACATACTGCTATTTTTTTTTTTTATTATTCCAGTCTTTGCCGTGGATTTTAACCTAGTTGAGAAGAGACCAAATAAGTGATTATAAGCTCTGCTGAGTGAATGAATGAGAAGTTTTATCTCTGTCTAATTAAATAACTCCATATGGAGAAACACCCAGGGAGCAGTGAAGGAGACGAGGGGTCTAGCCAATTAGATCAACCAATTCCATGTTGGTGATTTACTCGGGGATAGATGCGAAAGCCAGTCCCCTGTATGTGCAAACGCAGAGCTCAGAATAATTCATTCACTCAACAAATATGCATTAGTTCTCTACGATATGCATTGTGTTAGTTGCTGAGGGATAGAGCAGTGATGCAGACAGACTTATCACATTAGGATATCTGAAGTGTCATTTGTAGAGGGACATCACTTCATCCTATGGTACACAGGCATTATACTCACCTACTAGATCTTACAATCAAGCTTTCAATTTTATTTGTATAACTGCCTCACTTGATATTGCCCCCAACATTGAAAATTCTTCAGCAAAGTTACTCTTAATACCCGATGTTAAATGTTTAGTTTTTCTTTTCATTCCTCCCCTGTCCCCCATCATAACACTGTCTGAAATAACTTTGAAATTAAGCTCGGTCCATATTTTGTACCGTTTTCCTAGAACTGATTCATAGAAGAGGTATTTATCAGGTCAAAAGATCTGAACTTTTCTAAGGCATTTACTAGTATTTACTTATTGTCAGGTTGCCTTACAGGAAGGTCCTACTAATTTAAACTATTAACAGCGGGATACAAAGATGTCTTTTTCACCTGAGAGAAGGTTTATTTATTTATATGCTGAGTTGACTGAAATAGGACAAAGTGGAGGGCTGAAGATAAAGAAGATGAAGCAAGGTCCCTGAGAAGTAGTGTTGATGAGCTCTGGAGAAGGTGCTAGAAGATAGTTTTGGAAAAGAAAGCAGAAAACTGTTGGGACAGGAGTTAGGGAGGGTGTGACTACATAGAGTATGTGTGCATATGTTGAGAGAGGGAGATGAGGGAGTGCCTGCCTGATTACCTCATGGCCACCATTTTCTTCATATGCCAGGAGGCGAGGTCATCCTGGCAGGCTGGGGTAAGACAAGGGGGAAGTACACTAGTAGCTTGGGGAGAATGAAGATGTTTTGGAAGGGCTGCATAGAAAATGGGGCACAATCTAAAAGTTGCAGATGCGCAGATAATGTAATGTTGCATTTTGTTTATAATTGTAAGTGAAAACTTGACCATTGATGCTGCGGACTCTGTTTACAGGGTAGAGTGAAATTGAGACTTGACAATTATTTGATTAATTTGATGAATGCTCCAAATTAGGAACACCAGGTCAGGGTATGTTTCCGACTTAAATTATACAGTGCAGTTGTCTACAGTGATCAAATTAACCAGCTGATTGCCAAATCTCTACTTCTCTCTGTCCCCTGTGGACATAGCTTAAAGAACTAATAAGTGAACTGGACGCTGCCCCAATCTATTTTGGGATAATTGATGTCTTTGTACTCATATCCCAGAAGCTTGGTATTAAACACTGAAGCTTTGTGGAGAATATGTCAGTAGGTGATTTACTACCTCAAAAAGCAGTTTTTCTCTTGTAAAGCTTATCAATCAGAACTCTGAAAAATTTCCCAAATTCCCTAAGGAAACTTGTATTCTATTGCTATGGAAAACTATTCAATTCCATGTACTTTTGCTTTGTAAAATGAATTTGTTTTTGATTCTGAGTACTTAAAAGATTTTTGTTTCTGTCTTCATGAATTACTTTAAAACAACTTCAATTTTACATTTAAATGGTTTTGGTCTTAAAAACATTTCTGCTTACTGAAAATTGGCCCTTTCCCCCTCCTAAATGAAAAGTATCAGTGATTTTTAACTTTTCAAAGAATAAGGAAAATCAATTATGGTAAAGAAACATTTCATTTCTTGCTATTTAAATATTTCCTCCCTAAATGGATAGTTGATGGAATGTAGGCTGTGAAATGAAAGAGGCAGTTACTGAGGTAACTCGGGCTCTGAAACCTATTTTGGTAAACTACAATGTAATCAGAATATTTTAGGAAGTGACTTCAATGCTTTGAGCTTCCTTTGTATGTTCTTAAGTGATGCCATGCCATGCCACTTATCTATATACTAGAGGCCCGGTGCACGAAATTCGTGCACGGAGGAGTGTGTCCCTCAGACCAGCCTGCACCCTATCCAATCTGGGACCCCTCGAGAGATGTCCAACTGCCCGTTTAGGCCTGATCACAATCCAGGACTGCTGGCTCCCATCTGCTCGCCTGCCTGCCTTCCTGATTGCCCCTAACCACTTCTGCCTGCCAGCCTGATCACCCCCTAACCACTCCCCTGCCAGCCCGATTTATGCCTAATTGCTCCCCTGCCAGCCTGGTCACCCCTAACTGCTCTCCCTAAAGGCCTGGTCACCCTAACTGCCCTCCCCTGCAGGCCTGGTCCCCCCGCAACTGCCCTTTCCTGCAGGCCTGGTACCCCCCAACTGATCTCCCCTGCAGGCCTGGTACCCCCCAAATGCCCTTCCCTGCAGACCCGGTTGCCCCCAACTTCCCTCCTCTGCTGGCCTGGTTACTCCTAACTGCCCTCCCCTGCAGGCTTGATTGTCCCCAACTGCCCTCCCTTGCAGGCCTGGTTCCCCCCAACTCCTCTCCCCTCCTGGCCTGATCGCCCACAACTGCCCTCTCTTTTAGGCCTGGTCCCTCTCAACTGCCCTCCCCTGCTGGCCATCTTGTGGTGGCCATCTTGTGTCCACATGGGGGCAGCCATCTTGTGTGTTGGAATGACAGTCAATTTGCATATTACTCTTTTATTAGATAGGATAGAGGCCTAATGCATGGGTGGGGGCCAGCTGGTTTGCCCTGAAAGGTGTCCCGGATCAGGGTGGGGGTTCCCTTGGGGCTTGGGGCAGCCTGGCGAGGGTCTTGTGGTAGTTTGCAGGCCAGCCATGCCCCCCAGTGACCCAAGCGGAGGCCCTGGTATCTAGGATTTATTTATCTTCTATAATTGAAATTTTGTAGCCTTGAGTGGAGGCCAGGACAGGCCAGGGTGGGCGGAAAGCTTGGCTTTCTCCATCACCGGGGGCAACCCAAGCCTCCTGCTCTCTCCAGCTCTGTGGCCGCCACCATATTTGTTGGGTTAATTTGCATACTCAATCCTGATTGGCTGGTGGGCGTGGCTTGTGGGCATAGCAGAAGCACGGTCAATTTGCATGTTTCTCTTTTATTAGATAGGATATAAAAGTCTAATATGCAAAGTGTCCCCTCGGGCGTTTGATTGCTTGCTATGAAATGCGCTGACCACCAGGAGGCGGCATGGAACATGGCAGGCGACCAGCGGCAGCGGGGTGCTGAGGGAGTGAGGGAAGGAGGAGGCGGCGAGGCGGGGAGACAGGTAACCTGATCAGCCCTGATTGATGGCCAGGCCTAGGGACCCTACCCAGGCATGAATTTCATGCACCAGGCCTCTAGTTTATATATGAAAGTGAAGGTAACCAGTGGTTTTACTCCAACTTGGACTCTTCCCTTCACAGACTCAGCCCACTTCCCTTACACAAGTATTCATCCCCTGCAGGGCTATGATGGTGTGAGATGATGGTGGAAGGGGGCCTGGCATAAGATCTCAGACCTCTCAAAGAACTTACAACCTGTAAGAGTTTGCTAGCAGACCAAATTCTAACAAACAACGACCCTGCTTCAATTTGAATATTGATCAAATGAAGTGCGGTCATGAATGCTAACAACAGCTTTTGACATTAGAGATTTGTCATATGCTCTTATGAATTGTAAAATGGATACACAAGCAGAAATTCAAAACAGCAGAATTACATCCTTTTGCATCTAGATTTTAGTCTGTTTTTGGTCCAAGTCTTAGGACTGGCAAAAAAGATAAGTCAGACTCAACTGAGTTACTTCCACGGCAGCTCGAAGGAAATGTATGCAAACAGGGATACCTTGGCTTCCCTGTTTCAATGTCCCGCCCAGAGTGGGGAAACCTCCAAGTCAGAAGAGCCTATAACACAGTTTTTTTAAGGAACTAGAAATCTAAACTTTTCACAGGAAATCTATGCTTTTAAATGTTGGTATTTCATATATAGCATTTGCCTGTGGCACTGGTCCAGATTCAGCCTAAGGCTGCTGATTTGTGAACTCTGACAGAGGGGTTCCCATGCTCTAAATTTTCAGGTAAAAAGCCAGAATTCACCACTTTTCCTAGAGGTCTATGCTTATGTCACATGAGGTTGAACACATGTCTTTTCATCATTTAATTTGCTCAGTCTTCTTGTTAAGTTTCAAAGAAATAAGGAGATGCTCATATTTGAAGAGAAGGAAGGCAGGGCTACAATTAGACTTACTGCATTGTTTAATTTCCTCAGAACTCTCCATGTCAACTTTTCTGGCTAGATTATGCTTTAAGAAAGCATTTACTGCATTTATGGCATTTTCTTTCTAGTGCAAACACATTGTGATTTTATTTTCTAATTTCAAAAGTCATAGATTGCCTGTTGTTTTCGTTTAAAAAAGAAAAGAAATAACTTATTTTTGGTATTATCTCTCTAAGGAGTAGTTAAGTAAGTGATGGTGAAATGTCACAAGGTGAGTCTTTATCATCCTGGGAAGTATAGGAAGAAAAGGCCCTTTGACTTAGGTCTGAGTAAAATTATTTTATTTTTAATTTATTTTATTTTTTGACATCTTTGTCTTTTTTATTGTTGTTATTTTTTGTTTTGTTAATCCTCATCTGAGATATTTTTCCATTGATTTTTAGGGAGAGTGGAAGACAAAGGGAAAGACAGAGAGAAACATCGATGTGAAAGAAACACATCAATTGGTTGCCTCCTGCACAAACACTGACCAGGGCCGGGGCCAGGGAGGAGCCTGCAACCAAGGTACATGCTCTTGACTGGAATGAACTGGGGATCCTTTGGTCTGCAGGCCAAAGCTTTGTCCACTAAGCCAAACCGAGTAGGGCAGTAAAATGATTTTCACAGTAGGACCAAATCATGCTGAAATGGAGTCCAGAGTCACTGTCCTCTCTGAACCAATTCACTTCCATAACTGATTCTGTCAGGGACATCTCGAGATGTATTTGTTTCAGGTGATAAATACCTTATAATATTTGTTTCTCTCTTCATGAAGTAATATAAAGCAACTGTGGTACATGCAATAAATTTCCATTTATGTTAGAATGATATAAGATTAGATGTGTTAGTGAGTGAAATCTGCTGTACTGACTTATATTCATTTATAAAATAAATATTTGTTGGGAACCTATTATTACATTGAGATACAAAGATAAATCAATAAAACAGTTAATAGTCATTCAATTGATGGCACATATATAACAATTAAAATAGCATTATCTCCCCTCTCCCCTCTTGCTGATAGCAAACTATATCTTTGAGTTCCATAATTTGCAAGTAAGAGAAATAGGGAAAGCACTTTCCAGGAAGATCTTTCCTTTCTAAACATGTAACTAGTGTCTTCCATTGTCAGAGGGGTCCTCATTACAGGCTTGCAAGGAAGTATTCAGGAGAAGTTTGGGGAGAATTACTTCGAAATGTCAAGTGAGCTCATTCTGGGTGTAGAAATTTACATAGCACTGATAGCAGTGAAAATAAATCAGTGAATAAATTCTTATTAAGATTAAAAAATCTTAATGTTCCATTAATTGAATTTTGAGTGCTTGCCTAGAGTACTGTGTGCTTTTTGATTTTCCAGTTAGCATTTCAGAATGGATACAGAAGGCAAGATTAACACAGATCAAGTAACAAGGAAAGAGAAAAGGAGAGACAATTCTGTATGATACAGAGGCAGACAGCAGGAGAACACCAGACCTCAAAGCCACATTATCCAAAGAGCACTGTAACTTTTGCCCATAATATTCTTTCTCTGTTATAATAGTGAACTCTAATATAGCACTTGGTATGTGCCAGGCCGTTCTAAACCTATAACAAGTCATAGATGTTGTATCCGGAATAGATGTAAGATAGACAAGAGAACTTAAGTAAATTTTACAAGGGTTATTTTTTATTTTTTAAAAATAAACTCCATTTTCACATCAGTTAGGACTACATTCAAGTGTCATTGAGAAAAGAAGCCCCAGTCCTGAGGAACCAGTAGACATTTGGTCACCAAGCCAGTGCCTCAATGGAGTTACCCAGGTCAGCATCCTTCAGGCAGGAAGTGCCAACTTTCACCTGGTTCAAGTGATTACTCTTTGCTGTATCATAAAGCACATTAATGTCTTGCAATATCAGGGGTCACTAATATAAATAATAGTGATTACAATGCTATTCAATAAAATAAGGTTTATTTAAGATTTTTAGACATTTGATACTAGAGAAATGGTTTTTCGGTTTCTATAGTCATACAAGATATATGTGTGTTTCTGTATATGTATGTGTATATAAGGTTAGCATGTATGCTCATCCACTTACTCATGTGTGTATGTTTACTTATAGCTGATGACTTTGTCAAAGAAACAAAGATGAGAAAACTACTGTATGGTCTTAAAAATCAATAAAAACTTGCGGTTGGCTTGTAGAGCTCCTAGAATTTCTCACATGTAAGGTCCCTGGAATAGGAGGAAGGAGCCAAGCCTACATGTAGGGATGAAAAGGATCTAGGAGGGGTGAAAGAAAAAATGCAGAGACCAAAATCCAAGCAAAGTATGACACTTTAAGTGTAATCCTATCTAGTAAAGAGGGAATATGCAAATTTACCATCACGCCATAACAAGTTGGCTGTGCCCACAGCGGAGGCAGGGATTCCATGACACAAGATGGCAGCGCTCACAGCAGAGGCAGGGATCCCATAACAAGATGGCTGCGCTCACAGCAGAGGCTGAGTTCCCGTAATGAGCCTTAAAGAGCAATCAGTAGGGATGTGAGGCTGTGTGGTGCTGGGCTGGGTAGGGGACCTGAGGCTGTGCCCCCCACCTGGTGGGGCTTGACAGGGGACCTCAGGCCACACTCCCCACCCAACAGAGCTTGATGGGAGATGTCAGGCCACATCCCCCGCCCCAGCGCTGGGCCAGGGGACCTAAGGCCATGCCCCCCACCCAGTGGGGCTTGATGGGGACCTCAAGGTGTGCCCCCTGCCCTGGCCCAGGCTGGGGAACCTCAGGCTGTGCACCCTGCCACAGCGCCAGGCCAGGAGACCTGAGGCTGTGGCCCCACCTGGTGGAGCTTGACGGGGGACCTCAGGCTGCACCCCCTAGCCCGGCCAGGTGACCTCAAGGTGCACCCCCTGGCCCGGGCCGGGGGACCTTAGGCCGCGCCCCCCACCTGGTGGGGCTTGATGGAGTAGGGCTGGCCGGGTCTGGGTCTCGTGTGATTTCAAGGTGCATGTAGGTGGATGGGGGACTTGACTCTGGTTCCTATGGCATGCCCCAGACTCTGACAGGAGGAAGATTTTAATATACACTTACTAATTTTCTTTCATCTCTGACACTTCTATTACAGAGAAGGGCAAATAGCAATATTAAATTATTTCCTCTAATTAATTCCCTTTAATGTGCATGAATTTCGTGCACTGGGTCACTAGTAGTAAATGATAGGGGAGAGTAGCAAGAGGTGGCAAAGGGTCTGAAAGGTGGAAGGATAACGTTGGGCAAGGAGGAAGCAGAGGTGGTTGATGAGAATTACTTTCCCATGAGTCAGAGGGCTTTGTGTTCCTGGCTCTTTTCTCATTTTATTCCTGGTCTTGTCAGGACTTGACTAGGTAGGTATTGGCCCAGGTGATCCTGAGAACTCTCATGTGCACATTTTGAAACTAAGCATTATCAGGCAGGTAACTTTATTACGTGGACATTCCTCTTTTCCTCCTATGTTTATTTAGGGATTGCCTTTTTTAAAAAAAAGAGCTTTAAGTACATTCTTCCAGATGCTGGAGCCTAGACGCTTCAAATAAAGAAGACACATATACCAGGAAAATTTACATATTGATTTATTAATTCAATAAATATTTTTCTAGACTTTGTATTAAGCACAAGGGACCTGCTATGAACAAGTCACAGGGCCTTGTAGGGTCTAGTGAGGGAACGAGAACTTTTTAGTTCTATCCTTTCACAGGCCCTATCAAGCAAACTATTTGAATCAAACTTGCATGTTTCTGATTCACGCATTTCATACAGAGAGTTCAGAAATTCAACTGGGAGTAGCAATATTAGAATTTGAATTTGCCTTTAGCTCCAGTCAATCATAGATTTCTCAAATATAGTGTCTCTTTTTGATCCTCCCGGATCAGATGTTAGTGTTGATAAGCTAATAGGCAGCAGCTCAGGACAGTGTCCTTCAGATTTATGTGGGAACATAAATGTTAATTTATTCCCCCATTTTAACAAACTCCATAAAACGCCAGGATACTTTAATAGCTAAAACATAAAATTATTTCCCAGCTTACTTCAGATTTCATTAAAAAGTATGGGTCATTTATTAAATAACTACATTTTCCAATAATCAAGAAAACAAATTAGAGAAAATTTTATTTTTAAGCAGCAAAAGAAACACAATTCACTTTCTGAAATAAAGGAGATCTTGTTTCCATCTCTCTACACAAGTTCCTAAAAAAATCTTGTAGGAAGACTCTTCTGACCAGTTTTGTATGAATTAGAAGATAATTTCCATCTCTGCTCAGTTAAAAATCTACATGTAATTATTACTAATGATGCATACTCATAAAGTATTTTTTTTCCTGATAGCTTAAGGTGCTTTTAAGAGAGGTAAATTTCTAACACCTGGGGAGTCCTTTATTAGAAAGGACTATAATTTAAAAGATCAACTTGTCTTACCCTAATTGCTCCAAGTTTTCTTTTAATGTCCATGCCTGAGTTTTAAGGCATGATATATCATTAAGACCTCTAGACATAGCATATATTATGATGATTCTTACATTGTAATTTGGGCCTATCACCCTTCTACGTTCATTGAGCTAATAATTCACTGATCATTTGGCCTATGAATTGTATTTAAAATAGCTCTTAGAACAGAAGGAATAGAAGGAGCTGTTTCCTCGCATTTTTGTCAAGCCCCTCCATTTATTTTACTTATTTATTTTGGGAAATAGTGGTTCTATGCATTTTATTTATTTTTTATAATTATTGTTGAAAGTATTACATATGTCTCCTTTTTCCTCCATTGACCCCCCTCCAGCCATCCCTGCCCCCCACCCTAAGACCTCACCACCCCATTGTCTGTGTATTCCTCCATTTTGTTTAGAAGTGTGGGGGAATGTATAATGAGCACAGATAGAACACTATATGAGGGGTGGAGGGAACCAGGTCCCGTCTCTGTGTCCTGTTTCTGCCACAAGCTAGTCAGGCAGCCTTGGACATACTTAACACCTTTTTACCTAGCAACTCTTTTGTTTATCTTGTCACCATCGTTTTGTAAATTGGGGGTTCATCTGTGGCTGTTAGCATACTTCAAGGATTGGCTTTTAGGGGTTGGGTGTCTGTAAATCTCTATAAATAGCATGCTTCATTCTCTTTATGGACATGATCTTTTCCTGGGTCCATAACTTTATGTTCAGATTCTCCAAAGGATGCGTGATCTTATAACTGATAACTGATTTTGGAGAATCACTCAAGTCTTTTCAGTAGTAACATTCTATGGCTACAGCATGATTTCTTCTTTTGATTCACTCATTTCATATAGAGAGTTCAGATGTGCATGATTTCTTCCAGATCATAAAAATGTATTGAGCTTGTCACCTAGGAAAGATTCTGACTATAGCTCTTAAGAACATGGCTTAGAGAGCCTTACTAGAAGGAAAAAAGGAGACTTGTTGCTCCACCATATAGAATGTGTATATCTATAATAATAAAGGCATAATATGCTAATTAGACCAGACAGCTGAATGACCTTCTGGATGACCTTCCGGATGAAGCTAGGGCTGCGAGGGCCAAGGCAAGCCGCCATGGCTGCAAGGGCCGAGCCTCTTGCACAAATTTCCTGTATCGGGCCTCTAATATATATATCCTATCTAATAAAAGGGTACTATGCAAATTGACCATCACTCCAACACACAAGATGGCTACCCCAATGTGGTCAAAGATGGGTGTCCCTATGTGAACATAAGATGGCCACCACAAGATGGCCAGCAGGGGAGGGCAGTTGGAAGCACTCAGGCCTGCAGGGGAGGGCAGTTGGAGGGAATCAGGCCTGCAGGAGAGGGCAGTTAGGGGTAACCAGGCCTGCAGGGCAGGGCAGTTGGAGGGGACCAGGCCTGCAAGGGAGGACAGTTGAGGGGAACCAGGCCTGCAAGGGAGGGCAGCTGGGGGGTGGGACCCAGGCCTGCAGGGGAGGGCAGTTAGGCATGACCAGGCCTAAAGGGGAGGGCAGTTAGGGGTGACTGGGCCAGCAGGTGAGGGCAGTTAGGGGCAACCATGCCTGTAAGGGAGGGCAGCTGGGGGGGACTAGGCCTACAGGGGAGGGCAGTTGGGGGCAGGACTAGGCCTACAGGGGAGGGCAGTTGGGGGCAGGACTAGGCCTGCAGGGGAGGGCAGTTGGGGGGGACTAGGCCTGCAGGGGAGGGCATTTGTGGGGGGGGACCAGGCCTGCAGAGGAGGGCAGTTAGGGGCAATTGGGCTGGCAGGGGAGCAGTTAGGCATCAATCAGGCTGGCAGGGGAGTGGTCAGGGGGTGATCAGGCTGGCAGGCAGAAACAGTTAGGGGCAATCAGGCGGGCAGGCAGGCAAGCAGTTGAGGGTCAGCAGTCCTGGATTGTGAGAGGGCTGTCCGACTGCCCATTTAGGCCCGATCCAGTCGGGCATCCCTCGAGGGGTCCCAGATTGGAGATGGTGCAGGCTGGTCTGAGGGACACACACCTATGCACAAATTTCATGCACTGGGCCTCTAGTGTGTGTGTGTGTGTGTGTGTGTGTGTGTGTGTGTGTGTGTGTATGTGTGTGTGTGTGTGTGTGTGTGTGTGTGTGTGTGTGTATATATATATATATATATATTCCTGTATATGTATATATGTACATATATACATACACATATATATGAAAGTTCCATATATATATATGGCATTAAAGACAACTGATTTTTTAAAAGTGCTTATTTAGAATGTCAGTGTCTGGCATGACAAAGCTTTACCCTTAATATTAAACCAATATGTTCTTTGAAATCTTTCTTAACATCAATTTGTTTTAGATGTGACTCTCATAAGTAACATATACCTGGACGTTATTACCACAATTTGATAACCTCTTAGTTTTACCTAATGAATTTAATTACATTTATTGTAATTATTTATTTCTGTTTGTATATTCTATTTACTATGCTTTGTATGCTTCTTTCTATTTTCTATTTATTTATTTTTTTTGCTTTTTTTGGGATTGATTTACCTTTTCTAAATTCTTCTTAACTGGGTTAAAAGTTTAAGAATCTATTCCTAAATTTTTAGTGGTTACTCTTAAAATTTTAACATGAATTTATGTACTTTTTAGTTTATGAAAGAAAAATTTCCCATGATTTACTTTTCACCAGTCTGTTCTGGCAGGCTTCTGGGTCAATGACAGTCAGTGTGCATATTCTGTAGTATTTTCCCCACGCTGTGCCCAATTTAATATTATTGCCACTGTAGCAATGGATACCAGTCTTGCCCAAACATAGTAGCTATTTCAGATTTCCTCAAGGCTGGGCAGTGTTGACAAGGATGACCAGTTTTGCTTTGCCTTGTCTGATCATCTTCAGAGTCAGCTTGTACCACAGCATGCACTTTCTACTTTTTCTAACAAGTTGGATCCTAGAGTTGATTGACTCCAGGGGCTTTTTCAACTTCTTTTGGCCACCTTCCTGCATTATAGGTGCAGGATGACCCCCAACCAAGAGCAGTGCCAAGAGGCCCCAGGAGCAAGAAAGGAAGGTGTTCCCTCAATGCAACGCTCTTCATTACCCAACCCAGGTCCCCTGTACTCAGACATTTAATTTTTGATAAAGTGGTTTCTATTGGAAGCAATTGTTATTTGATATGTACGTCTTGAAGGAAGATGACACCCAAATTGTGGGATAGAAGGCTGCAAATGATGATGGAGCCTGATTTCAGGTGGGGTGCTAATGTCAGTAGATATTTACTAGCTAAGGTACTAAATAGCTAAAGTACTGTGAATGTTTTTATTAGTGCTCTATTACAAAATTCAACAGTTCTTGAGTGGTCTGCCTAACACTGTTTTCCCCATAAACTCTGTTATTTTTCAATTTTGCAGAAGGCAAGGTGTGTTTTTTTTTTCCAGTGATACATATGTATATTGTGTTATAGCAGAAATGCCATAGATGAAACATAGGAACGTGAATAAAATCTTATATTTACTTGCTACCTTACTCTTAAAATGCTCCCACAAACAACATGTGGTTAGGAAAAAATGCAGACAGAATGGCACAGTGGAAGAGAGCCTTGGCGTAGGCCTTTGGGTTACTGGGTTCTAATCGGGGCTCTTCACCGATTTACTGTGTACTGTAGGCTGAATTGTAGTCCCCCAAATTATAGTATTAACCCCTAATGCCTCAGAATGTGACTGTATTTGAAGAGATGGCCTTTATAGAAATAATTAAAGTTAAATGAGTTGTTAGTGTGGGCCCTAATCCAATATGATTGGTATCCTTAGAAAAAGGAGACTAGCACATGGAGAGGCACAGAGGAAAGACCCTGTGAAGACACAGGGAAAAGAAGGCCGTCTACAAGCCAAGGAGAGAGGCCTTGGAAGAAACCAACCTTGTCAACACCTTGATCTCAGACTTCTAGCCTCCAGAACTGTGAGAAAATGAATTTCTGCTAGTTAAGCACCAGCCTGTGATGGCAGCAGTAGCAAACTAATATACTGGGTAACCCTCGGTATTGAACCTCTCTGAATTTTCACTTTCTTATCTATAAAGTGGAGATTATGACATAAAAAAATAAGAGATATTAAAAAATAAACAGGTAAAGTAACCTATTCCTTATTGGTTTGGGCGTGGGGGAGAGTTCATAAAAAATAGTATTGAACCACCTACTGTGATTCAATACTATTGAATACTATTCACCTTCTCTAAGAGAGAAGAGATGAGTATATTCTGATTTGAAATGCCAAACATGCTACATTAAAATGAAATAAATAAATGAATGGATAATCATTTATAGGAAAAATTTGCAACAGCATGATGCCATCAATTAAAGAGTACTCTGAGGGAATTTCAAATATAATTTGACCCCCTCTCACCCAAAATTTCAATTTGTATCAACTCTCCAAAAACACACATACTAGTATTGCATAAACTAGGACACACCCATACTTCTTAAATAGTTAAAGTTTGATTTAATAAAAGACTTCAGGATGCTGAGAGCAGCTTGGGCCTGCCATTATTGTAATGCATGCATAGGCTGCAGGTGGTAATCAGAGCTGTGGTGGGCATTTCACTTTGCACCTCCCGGGGCACCAATTTTCAGAAACTGTTAGAACCCAATAGAAAAATCTCACCTAAGATTCATCTGTGAGCTAAATTACAGGGGAAGCCATTATCATTCATTTTACATGTACAGTGGAGCACCTCTGGATCACAGGGAAGGATTTTGCTAGTTTCGAGAATCCTGAGAATTGAAATGGGCAACCAAAGTATTTCATTGTTCTTCTGATCAAGAAATAATTCTTAATTGAACCAAAAAAATATGCCTACCCCTGGATGCCTAAGTTCTGGAGTGGAGATGGATGAGTAAAAGTTTAAAATTTGTTTGGAAGAGATCAAATACTAAACAATTAGAAATCAATGAGCTATTGAGCTATATGGAGGTAAGTGGGAGGGATTTCAGAGGAGGGTAAGAAAAGTATGATGAGTTTGAAGAAATGGGTGAGGCTGAGGAGGATGTGGGAAGGTCAAAGTAGAGAATACACTGGAGGTTATTTTGGGTTGGGTACCATTTGAGGGGAAGGATGTGTGTGTGTGTTTGTGTGTGGTGTTGTACATATGTACTTAGGCACCACTTTCTTGGGGGAGTGTTGAGAGAAAGCATTTTAGTAGAAGAAACTAGATACTGCACATAAGAAAGATCTGGCTGTAAGAAAAAGATGTGCAGTTCCATCCCATTTGCTGTCAGGATTAGGAATGGGTTATTTCTAAATCTTGAGAATAACCTACAGTATTAAATACTACCAATTTTATTTTCATACCAGGGGCCTGATGCACAAAATTTGTACACGTGTGTGTGTGTGTGTGGCGGGGAGGCCCTCAGCCCAGCCTGTGCCCTCTCACAGTCCAGGAGCCCTGCGATTGATCAACCCATAGAGTGAGGCCCTGCCCACCGGCTGCAGCGCAGATGGCCAGGTAGCCTGGGCCTCCTTCTTTGGGGCAATCACTGAGCCCCCCTCCTCGATTAATTGCCCCACCAGCTGGTGGCCTGGGCCTCCCTCTGTAGGGCAATCATGGGGCAATGGCGGGCCCCCCAGCCCCAACCAATTGCATTGCAAACGCCTTGGCTGGCCTGGCGCCAGTGCATGTCATAGCATGGTCGTCTGGACGGTCGTTCTGCTGTTTGGCTGTTCAGTTGATTTGCATATTATGCTTTTATTATCCTATATAATAAAGAGGTAGTATGCAAATTGACCATCATGCCCTTACACAAGATGACCGCCCCCATGTGGTCACAAGATGGCCACCACAAGATGGCCAGCAGGGGAGGGCAGTTGGGGGTGACCAGGCCTGCAGGGGAGGGCAGTTGGGAGGGACCAGGCCTGTAGTGGAGGGCAGTTGGGGGCGACCAGGCCTGCAGGGGAGGGTAGTTGGGGGTGACTGGACTGGCAGGGGAGGGCAGTTGGGGGCAATTGGGCTGGCAGGGGAGCAGTTAGGCATTGATCAGGCTGGCAGGGAAGTGGTTAAGGGGTGATCAGGCTAGCAGGCAGGCAAGTGGTTGGGGGCCAGCAGTCCTGGATTGTGAGAGGGATGTCCGACTGCCAGTTTAGTCTTGATCCCATAGGGATCAGCAGTCGGACATCCCCTGAGGGGGTCCTAGACTGGAGAGGGTACAGGCTGGGCTGAGGAACACCCCCCTAGGGCATGAATTTCGTGCACTGGGCCTCTAGTTATAGATAAAAGAACTGAAGTTTAGAGAAATTAACTGACTTGCCTTCAGTCACACATATTAAATGCACAAGCCTTTGAAGTCTTCAGGAGGTTGTCTAGGCATAGTGGAACATCCATGGGTTCATATGGGTATCCTAAAATAATGGGTGCTATTGGTGCCCACAATAGCATGCACTTTATCAGCTGGTGGGCCCAACCCTCAGTTGCATTAATTCCCGGGGAGGACACACTCCTCTAGATCTTGGCCACTGACCATTATGCATGGGGTACAAAAGGCTAGCCCCTTTGCTCAAGCTGGGCTCACTTTGTAATGTGCTTTGTGCTCCAGAGCTCGCACAGACCCCAGCTTGCCTGAAACTGGATCACATTCTAGCTTTGCTTCTCCCCCTTCCTCCCCAATGCACCCTGTCCTGCATCCTTTATTCTTTCTCTCCTGAGAGCACTCCCCCAATACATCAAACCCTACCTAAGACACAAACATCCCCCAGATATGCCTCTGAATTTCTACCAATGTATACAGTGTTTCACTGCTGCAGGTGAGTACACAGTGTTGTGAAATGGTCAACATTGTGCTGAGTAGGTGGTGGAGCGGGTGATGGTGACCTCCACCATTAGCCAGCATGTATAGGGTAAGCACTCTTCTGCATCTTCTTACCCAAAGCTTATGACTAAGCCAATCAGTTAGGTTCTATGATTGTCCCTACATTTACAAGTGAGGAAACCCAGTTTGAGAGAGGATATATTATTTGTTCATGACCACATAGTTTGTAAGGCACACCATCAGGATTCCAAAACACCTGTGTTTAATTTCAGTCACCTCCAAAAATATTGGAACATATAACTTAATAAATGTGCAGCTTACTGGGATGTGTAAGAACTATGTATGGCTCAGCACAGTCAGCGCAGTAAATAGCTCTATGCAGTGTTGAAGGGATAACCGTATAATAATGGTGGATTCAATTTAATTCTCTCAGTGGGTTGCCATGAACAGAAACTGGTTTGAGAACTACTAAGCACAAAAGAGGATGCCAAATTGGGCAGAGGAGTTTGAAGTTGGTAGACGATATGGTGACCACATAATTAATTATCCAAATTGGAGCACTATTGAGGATGATAGGAGATGCCATTAGTAATTATAAAAGGATAACAAGTGTAAGCCAGGACTATTTAGCAAACCAGGATATATAGTCTCTTCAGTAATAGGAGGCACTGGGGAGCTAAGTAGGTTCTTGAGTAGTGGTGTGAAGCAATTTTTCTATCCATCGTATGCAACATGGTTTAGAAGAAACCTTGAAGCCTGAGAGAATAGCAGGTATTAATTGCTCTAGAGGCACTAGTGTGTGGTATGTTGGAGTTTCTGTCCCAGCCCCTGTTTTTCTCTCTAGTTCATTGCTGGAAATGGTTGTCCTTTCTGGACCTCAACATGCTTGTCAGAGACTATCAGCCAATCCTCTTGTCCAAGAGGATCAGAACTCTGTCCAGGTTCCCCCAACCACTGTGGTTAGTTAGATCCTTTGTTTAATCCAGATGGACTCTGCCTCAGAACAAAACTCTCCTCATGCTGCTGGCTCTGCTCCTCATGGAGTAGCTGTACTCCCCTGGGGTATCCCATACCCCACAGAGCATTGTGATTGTTCCCCATGGATCCTTCTGGCTGAATAAGAGAGTAGGGATGTGCATCTGCCAGTAAGACACTCAGTCATTCTGCCTAGAAATAGTTGTCTTCAAGGTAATCTCCCTCCAGCTAATGCAAGAAAGTGAAAGAAAAATATTTTGTATAAGAGGTCCAATCCCCCCACCCCTTATGCTCCTCCGAGTTTGTGGAAGTTCTGAGTTAAATGATTAAGCTTCTGTCCTCACAGAGGGCCTTATGGCCTCCTGACTCCTTGAGTTTTAAACACATTGCATCACCTTTATAGAGGTAAGATTAAGGTCAATAGTTCTAATCATGTGGGCTTTAGAGGGGAAAAGAACAGAGGACCTATTATTGTCAATGGAAAGCTCCTTTGTAAAATGGTAGAGTATGGATTTGCAGCATTAGAGGTAGAGAGAGAGAGAGAGAGAGAGAGAGAGAAATTCTTTGGCCCAGGGCCTGAGTTGGGGTCTGCAACACATTTCCTCTTTCTAGGGTTCCCAAATCTATTTGGAGAACATTATCAATTATGGGCCCAGCTACATGGCATCTTTCACTTCAGTCTGTGTTTCTGAAGCTGTTGTACTGAGACCAGAGTGCTGCTCCAGAATCTCTGGCCTGGGCCTGATTGTTCTATAATACTAAGGGCCCACAATGTACTGCCAGCCACATTTCCAGTCTTGTTTCCTGGAAGAAGACGCCGTCCGTATCCAGCTGTTCCAGACATCTGCTGCCCAAGAATCTCTCACAATCGCCCAAAGTCCATGCCATGTCTTTCCAATGCTGTTCTCTTTGCCTAGAATAGTCTTCTGTTTTGGAAAAGTCCTGCACATCTTTTTAAATTTTTATTCCATTTTAAATATTTTTGTTGATTTCAGAGAGGAAGGGATAGAGAGAGACAGAAACATCAATGATTAGAGAGAATCATTATTGGCTGCCTCCTGCATTGCCTCACACTGGGAATCGAGCCCACAACCTGGGCATGTGCCCTGATGGGAATCGAACTGTGACCTTCTGGTTCATAGGTTGATGCTCAACCACTGAGCCATGTTGGCCAGGCTGCACATCTTTTTTTTTTTCTTTTTGCCTAATCAGAATGTCATTGCAGTGACATTCTTTGTTGACCCTGGAAAATAAGATAGTTACCCATTCCCTTTCAATACTCTCAGAGCCGCTTTGTCTCTGTTACAGCCCTTATGGTATGCTGTAATTATCCATTTACACATCTGTCTCTTCCCACCGGACAGTGAGACTGTGGACAGCAGAGAGCACATCTCTCAGTGGATTGTGCCTAGAGCTTAACACAGAGATTTCCAGCCCTTTCCATTTCATGGCACATGTAAAGTAATTACTAAAATTCTGCAGCACACCAAAAATATATATTTTGCCAATCTGACAAAAAAGGTTTTAATTTTGATTCATTCACACTGGACAGTATTGTTGTGTTGGTTATTGTCATTTTTTTTTAATTTGATAATTTAAGGGAAAAGAGGCCCACATCCCTGACTAAATAATCAGGTGTTGCATGTTTTAAAAATTCTTGTGGCACACTGGTTGAAAATTGCTGAACTAACACTTAGTAGGTATGCAGTGTTGCTTGAAAATTCCTGGCCTACCAAATAGTGACTGGATGAAAAGTTATTTTGCTCCCGTAAAATGGCCCTTAGGTTGCTGTGCTTTTGTGATTGATGTAAAATGATAAAGTTTAAAGGGGAAAAACTTTGCTAACCTGTTGCGACGTACAGCAAGAGATTCTATTGCTTATTCCTGTTCTCATCTGCCATATGGCTTTCCATTCACAAACTGCTCTAGTGAGAATTACTTTTGCAGGTAATTTTCTAATGATTGTCTTGGGATAAACAAATATATCAGCCTTGTTTGGCTAATGTATTCAAGGAGGTTCACAGGGGAAAAGATTAATCATCTAAGAAGCAAGCCGGTGTCTGTCATTAGGCGGAAGGGTCCAGAGATGATCAGAGCTGAGCTGGTGGTTGCTATGACTGCAGTACCTTTCTCTCCCTTTGTGAGGTCAACGGCAGCTCCCAAGCTGATTGGCTAAAATTAAATTATCCTACTGACCAACCGTGGGGAGTTAATTTCATCAGAAAGATGAAAATGGTGGGAAATCCTGCCGTGATGCTACAAAGGAATTTTCTTTAGAAACCCACGGAGTCCAAGTTTGCTTTCATTATAATTAATATGTTTCTTCTAATGAAATAATTTAAGGGAAGCAGACAATATTATTAGCCTACTATTTTGTAGATCCATATAAGCTTTAATCTGGTTTGTCCTAAAATAAATTATCAAAGAAAAGTAACCTTTATTTTCCTGTAATGCCCCCATAACCTAAGACTGTCATCATGCACGTGTTTTTATAATTGGAGATAAGCTAATTGTGAAAAGCATAAAAGGAGCTGGCATAGTTAGAGGCCTTTGCTTGCAGGGCTCCTGCCCTATGGAAATAGTGGGCACAAACGGCTTCAAGGAGGACCGTTGACCTTTGGATTGGGAGCATCGCTGGGACTGACTTTGAAGGGGATCCTGCCTTCCAAAAGGTTCATTCCTAAGAAGTTGTATGTGGCCCATGCTCTAGTTTTCCACCTGGTACATCCTTTATTCTAGGAATTAATCACCACTGACCTCGCTTATTGTAGTTATTTCTGGCAGGAAAGATGCAGAATTCATCTTGAAAGCAAGGATGTGTCTATCTGCAGGCTCTGCTGAGTCGTAAATCCAAGTGGATGTGAAATACAAACCAAGGAAAACCAACCTGAGACTTATTCGTTTCTTTAGCTCTTCTGTGACCATGGAAATGTGATTAAGAAACAAATGGAAAAAGACCTACTATTGATTCAATTCTGGACATTCTACATGATTCTGTCTGTAAGATCACCAAATCAATGTTTCTTAGAGTTCACATTAATTTATTGCAGTGAATTCAGATATGTGCTGAGGGGCCCATGACGAGCAACCCCAGAGCCCCTTTCCTGAGAGCCACGTGGCGGGAGCTGGGGATCAGTACTTGCTCCAGGCAGCATAAAAACATGCCAAGCAACCCTTTCAACATAAGCCCTGTAGGAATTCCTCAGAGGAAGAGAAGAGCCCCATGGGCTGAAGCCCTCCAGGTCGAGGTATTTCTCCCAGGGGCTGGGGGAAAGATGAAGAGATCGCCATCATGTACAGTCAGCACCTCTCCCTCATAATACTTGTGATGTTAAGCATATCTATTGAGTGTTTGTCTTCTTACAGCCACAGCACTCATTTACCTCCCTACCACACTCCTAAAGAATCAGTTATTTTAAATTATCATTACATTATAATAAACATGAAAAAATTGGGGTCACAGAGACTAACCTACCGAAATTCATACAATTTATAAATGGGGGAGTCAGAATTCCAATCTGTGTCTCCCTGTTAGCAATTTCTGCAGTCTCTGGATAGTTTACATAAGTATTATCATAATGTGCATGTCTTGTTACCTTTTTTCACTTGTTATTATATTCATTTAATAATAATTTTTGATAACTACATACTATTTCATTGAGTGACTTATCACCATTTACTTCACATTTCATTATTGCTGAAAGGTTTTGAAAATTTGGACACACTTTGTATGGAAGACTTTTATTTCTGTCCATATTTAGGCTATTTCTAGAAATGAGAGGGTATGAAGGCTCTTTGAAAAACTATGTTGTCAAATTCCCTCTTGTCAAGAGTATGAGAGTATTTAATTTACCCCATTCCTGCCAGCCCTAAGGGGAAAAATCATTAAACACACACACACACACACACACACACACACACACACAAATCCTCAAAACGGAGAGCAAAAAATGTGGATTGATATGCAACAATAAGTTTCCTGTTTCAATATGCCTTTCTTGACCACTAATTCATTTATTTGTTAAAAACACTTATTGAATATCTGTTGATTTTGGACTATATCAGTGGGCAAATTAGGTAAGTGATGATCCATGTGTTTACTAATTCTATTTAAATATTTTAATTAAAAACGCCACTATAGAAACACATGGCAGAAAGACTGATTAGAGGGGAGAAAGATTTGAGGAAGGGAGACCGTGTTTGGCTACTAATATTAATAGAATGACTAAGGTAAGTGTTCAGCAACCCAGCCACTTAAAAGAGTGACAATGAAACCTTTAGCTCTAGTGTAATTTCCTTATAGTGAAGTTATCAAAACTCCCCATCCCAGGCAGTTAAGTTTGTTAAGAACTTTGCAGGTAGGAGTGAGATTTTCAGCATTCACCTCACATGTCTTTGTCTCCCCAACTCTTTTTTTTTTAAATAAATCTTTATTGTTCAGATTATTACAGGTGTTCCTTTTATTTTTCCCCATAGCTCCCCTCCACCTGATTCCCCACCCCACCCCATGCCCTTACCCCCTGCCACTGTCTTCATCCATAGGAGTAAGATTTTTGTCCAATCTCTTCCCGCACCCCTCACACCTGCTTCCCCTGAGAATCGTCAGTCCACTCCCTTTCTATGTCCCTGATTCTATTTTATATTCACCAGTCCATTCTGTTCTTCAGATTTTTCATTCACTTGATTTTTAGATTCACTTGTTGGTAGGTATGTGTTTGATGTCATTTTGTTGTTCATAATTTTTATCTTTACCTTCTTCTTCTTCTTCCTCTTATTAAAGGATACCCTTCAGCATTTCATGTAATCCTGGTTTGGTGGTGATGAACTCCTTTAGCTTTTTCTTGTCTGTGAAGCTCTTTATCTGACCTTCAACTCTGAATGATAGCTTTGCTGGGTAGAGTAATCTTGGTTGTAGGTTCTTGCTGTTCATCACTTTGAATATTTCTTGCCACTCCCTTCTGGTCTGCATAGTTTCTGTTGAGAAATCAGCTGACAGTCGTATGGGTACTCCCTTGTAGGTAATTAACTGTTTTTCTCTTGCTGCTTTTAATATTCTCTCTTTGTCTTTTGCCCTTGGCATTTTATTATGATGTGTCTTGGTGTGGTCCTCTTTGGATTCCTCTTGTATGGGGTTCTGTGTGCTTCCTGAACTTGTAAGTCTATTTCTTTCACCAGGTAGGGAAAGTTTTCTGTCATTATTTCTTCTAATAGGTTTTCAATATTTTGCTCTCTCCCTTCTTCTGGCACCCCCAAAATTCAGATGTTGGTTCGCTTGAAGTTGTCCCAGAGGCTCCTTACACTACCTTCATATTTTTGGATTCTTTTTTCTTTTTGTTTTTCTGGTTGGATGTTTTTTGTTTCCACATATTTCAGATCTTTGGTTTGATTCTTGGGGTACGTTGATCTACAATTGAGTTTCTGTATATTCTTTATTTTAGACAGTGTATGCTTCATTTCTGACTGGCCCTTTTCCATTTTTTTGGCATTCTCATTAAGGTCCTTGAAGGTCTCACTAAGCTCCTCAGAAGTGTTATCAAGTTTCTCAGCGGTTTTTAGAAGATTCTTGAGTAACCTTATACATGTGGTTCTGAACTCTATGTCTTCCAGTAGTTTGCTTTCCTCCGTTTCTTTCATTCGTGACATGTTTCTTTGTTTCTGCATTTTGGCTGCTTCCCTGTGTTGATGGAGTGGCTTTGTGTGGTAGGTGACCTATAGGGGGCAGTAGCTCAGCCTCCCCAATCACCTGATGTGAATGCTCTTGGTACACCCCTTTGTGGGCTGAGTGCAAAGTCTTGGTGTAGTTAAGCCTTAATTTCTGTTGGTACACTGGGAGGAATTGACCTTCAGGCCAATTAGCTGTGAGCACTCCCTGTGTCTATAATGGAAGAACTGCTGCGCTGAAGACACGCTTATGGGTCAAGACTGTTTCAGTGAGGCTTTGGTGCTCACTGAGTCTGCCTCTTGAATGTGTCACTTATGGATGTGAGGAGTTGAAATCTGGTGTGTCACACTGACCACTAGGTACACTGGCTTCTGGATCTCCAATGTGGTGCAGGTCTCACTGTAGCTCCTGCTGAGTGGCCTCAGACAGTAGTAGAGGCCACTCAGCAGGAGCTACAGTGAGAGCTGCAGTTTTCTCCTCTTTGCTTGGGGTTTGGAGGTTTTGGAGCTCTCTGACCCAGGCTGCAAGTTTGCTAGGTTAAGCTGCGATAAGGCAGGCCTTTCTTATGCTAACTGAGCTGCTTGGAGCTTGGGTGGGTTTGTAGGTTGTGCAGGGCGGGGTCTCAGGGTGTCACTAGGTTAGGGTGTGGCAAACAGCAATGGCTGCTAGTTAGCTGGCTCTGTGTCCCCGAGGGCTTCCGCCAGTCTGGTGCCCCAGTGCAGTAAACAATTATTCCTGCGCGCAGCTCTGCAAGAAAGCCACCCTCACTGGTAGACAGTCCAGCTTCTCCCCGTAAGAGTTTGGGTCCTCCGCGTCTCCCCAGAGACTGGATTTCAGAGTAATCAGGGGCTTGTCTCCATTCGGGTTAAAAGAAGCAACACACCCAGTCGCCCGCAGCCAGCCCGGATCACACGCCTCCGTACCTCAGCTTTTCAGCGCTCGTGCATGTCTCAATGCTCTTTTCTCTTTCCTTTTAGTTGTAGAAATTCCACTCAGCCAGTTTTCCCGTGGTTCTGGGTGATAGATGTTTTGTCTTTTAGTTGCAGTTTAAATTGTTGTGGGAGGCAGCAGTTTAGGTGTTTACCTACGCCGCCATCTTGGATTCTCCTCTGTCTCCCCAACTCTTAATACTGTGACTGTTGTGTTGTCATGTTGAATAGCTTCAAATGTAGGTAGCCTTTTCAAGCAAAAGTGATGTGGCTGTGATGAGAGATGTTGAAATTCGAGTTTTGGTGGCATAAAAATAAAACTGAGATAGCTTTGTCTCATGGCTCCTCAGGTGGGAGGGGAGATGATCATCCATCCTCCCATTTCTGACTACAGTACAAGCATCATATTGCCAGACAGTTTGTTCTGGAGTAGGAAACTCTTCAGATGTCACCTATTTAATCTTACGTTATTACGAATAATACTTGAAAGCAGTCCTGTAGTTGTACAATCAAGTATTGTCATCTTAGAGAGTTAGCTGTGATGAAACCATTCATGGTCTGGGTTTCTCCACACCATTATTTGACACAAAAATAGCTGCAAAATAGAAAATGTGTTTATTCTAATGTCATTCATGCTGGGTATATAGCTCAGTGCCTGGCACAGTGTAAGTGCTCAAAAATATTTGCCACTTTTGTTATTTGCATTATAACTATTTTATTATCAATGAATTATTTATTTTATTATTAAATTTGCTGAAGTGGGATTCCCTCCCCACCCTCTCTCCTGTTTCAAAGGCACCTGGCAGTGGAAAGGAGAACAGAGTAGCACCACAGATGAAAGAGCAGGCAGGAACCAGCAGGAAGCTAGTTTTAGGGCAGGGCTGCAGCCAACAAGTGCAGAGGAAGGAGCAAGAATAAAGAGGCTGATGAGGAGGGCAGAGGGGAGAGCAACGGTTAAACCAGGTTAACTGTGTGGACAGGAAGATGGAGCAGTTCCGTCTAACGTCAAAACTAAAGAAATGTTAGCAAGTCAGGGGGGCTCTGAAGTCCCTAAGGAATTTAGCTGCCACAGGCGAAGCCCTCCTCAGTTTCTAAAGCCCTAAGGTACTGAAGGCCATGCCAAGGGGTGTGGGGATTTGCAAATGAGAACAGATTGCTCTATTGCTTGAGAGAAACTAAAGGCTGAAGCAAGCTTGGGGATGATGGCTTGATTGACTATAATTTTGTTTCCTTTAAAGCCAGATCAGTAACTAAATGTAGAGCTTTCAGTCTGTTAACTGTGTTGAGGGGCTACATTCACTGTTATACACCAGAATCAAACAGATATTTCCAAGATTTGGGGTCCCGGTCTGAGGAGGTGGGATGAGGCCCCAGTGCACTCAGTTACTGCTAAGCTCTTTAGGAGGAGAGGGTGGTTTCTGTTGTCTTCCTCTGGCGAGTTTGCTGAATCCTGACACAGCTGAGGAGGGAGGAGGCGGCATCTGACCAGTTTGTGGGTGTCCGGGCTGTTGGAGACCCCTAAAGAGGGCTGGCGAGTGACGTCTCCATGGACCAAACTGCGTTGCAGCCAGTCCAGAGCACTGCCAAGATCACTGCACTTGTGGGGTGTTCGTCTGCCCGGGGAAGGGACACTGGTGTGTTCAGGCTTAGATTTCGGGCACTGACCACCTGCCACGTGGCCCGAGGCCAGTCCCTTCACTTTCTACCTCTGTGAAGTGAGGGGACTGAGGAAAGAACCCCCGGGGCTAAGTCATGGTCTGAATACACTTGCCCTCTGTGGGCTTGGAGAGTCCCTGGTTCCACAGAAATGTTGACTGAAATAGGAGGAAGATTGTCCTTGTCAATGGTATTTTCTCTGGCACAGGACCAAGTATTTGTTTAACTTTTTTTTTTTTTTTTTTGCTTCCATGCTAAAGCCAGTTAGATAATTTAAATGAGCTCTTCCGCTTTGCATATTTGTTCATCTGTTCTGGCTGCGAGCTGTTCAAGGACAGGGACAGTTTTGAATAGAGAATGGACTTGCATGATCAGAAGGTACAAAAGGGAAGATGGTGCAGCTTGCTTCCCCTTCCCACTGGCAACCAAATATTATCATTTTGGTTTTTTTTTTGGTGTGTGTGTCTCCTTCCAGAGTTGTTTTATGCACAAGCAAACACACATATGTGTGTGTGTGTGTGTGTGTGTGTTTGTGTGTGTGTGTGTGTGTGTATATATATATATATATATATATATGTATATATATATGTGTGTGTGTGTGTGTGTGTGTGTGTGTATATATATATATATATATATATATATATATATATATATATATATATATATATATAGTTTTTTTCCCCCTTCCCTCTGCTCCTGATATCACATTTGGGAAAATGGTAAGGTAGTATATGCATTGCTCTCTGCATTTCCCACTTAATGCTGTACCTTGAAGCTTTTTTTAAAAAAAATCTTTATTGTTCAGATTATTACAGTTGTTCCTCTTTTTCCCCCCATAGCTCCCCTCCACCTGGTTTCCATCCCACCCCTTGCTCTTACCCTCCCCCCCTTCCCCACTGTCCTCATCCATAGGTGTATGGGTTTTGTCCAGTCTCTTCCCGGACCCCCCACACCCCTTTCCCCCTGAGAATTGTCAGTCCACTCCCTTTATATGCCCCTAATTCTATTATATTCACCAGTTTATTCTGTTCATCAGATTTTTATTCACTTGATTTTTAGTTTCACTTGTTAGATATGTATTTGTTGTCACTTTGTTCATAATGTTTATCTCTATCTTTTTCTTCTTCTTCCTCTTCTTAAAGAATACCCTTCAGCATTTCATATAATACTGGTTTGGCAGTGATGAACTCCTTTAGATTTTTCCTTATCTATGAAGCTCTTTATTTGATCTTCAATTCTAAATGATAGCTTTGCTGGGGAAAGTAATCTTGGTTGTAGGTTATTGCTATTCATCACTTTGAATATTTCTTGTCACTCCCTTCTGGCCTACATAGTTTCTGTTGAGAAATCAGCTGACAATCTTATGGGTGCTCCCTTGTAGGTAATTAACTGTTTTTCTCTTGCTGCTTTTAATATTCTCTCTTTGTCTTTTGCCCTTGGCATTTTTAATTATGATGTGTCTTGGTGTGGTCCTCTTTGGATTCCTTTTGTTTGGGGTTCTCTACACTTCCTGGACTTGTAAGTCTACTTCTTTCACCAGGTGGGGGAAGTTTCCTATCATTATTTCTTCAAATAGGTTTTCAATATCTTGCTCTCTCTCTTTATCTGGCACCCCTATAATTCAGATGTTGGTACACTTGAAGTTGTCCCAGAGGCTCCTTGCACTATCTTCATATTTTTGTATTCTTTTCTCCTTTTGCTTTTCCGGTTGGCTGTTTTTTGCTTCTTTGTATTTCAAATCTTTGACTTGATTCTTGCAATCCTCTAGTCTGCTGTTGGATCTCTGTATACTATTTTTTATTTCAGTCAGTGTATGCTTAATTTCTAGTTAGTTCTTTTTCATATCCTCGAGGGTCTTTCTAAATTTATCAGCCTTTTCTAGAAAATTCTTGAATAACCTTATAACCATGGTTTTGAACTCTATATCCAGTAGTTTGCTTTCCTCCATTTCTTTCATTTGTGACCTGTTTCTTTGTCTCTGCATTTTGGCTGCTTCCCTGAGTTGATAGAGTGGTTTTGTGTGCTAGGTGTCCTATAGGGCCCAGTGGCTCAGCCTCCCCAGTTACCTGAGGTGGACACTCTTGGTGCACCCCTTTGTGGGCTGTGTGCACAGTCTTGTTGTAGTTAAGCCTTGATTGCTGTTGATATCACTGGGAGGAATTGACCTCCAGGCCAATTGGCTATGAGGACCAGCTGTGTCTACAATGGGAAAACTTCGGTGCTAGAGACATGTTTAGGGGGCAGGACTTGCTTCAGTGGGGCTTTGGCACTCACTGAGTCTTCCCCGTGAGTGTGTCTCTTATGGATGTGAAGAGTTGTGATCTGGATGGTCTCACTCTGACCACTGGGTACACTGGCTCTTGGATCTCCAAGGAGGTACAAAGTTAGCTACTGCCTGAGACTACCCAGCAGGAGCTTCAGAGAGATCTGCAGATTCCTCTTATTTGTTTGGGGTTTGAAGGTGCCCAGATGAGGCCCAGCTGTGAAGCAATGCAAGCTGCTGTCCAGCTTTGGGCCTTCTTTTGGAGGCTCTGGGGCTCTCAGACCCAGCTGAAGTATGTTAGGTTTTAGATTGCAAAAGGCCAGTCCATTCATATGCAAAAACCTCTGCGCTCAGCTTGGGTGGGGTTGTAAATTGGGTGGGGTGTGGTCTCAGGGAATCACCAGGGTGTAGCAAACAGCCCTGAAGAGGCCCCCATGTCTCTGTGTCCTGTGGCACTGTGCTGGAATGATGATTGCTGCAAGTACCTCTGAGAGTAAGCCACCCTCACATTCTGGCCCGATGTCAGACAGTCCAGTTTCTTCCAGTAGGAGTCTGGATCCCCAGAGTCTCACCAGAACTGGAGTTCAGAGCAGTCAGGAGCTTGTATCTCCCTCCTGATTGAAGAAGACAATAGCATACTGTAGCCAGTTACCAGCCCTTGTCATGTGCGCCTCTGTACCTTCACACTTCCATACCTCCACACCTCCTACCAGACTCAATGCGCTTTTCTCTTTCCTTTAAGTTGTAGAATTTCCACTCAGCCAGGCTTGCCGTGGTTCTGGATGATATTGATATTTGTTTTGTCTTTTAGTTGTAGTTTTAATGTGGTTGTGTGCAACAGCAAGTTCAGGTGTTTACCTATGCTGCCATCTTCCCTTGAAGCTTTTTTAATGTAATATACACTGAGTGGCCAGATTATTATGATCTCTGAATGCATAATAATCTGGTCATTCAGTGTATATCCTATATAATAAAAGGCTAATATGCAAATTGTTCCCTTGACCAGGAGTTTCACTATGTCCCCTCCCCCTGGCCAGGCTGGCCGGACCCCACCCATGCACGAATTCATGCTCTGGTCCTCATGAGTGGCCAGATTATTATGCATTCAGAGATCATAATAATCTGGCCACTCAGTGTATAATGAGTTTCCTCAGACTTTGTTATAGCTGCGTGGCATTCTATTTTATGTATATGCAATAATTTATTTAAACAGTCCCACACTGATAATATTTAGTTAGCTTTTAATTTGGTGTTATAAATAATACTGTTATGAAGAATTTTATAATATATAAATGATTTTGCAGGGATGTGTGTGTGTGTAAAATTTCTAATACAATTTCTGAGTCAGGGTATATATGCATTTGCAATTTTGATAGATGTTGTCAAACGGCCTTCTATAGAGGTTTTATCAGTTGACATTCTCACCACAATAACTGTCTATTTCCCCACACCTTCACCAACACAAATGAGTAATTTGATGGGAGCCTGAACTTTTATAGGGGCTTATGTTTCTGGGTTGGGAACATCAGGTAAATCTATCCACTTGTGACTGGTATTCATCCTACAATGTTGTGCATGTAACTGCCTCGCAAAAGCCCAAATTTGGTCACGTTATTCTCCTGCGTTATGTATTTCTGTGGTCCTTACCACCTTCTGGGTCAAAGATACATTGGGCATGGCATGCAAGGCCTTTTACAACCTGGCTCCTCTCTGTTTGTCTTTGGAGCTTCTCTTTCAGCCTTGACCTTTCAAACGGCAGCCACACTTAACTTACTGCAGCATCTCCAGTGGGTGCTGCTTTCTCACATCCAGGCCTTTCCTCTGGTTGAATTATGTTTCCCATGGTCTCTAGACCAGGCAATGCCTTACTCAGCTCAGCCATCTCTTCTCCTGGTATCCTTTGCCACCGTGCCTCCTTTCCACTCTGAGGGTCACCCTGGGGCTTTGTGTGCTTGATTCATCCAGGCAAAAGTTCCTCAGCATTGCAACTGCCCCTAAACATTTTGTTTCAGATCCTTATATCTTGATAGGTAGGAACTCTTTTACTAACATTGTCTTTTTATCTTTATGCCTATGGCACGATAAGGGCATAGCATATGTTTTGGAGTGATAAATTAATGGATTATCCTTCAGCCCAAAAGGAGGAATTAACAATCAACTGATCAAAAAGGAATATTGGATGGAAGGAACTAAAAATTGAGATTAAATCATCATCTGGATTATGAGATGCTAAAAATTCAAATTTTGACTGTATATAAAAATAAATACTTACTGGAATTTCTTTTGAAAAGCTAGTGAAAGAGTTGTGTTTTACCAGTCTCTGCATCGAATCACTCAGCCACTGAGATTGACTCTGGCTTTCAAACAACTTTTGCCACAGCTGTCCAAGGTAGATGGCCCAGTGGGGAAGCCACCTTTTAGGCTTGTGTTGATGCTGATGAAGATGAAAATGCAGCCTGACCTTTTATCCCTTGTGGTCAACTAGGAAATGAGAGTGGAATAGAGGTCAGACAGGATCGGGCCTGGCAGAGACACGACTGAATGAGTCACTTTGGTCTTTGGCTCAGGATGTTTGGCTGTGAGATGTATGCACATCCCCTTGATTTAGGGAAATTTGTTTTTATAGACCTAGGCCATGGAAATGTAACACACAACCAGCATGTGCCGACCGAGGATTGGGTTGCATTTCTGCCTTGGATATTGAGAGTGCTTTAAGTAACAGAGTTTTGCTTCCAAATAGGCCCATGGACCAAACTATGGCACATTTCTCTATCCATCTTGTACTAGATATTGTTTCCTTAATTCTTTGAAAGTTGATGGATAGTTCTCCAGACTTATGTACAATCTACTTGGCTTTCAGCTAAAATCAGGCAAGCAAAGATCCAAAACATCATCAATTTGCAAAATCACAGTTATATAAGCCTCATAGGAATGCATATCATCATGATCTTAGGGTATAATGTTTTCCTTAATCTTATAGAATATTAATGGAAATTTCTCTGTATTGTGTGTGCACGCATGTGTGTGCATGCACATGCATGTGCACGCACACATGTACATGCCTGTGATATATGTGACCTCGTTGGTGGCCAAGATACCTGCTGAAGTGTGCAGCAATGTCAGGGTTAGCTTAGGTTGATATGTAGTCCAGGCTGCTCGACTTTCAATCCTGGCTTCATATTTGCCTTTCAACCCTTGACACATTATTTAGCATCCTCTCATCTGTAGAATGGGTTGATGATAACACCCTCAGGAGATAATTTGAGGGTGAAATGAGTTAATAATGTAAAGTGCTTTGACTGGTGCTAGGCACATAGTAAATGTTCAATATGTGATAGTGATTATTATTATCCAGCCTCTCTACATGATATTGAGAGTGTTTAACAGGTGAGAAAGAGTGTACTATGAATAAATCCTGGGTGGGGGTGTGGTGTGGAGAATGTGCGCCAGTTCTCACCTCCTCGGGGAAGCCTGGAGATGTTTTAGCTGGCTGGGAGGAACTCGATGACATTTGGAGAGCAGGCCCTAAGGGATGAAGCCAGGCTGTGGCAGGAAGCTTGGCCAGAGGGTGAATAGGTTTCAGGAGCGTGCAGGTGGGAATGGGTTGCCATGGCCAAACTGCTGGAGCCCACGCCAACGTTTTGGGGCTGAGGCTCTCAATAGGAAAGGACACAAGAAGGCAGACTCGCAGGCCTGGAGACACAGCAGCTCACGACTCAGACAGAGGGCTAGGTCTGTACTCTATAAAGCAATCTACGAGGCAATTTAAAAAGCAAAAAGCCCTGTAAAAAGTGAATGCGGGATATGGACAGTTTGCAGGAAAAAAAAGAGAGAGAGAGAAATGGCTCTTAAGCACATGAAAAGCTACTAAGCCCTACTCAGAAAAAGGAAATGCAAATTACAATGACAATTAAATTCATTTTTTGCCTATCAGATTGCAACGTAAAAGAGTTTGATAACACTGAGAAATGGCTCTCTGCCAACTGGTACAACTTCTGTAGCAGGAAATTTGTTAATATTTATCAAAATTTAAAATGCACATGCCTTTGACCTAGCAGTTCCACTTGTGGTAATCTATTCCACATATATACTCTCAAATGTTTGAAATGATCCATGAAAAAGATTATTAATGAGGTATTGTTTGCAGCAGCAAAGTTTTTAGACCATTCTGAAAGTCTACTAACAGGACTGGATAAATAAACAATGAGGCATCAATTTAACGAAATACTAACAGCTATAAATAAGAATGAGGAAGTACTTTGATTATAGATACAAACTCCAAGATTTCTTCCTTAATGGAAAAGAGCAAAGTGCAGAAAAGCATGCCCAGTAGCTTCTATTTCTATTTAAATAAAGGGGAGGAGCCTATATATATATATATATATATATATTTATTTATTTATTTATTTATATATATATATATATATATACACACACACACTTACTACTCTATGTATATATACAAATGCATAAAATAGATAATTTGCCTCTTGAGGAGGGAATTGGAAATTGAGGGTTGGGGGATAAGTGACAGAGACATTTTCTACTTTGTATCATTTTGTTGTATTTGAATTTTGAACTATATTAATTCATTATCTCTCAATCTTTTAAAGATATATAAATACTGCATCCTGCTCTCTAATATTGCCCTTGAATTTAATGTAAAAATGTGTGTTATGAAATACTGGTCAATGCATTTACTTAATCCCACACCCCCTTACTTCTGGCCTTTTGGACACCCACCAATCTTTGAATAAATGTGATCCTCAGGAAGATTCCAGAGGTTTATCCTGTAGCTCCCTCCATCCTCGGCATTTACAATCAAGTACCGCTGGACACACACCTGCCCCAGGGAGAGATGTCTGCAGTGGCGCGAGCAAGGCTTTGGAGGAGACAGAGCTGAGTTTGAATCCTGCCCATATTACTCATTGGTTGTATCAACTTGGTTCTGTTGCCTACCTTTCTAAACTTCACTTTCTTGATCTGTAAATGGAAAGAATGACTGTTGGTTGTTGCATCATGGAGTTGACCTTGACTGATGTACCACAGGGTTTCAGTTAATTAAGGATCACACTCTTTAACAGCACCAGCTTCATTGTGGTCCACCTCATCGATGTCCCAGCTGGCCTCTGTCAGAGTCATGGTCAAGCTGGCCAAAGTCACCTCCATGCCTTGTTCCACTCAGTCACTCAGGAATGACTTGGGCCCACTGTTTCTGGTCCCTGCTGTCTCCCTTGAGTTGGTCTCTTTTTTCTAGCTCAGCCAGTTCTCCTTCTAAGGTGCTGTTGACTTAAGAATGCACCTCTCATCCTCTTTCATGTCCACAGTCTCTAGTGGCTTTTTGGGTGGTCCCAGTTATTTTCTCATGGCTAAGAGAAAGGGCATTCCTTTAATATTGGGGTTGCAGGGCTATTCTGTAGTTCCGAAGCACCAGGGACCTGGTGACAATTACACATACCTTGTGGGAATTTGGGCCAGGTGTACCAGGAAAGGCTCGTCTCTTCTCTCTCTGCTTCTTCCTCCAGCTCTCACTTACCTGGGGCGAATTTCAGACACTCATACTAGCTCTTCATCGGCATGAGTTTGGCTGGTGTGATTTCCAACCAAACGTACATAAAATGTATCTGTATCTTGCCGACTGTTTACTTAAGCAGTGACTGGGACCTGTTACCAAGTGACATCAAAGGCTCTGAGGTGGTTGTTTTATAGTCAGTCTAAGAAATGGCAGAGTTTCAGGTTTATATGTGTTCACATACTTTAATGGGAGAAAAATTCCTATATGGTTAATAGCTTCGTTGCTATGGCAAGATAGAATGCTTTTTTGAAAAAGTTTCTCTTTAAAGTCAAAGATTAGTCACCTTCAAGGCGGAGGGAAAACAAGGAGGAAACCACCCCAGACTGTGGTAGGCTAGATTTCCCCCAGATATTACTGTGGCCTCTGTCTCCACAGCCGAACATAACAGCTGGTGAGTAGGGAGAAACTGGAGAAAGATATTTCTTTCCTTTAATCCAGTATGCTGTTTTCCTGTGCCCGCTTTACTGTAATTCTCAGCATCTGTGGGACAAAAGCTGTTGACTGATACATGCAATTACCTCCTCTAATATTGCTCTCAACTGTCGGCCCTGACTGACAAAAGTGGATGAGGTTTAGTTAAGGTCTGGGAAAACACTCTTTTAGTAAAAGCCATGCCCATCTCTAGGATCACCTCCCTCCCTCAGACCTTTTCATCTGTCTTTTTTTTTTTTTGGAAAGATAAGGCCTGGGGATGGAAAGTGAAAAAGTGGTGCTGAGCTTGGATGTTCGTGATGCCTCTGTTTAACCTCTCAAAAATTCTCCACAGCGTGCGTGCATGTGTGTGTGTGTGTGTGTGTGTGTGTGTGCAATTTGCATTTGAAAGGAGGAAAATTGGTTTGCGTCTTTGGGCAAAGTTTCCTCCCAAAGAATAAGGCTATTTTAGAGAGTTAAACCAGATTCTTGGATTCAGCCCTCATTCAGTTTCTATAGGCAAAAGGAAGCCTTGAGGAGATGTCCCCCTCAGGCCCCTTCCACGATGCCTGGACTCGGATGCTTCAATTCCTAGAGGAGAGTGTGAGGCAGCAGCACCGGGCTCAATGAGCTGTGGATGGAAACCTCCTTCCACGGAAGCTATGCTACATGTTGTACAGTCACACACACGGAGCACGGCGCTCAGAAGAAGGGCGCTAAATCCTCCTGGGGAGCCCCTGGGCCGCCACAAGGGAGAAGAAGGAGGTGTCTGGTGAGACGCTCACCCGCACCATCCCCTGCCCATTCATTGTTTAGGAGGATTCATAGTTCACACAGAAGGAGGATAAGATCACAAGAGGTGAGGGTGACCCCCTAGATACAAGTGCGGGGTGGAAGACTGAAGTGGGAACTATGGGGAGATGTCCTTATAAAAACTGAAAGCCACGTGGATTGACCTGAGTCCCTGTCTCTGAGTGCAAACTGCTGGCCAGGTGCAGATTGAAGGCTTGAAGCTGGTTCCTTAGGAAGGCCCGGCAGCACTTGGCAGAGAGTCCTCACCGACCCCTTTGGTTGGTGGAGTGTGCTGAGGGGGTTGGGCTGCAGAGGTGGCGGTTTAGTCACAAGCCCAGGAGGGAGCTAGCTTAGGTCAAGAAGGTCTGCTCCCTTATCAACTGAGCGAGGGAGCTTTGTCTGATCAGTTTTCCTGGTGTTGGCACTGGATTTTCAAAATGCAGTTTGTAATGTGATAAGGCCTACACATTATTCATAGTAGCCATAGCATGGCAAGGTTACTCTGATGCAATTTTAATAAAGAACAAAGGGCCACACTACTGATGAAGGGAGTTATCTAGGATTTTAGAACCAGCACAGAACACAACGTATCTCTCACTCTCAAGTATGTGCAGACTCCTTACTAAAAACTGTGTCTCTTAGAAAGAAACCTGCCTTCTTCCCCCCTCCCCACCCTCAACCCGGCCATCTATCTGGAGACTATGCACCAAGGTAACACCCCCTTTTCTTTCTGTAGAGTTCTCAGAATGTCAGCTTCAGTCGGATGGGAGCAGGAATCTCTTCCACAGACATTTCTTGTGCTCCTGCTGTATGTCAAGAAATGCACTAAAAAAAGGGTCAAAAGAAAAAAAAAGAAATGCACTGAAATCTGGGACTGTGAGGTACAGAAAAAGAAAAGACTCATTGCCAAGGAGCCTCACCTAAGAGGAGAGGGCAAATTTCAGCCTAAAGTGGTGAAATGCTACAAGGGAGGTGAGTGCCATGAGAAGAGAGTGTCGAGCATGGCCAGGTCAGAGATGGCTCTCGGGAAGAAAGAGATGCCCAGCTGAACTGTATGAAATGCAATAGCTTCTATTCAGAAAATGGAACAAGTGGCAACTGATTAATTCTGGAAGGGGTGTGTGTGTGTGTGTGTGTGTGTGTGTGTGTGTGTGTGTCCCTACTCAGGGTTTCAAAGAGATAGTAAAGAGCTAAAGTTTAGCCCTTCATGCATTCTCTAAGGCACATTTGACATCTAGCTGGCCCCAGACAAAGAGAGAGAAAGGCAAGGTGGCATCATTTGGGGAAATCAAAGTGGCTGCTGCAATGTGAATGGCTCTCCACTCCAGGAATTTCCATCCCCACAATTCTGTTTAGTTATCCCCGTGTGATTAGCACTACCTGCATGGCAGGCTGGCCTTTGTCACTAAGGGAATCCTTCCTTGGGATGCTTTAGAGCAGGGGTGGGGAACCTCCAGCCTGCGGGCCATATAAGACCCTTGAAATCATTTGGTCTGGCCCTGCCAAGGGAGGCGATCATAGAGATGGTCATGGCTTTTATTAGGGGTGAGTTAATTAAATGCATGACCAAATATAGCAGGCTAATTTTTAAGTTGATAATTTTATGTGGCCTGTGAATGATGTTATAAATATCCAGATGGCCCTTGGCAGAAAAAAGGTTCCCCACCCCTGCTTTACAGGCATACAGATTGCTTTACAGGATGCTTTATGTGCATGGGACAGCACAAAAGTAAATCTCTGGCAGCAAAGCTTGAGCATTTGAATTTTTCCATTTTTAGAAATGGAAAATTAAAAAATTAAATCACATTTCTATTGCCCCAGGAATGCAGACCGGCATGTAAATAAATAGTCTAAATATGGCGAGTTTCCAGACAGACTGGAATATGGGCACCATAGGGGTAAGGAAGAAGAGGATGACCTTGCTCTGACTTCATTGATCATGATGGTCTCACCTGCTTTCCTCATTTGTTTGTGCTAATAGTGATTACACTTTGTCTTACCCATACCAGGCCTGCCTCTAAGCACTCTGGATATAGCAACACATATCATTGTCACACAACTCTATGTGAAGAAACAAAGGCAGAGAGAAGTACCCAAAGGCACACAGTTAGGGCCAGGACTTGAGGATCTCTGACCTGGGCCCCGCTCAGTCCACCTTGAGATGCATCTTCCATGGGAAAGGAGGGCCTGCAGAGGGAAGTATAGGGAGAGGGAACTTTCTGGGTAGACAAGCAGACAAACCCGAGGGAAGCTGCTCAGTGAGTGAAAAGAGGTGACGACTTCTCCAATACACATTGAGTGCAGAAAGGCACAGTGGCAAGACATAGGCAGATTGATCGGAGGGGATGCCTTCCAGAGGAGACTGGAGAAGTCTCAACATGAGAGAAAGGGGCATTCTGGGAAGAATGGCGTGGGATGTGAATGCTCATTCATCCATTTATCCCAGGTATTTTTCCTTCAGTCCTTTGCGAGGCAGTAGGTATAATGGCAAGAGCATGCGCTTTGAAGTCAGGCTGGCCTGGATTGCAGGGATTGACTATGAAGTGGGAGTGCCATACAGGAGGCACTGGGGAGAGAAAGGTGAAGGTGACATGTCTGCACATTCAGTCTCGGGGGTAGACAGGTACAGAAACCCTAGTGCAACGTGATGAATGTTTTCCTAATGGTAGGTGTGTGTGAGGTGTGTTGGAAAGGTGGAGTAGGACCAGAAACTCTTGTGATTTCTTTTAAGAACTAAATCAGAACCCGGTTAACAAGCCAGAGTCTTGAGATCAGTTAAGTTTTTGGTCACCAGATTCTGGAAGAGGTCCAAACTGATCTGTTAGACAAAATTTGGGAACGTTTGATGTTTGGTTGACTTTGGCAAACACCTGGTTATGGTCCTGTGGTCTGTTTGCTTTCCATCTCTACGAGTTGCAAGAGGAAACAGTGATGTGCCTGCACACCTGTCTGATAGCCCTTCCTCTTCGAAAGCAGGTGAAGTTTGAGTTAGCAATCAAAGCTTGCTTACTTGAGTTTCATTGCTGTTGGGACTTTTACAGTTTTCTACCTTCCCAATAATACATTTACATTTCCTGAAGACTTGTACCTGGAAAAGATCTTTATGTACTCAAATCAATTATTTTGAAAAATGGATCAGAAAGAAATATTCTTGTTTGTATCCCAGACTAGCCCAGGCTGGGTTCCAGAATGTTTTTGCTGAATGGTCACTTCTGCACTAGAAAGACTGAGATTTTTTTTTTTTTTTAAAGATGGAAAGGTTTTTGACAGGCACCATTTTTCTTTTGCTCTTCCTTTTTGAATTCCCAACATGTGCCAAGTGTGGTTGTCAGCACTGTGTCTGTGCGGCAGCCCAGCAATGGAAGCATTTTGCTCTTGTCATCATTTTACAGATGAGGGAAATGAACAGAGCAAAAAATTCAGTCTTTCACCTCAGGTCTTGTTGTTCTGATAAATGGCCAGGCTGGTATTTGAACTTGGGTAACTCCACACGGAAGTCAAGCCTCTCAATTTGCAGATAAGCCCGTTGAAATTCCAAGGTCACTTTCTCATTGGTTGCAGATCTTGGAGCCCACTCCCAAGGAGCAGCCTCTACCTTTGGTCTCTTCTCTTTTAGGGTGAAAAGAGAAGAGATACAGTCACCCTAGAACCTGCTGTCCCCACCCCATACACACAAATCCATGCTTGTGGTTTCCCCAAAAGCACAGGTGATGGTTCCAGACTCCGTCCACCCTGATTGCTAACATATCTGCCCTGGATCCCGCAATCCAGCCAAACAGAGGCCCTTGAGTCACTGCATGAACAAAATACATCCTTTCCTGTCTCTGTCTTTATTCACCATTTCCCACATGTTGGTATGCCCTCATCTTGCCACATGTACAGGTCCAAATGCTACCCATCTTTCAGATCCATCACAAATGCCACTCCTTGGTGAAGCTTGTGAGGTCCCAGAGTTGTGTAGGATCTGTTGCTCATACCAAGGGATAAGGGAGAAGGTGGGGAAGACAAGGGATGGGAGAACACTGGTGCAACTCAGGACAAAAGACGTGAAGCTTGGAGATGGAGTCAGCATTGGATGACCCCAAGGCTAATCAACAGCCACAAAGGTTGTGCCTTATTGAGTGTTTACTGTGTCCTGGAGCAGTGCAATGTTATCATCTTAAGGACTCAGAGCAGGTCATCAGGTTGCTGTAGCTGGGATCCAAGCCTCATTCTGTCTGATGTCAAAGCTATGCTCTCCTCGCTGTTGTGTTATCTCCCAAGACAACTGGTTGTGGGGCAGGAAAATAATGGAACAGTCCTCAAAATGGAGGATTAAAGAGATGACACAAAATTGGGGTCACAGATTGAGACAATGCAGCGAGGGACATTGGAACTGGAAGAGATGAGTGAGGGCTGGGCCCAGAGTGGAGCTCTCTTAAGGTTGTGGCCTTTGGTTCCTGGACCCTCTGTCAAAAGGAGGAAGCTTAGCTTGCAGTGATCATCTGGACACTGGGGATTGCATTCATGGCCTGTTCATCTTGCTTTGTGTTTTAGGCTTTGGGTTCCCAAGCTTCCTGAAGTCAGAGATCGTGTCAATGCCTTTTTGAAGTAGAGACCCAGTCCATCCTGCCAAGTAGCCACAGGGGAGGGGCTGTGAGGCAAGCACCTCAGTCTGCCCAGGGATGTGGGGAGGTTTCATAGTGGGATGAAGACGCAGGCAGGGAAAGGAAACTCACGGCGGAGGGCAGAGCACATGTTCAAGGAAGAAATCTAAAAAGGCATGGGAGCGGAGTTTAGGGATGTGCCCAGAGGGCAAGTCAAGAGTGAGGAGGGGGAGGAAATAAGGCTGGAGGAGCAGCTTGAGGTTGGGCATAGATGTAAAAGCTTCTCCCCTAACTCATAAACCTCCAACCCACCAATGAAGACTACTGCCAGCTCCCTATCGTTTGACACACTGCCTTATTTCTGAGCCTTGTGTAGGCTCAGGGTACCCTTCCTTACTTAACTAGGGAATTCTACTCATCATTAAAGGCATTTTAAACATGTGTCCTGCCAGGTCTGCTTTGGCATCCTCAGAATTCACTGTCTCCATGAAAGTTTTTTTTTTTAAATCTCTGTTTTAGCACTGGCCACACTGTTTTGTCAGTCTTCTTTACTGTTTTGAGAGCTTCTCTGGAGGGAGAAATTTTGCCTTTTCTTTGCATTGCCAGGGCTAGCACATAGTGGTACTCACCTCTCGTCTAGGATTTTCAGGCAGACGGAGTGAGCGGTCAGTGGGGACCCATGACTCTGGGAAGAACAGAGGGGCATTTCCCTGTTTGCTCTGTGAAGGCTGATGGAGGCTGCTCATTGATATGGCAGGCCAGCATCCTGCTCACCTCTCTCTTCAGTCTCTGGTACCTGCCTACCAGGCCATGTAATTTCTCTGCATTTTCCCCTTTTGTCACTTTTTGTTGTTGTTTCCTGCAAGGAGTGTAACAACCCCTGAGGAGTTTGATTATATTGCAAGATGACTGCAATATTTGAATTGTGCTATTTAAATTAGTCATCTCAACCCCAATGTAATTCTCACACCAGCACACTAAATGTGATCTACATTTCCAAAAGAGCGTTTTTGGCCTGAATAAGCAATTGATGAAATCTTAGTTGCTTATCATTGGTATCAAAGGATGTGTCTTTTGTTTCACATCTGGGCAGATGTGGACTTTTAAAAATATTTATTAAGCAAATATATATATTATTGAATTTATTGGGGTCACATTGGTTAATAAAATTATGTAGGTTTCAGTTATACAGTTCTATAATACATCATCTGTGTATTGTATTGTGTGTTCACCACCCCAAGTCAAGTCTTGTACAAGTTCTGTGTTTTCTTTTTTGAGAATCTTCAACTCAGAAATTTGCTGTTAAGTGACTTGGTATATGTGATTCTTTACAATAAGGATGGCTTTCCAGGAGAAAATGACAAATGAAATAATTCTCAAGAAGGTAGTGATACATACAGGCTTCCATGGTAGTCCACAATAATCAGGCTTAGGCTGAACAGCACCAGGCAATGTAGAAAGTAGTGTCTTAGTTAAATAAAACATGAATGAATATATAAAGAGAATTGCATTTTCAAAAGGTGTGATACTTGCTGGCTCTTTAGCATGTATTTCTCCAACCATGTTATCAAGCGTGCTTGCTTTATTTTTAAAAAATATTTATTTTTATTGATTTCAGAGAGGAAGGGAGGAAAGAGAGAGAGAAACATCAATGGTGAGAGAGAATCATTGATTGACTGCTTCTTGCACTCCCCACACTGGGGATCGAGCCCACAACCTGGGCATGTGCCCTGACCAGGAATCAAACCATGACCTCCTGGTTCATAGGATGCTCAACCACTGAGCACACCAGCTGGGCAAGAGTGCTTTCCATTATAAATATCCCTGGGTGTATGTCTTTCTCAGTATTTGGCTTCTGTGACACTTCTAAGGCCCTCATGTTAGTGGTCACAGGTTGATCTGGGTGGCTGGGCTCTTCAGGAATCTGTGTTTTATGATCTGTGTTCTCTCGTGAGAAATTATGTTCCACTGGTGGCTGTATCTCTCCTTTTCCAAACTATTATTTAAATCTGGAGTCAATGTAATGGGAGGGTGGCAGTCCCCAGATGTAGACTTTTAAATGGTCACTCACCAGAGCTACCAGAACAAGCGGCATATGTAATTACAGAGAGAAGCTGGATTGATTTTCTGCCGGTATGTATGTGTGTGGTGTATGTGGAGGGGCAGAAAGAAGCAGGGTGCTGTAGAAGATGACATCTAATCTTGGCTAAGCAGTTTCTCAACTTCAACAGAGAGAACTTAAGCAGTACAGATTTAGATTTTGGATTTGTGGCCTGATATCTCCCTCTTTCACATTTCTGTCTCGAGAGTTTTGGTATCTCTAAAAACTAAACCCAGGTGGATCCACTTTGCCTTAGCATGTCTTCATCTTGGAGCTGAGCTATAGAACAGAATTCTTAACACTGCCCAAATGGAGTGGGACACATCATTTCCCTTCACTGTTCATTTCTTTTGATAAAAATGACATGTTTGATGGTCATATTCTCAAACATAACTCTCAAAGTTTGTCAAGGTCTCAGGAACTGGTAGTTATGTTGTCTCAGACACTTCAATTAGTCAGAATCTGTGAATTTGATCATGGCCAACTGGGAGAGGTCAACACTGATATCAAAAGGAATTACACTATGGAATACTATGCAGCTGTAAAAAAGAGTGCTCTCTTACCCTTTGGGACAGCATGGATGGACCTGGAAAATATTATGCTAAGTGAAATAAGCCAAATTGATAAAGATAAATATTACATGATCTCATTTATTTGTGGAATTCAATGAACAAAATGAACTGACCAACAAAATAAGACTTGAAGCAGGGAGGCATGGAATAGACTGACATAACTCTATGTGGGATTGGGGGAATGAGAAGAGATAAACTGAAGAACTTATATACTTACTAGAGGCCCAGTGCACAAATTCGTGCACAGGTGAGGTCCGGCTGGCCCAGCCCCAATTGGCGGATTGGGCTGGGCCTGTCGAGAGGAGGAAATGGTGGGAGGTTGGCTGGCAGGCCCACCCTGATCAGGGCCCAATCAGGGCTGGGCCAGCTGGAGGGAGGGGCCTCGGGCAATTGGTGGGCAGGCCCCACCCCGATTGGGGTGGGGAGGATGATTGGGGGAAGGGCTGGCTGTGGGGAGGGGCTATGGGCAGTGGGCCAGCTGTCCCCACCCCCGAATGGGGTAGAGGGACTGATTAGGGGCCAGTGGCCTGGGGGAGGGGCCATGGGTGGTTGGCCAGCTGGCCCCACCCCTGATTGGAGTGGGGGGGCCAATCAGGGGTAAAGCTGGCTGGAGGGAGGGGCTGCGGGCTGATCGGAGTGGGGGACTGATCTGGGGTGGGTCCAGGTGGGGGGAGAGGCTGCAAGAGGTTGGCTGGCTGGCTCCACCTCCTCATCCAACCGGTTCACTGGCTGCAGTGGGTGTCATAGCAACCTGTTGTTCCAGTTGTTATGGCATTCTGGTCACCAGCTTTATATATATATAGATAGATAGATATGCATAGCCCATGGACACAGGCAATAGGGTAGTGAAGACCTGGGGGGTGGAGAAGGGCTGGGAGGAGGGGGGGAAAAGGGGGATGGTAAATATCTATAATACTATCAACAATAAAAAATACATTAAAAACAAAACAAACAAAAGGAGTTAAATTTTCCAAATCAGAGGTGAGCAGTATTCCTAAAGTGATAGGTAAAGCCAGGGGTTACATCCATTAGGCAGATGTTGAATGTGTGCCCATGAATCAGGCATATGCTCAGGGGCTGGTCATACAAGAGAAACAGGCCCTTGAGGCTCTGCCCTCAAGAAGCTCACAGTCTAGTGTGGTTGACGGGCATGCAAATGGTTCCAGCAGAGTGGAGGCATGTAAGAAATGCTGTGGGAAATGAGGACAGCAGAGTTTGCCCAAGAATATTGGGGCAAGTTTTAAAAAGGATGAGCTATTTTTGTTGGAGCTTGAAGGACGAGTGTAATGATATTTATCAGGGTTGGGAGAGGTTGTTCAAGCAAAGACCTAGTGTATGGTGACAGAGATGAGGCAGTTATATCATGAGGAGCCTTGTGGGCCAAAAAAACCCACAATGTGTATCAGTTTTACACTTTAGATGTGCTAGTGCAGTGGTCGGCAAACTGTGGCTCACGAGCCACATGCAGCTCACGAGCCGCAGTTTGCCGCTCTGTTGACTAATGAGTTTGCTGACCACTGTGCTAGGGTGAGGTGGAACCTCTGGCCTTTTCCTCGGCAACTCAAACATCTACCCACAGTGACCCATCACACTCTGTCTCCACTCTTTCTTTTGGCCTTCACTGTATATGTGTTCCCCTGCCCCAACATGCTCTTGTCCTGGTTAAACATTTAACCTAATAACCTCTAAAACTCTACCCTTGTACACAGAGTATTACTTCAAACATCAGACACACACACACACACACACACACACAAGCTTAGTAAAAACTAGAAATGCTTCCAAAGTCAAGATTTTACTGACAACATGCTATGTGCGAAATACCAAGCTTAACCAAACATTGATCTGTAAAATCCATTTATTTCAACTTTGCTTTTGAAAATATTTCTAAAGTGTATTAGTTTATTTTTTCCAGTAGTATGTCAAACACTATAAAACTATTGGTTTTAGATGTAGATGATGGATAAAGATTGAGCTGAATCTGTATAAACCAGGGTATCACATCCTTGGATATTGGGTAAAAGATGATCCTATTTTTGTGAAATAAATAATGAAAAGAAGAAAAACCCCTGTGTGTGTGTGTGTGTGTGTGTGTGTGTACAGGATTATTAAACCCTGGAAAAACCATGAAAGGCTATAAGTGAAGTTGTCAACCTGGGTACTTTGCTGGACAGTTCTGATGCAGGTAGAAGAGGAGGATTCAGAAAAGCCATACAAAATGTAAGAGAAAAAAAGGAACTGAAAATGCATATACAATGATTCTTATATAAATTTATCTTTATGTGTAGATATACATACAAAAAATTAAATAAAATACTTTAAAAAAGTGATCTGAGAAATGAGAAAACAGCAGTGACTCTAATTCTCATGGTCATCAAAAATTAAAATATGCTTTGGATATTTGGCTAGATTACATGATCTATAAAGGGGCCTTCAAACTTGAATTTTATACTTGTCTAAATTAAAGGTGCTGAAATGTGGCTGGGAATACTGTTCTACTTTAATTTACATTCTGTGCTACTCTCATCTACTGGTTATGTAGTTTTTTATCTCATTTCATTTCTTTTTAACCATCTTTGAATCAGTGAAGGCTAAATTATAATTTTTAGAATACATATTCGATATTATACCCAGGTTTATTTTAAAATTGTGTATACTTTGTTCTACATTGTAAATTTGGTCCATCTTTAAAAAATCCTATGGTAGCCCTAGCTGATTTGGCTTAGTGGGTAAAATGTTGGCCTGTGGACTGAAGGGTCCCGGGTTCGATTCCAGTCAAGGGCACATGCCCAGGTTGCAGGCTGATCCCCAGTAGGGGGAGTACAGGAGGCAGCCAATCAATGATTCTCTCTCATCATTGATATTTCTATCTCTCTCTCCCTCTCCCTTCTTCTCTGAAATCAATTAAAATATATTTTAAAAAATCCTCTGGTATTTCTATGATGTCCTGATTTAAAGAACCCCTCAAAGTATTATGGAGAGATCCCCGAATAAGCTGGCATTACCTTAGATTTTTAATTGAGATTATGTAATGCCCTTTCAAAAAGTGTGCTGGATGGAATGTAACTGCTTTGGGGGTCACCAGGTACATTCACTTGGCACTTTACTTGTGGAGAGGTGCTGGAGCTGACCAGCAGCCCCTGAGCGATGGATGAATGGATTATACTCCCACACCATGTTTGCTATGAAAGAGAGGCGAAGGGATGGCCTGGCCATAGGGACCAGGCAGCCTCGATTGCTTGCCTCATTAGGCTTTTATTGTCACAGCAGTTTGAGATAAAGCTTATCTTTTAGATATAATCAGCAGGGTGAGTAATATTGGGAAGACACATGTGTTTGTAATGTCCTTTAAGCAAGGACACCCAAAAGATTAAGCATAAGGATTCCAGTAAACACCAGGGGGTCTGCACATGCACAGACTTGTTTGGAAAGGTCAAGGAATAATTAGGGGTGCCGCCTTTGACACTCCCATAAGTCTCCCCTAAGTCAGAATTCCGGTAAACAGGACAGACGGCCTTCCACACGGCCTTCCACACACTTCCCTTTTCTCAGAATGTCCTCCTTACAAACTTTCCAGCCAAGTCTGTGTGCTCCCCAACAGAGATGCTAGAAACACTGTCTCCTCCTTCCCCCCACTCCCACCTCCACCACTTCCCAGACACACAGGAAGGCCAACAGCATTTAAGCTCTTCCCAGGTGGCAGATCAGCAAAGGCAAATATTTTATGCCCATTTAATAGATCAGGAACCTGAGGCCCAGAAAGGTTAAGTCATTTATTCAGAGGTGAATGAACTGAGCCAGTTTTAAAATCCTGCGCTCTTTGATCCCCTGGGACAGTCTTGATGTTCTCTCTTCCAGCATGCACACTAACCACACCTGAAGGAAACACCAGAAGAGTTTCCTTTCTCTGCTTCTTTCGCCAGCCACTGCTTTTGAGATGTGGAAGGGGGAGGGGGTGTGTGTAAGAGAAACAAGGGGAAGTGAAAGATGGGACAGTTTCCACTCGAATGCCAGGTGTTCTGAGGAGAAGTGACTGTTCCGGAATAGTTCAAAGTTTGGGTAACCTCCCTTTAAGAACCTTACCTGGAACCAATGTCTTACATTACTCACCTGGCTTCCAAACTACTCTGATCTTCTTAAGGTCTTTCATGCTTACCAGGTTTGGGCAGTGGGGAGTAGAGCTTGAAGTGTTTTAAGACACAAAAATGAGACTAAAACAGGGGGAGTGGGTCTTGATGTGGGCAGACTAACCTTCTTTCCCGTCTTGGTTTCTAAGGGTCAGCTGCCTTGTGTTAAGTAGCAAGACCTGAAAAAAACTTCTAGTAAAAAGAACGCTCACTATAAACTCCTCTGGTCGACAATAAAATAAAAACAGGCAATATGGGTGTGGGTTCTTTTTCTCCCTCACTTTGGACTCTCCACCAATTCTCAGATTCAACTAAGTGCAAATGTGTTGGTTGTGTTTATTTTCCTCTGATACATGCAGTTTGAAATTAAACTACTCTTTGAGTCTCTTAAGGAGAAAGTGTCCAGAGTGCCTATTTTACATTTTAAATCATTAATTACTGCGTAGGTTTCATCAATTGTTTTAGAAGAAAGCTTTTTTGTTTTTTGCTTCCCACACATATGTGATTTTTTTTTTGAACATTTAAATAGGACAAAATAGCAGAGGACTAATTTTTACTTCCTGTTGGCTCAAGCAGGAAACCCAAACCAGACTTGATTCCTCTATGTTTGATTGATAACTTTGAGAGTGTATAGCCAGGTATTCTGAGTGTGATCCAGAAGGTAACAGCTGGAGGGAGTGTGGCAAAAGAAACCACACAGCAAGGGCCAAATTACATTTTTCACTTTTGATTGAAAAATATGAGGATAAGTTGATGCTTAACACATTGCAGCCTGATGTTTGACACAATGCATAATATGTTACTTGGTATACAGTCACACAATTATTTTCTTTCTGTGTGTGATTGCTCATATAATCTACTACACGTTTTGACTAGATATTAAAATGTATCTCTTTTGAATTTTTAGCAGAAAAATTATATTTGAAACAGGTTAATTCAAATTATAAATAAGAGTACACTATGTGTCGTTGTTTTTGGTTTATGATCCTAAGGGTCTGCACCCAATTCCAAGGTATAGGTTTCCCCCACACTAAGCAAAGCTCCAAAATCAGTTGGGTGCCCCATGATTCAACTCAATAAGTCTCTGCTTCTATCTTCCTGGAGATAGCATCAGATCCCACAGGTGACAGGTTCAGTCCCAGACCCTGTCCTCCACTTCAGTGGGCTGGTCAGCACATCCAGGTGGTTACCTTTGCTTCTGACCAACTAGCTGTACATCAGAGGTTCTCACGACTACCTCCTTGGATTCAATTTAATTTGCTAGAGCAGCTCACAGAAGTCAGAGAAACATTTTACTTATTAGATTATCACTTTATTGTAAAAGGATATAACTAATGCAGAAACAGCCAGATGAGAGAGACATACAGGGCAAAGTATAGGAAAAGGGCTTAGGACTTCCATGCCCTCTCAGAGCTGTCACTTTCCCCAGAACTCCATGTGTTTTCCAACCCGGAAGATCTCCAAACCCCCTCCTGCTGGGTATTAATGAAGGCTTCATTGCATAGACATCATTGGTTAAATCATTGGCCATTGGGGGAGCATTTGAGATCTTGCTCCCAGCATATGTCATCACAGTTTAGCTCAAATAAACTCTTTATACACATTTAAAATAAAATTAAATTAAACATTGGCCATTGGTGATTAAACTCAAATCTCCAGCTCCTCTCTCCTCCAATGGGGGTCAGGAGGGGGGGTGACCAATCAATGTATCTCTCTCATATAGATGTTTCTCTTTCTGTATTTCTCCCTCTCCCTTCCTCTCTCTAAAAATCAATAGAAAAATATCCTTGGGTGAGTATGAACAATAAGAACAAAAGAACAACAACAACAAAAGGTAATTACAAAGAACTAAATATGTATAAAAAAAAAAAGGAAAAAATTGAATGTAGACATGTTTGAGCCTTGAATATAACTATGTAGCTATTATATGTGCAAACAGATTCTTAAAACTTAGGGCATTATTTGGAACACAGTAAATAGTTAGTATAGGTTGAATGAACAGAAGTAGAAAAACATCCTGCATGGCATATGATCTCATTCCCAGAAGTTACAAGTTTTATATAATATACTAGATGCCCAGTGCACAAAATTCATGCACGGGGGTGTGTGTCCCTCAGCCCAGCCTGCACCCTCTCCAATCTGGGACCCCTAGAAGGATGTCCGACTGCAGGATCAGCCTAAACGGTCAGTCAGACTTCCCTCTCACAATCCAGGACTGCTGGCTCCCAACCACTCGCCTGCCTGCCTCCCTGATTGCTCCTATCCACTTCTGCCTGCCAGCCTGATCAACACCTAACTGCTCCCCTGCCAGCCCGATTGACCCTAACTGCCCTCCCCTGTCAGCTTGGTCACCCCTAACTGCCCTCTCCTACCACCTGGTCACCCCTAACTGTCCTCCCCTCCAGGCCTGGTCACCCCCAACTGCCCTCCCCTGCAGGCCTGGTTGCCCCTAATTGCCCTCCCCTGCTGGCCCGGTCACCCTTAACTGCCCTCCCTTGCAGGCCTGGTCCCTCCCAACTGCCCTCCCCTGCCGGCCATCTTGTGGCAGCCATCTTTGACCACATGGGGGTGGCCATCTTGTGTGTTGGAGTGATGGTCAATTTGCAAAAACCTCTTTATTATATAGGATTATAATTGAAGCAAATTATAAGACTAAGTGCTATGTAGTCACTCAGGAAATGTCAATTGTTTTAAAAGATCATTGCCAAGTCTAGAAAAATTTTAATATTTTTGATGATACATGCAAATGATTTATAACACTTTAGAACATTTTTAGAGAGTAGCAGTAGTTATGACAATAGTCATAGCCTTATTAAGATTATATAATAGCATCATTTTATGTATTTTATAACTTATTATGTAATTTAAAAAATAATGTAGATTGACTAATAATAATTAAAAATTTTAAACCACTTAATTTTGTTTTTCCTTTTGTTAATCCTCACCTAAGGATATTTCCTTTTATTTTTCAGAGACTGGAAGGGAGGGAGAGAGAAAAAAACATCAATGTGAGAGAGACACACTGATTGGTTGCCTTCCGCATGCACCCCAGACAGGGGCTGGGTATGCATCCCAAGTATGTGTCCTCAGCCAGAATTGAACCTGCCACCCTCCAGTCCTCCAGTTGACACTCTGATCACTGAGCAACACCAGTTAGGGCAACCACTTATTTTTGGAGAAAGGAACCATGTGGGAGAAAGGAATAGAGGCAATTGTGCAAGCTTGGAGTTGAGCTGATTACTATAATCCAGGGGTCCTCAAACTTTTTAAACAGGGGGTCAGTTCACTGTCCCTCAGACCATTGGAGGGCCGGACTATAGTTAAAAACAAAACTATGAACAAATTCCTATGCACACTGAGGGCCCGGGACGAGTCGCCTGCTAAGCAGGACAGGCAGCGGCACCCGGCGGGCCGGATAAATGTCCTCGGCGGGCCGCATGTGGCCCACGGGCCGTAGTTTGAGGACCCCTGCATCAATAGTGACAACAAGGGCAGAGAGAGACATGGTGGTTTTATAACTGTTTCTACCATTTATTGGATGGTGACTCTGCCCTATATTGGAAACATTCCATATGCTATCTTACATCATTGAGGAAGAGACTAATAGCTATGGGGCTGCCTCCAGAGCCAAACTGCTGGGGTTTATATCAAGCTGCAGCACTTATAGAATGGCCTTGGGTAAATTCCTTAACTTTCCCTTTAAAATAAAAGTAATAGTATTTTTACATTATTTTTACATTATTTCACAGGGTTGTTGTAAAGCTTAATGCTTGATACACAATAAAGTGCTCAATGTTAGCTATTCTCAGAATACTATAAGTCCTTTCTCACAGAGGAGTAAACTGAAGCTTGTTAGATATTAGACATGATTCAAACCCAAATATTCAGAGCCAAATGTCTTATTGTATATATTGCTGACAGAAGGGTATGTCCATTTTTAAAAATAATTTCTTTATTGATTAAGGTGTTACAAATGTGTCCTTCCTCCATTACCCCTTCATCCCCCCCACTTATGCCCTCACCCCCCTATTGTCTGTGTCCATTGGTTAGGCCCATATGCATGCATACAAGTCCTGTGGTTGATCTCGCCCCCTTACCGCCACCCTCCCCTACCTTCCCTTCGAGGTTTGATAGTCTGATCGATATTTCTCTGTCTCTGGAACTGTTTTTGTTCATCAGTTTATGTTGTTCATTATATTCCACAAATGAGTGAGATCATGTGATAATTATCTTTCTCTGACTGGCTTATTTCACTTAGCATAATGCTCTCCACTTCCATCCATGTTATTGCAAATGGTAGGAATTCCTTCTTTTTTAGCACAGTGTAGCATTCCATTGTGTAGATGTACCACAGTTTTTTAATCCACACATCTGCTGATGGGCACCTAGGCTGTTTCCAAATCTTAGCTATGGTAAATTGTGCTGCTATGAATATAGGGGTGCATATATCCTTTCTGATTGGTGTTTCTGGTTTCTTGGGATATAATTCTAGAAGTGGGATTACTGGGTTAAATGGGAGTCCCATTTTTAGTTTTTTGAGGAAACTCCATACTGTTCTCCACAGTGGCTGCATTAGTCTGCATTCCAACCAGCAGTGCACGAGGGTTCCTTTTTCTCCGCATCCTCACCAACGTTTGTCATTTATTAACTTGTTGATGATAGCCATTCTGACAGGTGTGAGATGGTGCCTTATTGTCGTTTTGAGTTGCATCTCTCGGGTAATTAGTGACTTTGAGCATGTTTTCATATGTCTCTTGGCCTTCCTTCTGTCTTCTTTCAAAAAGTTTCTATTTAGGTCCGTTGCCCATTTCTTGATTGGATTGTTTATCTTCCTTTTGTTGAGTTGTATGAGTTCCCTGTAAATGTTGGAGATTAAACCCTTATTCCTTCTTCTCATCTGATAGCAATGGCTAGTACTTCCAGTACTATGTTGAACAGGAGTGGTGAGAGAGGGCATCCCTGTCTCGTACCTGTTCTTAAGGGAAATGGTTTTAGTTTTTGTCCATTGAGTGTGATGCTGGCTGTGGGTTTATCATATATGGCTTTTATTATGTTGAGGTATGATCCTTCTATTCCCACCTTGCTGAGAGTTTTTATCAAGAAAGGGTGTCGGATTTTGTCAAATGCTTTTTCTGCGTCAATTGATATGACTATGTGATTTTTCTCCCTCAATTTGTTTATGTGATGTATCACGTTTATTGATTTGCAGATAATTGTACCATTCTTGCATCCCTGGTATAAATCCTGCTTGATCATTGTGTATGATCTTTCTGATGTACTGCTGGATCCGATTTGCTAGAATTTTGTTGAGGATTTTGGCATCTATGTTCATGAGGGATATTGGCCTGTAATTCTCTTTCATTGTGTTGTCTTCATCTGGTTTTGGTATTAGGGTGATGCTGGCTTCATAGAATGAGTTTGGAAATGTTCCTTCCTCAATTTTTTGGAATAGTCTGAGGAGGATTGGTTTTAGTTCTTTCTTGAATGTTTGGTATAACTCTCCTGTGAAGCCGTCTGTCCCCGGGCTTTTGTTTGCTGGAAGCTTTTTGATGACTGCTTCAATTTCTTCCATAGTTATTGGCCTATTGAGATTTTTAGAATGTTCCTGATTGAGTTTTGGAAGGTTGTATTTTTCTAGGAATATGCCCATTTCTTCCAGGTTGTCTAGTTTGTTGGAATAGAGTTGTTCATAATATTTTTTAACAATCCTTTATATTTCTGTGTGGTCTGTTGTAATTTCGCCTCTATCATTTCTGATGTTGTTTATTTGAGTCCTCTCTCTTTGCTTCTTGGTGAGCCTGCCTAGAGGTTCATCAATCTTGTTTATTCTTTCAGAGAACCAGTTCTTGGTTTCATTGATCTTCTGTATTTTTTTTTTGTCTCTATGTCATTTATTTCTGCTCTAATCTTTATTATCTCCTTCCTTCTGCTCACTCTGGGCTTTTCTTGTTGCTCTCTTTCTAATTCTTTGAGTTGTAGAGTTAGGTGATTTACTACCATTTTTTCTTGTTTTTTTTGAGGTAGGCCTGTAGAGCTATAAACTTCCCTCTCAGGACTGCTTTCAGTGTGTCCTATAGGTTTTGGATTGTTGTGTTTTTATTTTCACTAGTTTCCAGAATGTTTTTAATTTCTTCTTTGATCTCATTGGTAATCCAATCAATATTTAATAACATGCTATTGAGCTTCCAAGTGTTTGATTGTTTTGGATTGTTTTTATTGTAGTTTATTTCTAATATTATGCCATTGTGGTCTGAAAATATGCTTGGTATGATTTCAATCTTCTTGAATTTGGGGAAACTTTGCTTGTGACCCAGTATGTGGTCTATTTTTGAAAATGTCCCATGTGCACTTGAGAAGAACGTATATTCCACAGCTTTGGGGTGAAATGTTCTGAAGATGTCGATTAACTCCATCTGATCTAGTGAGTCATTTAGGATTGCTGTTTATTTGCTGATTTTTTGTCTAGAGGATTTATCCAGTGATGTCAGTGGTGTATTAAAGTCCCCTACTATGATTGTGTTGTTGTCTATCTCTCTCTTGATATCTTCCAGGAGATTTTTTTATGTATTTGGGTGCTCCTGCATTGGGTGCATATATGTTTACCAGGGTTATATCCTCTAGTTGTGTTGATCCCTTTAGTATTATGAAGTGGCCTTCCTTATCTCTTGTTATGGCATTCACTTTAAGGTCTATTTTGTCAGATATAAGTATTGCTACCCCAGCTTTTTTTTTCATTTCCATTTGCCTGAAAAATATTTTTCCATCCCTTCACTCTCAGTCTGTGTGAATCCTTTGCTCTGATGTGGGTCTCTTGCAGACAGCAAATATATGGGTCATTTTTTTTTTTATCCATTCAGCCACTCGATGTCTTTTGATTGGAGCATGTAGTCTGTTTATGTTTAAAGTTATTATTGAAAGGTACTTTCTTGTAGCCATTTTTATTTTTTGAGGCTGTGTTCCTTCTTACCTTTTCGTTTCTTCTTTTTACAGCATTCCCTTTAGCATTTATTGCATTGCTGGTTTGGTAGTGATAAACTCCCTTAGCCTTTTTTTTGTCTGTGAAGCTCCTGATTTCCCCTTCAATTTTGATTGATAGTCTTGCTGGATAGAGTATTCTGGGATTGAGTCCCTTGCTTTGCATCACTTTGTATATCTCCTTCCATTCCCTTCTAGCTTGATGTGCTTCTGTTGAGTAATCATTTGATAATATGATGGGGGATCCTTTGTAGGTAACTCTCTGTCTCTCTGGCAGCTTTTAAGATTCTCTCTTTGTCGATAACATTTGCCATTATAATTATGGCGTGTCTTGGTATGGGTCTTTCGGGATTCATCTTGCTGGACTCTTTGTACTTGAGTAACTTTTTTTCATCCCTATATCAGTGAAGTTTTCTGTCATTATTTCTTCAAATAAGTTTTCTAATCCTTGCTGCTCTTCTTGTCCTTCTGGCAGCCCTGTTATACATATGTTATTTCGTTTTGCATTGTCCCAAAGCTCCCTTAGGCTCTCCTCCTGCTTTTTAATTTTTTTCTCCAGTTGCTGTTTCTGTACCTCATCTTCTAACTCGATGAGTTGGTCCTCTGCTTCTTCTCGTCTAAACACCTTCCATGGTGTTTTTGATTCTAGCTATATCATTTTTCATTTATTCCTGATTTTTGCATAGGTTGTTGATTTTCTCGTCCATCCGGTGTATGAACTGTATGACCATTATTCTAAATTTTTTTCTGTCATGTTCCATGTTTCCATTTAACTTATTTCCTTACTTGGTGATTCCTCCTTTTCTTTCCTCTGGGGATTGCTTCATTGTCTCCCCATTCTGACTATCACCAGAAGGTTCATATGTCAAGTTGCGGGAGCCTGGACTGTGTGCATTGGGAGTTTTGCACCCCCCAAGTGTCACTAAAGAGCTCTGATACCAAGACATGTGGTTGCTGTGAGTTGGTGGGAACCACGCTCACCCTGGGTCAGAGTCACAGGCACTTAGTGTGGCCTCCTGTGTGCATCTAGAATCAGGGACCCTGCCTGTGCCACATTGAAACAGAGAACCCACTGGCATGTGCCAAAAATCAAAGACCCCTATTGTGTGTCAGGAGTCAGAGGCTCCCTATGTCCATGCCAAGAATTGAGTATCAGAGTCTCTGTTTCTTGGTGCTACCTCATACTGAGAATCAGGTCCCTGTGTGCATATGCACCAAGAATTGGAGTCACTGGCTCTTAGTGTGAATGTACTGGGAATCAGGGATCTCAGGCGCATGTAATGAGGAACGGAGTCTAGTCACTGGTGGTTAATGTGCCTCTTGTGTGGAGATTCAGGGTCCTCGATCTGCCTGGGAGACCGGGTTGCTCAGTCACACTGTGTTGGCAAGAGGTCCACTTGTGCCCTGCGGTAAACAGCCTTCTGTGTGCCCTGAATCAAAGTCAGGTGGCTCTGCCCCTTAGTGTGGGTGTGGGGTCTGGTCATGCAGGTGTGCACTGTGGAAAACAAACTCCCTGTGTGCATGTACCCAGGCTCAAATTCAGCGCTGACTTCCTATGTGGGCACAGGGTCTGGTTGTGGGGAACAAACTCCCTGAGACCACACATCCAGGTTCAAATTCACTGCAGCCTCTCTGCTAAGGTGCAGGGTCTGGTCATGGGAAACAAACTCCCGGAGTTTGCACTCCCAGGCTCAAATTCAGAGCTGTCTCCCTGTGTGGGCGTAGGATCTGGTCGCAGAAGACAACTTCCCCAAGGTTGTGCGCCTATGCTCAAATTCAGGACTGCCTCCCTGCCTGGGCGTGGAGACGAGTCACAGGAAACAAATTCCCTGAGTTCACAAGTCCGGGGTCAAGTTCAGCACTGTCTCCCTGCCCTGCGTGGGTGCGGGATCTGGTCACAGAAACTGCCTCCCTAGGGATGAGCGGCTAGGCTTAAATTCTGCTCAGTCTCCTTGCCTGGACGCAGAGACTAGTCGCGGGAAACAAATTTCCTGTATCTGACACCAAGGCTCAAAGTCAGGCAGAGTCACCACTGCTTTGTGTGTGCAGAAAGCCTTATTTTGTGGCTGGGGTCTGGTAGTTTTTATTTTGCTGCTGCGGGGGCGGTGGGGGAGGGAGATTGGCTTTGTGACTCACAGAAATCTGCGGTCAGGTGCCTGGAGTCCTGGTGTCCCTGGGTCTGCAGCTATGGTGGCAGGTCTTCTCCCAGAGAGGCTGTAGGGTCCTGGTTTGCTTCCGAGACCAGTCTGGGTGGTGGCGAGGCTAGGATCCTAGTCTCAAGCAGTTCTGTTCTTCAAGATGGCGTGGTCTCTGTGCCGCCGGTGTCCTCCCCAGAGTGTTTGTGGTGGCCACAGGGTTTTGCCATCTAAGACTGCCCGGTTTGGCAGCCCCCTGGAAGAACTGCAGGGTCTAACTATCCCTATTTCACTCACACACACCCCCACACACGTCCACACACACCTCTATCGCTCCCTCACTCTCTCATACACTCTCCCTTCCTACCTTCCTGCCAGTCGTCATCTTGCCTCCAGGTATGTCCATTTTAATGAGATAATCCGATATGATTAAAGTCCAGTGACCATAAGCATAATGACTGGAACAACCACTCAACCAGTCGCCATGAAGTGCACTGACTTCCTCTCAGTACCTCCCCGTCCCCCCCGCCCCCCCCCACCAGCCTGCAGGCTCCCATTGCAGCATGGCAAACGGGGAACTGTGGTGAACCAAGGTGAGTGGCAGCAGGGCGAAATTGGCGAGCAGGTTAAATAGCCGACCTCTTGGTCCCTCCCCCCGGCCTGTAGGCTCCGGGGAACCAGAGCCATGCTGTGATCAGGAAACCCTGGCGAACCGGGGAGTGGTGGTGTGGTGGGACTGGGGACTGGCGAGCAGGCAGAAGATGGCCCTGATCACAGGCTAGGCCTGGGAACCCTACCCTGGCATGATTTCATGAGCTGGGCCTCTAGTCAAATAATAATTATCATAATTTTATGCATTTGATGATTGGAAAACATTTGCAGAGACCACCTTCTAGCTTTGTACATTTCAAATTGTATTCCTCCAGCATTATCCATATACTTCCGGTGCCAGGCTCTATAGGAAACATGTCATGGTACACATTGGTCTTGTACCTTTGGTTTGTAGCACTGGGTGAATGAGCACAGTGTTGATAGGTATCGACCAGGATCCCACTCTTTTTCAAATATATATATATATATATTTATTGATTTCAGAGAGGAAGGGAGAGGGAGAGACAGAAACATCAATAATGAGAGAGAATCACTGATTGGCTGCCTCCTGCACATCCCCCACTGGGATTGAGCCTGCAACCCAGGCATGTGCCCTTGACCTGGAACCCTTTAGTCCACAGCCGATGCTCTATCCACTGAGCCAAACCAGCTAGGACCGGGAATTCATTCGTTATATGGGGGCTAGCCAAGCATAGCAATAAATATACCATTAAACCTAAACTAAGTGTATCCCCTGATTAATTTCCCCTAATTGGGTCTCAAAAGTACATCTACTGTAAGGCTAGCAGATATAGGAGAAGTGTGACAGAAGGGAGGTCCAAGTGGAGAGATATTAGCATGGTCACTGGTTGAGATTAAAACTTCTTTTATGAAATTTTCCAAAGCAAACCTGTATCTAATGAAAAAAATAAACATTTTCAAAGTACTTGTAATATTGAGTGGTATAAGCTAACAACTTTTTTTTGTATATGCAAAAGACAGTACCTATAATGCACATTCCAAGGAAAGTGCCTTATTTTCAGGGTGCTAGGAAGGTTGTAGCGTATTAACTAGCCCTGGCAAGAGGAAAAGCTTACTGGTCATCACAGACCTTGTTTTTTTAATTCTACATCTGGGAGGTCCACTCCTGAGCCTCTCCCCACTGTTACAACTGAGGACCATGTCTCCACATATCTTCAGTACTTCAGCAGCTGTTGTGAGGATGCTCAGAATCCAGTGACAACTCAGTCACTGGAAACAGCCAGGAGGAGATTCTGCTTTGCTTCGCCATCGCACTTCTACCTACCTGTATCTATCTCAGCCCATAGCTTTACCTTAGCTCCTTTGCTTCTGACTTTTTCAGAGTAGAAATTAACTCAAGTTGTCAGAGAAGAACTGTAAGTTGTAGCACAAAAATAGGCTGTCAAACCAAGGGCAAAAGTAGCTGTTCTAATTTTAGGCCCTGCAAATACATTAAACCACTTATTGAAGTTTTCTTGGTGCCTTAATATTACATGGCCTCGTGGCCTTCACTCCAGGCACCCAAGATTAATCAGCTTTGTAAGGAAGACAGAAAGTCTCAACTAAACAAGAAATAGGACACCCCAAATCTAGGGACAGTCACTGTGAGACTAGAACATAACAGCACATCTGAATTTTGTAAGGTCACAGAAGAGACGTTTCTATTCAGGAATCCTTTAGTAACAAAAGAAGGCCATGTGTAGCAAGTGGAGGAGGAGGATAAAGTAGATAAGACTCTTTGCTTACATTAATTGGCAAGATATATGGACTCTGGGAGTAAGACATGTCTGTAGTAGTTTTTTGAGGGGGATAGTTACTGCTCTCAAGGGAAGGCTTTGGGAAGAGATCAGGAGGAAGTTTTGGCTTAGTTATTGGTGACCAGGTAGCAGTTAATTTTGGCATTTCTTGTATCCTAAAAGCTGTCTTCAAGACTGAATTTTATTTGTCTTAAAGGATTGAATTTTATTAGCTATTCTTAAATGTAAAGCACCTTTACCTTTTACTGGAATATCACAGAAAGGACCTTAATTAATCAACTGTAGGCATTTTACTTTTTTATAGGCTGCCTGGTAACATGAACACGATTAAAAACAAACACTCTCTGGCTCCAGCTCTCACCTGGGTTGGCAGTGGAAATATTTTCAGCAATGCTGGCAGCTGGCCCGATAACCACATACACCTTCACTCCCTGCCTCCCTCCCTTCATCCCAGAGGAAAGATTTAGTTAGATTTGCCTCTAGGGTTCTATATGTGAACATGTAGCAATAACAGATCTGGAGGCCAAGAGTCTGCTTGGTTTCTAGAGGAGCACACAGTCAGGCTTCAGGAGGGTGAGGATGTCTCCTCCACTGAAGGCAAGCAGTTTGCTCTTGGGGACTTTATCCCATAGCGTGTATATTGCACACTTATTCATCATGCCCAGCTTCTTCTACCCACCAAAACACCAGGAGCCTCTCCTGCTGTATGTCAAACCAACATTTGTATCAGTAATTTCAGCATTATTGATGGTTGAATTAAAAATGACACTAGCACCTTCTACCAGCTGTAAACACAGAGGAGCATGGTGGCAATCTCTGTGCCTAGGATTTGTCCTTCATGTCGATTCACTTGTGCTGACCCCATGTTGAGAAGGAATGCCTAACATAGTGGAGGCTGGTCTAGAGCATACTGTGTATTGGAGTGGTTTATTTATAAGATCTTTCACCTGGTAGATGGTTCTTACTATCAGTTCAAACTCTTCTGGAAAGAGGATTAAATGTCAGCCCCAACAGAATCTGCTTTTTCTAAATTGGTCAATTTGGCTGTTGAGATGGCAGAAGGAAGTCAGCAAGAGGAAAGGTGAAGAACTTGGCCTTTCCTGCGTGAAGGGACCTTGGTATCTGTACTGCAGACTGGGCCAATGGGCTGCTATCCTTGGCAGACTCAGGACATCATTTGATGGTTTCAAGGAAGATCAGTTTAGGGAAAGGAAAATGGTACATTGGAAAGACAATGACTCATGGAGAAATGGAGGTGGTGATGGAAACTTTAAATCAAAAGGTAACATGAGTTTGTTGTACCTTGTATATTTCACCTTGAAACTTTCTACAAAGTTATAGTTGTTTCTGTTCAAGGAATCTTTTTTTTCCCATAAGCTTTATTGCTAAGCTGTTTACCAGTGTCCTCTGAATATTGACATTAGGACCTAGTATGGGGAAGACAGATGCAACCATTATGCATGAAAAGAGAGAATCCAGCTTCTACTGTATGTCAAATCAATGAAGAGTGGTGTTGTCCAGAAAATGGAGTTTGTGTTTAGTGGAGACATTGTTTCCAGTGAAGGAGATGAGACAGAATGATGATTCAAAGATCAGAGTTTTATTCCCCACGGAATCATATTATCATCTTAGGAGGCATAGCACAAAGTTGATCCGAATTCTAGTTCTATTTATTAATACAACTTTCTTCTGGAAAGACACTGTCTGATCTCAGTTCTCTGACTTCAGCATAGAAATGACAGATATGGATTGACTCCACCTGTCTGCAGTGCCTAGAGCTGTTCTTGATTTTGGTGTCTCTACCTCCATACCTGTCACCTGTCCTGGGCCTAGCAAAGTTGAGAGGGAGACCAACCCATTTGTAAGTTTGCAGTCTTGCATCCGCCTGAATTTGGGAGAAGGGAGAAAAAATTATTTACCAGTCACCTCCATTTTTAATCTCATTCGCACACTTAAAAATTCTGGTTGAAAATGTCACCAGTCAAAATAATTAGTTTTTCTGATCACAGTTTCATGCCAGCTCTCATCACTTCCATGATTTTATTGCTATGTGAAAGCCCTGGAGTTGGGAAAAGGAAAGAAGTTTCTTGTTGCAGAGTTAAGGAAGGAGTTGCAGCATTGACAATGTAGAAACCGTGTTTGAGAATATGAAGAAAGAAGGACAGTTATCTCAGTAATGCATGGCTAAAACCATGAGGGAAACACACAATTCCTGTCTGGGCCTAAGTTTATAGCATGTCTAGTGGAAAGAACATAAGCTTTTAAACCAGGCTTTTAAATCTTGGTTTCATTGGTTAAAAGCTGTATACCTTTCGGCAAGTTGATTTATCCAGTCATTTTCAAATGTGAGCATGCATTAGAACCCCCTAAAGGGCTATATGTACACAGATTTCAGGGGCTTGTCCCAAAGTTTCTGATTCAGTAACTTGTAAGATTTTGCATTTCTAGCAAGTTCCCAGGAACCAGACTTGGAGAACCATCAAATTAATCCAGTCTGGGTCTTAGTCTTTTCATCTATGAAATGGTGCTAATATCACTTACCTCACAGGATTGTTGTGATAATAATATCCATAATGAGCACTTACTATGTGCCAGCCAGACACTATACTAGCATGTTGTGAGCATTATGTCATTAATTTTCACAGAAAACTCATGAAGAAGGATTTGCTATCACAGAAGAGGTAATTGAGACATGGAGAGTTTTCTTAAGGTCAAACAACTAAGAAGCAAAAGATGCAGAATTTGAACCCAGGCAGTCTCAGAACCTGTTCTTAGTCCATTGTTCTTAACCATGCCCCTATGCCATTGTTTGAAATTAAATGAGGTCGTGTGTAAGGCATCTATTTTGGTGTCTGACATATGGTTGCTAAATACATGTAGTGACTGGTGGTAATTTTGAGTTGTTCTTTCCTGAAATGACCCAGGGGCAAAAAAAAAAAGGGGGGGGGAGTGTAGAGGGGAGAACAGGGTATGGGAAGGTGATGCGCCTGGTTTTCCAGCGGCTTCTTCTGTCATACTGTGCCAGGTTGGTGGTTTGGCTCCAGGAGCCTCTTTGCTTCCTCTGCTTAGTAGCAACAGGCATGTCAGAGAAAGGGGATCGTCACGGAAACTCAGTTTCAGGGGTTTCACCCAATCATTTTGTCTGGTGTGATTAAAGCCTAGATTTCATTCTCTCAGGTTGAGACAAACACTTCAACCCCAAAGCAGTTTTTACACATCATCAGGATTGGCTTGGGGCTCCGCCAGGACTGTGTGATATCTTAGAGCCAACCTTTAGCATTCTCAGTGGAACTTGAAACCACTGAAGTTCAAATATATTCCCTTGAGCCAACATTGACTATCTGACTAATATAATAATAACACTTCACAAATATCATAAGAGAGGGTATATAAATGCTCAGAAGAGAAAAACATAAAAGACATGAAGAGATCCTGATTATTTGCACATATGCACACATACATTCCTGCTTTGAATGAAAGTCAGTGGGAAGATTTTTTTGGGGGGAGCTGGGGAGAGTGGAAGTCACTTCTAGGACAGCTGCCTCATGTTGTCACTAACTTGTCCTAAGAAATCAGAGCCTTTATGTTTATAAGCTTGTAGGTGTCAACAAGCCCCCAATGAAACCTTGAATTAAAAATAAATTTCACATCTAGCCAGTGTGACTCGGTGCTTGAGCATTAACCTATGAACCAGGAGGCCACAGTTCAATTCCTGGTTAGGGCATCTGCCCGGGTTGTGAGCTTGGTCCCCAGTGCAGGACATGCAGGAGGCAGCCAACCAACAATTCTCTCCCATCATTGATGTTTCTATCTCTCTCTCCCTCTCCCCCACTCTCTCTGAAATCAATAAGAACATATTTTAAAAAATAATAAATTTCACTGGATCAATGCTTTAATAAGTAGCAGCAACAGCAGAAAAAATGATGATTCACTATGGAAAATATTGTGATGGATTTCTCTTGCATTTGGATCTATTTAGAAAATAATGCCTTTAAACTCAAGGCCTTCAACTTCACCTTTCTGATATTTCTTTATTTAAACCTTGAAAAACATGTCATACAGCTTGAACAAATTCAGTGAAATGTTTATATTGCAAAAATCTAACACTTTGAAAAGTTAGGGGGCTTCTTTTCCCAAAGAAGGAAATAACTTACAAAATCCAATTATTTATGGTTAAAACTGGAACTATGTCAGTTACTCAGGATTTAACTACTGTTTCCTTGAGACAGTAATATGGATTACCATGGATGAGGGGAATGTGATGAATGGGGACATGGCTTTTATTTCTGTGATCATTAAAAAAATCCAACACATATGCACACATACATTCCTGCATACATATATTTATGTATATGTACACCATACAGTTCCTATTAGTACCTTGAAAACTAAGACTTAGGAGACATTCAGAATAGAAAACATAATTGACAACATTGGACTTTTTTTCATCAGGAAGAACATATGATACGCATTTTTCTTGCCCTGCTCTAATGCTCTGAGCAAGCTGGCCTAGCCCTGTGTGGACTGCAGTATTCCATCCACACCCCTTAACTCCAGAAGGGGATGTGATGAGGATTATCAGGCCAATGTTAGCAAATGTCTCTGGAGCTCGCAGGTAGGAGGCAACGCTGGAAATCAAAGCACAATTATGTTTGGCACGTTTGATCATCTAAGGTGTATCTAACTTCTCTAACTAAAGCTTCCTATACATAGAAACATGAATATCAGATCTTAGTGCCTGTAAAAATTCCATCACCAGTTACTGCCCTGTACTCATTAGCTGGGGACCTTTGATGTTTTCATCTACAAAGCTTCTAATCTTTCTGAGAAGTAGATGAAGCACTCATTCCTTTACCATTTACATTTGGTTCTTTAATTTTGTAATTCCACCTTCCCCTCCCCCTATCCTTCCCACTTTGCAGATCTCACAGGTGTCTGGTCAGACCTGTCAGGTGGGTCTCTGTTTGCCTGTCATTTGGGAAGCTGATGGTCTTACCTGGGCATGGCTGATTGCACAAAGCGGAACAGGGGTTAGTTTGAATTGCAGGTGTGAGCAATCAGTGTAGATCAGCTCTAATCCATCCGATATTAGAACTGCCAAGCTGCTGCAGACACAGCAGAAAGAGCCAAATGTTGTGTGACTAGGTGTGTGTATGTGCATGCATCTGTAGCCAGTGGTTTCCAGTGCTGAGGGATTTTGTGTGTTACAGAATGTGGTTGACTCTTATGGCACAACCTTACTGAGGCCCATTCTGTTCAAGGCTGTACAAGAAATCTTGGTGCTAGGACATGAGAAACTGATCACATCTTCAGACAGTTTATAACCCAGAAGAGAGAAGGATGTACAGCCTGAGGGGGTATGGGCTCAGACTATAGAATTCTGGGTTCAAATAGCCATTCTGAACTATTTATTGTCTATTTGATCTTGACAACGTTTCTTGTTTTCACTGAGCTTCATTTTCTCATGTACAAAATAGGGATAATGCCAATTTAGAAGAGTTATTGTCTCTGGGACATAGTAGATGCTAAATACATGTTAATTGTTATTTGTACTTTTGTCATTAAAAAGTGGTAAACAACCTTAGTGACACATAGTGAGGGCAGTCTGGAAGGCTGAGGAAGATTTCAGGAAGGGTGGCATGTGAGAAACCTGAGCCTTGAAGATTCAGACAAGATCACCAGAAAATGGCATTTAAAGAGAGAAAGAAAAAGGCTGGTGTGTGGGTTCTGAGATCAGCAACTAGTTCATTTGGGTTGGTGTGACAGAGATAATGATCCAAAGGGTGTCTAGGACTGTGCTTTTCAAGGAGTTGTCCCTTCAAAACAAATTCCAAGATATGAATGGCCATTTATCACAAGGTTCTGTTGTAAATCCTATCACCACGACCCACCTGTTGTACAAAAAGCAGGACACACTTTTCCTTCCTGCCAGTGAGTTTGAATAACTACATGTGCAGTCCTCAGTCAAAGACTGTATCAGAGGCAACTGCTCTAACCAGGAGCATTGCTTTGGGTTAGTTTTAACACTGCAAACATGAGGAGGAGCCTTCAAGCTCTGGGGAGATTGCCCTTAGGATCCCTTAGTGTGTTTATGCTTCATATCAAAATGTGGCCTATGAGTGCCACGATATACACCATAGAAAATGATGAATGCTAACAAAACATGTGGTAACCATTTCACAATATATATAAGTCAAATCATTAGCGTGTCAATTATATATCATAAAACTGGAAAAAATAAAATTTAAAAAAAGAAACGCAAAAGGTGTCTCAGGAGCATAATGATGGGTCAAATTGTCCAGTGGAAAGTAGTCTATGAAGTCAGGAAACCTCTGTCATTTATTTGTGGGGAGACCCTCAGGTAAGTCACCTCTTCTTGTGGGGTTTCAGTTGCCCCATTTATAAAATTAGATGCCATATTTATCATGAGTGGAAATCAAATTTTTAATTCTAAGTCTTTCTTACGAGGTAGCAAAGCCTGTGTAGGCCAATAAATCCAATGCAGAACCACAACATATAAAAGCAGAGGAGATCTGGCTGGTGGGTAAAGGGCTCTGCCAAGGACGTAGGGTACCTTCTCCTGCTCCACCTTGAGTTGGGCAGAGAAGGACACCTCATCCTCTTTGGGGCATGATGTCCCGGCTGATGACTGCGAGATCCCTGAGATTCCTCGGACTGCAGCATACTGCAATCGTATCATGGTTTAAATTAACGTGACAATGGAGGTTTTGTGATTTTCAACTTGTCCATTAACTTGACTGAAAAGTTTTAGAAAATAAACTCATCTCCTTAGGTCTCTCTGTTAGCAGATTGCATATTATTTATTTATATGATGGTTTTATTCAGAAGACATACTTTATCAATAAATGCCAGAGCGCCAACACCAAGCGTCCTGGTAAGAAGGCCATTATAAAACTCTATCTTGCTGTGTGTTGGAGATATTATTCACGTGGGAAGCTATCTTTGTTAGCAATGCTTACCAAGTGTTTGCAGTAAAATCTTGCCCAGCACTGAAACGTAGGTGAGAAAACTGGAAGGAAGAGATTTTTCTCAGAAGAGGCTTTCCCTGGAGGTGGTTGATGCTTGTCTATTGATGACTGGCCAAGTGACAGCAGCATGGTCACACAGAAGGGCAAATGCTCTGTTCCTGAGAATTTCAAGCAAAAAGGAAAGCAGCTGAAAGATGCTGACATCCTAGCCCTTCAAAAGTTTCCCAGCCACGCTGCCCATTAGAGCACTCAATACTAAGCTGGAGATGATGTTGAATTGTTGCCTTTATGTGCCTCCTAGCATGTTCCCCCAGCAGCAGACGTTCAGTGGACAAGGAAGTCAAGGCCTTGACCATCCCTAATGCTACAATAACTTGGGTTGGATTATGAGCAAGATGATTGTGCACACAACCCAAAATTCACGCAGCGTAGACAGAAATCTTGTCCAATACCAGTCACCAATGGCTGTCACAGAATACCTGTCAGCAGGTGATGTGCTCCATCTTGGAGGAGCAGCTGTGTGGACCAGGTCATTCCCATGGCCTTCTTGAGCCACTCAAACTTCACCTTTGCAGCTGGGAACCTAGCAAAGGGAGGTGCCTTTTATTCTGGAAGCTTTATCTTCAAGTCCCAGGTTCATCAATAATTCCCTGAAAGTTGGCTTGAAATTCTAGGCTTTTAAATTCTATACCAATATTGAGTTACTATGCTAATGCTAATTTTTCACTCATCTACATGCATATTATTACACATATTATAAAAGGAAAACAAAGAAACAGGCCCTGGCAAGCAGAAAAGCTAAATTCTGTGTGTTGGCTCAACCAGAAGGGACAGCTGTGTGGCTATGTTATTCTTGCTGTGTAAAGATGTTCTCATTTAAACCTTAACACTTTGGAAAATCCCTTAACCTCTCCAATCCTCAATTTCTTCTTCTTCAAATCAGTTTAATAAAACTTACCTTGCAGAGTAGTTATGAGAAACAGGAAGTATATTTTTACCTTCCAATATAGTTCCTGGCAAAGAGGAAGTCATAAATCGGAACTTCATTATCATTTTTAGTCTCTATGTGTTAATAGATTAATACTATTGATAATTGTGTCTGAACCATGAATTCATGAAACACAAACTGCTTATGTGAAATTCTCTAAGAGATTTTTCCTGTGTAAGACTGGGACCTAGACAGCTGTGTCCATGCCAAGAACACATAGGAGAGATGGCCCACAGTCAACCATCTAATACTACATCGACATTCTGTAAATGCAAATTCATCATAAACAGATTTATTGTAAGTTTTAAATAAATACTATATTATTTAAATAATACTAGATTAGTATAATAGTTTAAGATGCTCCTGAGACATGGTTTAGCCTTTCTGGAGGCAGCCATTCCAATATAGTTTTGTTCAGGCCAATTCCTAAAAACACAGAAGATTAATATTAAGTGAACACATTGACAAAGTGATATGAATTAAGTGACTCCCCAGCCTTGTTAGTTTAATGCTAATGTGGACAAGGCTCAAATAGCTAATTCTATATAGAAAGGCAGGTTTGAAGAGCTATCCTTTGACCCCTTTGCTGGCTAGGGTGTTTTTCTTAGCCCTTGTGGAAAAAAAAACACACACACACTTAGAAAAAGATTGCTAGGTATTTCTTTCCTTTGGTTTATTTTTTCAGCCAAAATATAAGACCTTACTTAGATGACTAGCAATTAAGGAATTTTTGTGGTTTATTTCCTGATCTAACTGCTTACTTCTGAAGAAAGCAATACTGACAAGCTTACGTTAGCCTGATTCTTACCAAAAGTATAAAGCCAAAAACATTCTGAAGGGTTTAGAGAGAAAAGTCAGGCTGGAAATGTAACAATAAAATGCTCCTTAAGGTTGCTTTTCCTAGATCACATGGACTTTATTTTTCCCCCTTGGATACTGACTTTATAGAAAATAAACGATTTTCCAATGCATTAACCTTCTATTTTAATAACATTGGAGACCTGCAGCGGAACTAGAAAGTGAGTAATCAAATCAATGAATGTAACTCAAGTTATGATAATACTTTGAATTAATAAAACCCTTTACTCGTAAAGATCTCACCACTATTTGTATAAACTTGACCTCATGCTCTGTAAGCATTGGTCGAATATGGATTTAAATTTTACTTCTTTGCCACAGCCTTATTATAAGGAAGTAAAGGACTTTTGAAAATCCATTTTCTAGGAGGAGGAACTCAGAGATGTCCCATTCAGTGTCAAGATGCAGAAATGCATCTTCCTAATTATCGCCAATGATGGGCAGTGCTAGTGTCAGGTGAGGCCTGAACCAGCAGCTGAGAATGCCCCCAAGGACCAGATATTGTCATGGCTCTGTTTGTCCTCCCTAGGAGGCTTCCCTTGTTGCAAGATGACTGCCAGCAACCCCTGGGGATGTGTGCTGCCTGGCTGACCCAGCAGGTGAGCGTGGCCATCCTTGCTCCCTCCTGCACTCCCTGCCCAGGTTCTGAGCTTCACCCTGAGTGGACTGGCTTAATCATGGCTTAGGGAGGCCCACAGACCACGTCCATTGGCTACGAGATCTCAGGGTGTTCACTGGCCTCCTTAGAGTCACGGCCTTCATATTTGGGTTCCTGGAGGCAGAGTGAGCTTCACCCAGAGCACATGGTCCAAGACTGAGGGAAGAGAAGTTCCCCTGGAGCAAAACCAGAGAGGCTGCCAGGCAGAAAAACCCAACCAAAACACAGAAATGACAATGGGATTGATCCCCAGTTCACACTTGAAAGTGCTGGTGGGGGAGTGAGCTAGTGGAGAGACTGGGGGCTTTTGAGCAGGAATGTGGCAAAGTGAATTTAGGCGTTGAGTGATAATGATAATGATAATAATATCTTGCATGGCTAGTGCTTTATATTTTCCAAAATGCTTTCACTTACTTGAGCCTTTTAAATAACATTGTGACATAGAAGGGTAGGTATTATACCTATTTTGCAAATTAAATTGAGGTGCAGAGAAATTATTTAGAGATAATTAGAAAGCTAGGGTGGTGATTCAGGCCTCTTAACTTTTGCTACACTCCCCGCCCCCCCCCCCCCCCACTGTATTATCATTTATTTTTTTTTCTTAATTAAATCTTTATTGTTCAGATTATTACAGGTGTTCCACTTTTTTTTCCCCCATAGCTCCCCTCCACCTGATTCCCCACCCCACCCCATGCCCTTACCCCCCGCCACTGTCTTCATCCATAGGAGTAAGATTTTTGTCCAATCTCTTCCCGCACCCCTCACACTTGCTCCCCCTGAGAATCGTCAGTCCACTCCCTTTCTATGTCCCTGATTCTATTATATTCACCAGTCCATTCTGTTCTTCAGATTTTTTATTCACTTGATTTTTAGATTCACTTGTTGGTAGGTATGTATTTGATGTCATTTTGTTGTTCATAATTTTTATCTTTACCTTTTTCTTCTTCTTCCTCTTCTTAAAGAATACCCTTCAGCATTTCATGTAATCCTGGTTTGGTGGTGATGAACTCCTTTAGCTTTTTCTTGTCTGTGAAGCTCTTTATCTGACCTTCAACTCTGAATGATAGCTTTGCTGGGTAGAGTAATCTTGGTTGTAGGTTCTTGCTGTTCATCACTTTGAATATTTCTTGCCACTCCCTTCTGGTCTGCATAGTTTCTGCTGAGAAATCAGCTGACAGTCGTATGGGTACTCCCTTGTAGGTAATTAACTGTTTTTCTCTTGCTGCTTTTAATATTCTCTCTTTGTCTTTTGCCCTTGGCATTTTAATTATGATGTGTCTTGGTGTGGTCCTCTTTGGGTTCCTCTTGTATGGGGTTCTGTGCGCTTCCTGAACTTGTAAGTCTATTTCTTTCACCAGGTAGGGAAAGTTTTCTGTCATTATTTCTTCTAATAGGTTTTCAATATTTTGCTCTCTCCCTTCTTCTGGCACCCCAAAAATTCGAATATTGTTTCGCTTAAAGTTGTCCCAGAGGCTCCTTACATTATCTTCATATTTTTGGATTCTTTTTTCTTTTTGTTTTTCTGGTTGGATGTTTTTTGTTTCCACATATTTCAGATCTTTGGTTTGATTCTTGGGGTATGTTGATCTACAGTTGAGTTTCTGTATATTCTTTATTTCAGCCAGTGTATGCTTCATTTCTGACTGATCCTTTTCCATTTTTTGGGCATTCTCATTAAGGTCCTTGAAGGTCTCACTAAGCTCCTCAGAAGTGTCATCAAGTTTCTCGGCGGTTTTTAGAAGATTCTTGAGTAACCTTATAAATGTGATTCTGAACTCTATGTCATCCAGTAGTTTACTTTCCTCCGTTTCTTTCATTTGTGACATGTTTCTTTGTTTCTGCATTTTGGCTGCTTCCCTGTGTTGATGGAGTGGCTTTGTGTGGTAGGTGACCTATAGGGGGCAGTAGCTCAGCCTCCCCAATCACCTGATGTGGATGCTCTTGGTACACCCCTTTGTGGGCTGAGTGCAAAGTTTTGGTGTAGTTAAGCCTGAATTGCTGTTGGTACGCTGGGAGGAATTGACCTCCAGGCCAATTAGCTGTGAGCACTCCCTGTGTCTATAATGGAAGAAGTGCTGGGCTGAAGACACGCTTATGGGGCAGGACTTGTTTCAGTGGGGCTTTGGTGCTCGCTGAGTCTGCCTCTTGAATGTGTCACTTATGGATGTGAGGAGTGGAAATCTGGTGTGTCACACTGACCACTAGGTACACTGGCTTCTGGATCTCCAATGGGGTGCAGGTCAGCTACTGTCTGAGGCCACTCAGCAGGAGCTACAGTGAGAGCTGCAGTTTTCTCCTCTTTGCTTGGGGTTTGGAGGTTTTGGAGCTGTCTGACCCAGGCTGCAAGTTTTCTAGGTTAAGCTGTGATAGGGCAGGCTTTCTTATGCTAATTGAGCTGCTTGGAGCTTGGGTGGGTTTGTAGGTTGTGTGGGGCGGGGTCTCAGTGTGTCACTAGGTTAGGGCGTGGCAAACAGCAATGGCTGCTAGTAAGCCGGCTCTGTGTCCCCGACCGCGTCTTGGAGTCCTGTGCCCCAGTGCCGTAAACAATTATTCCTGCGCGCAGCTCTGCAAGCAAGCCACTCTCACTAGCAGACAGTCCAGCTTCTCCCCGTAGGAGTTTGGGTCCCCCGCGTCTCCCCAGAGACTGGATTTCAGAGTAATCGGGGGCTTGTCTCCGTTCAGGTTGAAAAAAGCAACGCACCCAGTCTCCCGCCGCCAGCCCGGATCATGCATCTCCGTACCTCAGCTTTTCAGCGCTCGTGCACGTCTCAATGCTCTTTTCTCTTTCCTTCTAGTTGTAGAACTTCCACTCAGCCAGCTTTCCCATGGTTCTGGGTGATAGACGTTTTGTCTTTTAGTTGAAGTTTAAATTGTTGTGGGAGGCAGCAGTTTAGGTGTTTACCTATGCCACCATCTTGGATTCCTCTCTGTATTATCATTTATAATGTTAATTATTATTAGATCAAGCTCGTCAAAGTAGATTACTCAGTTTTGGAATGTTTTCCTAATTTATTTACAGAATATTAATTGAATATCTGCTATGTGCTGAACATCATGTTAGATGTCGGGGCTCAAGGAATTTATTAAGAGGTAGTAACAAGCCACTATTTTGAGTCATTAGCTGAATGAAAGCACAGAGTGGCACAACACTAATCTAGTCTTGAGAAAGGTAGAGGGGCTATCAGGGAAGGCTTATGGAGAAGATAATGTCTCAACTAAAACCTTAAAGATAAGTAGAGGTGAGCCTGAAAAAAAGGATAAAAGGACAAGAGTGGGGAAGGTGTAAAGCTTTCCAACAGTAAGAACAGCATGTGCAAAGATCCTGGGGTGAGAACGTGGCATGTAGAAAACATGCACAGAGTTCATACTATGGCTGGAGCACCAAGTGTCAGAGGTTGAATTGTGGAGATGAAATAGGCTATAGAGATTGGCTGTGGGTATACCCTGAAGTGTCTTGAATACTTCGGGCTTTATCCTGAGGGAATGGGGATATAGAAAAGTTTTAGAAAGGTCACTCAGGTTATAAAATGAAAATCAGTGGGCGCAGGAGGGAGGAAGTAGGAAGAAAAAAATGGGATCGGAAGACTAATTAGAAGGTTTCAGGCATTGAGGAGGGAGGTGATGATGGCCTGAATTAAGGCAGTGTCAGAGGAAGGAAAAGAAGTATTTGGATTTTCATGATATTAAAATTGCAAACTTCTGAGAAAAGAGCATTGAGACGTGCAAGAGCGCTGAAAAGCTGAGGTACAGAGGCGCGTGATCTGGGCTGGCTGCGGGCGACTGGGTGCGTTGCTTTTTTCAACCCCAACGGAGACAAGCCCCTGATTACTCTGAAATCCAGTCTCTGGGGAGACGTGGGGGACCCAAACTCCTACGGGGAGAAGCTGGACTGTCTGCCAGAGAGGGTGGCTTGCTTGCAGAGCTGCGCGCAGGAATAATTGTTTACTGCACTGGGGCACGGGACTCGCGGATGCCGTTGGAGACTCAGAGCCGGTTAACTAGCAGCCATTGCTGTTTGCCACGCCCTAACCTAGTGACACCCTGAGGCCCCGCCCTACAAACCCACCCAAGCTCCAAGCAGCTCAATTAGCATAAGAAAGGCCTGCCCTATCACAGCTTAACCTAGCAAACTTGCAGCCTGGGTCAGACAGCTCCAAAACCTCCAAACCCCAAGCAAAGGGGAGAAAACTGCAGCTCTCACTGTAGCTCCTGCTGAGTGGCCTCAGACAGTAGCTGACCTGCACCCCATTGGAGATCCAGAAGCCAGTGTACCTAGTGGTCAGTGTGAGACACCAGATTTCCACTCCTCACATCCATAAGTGACACATTCAAGAGGCAGACTCAGTGAGCACCAAAGCCTCACTGAAACAAGTCCTGCCCCATAAGCGTGTCTTCAGCGCAGCACTTCTTCCATTATAGACACAGGGAGTGCTCACAGCTAATTGGCCTGGAGGTCAATTCCTCCCAGCATAACAACAGCAATTAAGGCTTAACTGCACCAAGACTTTGCACTCAGCCCACAAAGGGGTGTACCAAGAGCGTCCACATCAGGAGATTGGGGAGGCTGAGCTACTGGCCCCTATAGGTCACCTACCACACAAAGCCACTCCATCAACACAGGGAAGCAGCCAAAATGCAGAAACAAAGAAACATGTCACGAATGAAAGAAACGGAGGAAAGCAAACTACTGGATGACATAGAGTTCAGAACCACATGTATAAGGTTACTCAAGAATCTTCTAAAAACCGCTGAGAAACTTGATAACACTTCTGAGGAGCCTAGTGAGAACTTCAAGGACCTTAATGAGAATGCCAAAAAAATGGAAAAGGACCAGTCACAAATGAAGCATACACTGTCTAAAATAAATATACAGAAACTCAACTGTAGATCAACGTACCCCAAGAATCAAACCAAAGATCTGAAATATGTGGAAACAAAAAACATCCAACCAGAAAAACAAAAAGAAAAAGGAATCCAAAAATATGAAGATAGTGTAAGGAGCCTCTGGGACAACTTCAAGCGAACCAACATCCGAATTTTGGGGGTGCCAGAAGAAGGGAGAGAGCAAAATATTGAAAACCTATTAGAAGAAATAATAACAGAAAACTTTCCCTACCTGGTGAAAGAAATAGACTTACAAGTTCAGGAAGCGCACAGAACCCCATACAAGAGGAATCCAAAGAGGACCACGCCAAGACACATCATAATTAAAATGCCAAGGGCAAAAGACAAAGAGAGAATATTAAAAGCAGCAAGAGAAAAACAGTTAATTACCTACAAGGGAGTACCCATACGACTGTCAGCTGATTTCTCCGCAGAAACTATGCAGGCCAGAAGGGAGTGGCAAGAAATATTCAAAGTGATGAACAGCAAGAACCTACAACCAAGATTACTCTACCCAGCAAAGCTATCATTCAGAGTTGAAGGTCAGATAAAGAGCTTCACAGACAAGAGAAAGCTAAAGGAGTTCATCACCACCAAACCAGGATTACACGAAATGCTGAAGGGTATCCTTTAAGAAGAGGAAGAAGAAGAAAAAGATAAAGACAAAAATTATGAACAACAAAATGACATCAAACACATACCTACCAACAAGTGAATCTAAAAATCAAGTGAATGAAAAATCTGAAGAACAGAATGGACTGGTGAATATAATAGAATCAGGGACATAGAAAGGGAGTGGACTGACGATTCTCAGGGGAAGCAGGTGTGAGGGGTGTGGGAAGAGATTGGACAAAAATCTTACTCCTAAAGATGAAGACAGTGGCGGGGGGTAAGGGCATGGGGTGGGGTGGGGAATCAGGTGGAGGGGAGCTATGGGGAAAAATAAAAGGAACACCTGTAATAATCTGAACAATAAAGATTTATTAAAAAAAATTGCAAACTTCTAAAACATTAGTTTTCCCAAAGAAATAATAAGTGATGTCTATGCAAAACTCTTAATTTTATCTCTTCATTCATGTGACTTTAAAAAAATTCCATTGGACTTGTTTTATTCAGCAAGCAGTTACTGGGCACCTATTGAAAGTCATGTATTCTAATACTGTCCAGATGTTGCCATTTTTGTCAGTTTAAGTTGTATAAAATACAACTTTAGATACATCTTTTAGATATGTCACAAGGTCAGTTAATTTCCACCTATTTTACTTCATTTCAGAATTGTTCTGAAATTCATATTATTTTGAATATAAGAGAGAAGGTTTTCAAAGAGAGTTATGAGATGACTTGTGTGTGTGTGTGTTTAGCACCTTTTGCTAAGCTAATATATTTTTTATTTTTCTGATAATCTCTAGAAAAAGGGCAAACTATACTGAACAGATTACCAATTTATATAACTGGGTAAAATTGCTACAAAAATCACTCCCAATGCATTTTGTGGGGCTTGTTCGAGTTTCAAAATTAGGGCAATTCTATATCCCCACAGATGCAAATGAGAAAAAGTATTTAGCTCCTGCATGGAATAAAAGGATTTATGCAAACATTTACTAATTAATTCAGCTAAATTTTGATGAAGTCCAATGCTTAAAAACATTCTATTTATGGAATTAAAACTCCCAACACTTCTTTATCATCAGCAGGCTGGGCACCGTCTTCACCCAGGTATCAGCTCCTCCAGTAATCTCTAGTCTAGGCTGTTGCAGAGCTTTACAACTCTGGCCGATAAAGGCAATTCTAATTTAGTGCTCACGTTAATTATCAGTAATATTAAATGAATATATTGGAGCTATTTACATGTGTCACTCAAGGTTGCTGTATTCTAAAGAAAATGATTATAATTGTTCTTATTAGTTATCATATTTCATGCTTCCGCAGTGACTTTTTTGTAGTTGTTGTTGGGTTTTGAGAATATCTTAATGAGGAAAAAGGCTTACAGTATTTTAAAATGTTCACAAGGCACCAAATAGCACTTTCTAATTCATTAGTCATATGTTATTGGAAAATTCCTTTGTGTTATTTTATTTGTTTCCGAGCACATTTAAACCAGATTAAAAAGGAAAAATGGGGCAGTCAATCTTCTCCAATAACTGGTGAAGAGATTATAATACAGAATGAAAAGCAGAATACCTCTGAGATTTGAAACACTTTACATTACTCTGCATTTTGCTCTTAGTTCTGCTAGGGATTGGCATTTTGTTGCCTATGGATTTTCCTACAACAGTAGGGAATTTGGGTATCTAAGTGGCTTCTTTTAAAGTCTTATTCCATAGGAATTTCTGTCAAATAGCATGATCTTATGATAAAACTAAAATTTTTTCAAGAAGGATTTAAAGAGAAATTGCAAAGAGTACTGGACAGTACAAAGAGAATGGGTCAAATGCATATTGTGTTCATATTGTGGCTGTTAATGTCAATGTCAATTTTCTCTCATTAGATTTATAAAATGTTAAAAAAAAGAAATGTTGTTGCCTAAATATTACCAAGTTAGAATCCTGACTCATAGGAAGCCTCCTGTAGGATGTCTTGTTTTCATAGTACCTTTTTCCTAAACTGAAAGCATTTTGCTCTACCCTGTATTGAATAAACACTTGTAATTCTAATATGTGTATTATCTGCCTGACATAGACACCTGATTAAGTTTCAAAGTTGATTCAACATTCAAAACTTTGACAACTAAAGCTGCCATGCCCTGGCCAGGAGGCTCAGTTGGTTGGAGCATCATCCCATACACCAAAAGGCTGAGGGTTCGATTCCCGGTCAGGGCACATACCTGGGTTGCGGGTTTGATCCCCAGTTGGGGGGCATACAGGAGATAACTGATCAATCTCTTTCTTCTCTCTCTCTCTCTCTCTCTCTCTCTCTCTCTCTCTCAGCATGTCCTCAGGTGAGGATTAAAAAAAAATAAATTTTTAAAAAGCTGCGAGATGTTCACTTACATAGTTTTGACTTACATGTGATCTAGTGCAATTGGGGGAATGGGGTGTTTCAAAAAATGGATTATTTCCAAAGCTGCAGTTCAAGTGTTTAAATCATTTTCACCCTGAGCACTCCTATTCATCATCCAAGGCTCAACTCAAAGTCGCCTTTTCTGGAGATCTCTAGTCTCTCTGCCAGCCCTGGTCAGAGTTTATGCTCCCTTTTTATATCGCCATACCATTTTATATTGTAAGCATCTGTTTTATTCACCTGTCCTTATCAGCCTCCTTCTCCCCCGACTCCTCGTTCTGTAAACTCACTGAGAGTTGGCACTCTGTCGTGCTCAGCTTTATTCTTCCAGGGCCTTAATGCCATGTCTCAAACACAGTAGGTAGATTCTCACCACGTACTGAAAGCCAATTGAAAAGAAACCATACACGCCCCTACCTTCTTCAATAAAGTGTACCAAAAATAATAATAAAAACTTATGATCTCTTGGACTTTTCACCATGAGCCACAGAGCTTTGTAAACCTGCTAAATATGTGTGTGTCAGTTTTGCTCTGCATAACCGAGCTGCCTACAGCTTGTGTGCCCTTTAACAAGATCCTGAGATGAGGTGGGCTCTTGGTGGCAGGTTCTAGAACTGTAGCAGAATCATTTGGGGTCCTCGGAGCTGACTCCTAGTATCAGAGTGTCTGCTTCTCCGTGTTTTAATTGACCTCCATCTCTGTGTTGTCTTGATCTCAGGCTATTGATAGTGATGCTATCAGCTAGACATGCCTGAGGCAATCACCTTGCCATATTACGTGTAGTGAGTGAGTCCCCATAGACATTTCCCCAACAGAACCAACGCTGGGCTTCAGTAAAGGCCATCAGGGAATTTTGAGGAACAAGATTACTCACAGATTGTGGGGGTACATGGTGCACCCAAGAGAAGAAAGAGAGAGATATATTACAGACCTGGCGCTCTGCCTTTATGGTCCAAGGGTGGGGTGTCTGGGGTTCCAAGGTTTTCCTTGCTATTGGCTAATCAAAAGCATCAGAGAGGAATTAGGGTGCTAGAAGGGAGAAGTGTGGCCACTGAAGTGGTCAGTTATCGAGGTTACCCAGGGATTTCTGAAAGAGGAAGCTTTGTGGTGGGGTGAGGGGTTGGAGGGGGCAGCCTAACTCATTATCTGGGTGTCTTGCTAGTAGCTGTGTTATACAGCTGGCCATATGTTTATTCAAGGTGCTCGTCTTTAGAAATCGATGCCTTGGCAATTAAAAGCTCAATGTGAGGCACTTACAGGACACTCTGCCACTTCCTGTGGGCCCCTGTCTCCTTTCTCTTCCCCCTTTAGTTTAAGCAACTGATGGCTCTTAAACCAAATGCCCCGGTTTTCAGAGTAATCACCATCCTTTCCTCCCCATATGCAAGCCAGCTGCTTTCATCACATCTTGTGGCATCTTTTTGGCTAGTTTCATTGCTGTTTGCTTTTCAAATGTTCAGTTGTTTGCGTTCCCCCCATTTTCCTCTACTGGCAGAAAAGCCCTAACTTAAAAAACAAACAAACAACAACAACACACAACAAAACCCTCCAGACTCAATTTCATTTTGAGTGCTTAAGCTGAATGTTTAATGTGTAGGGAAAATGCTTCCTAGAAGATAGATGTGTTACTAGAATGGATTCTCATGTTAAATGATTCCTTAACATTTACTTTTATATCTAAAGGAAAGACAAATACAATTCAACTTTGAAAAGGAAAAATAGAACATTGCAAAGGTAACAGATTCATTTAAGTAATTCTATAAACTTTACGTTAAATCACCTTAGGATGAGATGTTTGTTCATTTCCTTTGAATTTTTCTAAGACTTTCAATAATCTTTATTTTAGTATCTCATGACTTCTACCTTAGACTTCTGATAGTTAACCCAGTAAACTTTGCCTTTCCTTCACTGCAAAATTTGCAGTGAAAACAGATTCTTCACTTACTACCAATCATAGTTCATCTTTCGAACACTTAGTGACTTCTCTAGTCTGTTATACTTTGCCCAAAAACTCACTTTTTTTAAACTTTTACTTTTAGGATTTATATAAATCTGCTATTTCTATCCCCCCCCCCCCCCGCTTAATTACTGCTCCTTTCCAAGATGCACGTTAGAGCAGCATTTCTTAAAGTAAGATCCGTAAACCACTTGCATCAGAATCAGACTCATTCAGCATTTATTGTGAAGGGAAAGTGCCTCAGAATTGCACTCCATATATTTATTCAGTTTCCAGTATCTCACTTTGTAGAAAAATAACAACAATAAAAAGGTGAGTGTTCTATTAATAACTAAATTTAGATTGAGGTCCATTTTGAGCCTCTGAACCCTCCCCCCCTTTTTTTGTTAATCCTTACCCGAGGATATTTTTTCCATTGATTTTTTAGAGAGTGCAAGGAATAGAGGGAAGAGAGAGAGAGAAAGAGAGAGAGAGAGAGAGAGAGGCAGCGAGACAGTGAGACATGGAGACATGGATGTGAGAGAGACACACCCATTGGTTGCCTCCCACATGCACCCATACAAGGTCAGGATAAATCTGCAACCCAGGCATTGACCAGGAATTGAACCTGCAACATGGGCTAAAGCTCTAACCATTGAGAAACACTGGCTAGGACACCCCCTTACTTTTGTGTATCTTATGAGTTATGCTACTGAAAAGACCCTATAGAGGTCAAGTAATCCTCAGTTACTTTTGAGAAGTTCTCCTGCTTTTTCAGTCTCAGTTTGGATTCTCTTTCCTATCCATATTTTCTCTGAATGGATGCATTCAGTCTCATGGTTTTAAGTGACATCTATAACCTAACAGTTTCCAAATTAATAAGTCTATCCTGGCCTCTCCCCTGGATTCATACCTGTTTATTCAATTATTACTTTTCATCTGCATTGGAACATCTAATGGGCATCTTACATTTAACAGGACTGAAATTTAAACTTTGATTTCCATCCCAACATCTAAAACCCATTCAAATAAGTGGCATTACATTTATTCATTCCCTCAACCAGAAACCCTGGTGCCACTTCTGATTCTTCTTTTTCCCTCATGCCTTATCTCCAGTTCCTTAGCACGTCCTGGTGGTACAACATCCAACATACACTGAAAATCTGACCACCTCTTACCCTTCCCTACTATCATGCAGGCCTATTGTCCCGTGGCTAGTTTTCCAATAGCCTTATCACTGTTCTCGTGGCTTTCACTCCCAGCTTCCAGCCAGCAACAGAATCACCTTTTTATAGCTTCCGTCAGATTGCATGACTTCACTGTGCAAAACCCCCTCCAGGGACTGCCAGCCATACTTGGAACAAAACCTAAAGTCCTTACCATGGCCTGCAAGGCCTGCAGGATGGAGCCTGCCTCCTTCTCCCACCTTTGCCCTAGCATGTTCCTACCTCAGAGTCTTTGCACTTGATGTTTGTTTTGTCTGGAATGTCCTTCCCCCACAATCCACCTGATTTTTGCCATCACTTCTTTCAGGTCTCTGACCACAATCACTTTACTTGAGGGGGCTTTCCTCTCTAAACCACCACCCATTTATCACTCTTTATTTCCCTACCCTGCTCCACTTTTCTTCCCATAGATAGTATCTGGCATTTTCTCATGTACTTGTGTTGTATGTATTTGCTGTTTGTGATATGCCTGTCTGTGTTACTCTACTGGAAGCACCACTTCTTCACATTACTCTTTCAGGGTCTGGAAGCAGCAGCAGCACATGTTTGTTGGATGTATGGATTTAATCCAGGCCCCTTCTTCATACAATACTTCAGTTGAACTGTGGCTGAGAGTTTGAAAAACAACAACAACAACAAAAAATACACAACACCGTTCTAAATATTTTTCATGACAATGAGATGACTCAGCTTTGGACAATCCCCAAAAGCACATTAACCTTGCCTTTTTTGTTTGAAGGAGCTTCCTTAAGTCTGAACAGCTTTATTCTCACATTGAAACTCTTCTTTCGAATTGGCTGAGAGATCCTACAATCTCTTAGCTGGGCCCTCTGCCAATCCAACCCCAAATATAAATTGTAACACAGTCATAATTGTTTTCATTATTTGATATCACCATGAATCTGTGAATACAAGTTACCCACAGCAGGCATTCCTTGATCTTGTTCTCTGCTTTATATATTAGATATATTTTGGACATATTTAGTCATATTTTTACTCCCTGGAGTAAAGTATGATAGCAAGGAAATATGTTAAATTGGATATCAGGGGTATTGAAACCTTCTTCTTATTTCAGTGTTATCAGCCATGCTTATGTAGGTTGTTGAATATATTATGCCCAGGATTTAGTATATGCATTAAGTATGATCAAGTTCACTAGGAAATATAAAAATAGAACAAAACGCAACACTTTACTTGCAGATTGGAGGTGAGGTGATTGGTATGTTAATTAAAGGTGACCTCAGCACTCTTAATATTAACCTCCTGATTTTCTTCAGCGTTTCAGATAGGGAAATAAAAATTATTCTTCAATATTCCTAAGAATGCGATTGGATAAAGGATACAAATGAAGTCTAGACCAAGTACAAAAACATGAGCTCCTTCTGGCTGCTCAACCAATGCAGACTTAGTCTGGGGATGAGATAACTATCTCAACAGCCTTCAGACTTCAAATTATAGTAATTATGACAATTTGTACCAATAGCCATGAGGTGGGATTTTTGATGTGGTTAAAAATAACATCTGTAAAACCCAATAAAAATTACATTTTGCTAATTTTCTGATAAGATACTGTTTTAACTATCCTGTGTCTTCAGCTGCTGCCAGTTTTCAATTAGAGGATTCCTTTAAAAAATTTTTTTAACCCATTTTGTCTGTTGGATCCAATTCCATCCTCAGCAATGCATTTGTTTTAATGATATTAATTAACTGTTTTGTGTGAATTTTGCCTTTCAAACTGATACTAATCTTGGAGACTTTATTAACTTGCTGATTGTGAGTCTGGATACAAAAGGACCAATAGCGGGATTCAGCCTGTTCTTTCTGGCTTAGAAAACAGACCGTAGAGGCTTGCTCGGCCACGTCAGTTGGGGAAAGGACAATGATGAAGTGAATAACAGGGCCACTAACGCAGGCTGGCTCTGCAGTTCTGCCCAGCTTGGAAGTTGCCAGCTCATACTAGGGGCCCAGTCATTAGTGGTAGCTCCCAGAGAGCTTCCCTCAAGCGCCCTGTCGCAGTGCATTGTGTGTCTTCCTGTGCTGCTTTTTCTTAAACACTCTCTTCTTAGTTAACTTTTGATGAAGAAAATCACATATTTCCCCATCTTTTTATTGAAAGATGATGAAATTGATGTTCAGAGAGCTTGCTCAGTTGGTGAGTACCAAAGGCAAAGCTGGAGCAAAGGGCTTTTAATTCTCCTTCTAATGGTCTCTTAATCAAATCATGTGGCCTCTAAGCTAAATTAATTGTGTGTGTGTAGGACTCACTCCTGGCTCCTCAGAAATCATTTTCTTTCATCTCTGCCCTCTCTGTCTGCTCCTTTTCCCCTCTAAACAAGCAAATTCTCCCTTGATCAGACCACCACCTCATTCTTTTCCTTTCCTTGTCTCCACATCTATACTTTTTAAAATATGTTCTTTTATTGATTTGAGAAAGAGAGGAAGAAGAGGGAGAGAGAAACATTGATGTGAGAGAGAAACATCAACTGGCTGCCTCCTGCAAGCCCCCCTATTGAGGATTGAGCCTGCAACCTGGGCATGTGCCCTGACTGGGAATCAAACTTGTGGTCACACTGGCAGGGGAGGGATTTGACTTTTTATCTATTTTCTCCTACTTGCAACAAACAATCTCTTGCTGACTGGAAAACACGCTAACATGTCGCCTTATCATCTAATTCCTCAGCAATCCTTTTCTGTTAACTAACCCATTCTCTTCATTATTTTAAACGTTCTCATTGGAAACAGACTAGACATTTCCAGTTTATTTCAGTTTAAATAAAAAATGAAAACATTCCCTTTAGAGTGACTCGATGTTTTATTGGTTTATTTCATTTCTGCTTTTGCTCACTCTTCTTTATAGAGTTTGAAGACTCAGACTGCTAAGAAATCAGCTTTCTAGCCAGTTTGGCTCAGTGGATAGAGCGTTGGCCTGTGGATTGAAGGATCCCAGGTTTGATTCTGGTCAAGGGCACATACCTGAGTTGCCGATTGATCCCCAGTAGGGGGTGTGCAGGAGGCAGACAATCAATGATTCTCTCTCATCATTGATGTTTCCATCTCTCCCTCTCCCTTCCTCTCTGAAATCAATAAAAATATATTTAAAGAAGAAGAAGGAGAAGAAGAAGGAGAAGAAGGAGGAGGAGGAGAAGGAGGAGGAGGAGAAGGAGGAGGAGGAGGAGGAGGAGGAGGAGGAGGAGGAGGAGGAGGAGGAAGAGGAAGAGGAGGAGGAGGAGGAGGAGGAGGAGGAGGAGGAGGAGGAGGAGGAGGAGGAGGAGGAGGAGGAGGAGGAAAAGAAGTAGTCAGCCTTTCCCTAACATCTGAATGACTTGTTAGGAAATCTGACTCTGTCTGTGCCTGGGACATGAATAAATATGGTGTGAGTAGTTCTGGTAATCTCAGGAACCACCACAGCATCCTAAAGGATCATTCCATATCAGTCAGAAAAAAGGCTGAAAAAATAGTCATCTTCAGTTATTATCTCAAGACCTGTCATACAGAAATTTTATTTTAGGAGGAAAAGTGAACAAGGCCCATGGTTTTCTATCTCATTCAAGCCATGGCTCACTTGAACCTTGCAAGAGCAGAGTGAAGTGGATGGAATGAGACAGTGAAGGGCAGAGGGAAGAGAGTGCTTAGCCACTCACTTCATTCGCCCCAAATCCACCCAGGAGATGCAGCCTTAAGGGTAGCTAGGCCACAGAGCTGTGAGAGCAGGGGCCATGGCTGTTTTGTTTACTATCATGATTCTTTTACTTGGTGAATGCTCGTTAGGGAGAATTGTTTCAGGTGAATGTTTTTGCTCCAGTAGCTTTGAGTTGCGAAGTAAATGGGAAGTGAAAATATGAAGACAAACGTGGCCTATTCTTTCAAGAAGTTTAGTTGAGTAGGGATGAATTGATTGATTGATACAAGCATGGAGTCACATAGTTCCCATGAAGCAAAAATTGGAAAGAGCCATGACTGTCAACTAAGGATAAGATTTCTAGTAATTTTAATATAATGCCCCAAATTTATTTTTTACCTTGTCAATAAATTTCCATACAGACTTTGTTTCACACATATATATATTCAAGAACAGCTTGGATATATTAAGATTTTTTTTTTTAATTAGAAGGGGATAATTAAAAGTAACAAATTCATTTTATGAGTCAGCATACACTGAGAAAAAGGTATACCCTAGGTCTCCCATTTACTAGTTCCGTGCTATGCCATTAACTGCCAATGAACATTTGAATTAGTTATACATATTACCTATTGCAAATTATACAGTGTGATTTAATCTAAACTCTAAGCAATATTAGTACATCTGGGGATTCAGCTAAATTCCATTCAATTTCAGACATTTGGTGGTATGGGCAAATGATCAAATTGGTTTGACATTCATTTCCATCTGATTTCTGAGACCAGATGTTTATCACCATATAGATTTGGCAATAGATGGTGATAAACAGATGTGGGCTGATTTGATAGGATCAGGTAAGCAGAAGGTAAAATTTTATCTGAAGACTGGCATGTGGGAGTAATAATATTTTTAACTCCTTTATTACCAGTTATGTTGATACCATAGAGAATCAAGCTGCTCTTAGTGTAGGGAGCAGAGCAATTAATTTCCTGTTTTCCACCGGGTCATCTGGAGAAAGCTGTTGGTTGAATCACATTATATATGATGTATAAGAGACTAACGAAAAAGCAAACATTTTATTAAAGTTTGAGATCTCAGAGCTCCTCAGGCCGCCATCATCTTCAAATATTGTTTTCTCTATGGCTTTGGGCCAATTACTTAGCCTCTTTACCTCAGCTTCTCAATTGGTGAAATGGGAACTGTTATAGTGTGATTAATTTATCTCCTACGGGGGTTGTTTATATTAATTAACTGCTGTTAAGAGCTTTGAAGATGAAAAGTGCTAACTGCTTATGCCATGATTAGCCATGGAATAGTGGAATATGATAACTGCTTCACTAGATAAATGGGTAAACCTGATACACACAAACTGTGAAATCTGTGGGAGGAGTTAATACCCAGGGCAACAAGACTGCTGAGGAATCAGTCTCATCAGGGAATATTAGTTACACTTAAGCCTTGGTTTAAATGGTTCAAACTGCCTCCTGAAATACATGTTTTAAATGTCATAACACTGGCACCGCATTTTGCTTTGTTAGTGCCCATAATGACATTTCTTTCCCGGATGTATTTTCCCCATAAACCCAACTAAATTTACCTTGACTCATATTCCAAAACGTATTGATTATTTTAAATTATTCTTTGCATGTGCACTCTTTACATCCACAGACAAGTAAATTGCTATGGCTGACAGGATAACATTCTGCTTTTTATTTGTATTGTTTGAAGCAAACAAAACACATTAGAGGGACATAAATGGCCATTGCTTTAAGCCAATGAATATTTAAGGATATTAATTTACTTCCTCCAAGAAATTTTAAAAATAAACATAGAACAAAGAAATAAAATGTCAGACTTTAAGCTTGAGTTCTCCCTGGGGACTGTGTTTTGCAGCTGACCATATCATTACCTACCGAGTTATGAGGTCATATTTCTGCACAGTTCACTAGAATTTGTCTGTAGTATTATAGTAAACCATAACTACAAAGCCAACATGTCTTGGTCAATATTTATTGCACTGGCATATTTATTTCAAGAGCCTATATTAAGGAAAACTCAAGAGATAATCTTTCCAAAGTTTTTTGGATTAGGATTTTTGGTAATACTTTAAAATGATATTTCATGTAGTGTATCATTTTGGGAACCATTTCTAGCATTCTAAAGATTCACAGGTCATATATAATTTCATTTTGTTTTGAGACAATTTTTCAATTTTTATTTGTTTGTTATGTATATACCTTTTTATTTTAAAAGAGACTTAAGGCAGCCTCCTTTATTAGGGAAAACACCATCTCTGTATTACCATTTAATCCTTAAAACTTATTCTGGAGTGGGATATGAGAAAGCTCAAATTTAAGTTAATTCTCATTTCAGAGCAACCACTGGAATAGTTAATATTCATGCTTAAGAAGTGCCACAGTGTAGTTAAAAGAATGCCAAATTTTGAGTCAGAAAAATGGTTTTACATCCTTACCCTGACACTTTCCTGGCAGTGCAATTTTGATAAGTCATTTGACATCAGTATTTCTCCCTATAAACTGGGAATAACAGCATCTTCATCATAGATTTACTCTAAGGATTAAATGACCAGTGTTAATGAGCGAGTGCCTAGTACTAGTAGACGTTACCTAACATTTTATTTGTCCTTTTTGGCTGGTAGAATCCAGTAGATATACCTGCCAAAGGGCCATTATAGATTTTTATCTCAAAGCTAATGTTTGCCTCATTTCTATGTTTCTGAGAACAGCTTATTCCTGAATAATTTCCACAATTATAATGTGGCTGTAGTTTTCTCATGACACAAGTCATAACATTCATATTAAAAGCTAATTTGCTTTTAGAGCAAGGTTTATCATAAATGATTCTTCAAGTGAGAATTCAATGATGTAAAATCTCACAGGCTAATTTTATTATTATTAAAAAAGAAGATACATTTTCAGAATGGTGAGCTAAGCATATCACTATATAACTTGGGTTTATTTAACAATTTAGACTTCTACAATCTTTAATTTATGTGTCCCTGAATCCACCATTTTCAGATTCCAGCTACTATTTCAATGAATAAAACATCAGTCCCTTAGAACAAATGACAAGGAAATCCTCATATAACCTTAAAGAGAAAGCACAAGGAATGGGGAAGTGCCTAAACCTAACAGAAGAATAAGTCTTTTTGGAATGCAAGACCAAATAAATATTTGAACAGGAATGGTATCCCTATGCTTGTGGTGAGAAATAGGTCCCTTTTAGGCTGCACATTTTGGTAGTCTGGCGTGTTGACTTTATCCCCTTGGGATCACTGGGGTTTCAGACACCACTTCCCAAGGGTGTCACCATGCACATGAGCACACTCCTACCCTAGTCTCTGAGACTGCAGGCCCAGGCTTGTGAGCTACTCCCTGGAATACCCCTTGGCCCAGGTCTCCTAGTGCCCAGACACCCCTCTTGGAACCCCCGCCCCCCTTCAACTCTGCCTTATTTTTGAGTCATTTCCTATCATATGCCATTTTAGTTACATCTACTTAACATCCCTGGAAGTCAGAATTCTCTGCACAACAGAACTGACCATATTTCTAATCCCAGGATGAGTTCTACTTTCTTCATTCCATTTTTAAAAGTTATTATTATATTTTTATTGATTTCAGAGAGGAAGGGAGAGAGAGATAGGAACATCAATGATGAGAGAGAACCACTGATCAACTGCCTCCTGCATACCCCCCACTGGGGATCAAGCCCGCAACCCAGGTATGTGCCCTTGACAGGAATCGAACCTGGGACCCGTCATTCCATAGGCTAATGCTGTATCCACTGAACCAAACCAGCTAGGGCTTCATTTCGGTTTTTATGGTAAGACTCCACACATTTGGATTGAGAGGAAAGGCAAAAGGTCAGTTAAAGTATTGAAAGTTTGGATTGCAGATTATGCTAAAATGAGCATAGACCATAGCAGGCTCGTAAGTACAGATGTTAACAAGTTCAGTTAGTTCATATAACACAGTGCGAAGGTTAAAATGCTATTTAACAATCAATAATGTGGACACTGCCCAGTTTGTCCTTGCTTTGGTTGACGAGTACAAGGAGAAAGGAGATAGCTCAAGAGATTATTTCTGAGAGCAAAAGACTCTGCTCAGTGCCCAGTATTGAGGCGCCCATAGCCAGTGGCCCCAATTCCATGGTCAGATGTGACAGATGCCCAAAACTTATTTTGAAAAAAAGTGTCATTAGACTCTTATATGAAATAAAAATGCCAAAATAAATTACTGTTCAAATGGGAACCATCTGTTGCTTATAAATATTTTTAGGTTATTTGCAATATTTACAGAAAATTAATAGCTTTGCTTACTTTTTGAAAATCATTCTATGATGAAAACAGTTATGTCACAAGTTTCTTTTTTAGCTCACTTCCACCTTTCACTTTAGAGGTTAATAATTCTAGTTATAATTATTATTTTAAAATAAAATAACAATCATTGTGTATTTTTAGCACTTTGATTGGCCTGCCTTCTTTTAAAAAAAATTCCTGATTGTTTAAAGTATTATATATAGTATTACATATGTCTCCTTTTCCCCCCATTGATCTCTCCCCAGCCATCTCCACCCCCCCATGCCTTCTTGAACTAGATCCCTAGACATACTATATAGTTTGTTCTTTCAGGCCAATTTTGGGAGAGTTGACAAGGCATAGGTTTTCTCTTTGTCTTTTTCTCCTTTCTTCCTCCCTCCCTCCCTCTTCCTCCCTTCCTTCCTTCCTTCCTTCCTTCCTTCCTTCCTTTCTTTCTTTCTTTCTTTCTTTCTTTCTTTCTTTCTTTCTTTCTTTCTTTCTTTCTCTCCTTCCTTCCTCCCTCCCTCCCTCCCTCCCTCTTTCTTCCTTCCTTCCTTCCTTCCTTCCTTCCTTCCTTCCTTCCTTCCTTCCTTCCTTCCTTCCTTTCTTTCTTTCTTTCTTTCTTTCTTTCTTTCTTTCTTTCTTTCTTTCTTTCTCTCTCTCTCTCTCTCTCCTTCCTTCCTTCCTTCCTTCCTTCCTTCCTTCCTTCCTTCCTTCCTTCCTTCCTTCCTTCCTTCCTTCCTTTTGTTTTTGCCTAGTTTTTCAACACACAAACAATCATCAAGGAAGTAAATATGATTTCACAACAGTACCTAGCTTATCACTCAGAGTAGAAGCTGGAATAAAGAACCAATTTTAAAATAAGAGTGGTTTCATTCCTGCAAAGCATTCATCTAAACTTGCAAAGCTAGGGTCAAAAGAATCTGTCCTTGACTTCATGATCAAATGGTGAGCTTTTTTGCAAGGTTGCTAGGATTAGACGAGATAATGTCTGTAAAGTGCTGGGCACAGAGTCTGGCACACAGAAAGCACAGGATAACTAAAAGCAGTCACAATATTGTAAAGCAAGCCTCCAGATTTCATTCAAATCAAAGGAGACGGTATCAGCTCATGTAGCTCTTCTACTGTGCTCCACTGTAATGTACTTTGGAACTTTGCGAATCACTATGGAAAGTTCGAGCTCCTTAGTACCTGAATTTACCCTGGAGAGACAGTCCCGCACAGCACTCCTCAGAGGGCACTGGCTGACCCTGTTTTGGCACCAACTATATGCCAGTAAGAACAGTGTAAGTTTAACTGACAGAATGGAGAAGTTCTGGGATCATGTCATCATTTAGGTCCCCTCAAAAACATCAGTCTTAGCTGGCACTTTCCCTCTAGGTTAAAGATACATTCTAGGTTTCTCAAGCTATTGTCATTAGTTCACTACTCACTTCACTGCCCTGACTCTGTTCTTGACCAGCCTGCGATGTAGGAACCATAACTTCCAGTCGTCATCCAAAACTTGGCAGGTGGGCTGAACTGTGAAATGGTGTTTTGTAAGAGGCAGCACTTACTCTGGCTGGATTCATATGCAGAATTTACTGGGGAGGCAAAGTGTCCAAACTTGAGTTGGTGCAGGGGAGAGGCAGCAGGAATATGGCTGCCCAGCCTGAAACTGATTCCTATCCCAGACTGCCGTTAACTTTACCAAAACTTTAATGACCAACAACCTCAAGCTGACATTTAGGACTTAGCAGCCATAGCAAGGCACAGGGCCCCACCAGGACCTGAAATATCTCCAGAGGCATTTGGCTTGAAAACTCAGTGAGCAGCCATCCACCCTACTTTTGTGACCATTCTGATTTCAGGAAACAGCAAACCCTGAAATTCCAGGACCAGTAGGTCAAGGTCTTAGGAAGCCCGATGGCTCCAACGGCTTTTTTTCAGAGGAATAGTCCTCCTCTGTCAATTGCATGTTCTGGTTTTCTGTCTTCATGAAGAACCTGAAATTGCAGACTTCCAAGGAAGACTTTAGCATCTCGGTTATGTCAGAAGCCAGTTCAAGAGCAAGTTGGTAGGGGTGGCTCTCCCACCTCCTTTCCTGAACCTTAGTCTTTTCCTTCCTGCTTTACTTCCTCCACTTCCACCATTCTCTTTGTATTTCTTTTGTGGCTTTAAAAAAAGACCTGAAATATTTGCACCAGGCTGCTAATACTGGCTAGTCTCAGCGCGGGATATTATTCACTTTATAAACGGTATATTTTTGGATTATATAACTTGTTGCCTTAAGCCAGTGGTTCTCAACCTTTCAATTGCCGCGACCCTTTAATACAGTTCCTCATGTTGTGGTGACCCCCAACCATAAAATTAATTTCGTTGCTACTTCATAACTGTAATTTTGCTACTGTTAATGAATCGTAATGTAAATATCTGTGTTTTCCGATGGTCTTAGGCTCTACAGCAGCAGTTCTCAACCTGTGTGTCACGACCCACAGGTTGAGAACTGCTAGCAGGGTTGCCTCTACAGCAGCAGTTCTCAACCTGTGTGTCACGACCCACAGGTTGAGAACTGCTAGCAGGGTTGCCTAAGACCATCGGAAAACACAGATATTTACATTACGATTCATTAACAGTAGCAAAATTACAGTTATGAAGTAGCAACGAAATTAATTTTATGGTTGGGGGTCACCACAACATGAGGAACTGTATTAAAGGGTCGCGGCATTAGAAAGGTTGAGAACCACTGCCTTAAGCACTTATTACTTTCAAAATTAAAACAAGTTGATAATTACATTTTCTTTTCCCTAATGCTCCCTTTTCCCACATCTTCTGGCTCAAAAGTCATTCTTCCTTCCATCCCAGCCCAATAAAAATGTCTATTTCCCCAAAACTACCCTCTTAGCAAGATAGTGATCAAACTATTTGTTTAAAGTAATTTCACTAATGTGTGTGTGAGAAGTGTTGTTGGGTGATGGTGACATTATCCACAGAATGGCTGGAGGGCATTGGAAGAGCATTTGGACTAGATGGTAATACTGCCATGAGTTTCATTCAGGACTTTGAGCATACCACTTTGAAAGCCTATATCTTTGCCCTCATTTTTCACCTTACATGCAAAAGTAAGAAAATTATACTGCCACTCTTGCTAACCTCACAGGTCATTGAAAGTCTTGAAAAAAACATTTTTTTCTTAGTCTGTGATTAGTCACTGCATTTTCTCCTGGATCTGGTAGTAGTACTGTTGGGGGCGATGAGGTGCAGGGGGATGGAGAGAAGGGAATACCATTTTTCTTTCCAAAGGAAAAAAGATATGCCCCTATAGACGTGGATGTCATGAATATTTTTTTCTCAAAGGGATATGCAAGTTCAAGAAGAACCTTGTAACTGGTACCCACTAAACCTGAAACAAAAACTACTTTGCTCTGTACTCTTGATAGACTGTTAACACTGGTTATCTCACTGTCATTCCACTTTCCAGAGAGCATTATGATGGAGAACTGGGCTCCTCAAAGACATGTTTTCCTTTGTCACACCAAGTACCTACCTTGTCCTCAGGTTGTATTCTTGCATTAGGCTCTGTTTACAAAACAGAACTTGCTAAAATGAGAACATTTAAGTGCTCATTTCAGAAGAAAAAAATGAGAATGAAATTTCAGCTGCAAGCAAAGCCTCTCATATTTTAAAAAGCAATGGATAAAACAAGGGAAATTAAATCATAACCTTTACCTGAACCATTTCCTCCTCCCCCCACCCCCCTTTTTGAACTCTATTCCTCTCATAGGAAAATAATTCATCCTGTTGACTGTGTTCGTTACCACATAGCTGGCATGGTTGTCTCACGCAAGCACCAAGAAGATATGAAGCTAAATCAACAGACCCTGATTTGTTGGCTCAACCAAGTTTATACTAGCCACTGGAAAATCAAGTTGAAAACAAGGGACAAATATATGAAAGAGACAAGCCACAGCTTGCAGGAAAGAAAATGTTTGCAGAAAACTCCAGCATTACAGGTTTATCTAAGGTGTGGTCTCAAGTAAGCCCCAGTAATTACCCAGGATAGCACAGCTAGTGGCTGAAAAATGAAGGGCTTCACAGACTTAACCCTTTCACCCCCGCCCCCCTGATGATTTCTTGGAGAAAACCACACTAGAGCCAGGTTAGATCCAACTAAAAGAATTGTTTTTATTATAATTAAAAATGCTCTTAATTTATTCCTACTATTGTCTACCAATAATGTTTCTTAACTGTGACCTCTAGCTTGTTCTATAATTCTGGTTTATGAATGGATTGGCCTTCATCTTATGATGCATGATCTCACACCACGTGGGGGCTTTGTGGAGCAGGGATGATATGGTTTAGGAAGCACTAAGAGCTAAAATTGAGGGCCCTTCACAACTTGGTTCTCTGTTTTCTCATGGGGTGACACATGGTATGACATTACATGGCCCCTGAGGACCTTTTGGCTCTAACTCTCCATTATTCTATTTTGTGTAGGTGTGACATCAAGAAGCAGTCTTTTCCAATTACATTCATGAAAATATGTCTAAAGTATTGAATAATTATAGCACCTGAATTTAGAAAAGCCATACTATTTTGAGGTTGCTTTATTTTTGTTAAGTAATGAAAAATATAACAAACACTTGTTTTACTTTAAATTGTACCCTAGTTAAAAAAAAATCTTCTATCTACTTTACCTTCCCTTGAAAATGAACTGATTATATTTATCTTACTATGTGTTTTGGAATTTCACATCATGTTAGCATTCCTATTTACCCTGAATATATTTTCATGGGCTTTTTCTTCTTTCCAAATGGATTTTTCTCTGCATCAAATTTAGAGATTGAGAGTGAAGACTCCTATCCCAACATTTATATTCCTTGTAGAATCTACCACTTAATTTTGCCTCCCCACCATAAATAGCCCTTTCCAATAGAAACTAGGCAAACCTATAGCTTTAATTGGAAGAAAACTTAGGCATAATATTATCTTGCTTCGCACTTTTTAAATGATAATAATCTATATATATAAAAGGCTAATATGCTAAGTGTCCAGGTAATGACATCATGTAGCTTCCTCTCCCTAGTGATGACTAGCCTCCTTGGAGTTTCTTCAGCCCAGGAACACGACTTGCTTTATAGTCAGGTGCAAACATTTTACACTGTAACTAAATGTCTGTGAAGCATTTTCCTGTGCCTCATCTCATTTGATCCTCACAGAAGTCCTGGAGTAGGTAGATAGGAGAATCGGTGGAATCCTATTCCCTTTTTATTAGCCGGAAAACAGAGATTTAGAAAGCTTAGAAACTTGACCCGACTAAAAAGAAGTAAAAAATGGTGGACCTTGAAAATTACTTCAGGTTTTCTCACTGCACAGAATACAGTCAAACACTACTGCAGTTAAATATTTTACCCTTTGTTCTCCCTGTGTGATCTACAATAATAATCTGCTTTATGTTGATATTTACTGCTGTGTTGCTGACAATTACCTGAAAGAGAAGCTGGGGTGCTTCACTGGGCTGGAAAAAGTTTAGCTAAATCAGAAAGCATGTCTAATTAAGCAAGTTTATTCTATATCTATAAAAGGCTAAGTTGACTTGCACATGCGCGATACACATAATGCTCTCGCTGGCGCCAATCGCACATGTGTGTGTGTTTCTATCTGTAATTGTCGATCATGAATTTGGTTGACATTCCTATTATAGAGAAAGAGTGAATAGCAATATTAAAATATTTCTTCTAATTAATTTTCTTTCAATGTGCACGAGTTTGTGCACTGGGCCACTAGTTGTATTATAATAATTAATAGCTATCATGATTTGAGTACTTATCATAAAGCAGATGTTGTGCTGGGCATATAATGTCCATTACTCATTTAGTTCCTAAAACAACCTTATAAGGTAGAAGTTGTTATCTCCATTTTGCATAGTTTAAATTCAGAGCAGAGCAAGTTTAAGTAACTTGCCTCCAAGTTCATATATTTAGTAACTGTTGGAATTCAAACTCAGACTCAGGCCTGTCAGCCACTAACACCTTTTTATTTTTATCTGTGAAATACAATGAGAAAATGGGGCCAGAGACATTAAATACAGCCCAGGGTAAGAGAACTTCACACATGCTGTTCCCTTTGCTTAGAAGTCTCTTCTCTTCATGCTCTCCATTCCCTTCTCTGAGCTCCTACATCTCCTTGAGATAGTATGGCCCTTTTCAGGGTTGCTCCCCTTTATAACAGGGAGTAAGTGGTGGGATGTTTTGACTTAGTAGTACATATTCAAATATGTGTAATGATAGATTGATTATCTTGCCTGTTGTAAAGCAAATTTAGATTCAGTATTGTAACCATATTAATTAATAATTATGACTTTGTTCAGACTCTTATTATGTAAATACTCAAATGATATTTGAATTGGCTCCTGTGAGAATATGTTGTCCTTAAAAGCCTAGATTACAAATTAAAATTGTACCTCTCCAACACCCATAACACTCCTCACCTTTCTACCACCAATGACTTTATTATTTTATTTTATTTTTTTAAATATATTTTTATTGATTTCAGAGAGGGAGAAAGGGAGAGAGAGAGATAGCAGCATCAATGATGAGAGAATCATTGATTGGCTGCCTCCTACACACCCCACACTGGGGATCCAGCCTGCAACCTGGGCATGTGCCCTGACCAGGTTCATGGGTCAATGTTCAACCACTGAGCCACACTGGCTGACCACCATCAATACCTTTAAATGGGTTTATAACTATTTTATATTAAAAATTTTGAAGGATTCCCTGGGAAATCTAGGTTTCACCCAGAGCTACTATAGTCTTGACAAAGATTGGGCAGCTGACATTGACACAAGTAAACTGGCTAGTTTCTTGAGTAGCTTCTTTTAGTTTCCTCTTCAAGGTGATGTGCATGGTAATTGTTTACCTGCTAGAAGAGGCTGTAGTGAGAGAAAACTGGGATAATATTGAACACACATTATATTTTGGCCTATATTTATTGTGCACACACCTCAAGTTTCTTTGCCAAAGGCAGGAAGGCTGGGGTTGGTGGTACAGAAGGGGAAAGATGAGTAAGAAGATTTGAATTGCCATTTCTCTCTGAGTCCTGGAATATTAGTAATCTATTATTACATAACAAATTGCCCTAGAATTTAGCAGCTTTACGCAATAAACATTTATTATCTCAGTGTCTATAATTCAAGAACTCAGGAAAAGCTTATCTGGGTGGTTCTGGCTCTTATGAGGTTGTATCCAAGATGTTGGCCAGGATGGAAGTCATCTGAAGCCTTGACTGGGGCTGGAGAATCTGCTTCTAGACTGTTCGCTCACACAGCTTCTATGCTAATCTGGGCTGGTAACAGGTGGCCTCAGTTGGTCCCATGAGCTTCATGGGGCTGCTTGAGTGTCTTCATGGTATGACAGTTGGTTTCTCCCAGTGCGAGTGATCCAAGAAGGCAAGGCAGAAGCCGCAGTGTCTTTTATTATCTATCCTTGGAAATTACACTAATCACTTTTGGCATTATCCTGTTGGTTATACATGTCAGTACTATTCGATGTGGGAGGAGACTGAACCAGGGTGGGAATCCCAGAAGCCTGATTGCCCCACTTAGCTTCTGTATTCATAAACTCAACATAATAGCCTGTCTCATAGTGATCTTGTGAGAATCACATGACACAGTGGATATTGAAAGCTAGACATGAAAGAGCATGGATGTGTAATGCCTCATTAAAGGTGTTATTTTATTTTTTAAAAATTTAATATATCTTTATTGTTCAGATTATTACAATTGTTTCTCCTTCCCCCCTCCCATAGCTCCCTTCCACCTGGTTCCCACCCCACCCTCTGCCCTTACCTCCCTCACTGTCCTCATCCATAGGTGTATGATTTTTGTCCAGTCTCTTCCCGTACCCCCCACACCCCTTTTCCCCTGAGAATTATAAATCCACTCCCATTCTATGCCCCTGATTCTATTACATTCACCAGTTTATTCTGTTACTCAGTTTTTTAATTCACTTGATTTTTAGATTCACTTGTTGATAGATATGTATTTGTTGTTCATAATTTTTATCTTTACTTTTTTCTTCTTCTTCCTCTTCTTAAAGAATACCTTTCAGCATTTCATATAATACTGGTTTGGTGGTGATGAACTCCTTTAGCTTTTTCTTGTCTGTGAAGCTCTTTATCTGACCTTCAATTCTGAATGTTAACTCTGCTGGGTAGAGTAATCTTGGTTGTAGGTTCTTCCTATTCATCACTTTGAATATTTCTTGCCACTCCCTTCTTGCTGTGTCTGCATTTCCGCGTTTCCAAGGCCCCACGTCCCGCACCCAAGCACAGTAAACAATGATTGCTGGGCGCACCTCTGCAAGAAAGTCACCCTCACTTTCCGACCGGATGGCAGACAGTCCAGCTTCTCCCCATAGGAGTTTGGGTCCCCAGCGTCTCCCCAGAAACTGGAGTTCAGAATAATTGGGAGCTTGTCTCCCTTCAGGTTGAAAGAAGCAATGCACCCAGACACTTGCTGCCAGCCAATTCGTGCGCCTCCATACCTCAGCTTTTCAGCGCTTGTGCACATCTCAATGCTCTTTTCTCTTTCCTTCTAGTTGTAGAACTTCCACTCAGCCAGCTTTCCCGTGGTCCTGGGTGATGTTTTGTCTTTTAGTTGTAGTTTTGAAATTGTTGTGCGAGGCAGCAGTTTAGATGTTTACCTATGCCACCATCTTGGTTTCTCTCTAAAGATGTTATTTTAAATATATTGTGGGAAAAACATTTACTGATCACCTGCCACATCCCAGGCCCTGGTAACAGTAGGGAAAAGATGGACATGGCTCTGCCTTTACACTTTGCAGCCTAATAGATAAGAGAGATAGTAAGAAGTAATAGAACAAACACCAATTATGAAATTGTGCTAAGTTTCTGTATAAGAAAAAACAGAATCCTCTGATGGCAAGACAGTAGACTCTGAAGCTCATAGAGGGATAAGGACATGCCCCTCTCAGAACTGAACTTTTCAGGTGAGACCTGCAGGATAAAATGGTCCCAGCCACAAGATGAACACTCAGACCTCATGGAACAGGGCTCACTACTGAACAGATGTGTAGGGCTGCTAGGCTGAGTCCCACAGAACACTCAAATGTGTATTGTCAAAGCCCAAAGGGCTCGACTTGCCTGTAATGCAGGGCGTTTGTCATTGTCTCAAACACTGGAAGTATAAAGTGTGCTCATTGTGCTTCCATTCAGGGAAAACCCTCTATTGATCTGTTAGTTGGGAGGAGGGCACCTAAAGGAAATGACCCAAAAGGTAGTATTTACACGGCTTAGGAAACATCTGAGGACCCTCAACCCCCACCACCTGCCCCACCGCAATGCTGCCAACCTTAGAGTTTGTCAAAAAATAGATCAAACCCTGGTGGGCCCCCAGGAGAAAACAATGTAGTCTTTTCCGTTCTTCTCGATGCTGTTTCAGATCTTCATGGAGCCAGCTGAGGACTGGGTAAAGGAGGTCAGAAGACAGACACTGGAAATTAAACTCCATGGTAGACTTCCTGGCCTGTTTATTCAGGGCCAGACTCTGACCCAGATTATTATTATTTTTTAAATCTCTCAGTACATTAAAAAAAAAATCTGTCAGACTGATGGAATCATTAGACACAGGGCAGGCTTACCTTAGAAATGTTAGTTGCTGGGTTCTTTTGTAATTAATTTTTAAAACCATGCTCTTGCTTTAATTATTTTGTTATTTTGGGATCTGAGCAATTCTTTAAATTTTCAGTATTGCTAAGTGAACAGAGCCCTGAATGATGAGAAATAGTTTGGAGGGGAATTAAAAGATAAAATGAAGTACCTCTATCAAGCCCTGGCTCAGAATCCTTGTCTCAGCTCTAGCAGAAGTGTCCTTTGTATGAGAAGGTTTTGCAAATGGATCACTGAAAGTAGAATACATTTTGGGGTTCCTTGTGTATGTGTATTCCTTTTTGTTCACCCTACCTATAACAGAACAAACTGAATGACAGTACAATGCAACACCTGAGCAACTGGCAAAAGGAAGGCTTTGGGTCTACAGAGGCTTTAAAAAGAGACCCAAAAACCCACAAACTCCCCCAGATAATTTTGTTTTAAAAAAGTTTTTCACGTTAATCTCAGTCACAATAGATGATCTAAATCAAAGAAATGCATTATGGAATATCACTGTAAAGCACAGCGGTACAGGGTGCTGCTTGGCCAGGAAACACACCTGACAAATTGCTTCAGGATCGTGCTGGATGAAGCCTCATGGTGGTTATTAAATGCATGACTTAGGGCAATCCTGTGCCACTTTTGATCTAGCCCACTGCTGTCAGTTTTGGGAACAGGAGTCTAGGTTATTGCCACATAGATCCCAGAGCTCGCACTCTTCAGAAGCCTGGCAGTCTGGCATCATGGTTAAGACTGTGGACATGGATGTCAAATGGGCCTGAATTTCAGCTTTGTTGCTTCCTGTCATTAGAACTTTGGGCAACTCAAATCTCTCTGAGACTCATTTTCCAATGGGAATAAATTAGTGCATACTTCCCAGGCATGTTGAAGATTCAACAAGACAATGTTTATAAAACATTTTTCACAGTACATGCTCAATAAATATCAGTTATTTTTATTATTTATTTATTATTTAATATTATTAACATTACATATGTATTATGTCTTTCTGCTAACTTCCTACATTTCAAGGGCCAGTTATGGCCTATGGGCAGGTGATACATCTACTATCAATTGCATCTCTAACACTCCTTTTCCCTATGGGTTTTATTGTTTTCTTTTTGGATTTAGTAATAATAAACCATCCAGCAAGATACTAGTATTGACTCAAGGCTGTACACAAGAGACCATAGTTCTGGGATTATAACTGCTATTGTCCATTTGCACAACTTCAACAATACCATTAATTGTTGAACATGACCCAGGGCTGAAGTTAAGTTCTAAGAGTGCCATTTAGGTGGGATGTTTTTTAGGCAACTTGTGGAAAGTTATTTCAGTCATGTGGCAATCTTCCTATGAGCCATTGTATTATTATAGGCATCCTTTTTAGAGACATTAGCTAAAGATTTTGTATTATTTAAAATTCACCTTAGAAGATCTGGGAATAGTTGAGCTGATTGGAAAAGGCAGTGAGCACCTCAAGTTCAATGTAAATTATCAATGTGATTTAGACAAATTAAAGATCTCTTTAACTCCTGGTGCTTAATATGAAAAGCATCCAGACTAATACAATAGGTCACACTTAAGTGATTCCCTCTTTAAGAATGAAACTGTCTTTGCACTATGCATTGGTGGCAAAAGATAATAAAATGCAGTTCCTCTAACCGAATCTTTCTTAAGGGAACTGACCAGGTAAAAGAATGGAGTTACTGTGCATGAAAAAAGGAAAATACAAAAATAATTTGACCTACTAAAAGAATCAATTTTTCTGTGTACTGGAGCAAGACGCTAACCAGCATGACAGTGAGCTCTTGCGCTTTTGAAGCACTCTATAAAGGCTTTGCTTCTGCATGGAAAGCGTCTAAGGACCCAATTTCAAGGTGGGGGTGACTCCAGCGGCCTAGGTCTGAATTCATAAAGAGTTTCAGATAGGTTATGTCTCTAACTACTGAGGCTTGGGATTAGTTACAAGACTATATGTGTGAGAGAAGAGGGATTATTAGGATATTAAGGATTTAACCCCCTAGACTTTAGGGCCTAGAGAAAGAGAATATTACGTCTGAGGCTGCCAACCATCGCCAAACATTTTCCTATTACTCAACTTTCATATTTTAAAAAAGAGGGCACTTTTGTTAGCCTTAGCATAGAAAGGGCAGAGGACTAAATGGGGTTAAAACAATTCATTTAATCTGAATCAGGTGCTATTTCACCTGAATAAGGTGGTAGTGGGTGGGGATGGAGTTTGAAAGGGGCTTCATTTTTGTAGTGAGGTTGCCTGAAAAGCTCTGTTATATTCTTTGATGAATAAGTCATTTAAATTCTTCATAAATTTAAAATTATTTCATTCCAGCAAATAAATTATAGTTAAAGTTTGCATTGACTATGTGAAAAACACTGTTCTTTATATTCATTTTCTTACTCTGTTATGTTGACCATAACAACCGCATAAGCAGGGGTAGGTATTCCCAATCAACAGATGGATGAGCTAGGTTCAGAGAGTAAGTGACAAAGCCAAGTTCACACATACTAGTAAGTGGAAAAGTGTGGATTTGAACACAGGTCTATCCAATTCCAGATGATTTTTTGATACTCTAAACCAGTGGTTCTCAACCTTCCTAATGCTGCGACCCTTTGATACAGTTCCTCATGTTGTGGTGACCTCCAACCATAAAATTATTTTCATTTCTACTTCATAACTGCAATTTTGCTACTGTTATGAATCGTAATGTAAATATCTGGTATGCAGGATGTATTTTCATTGTTACAAATTGAACATAATTAAAGCATAGTGATTAATCACAAAAACAATATGTAATTATATATTGTGAAATATTTATTTCTAATTACAAATAAATGAAATTTTGTCTTGAAGCATGGAGTAGCATGGGTAACAGTCTTAATATAACAATAGTAAACTACATTGCTACATTTTGCGATAGTATGAGTAAAAAGCCAACATCAGTGAGAAGGTTGAGATTGCTTCTTTCTCACCAGATCAGAAATTCTCGGGGCAGTCTTTGCAAGAGCACAACGAAGATCATCTTCCACAACAAGTCTACTTCTGTATTTAGACTTGATAGCCAACAAGCTGGAAAACCCTCTTTCACAAAGATATGTTGTTGGAAATGGAAGAAGAAGGTGCAACACAGTCTCAGATAGAACAGGATATGACTGCAAACACTTGATGCAGAATTTTGTAACTGGCATTGTAGAGAAATCAGTTCTTGCTGCATTGCTGTTAATAAGTTCAATGAACTCTTGTGCTATCTCATGAACATCTTCAACTTTGACTGTGAATGGGCTTCTGGCAAGTGCAAATGGGGTGTCAGGTAGATTTGGAAAGTACGATGAAATTTTATCTGCAAGCATGTGCAAGTGTGCTTTCACAGAAATTATCATCATAATTCTTTTGTCTGGTTCAATGTCATGTTCCTCAAAGAAAGCAGATAAGGTAGGCAACATGTAAATTTTATTTTCATCCATTTTTTTTTTTTTGCCAAAGCTGACGTCTCATTTGCAATGATCGGATCTTTTCAGACAAATCGAGGCATGTTGCATTTGGTCCTTGCAGTGATAAATTTAACTCATTCAAGATGGCAAAGATGGCAACCAAGTAAGCTATTTTCTGCAGTTCACTTTTATTGCTGAAAAGTGCTTCAAGCCGCAGTCTTTCTGATTAAAAAACGTTTTGAGTTCATCACCAAGCTCAAAAACACGTTTTAAAACTTTTCCTCCCAACAACCATCTCACTTTAGTGTGAAATAGTAGAGTATAGTTTGGCGCATCCAACTTGTTGCACAGTTGTGAAAACAATCGACTGTTTAAAGTGCTCATCTTTACAAAATTGACAGAACTTATGACGCTTTTCATTACTTCTTGTAACTCTTGTGGCAGCATCTTCATGGCTAATATTTGCCAATGAATCATACAGTGAGTTCTGATGACTTTTGGTGACTCATTCAGTACCAAACATTGAAATCCAGATCGACATCCTAACATAGCTGAAGCACCACCTGTGCAAACACCACAAACCTTTTCCCAACAGATCTTATGCTCTTTCAGAAATGAACCAACTGTGTCAAATACATCACGTGCAGTAGTTGTTGTTTCAAGAGATTTGCAAAAAAGAAACTCATCTTTAAAGTTGCCATCATTAATATACCTCACATAAACCAGTAACTGTGAACAGTTTGCAATGTCTGTAGATTCATCAAGCTGGATACTAAATATTGGAAGTGGAGCAGATTTAATTTCCTGGATTACCTGATCAAGAATATCAGCAGACATGTCATCTATTCTTCTGCAGACAGTGTCATTAGATAAGGAAATTGCACTCAATTTCGTAACAAATTCGTCTCCGATCATAACTCAATGTCTTTGGCCGCTGGCAACAATAAATCCTCAGCAATAGTGTGAGGTTTCATAGCTCTGGCGATTCTGAATGCCACCAAATATGCAGCTTCAACAGCTGCTACATTTTGTTTGTGGTACTTACCACCAGTGTCAAGTCTGGCTTTCTTGAGTCCATCAGCTTTGCTTCTAAAATAGTTGGTATCCTTGCCAGCAAAGCTCAGATACTTGCTATCAAAATGGCATTTTAGTTCGTTCGGCTTCATAGATTCGGCTGATAGAACTTCACAACAAATAACACATTGCGGTTTCTCAATTCCTGCTGTAATTATTGAGGTAAAACCATATTGTAAAACATCCTCACTATATTTTATTTTCTTAACATTCTTCTCTACACGACCCATTGTCATGGGATGGGTTGCTAATGAAAATAATATATAACAATAGCTTTAATAATACAAAAGATGATACATAGCATAGTTCAGTCAATACAGTTCATTAAAGCTTCCTATGATTTACCATTCTCTGTGTTGTTGTTTTTTTATATACCTGTTACTATCACAAGGGGGCAGTATTCACATCAACCACAGCTGAATATAAAAAGATCGATCAGCATCCAGATTAAGTTCCCATGGTACAGATTTTTTTTTTTGCAGTAGTTGATGATTTTACAGTACATGATTTTACATTTACCCAGTAATTATAATTCATGAAGTGTCATTTTACCTCCAGCACTGCTGCTTTCAACAAAGTAGCTGCTTTTAACAGAGTAGCTGCTTTCAACACAGCAGCTGCTTTCTACACAGTAGCTGCTCTCTACACGTGTGTGACTGGTCTGCATAATTACATTATGGCTCCAACCCTGTCACATATGCCTGTATTTGTACAGGGTGTATGTGATGGTGTTGGCGCAATGATGTCATCATGCCAGGTACTCATATGTGGGTGTATCTGCATGTGGGCGGACCCGCCTGGAGACGGATAGAGGAGCGGTGTCTCAGTTCCTAAAACCATCGGAAATATGTGTTTTCAGATGGTCTTAGGCGAGCCCTGTGAAAGGGTCGTTTGACCCCCAAAGGGGTTGCGACCCCCGGGTTGAGAACCGCTGCTCTAAACTATTATGCAATCATCTCTATTTCCTCTGGTCTTATTTTCCCCCTGGTGAACTGCAAGACCCCCACAGAAGGACTGGGGAGAAGCCCTCAGTTGTTCCTCAAGGGAGAGGACTTCATGTTACAATAGGATTCAATTTGAAGAGCTAAAGTGTGTTTAGAACTGTTAATTATAGATATACGTGTGCAAACACAGAGTAAAATATTTTAAAGTGGAATTATAAGACAATAGTGACTATCAAAGGGTTCATCAGTCCCCCTGGCTTCTTGACAAGTATTGAGATTGGCTTTAATGGCAGTGTGTGAGGGAAACCAGGTAATGTGACAGTGCTGGCTAACAAAGTAAACCATGAAAGCAAAACAGAAAAACTGCTAGAAGCACAAAGGCAATAAGGCGACTGAAAAAGCACCCATGTGCTGTTTCTGGTGTTTGGTTCCCCCTCATCACCTACAGGTCTTCTACTCTCTGGGCAAAGTTCTCGTGTTTCCCATCCCTGAATGAAATATCCAGCAAGGGGGCTCAGTTCCCTTTCCCTCCATCTGATTAGCTAGACTCCATCAGAAAAACAAATTCATATATTCTTACCAAGGATACCTGAAAACTAACAGGTTCAAATGGACCCAAAGTCACCTTGCAAAAAAAAAAAAAAAAAGAAAGTATACTAAGCATATGTTTATTTAAAATCTTTTACATAAAGGCCGAGTGCCAGAAATAGAGAAATCAAGGACCAAAGTGAATATGATTGGACCCAGCACTTTAATGTAATATTTGTTTTGAAAAGTGCAGATTATTATGACAAAAGTCTAGACAGTGATAATGACCTTTTTCCTAAGTGTTGCAAAAAGAAAAAAAAAAGAAAGGGGGAAGGAGTAAAGGAGGGAAGGGAGGAAGGAAGGTAGGAAGGGAGGAAGGAAGGAAGGAAGGAAGGAAGGAAGGAAGGAAGGAAGGAAGGAAGGAAGGAAGGAAGGAAGGAAAGAAGGAAGGAAGCGAGCTAGGGGAAAGAAAAAAATGATCTCAATACAAGGGATGCCATGAGCCATGTACTTTCAGCCAGTTTGTACAAAATATGCACTGGGTAAAATCTAGGTTGTCAGTTAAAGACTCTGTATTACAATACATTCAAGTGCGTTCAGAATTTGTAAGCTTCATGGCAGAATCTTGGAGGGAGAAGAAAATTAACCAAAGTTGTTATTATCGTTTATACTAAGTCAAATGTTAGAGACCAATACAAATCTCTGAAAATAGACTGGATTTGCTTAAAAGCAAATGGTTTTTGTTAGGGGTTTATTTTTCTTGTGTCAAAAATATGGAATTACACTGTAAAAGGAAGTGGTAAAACCTACATCACTCAGAGCCCTGGGGATGCAGCCACGTGTTCCCACATGCTCAACAGTTATTGAAAGTGTGATTCTCATTTTACCTGTTAATCCAATACTTGGAAGTATTCAGCAAAGAGCTTAGCCTTCTCCTCAGTTCTGATTTCTGAGCAATTGCAGAAAACACTTTTCTACTGGGGGCGGGGGGGGGTGAGCGGGGCGGGGAGAGACAGCACCATCTCAAATGTTCACAATTCTAGAATTGGTTTTATGACCAACAGTGTATTATGTGGCTCATCCATTATCAGAATGAAGCATCAATCTGATTAATATACAGTGTCTGACTTAAGGTCTCTCTGAAGGGAATTCAGGAAATTCTTAATGAATGTATATGTTTTATCTATATACATTTTTAAGAGGCTCTGTGATACATGGTAATAACGAAAAAAAATGTTTTTCTAGCTGAAATATGTATATAATGGGAAGAATTCTGAGACTTGAGAGCGAAGCACCTTTGGCCTGAACTTTTCAATTCTGTCATCTCCCTCTGCTGTAAGCTCACACAGTTTAAAATTTCGGTTCTTGAATGGAAGATGAGGAGGAACATGTACATTTTTATTGCAGCATAAACAGTCTTAAGATGAAGTTGATCTTTAATGTTTAATGGTACTCTTTTAAAAGTTTGTACCTATTAGAATTTTTGAATATTTAAATACAAAATATGGTATTAATTACTTCTGAGTATAAGAGGAGCAAGAACATTGCGTCATTATATTAAGCCACTTTTAACATTGTGTGTGTGTGTACGTGTGTGTGTGTATATATATATACATATATATATGTATATATATATATGTATATATATATTATATTTAAGGCAGAGCAATTGATGTCCTCTGAAATTTGTATACTGTAAAAAGTTGTTGACTTCAAAGGTCACATTGTCCTGTACTGGCTGATTTCCTGGGTCTAGGATTTCAGGGCTAAGTGGAGCAAATGATCATTTTACCTGGTGAGATGGAGATGCCAGTAAGATAGGGTTGTCCTGGCTCCTATATGACTTCTTCTGACTTGAAAGGTAACTTCAAGGTCTATTGAGAGAAAGCAATGGTATTAGTAATAATAAAAGTCATTAATTATGCTTTACATGAGGTATTGCTCAGAATTTTGGTGGGCTTGCATTTGCATTATCTAATTTCTGAATTGAAGTGGCAGCAGTGTGCTTGAAACTGTCTACATAGTGGCAAAACTAAACCAAAAAGAAAAAAAGAATCTGCCAATTGTCTTGACCCAAACAACCAGCCTAACTGAATTTTAGTTTTCTTCCGGTGCTGTGAAGCAATGGTGAATGGGTGGTGCTTTGTGCGTATCATTTCCTTAAGAGATAAAATAAAGATGGTCATTTCTGCTTATTTGGGGTCTTTGTCATAGAAACATGCTATATGAAGAGGCCCTACCCACCTGGGACCAATCTTCCCAAGTGAATGTGCTGAGCACACTGTGGATTCAGGCGGAGCATTCACTCAGCTGTGATTATCTAGTATTAGCTCAGTGGATAATGATTTTAATACTTCGTAACACTCATTATGGCATTAGGGGTTTCATATTAATAAGATATTAGTTTTGTTATTCAGGGAATCTAATAAGTGAAAGTAAAAAGCAATCAATGTTAAAGTCTTTGTTACCCAACAGGGTTTTTGTTTGTTTGTTAATATCAAAATGCCTTTCCTTATTGAAACAATTATTTGAGCTTTCCATGATTCTACCTCACTCTCCTTAGTGTTAATATATCTTGTTCTTTGACAATTTGACCCTTGTGACTGTCATACTTTGCATTTGGCTATTGTTGATCCAGGGGAAAGTGTTAGATTAGCTTATTTTAATTTTTTACTTTGTTCTGAAATACAAAGTGATCTGATCTTAAGGCTTATCTTTCATTCTGTGCAGATTCATTATAAAATGTGCTGTAGATCAAAAAGTGAAATTCCAGTGATAATTATCCTTATATTTGGGACCCAGTGGCTTTCAAAGGTTATGAATTAACAGAAAGTCCTTTAATATAACATCACCCATCTTGTTCTCATGATGAAGCATGGAAATTGACACAGGAGAGTGCTGTGTCAGGGTTTATAAAAGGTCAGTAATGTAGATGAGGACTTTTACTGTAAAGATGGGAATATTGCCTGAGGAGAGGTCTTCCTTTAAAATCATAATGTTTTCTAAGGATTTTTAGACCTTTGAATTTAATCCCAAACAAAAAAATAAGAACGTTGTTTAAAATATTGGTGAAAAATATATTATATGTAGCTTAAGTAAAGGGAAACTCTAATAATTAGGTTAAGATGTCTAATACACAATTATAAATAAAAGCAGAACTGATTTATTCATTCAACAAATATCTATTGAGGGCTTGCTTTGTGTCTGGTACTAGGCTAAAAGTTAGGGATAGGAAAACAGTTATGAATAAATCACAGTTACTTCCCTGAGGAGATGCTTATTCCTATAGTTACTTGTCACATCTCACAAGTGTAGACCTAATTTTTCAGTATAAATGGTAATTGAAGATTTTAGGATACACTATCATCCTACAATGAACACAAAATAAAGAATTTGGATGGCCGAAAGTCTGACATAGAAAACAATATTGTTAATAATACTTTTGAATTATGAAGGCATGTGGAGGATATACTAGACCTATTCTTTCTCATAAAATTGGAAAGTGAAGAACTGGATGCTTCCAGAAAAGTTTTTGGAAATGCATTTATGGTTTCATAAAACTAATTTTAGTTATTTTGATTTTCCTCTCCAATTTCTTATTTTATCTTTTTCTCCCAATAACAATGAAAAAAAAATACTCTCAGGGGAAATTAGATTCTGTTATAAGTGACTCATGATGGAGCCTAAGGGGACTTATAAAAAAGATTTATTTTTTCAGTGCTTTTTTTTTTGGCAACTGAACCAAAAGCTTTGAAAATGCAGAGTAAGCAACAAATTCAAACTATGAGAGCTAAAGGGAATGCCACCAACTCAGAAATTATGGTTTTCAATTTCTTGTATTTGGGGAAATGCATATTTTCAGGAGACTTTAATATGTGTAAATGACAAAAACCATTGTTGATGGTGGTATTTTACTGAAGAATGTAAAGTAGATTTTATAAATCTTGAACTTTTGTGGAAAGCAATGGCTTAAATTTTAATTTTAACTGTGGGACTTGTGGAAACAAGGGATGGGGCTAAGAAGACGCTAGCAAGAATTACCCATGTCATGGAAACCTTAAAAAAGGGGTGAGTATTCTAAATTTATCAGATAGTTCTTGATATTATATTAAATGTACTTCAGAGATCATACTAAAGCACACTAAAAAAGAAAAAGGTGGGCATTTACTGTTTTCTGTAGCATTTTTGCTGGTTTTCTCAGTCTAGTCACTGAAGACATTATAAAGATCATACTGATTCAAGAGCATATGAGAGCCTTGATATACCCCAAGGTGAGCCCCAGAATGAATACAATTCACTTCTTTTGCAAGTTTCAAGTTACACATATCAGACGTTGACTTCTGGACCTTTTGCCATGAGACACAAGTGATCTTTGAGATGAACTAATGCCACTCAGTACTTCAAAGAGTACTGGACAATTTCTCAGAATGCCCGAAAAAAGCCAGCCTAGTAACACCAACAAAAGTGCACCATCTCCTCCAGTGTCTGGGGGCCAAAGAACAAGATTTGACATTTCTGTGTGAGTCATGGAGATCATAACTTGGCTTCATTTCTATTTGTAACTTAACATCTAATTTTGTTTATTTTTTTCTAGATTATAGTGTGAATCTGCTGGCAAAGAACAGGGCATACATATTTCAGCGATATTAACTCTAGTGATCTCAAAATTTTCATACATCCTTACACACACACACACACACACACACACACACACACACTCATACCTTCCACAGTAATACCCAACAACCTCTGCCACCTGGAAGTCTTCCAAAGTGTCTCTCTTATCATCAAAGTAAATGGCAAGTTTGAAGAATACCATCCTTTAACTACCAATGTGACAAAGCCCATCTTTGCAAATATGAGAGGCTCTCATTTATGTATGACACTTAATACAAAAGTTTTCTGTATATGAAATACAGGATGACATAATGCTAAATGTAAAACTCTACGTTAGTGCCAAATCATCCCTTTCCTAAAATTATTGCCCAAACCTCAGAATTAAATATGTGGAGATTCATATAGTTTCCCATTTCTTGAAAGAAGCAAAAACATTCAAGGGGCAATTTATGTGACATATGCATGAGCAAACATTCTCTTATTCCCTTGTAGTTATTTTTCAAGTAAGTCTTCCACATTCGGTGTAATAAACATATGTAAGAGTGAACTCTGAAACCTAAAAATTAGGTTGCCCTTTGCTATTGGAAATCAGTGATGATAATGTGGGAATTATGCCACAAGAATGTATCATTCCAGTGAGCAACACTGGCTGTCAGATTCTGATCTAGTTGCAACCAGAGCTCAATAGCTTGGAAAATAGCAAACCAGTAATTGTATGAATCCAATCAGGGAGTGAAATCACAGAATATTTCAGTAAGTAAGAAAATGGAGTTGTAAATATCAGCCTTGTTTATTTCCCATTACCACAGCTGGAGGCAAGAAAAGAACATGGTTTAGTATAATACAGTCAGGTAGGAATTATCACATACAATGAGGTTGAAATTTCTAGAGAAATATTAGAAAAAGAATATTTTTCTTCAGCGCCTTCATGAAACATACTTGGGTGTGGCTACCCTGTCCCATAGCCCCATTTAAAATCACCTCTAGTTTAAGACAAAATTATTTTGAAGCTTATAATAGTAGCAACCTTCCCTTTTTGCCAAGAGTAAATTATCAGAATATTTCTGTGAGCCAGTATTGTGTGTTTTTTAAAATATGTTTTTATTGATTTCATAGAGGAAGGGAGAGGGAGATAGATACATCAATGATGGGAGGGAATAATAGACCGGCTGCCTCCTGCATGCCCCACACTGGAGATCTAGCCCGCAACTGGGTATGTGCCCTGACTGGGAATTGAACCATGACCTCCTGGTTCATAGGTTGAGGCCCCACCACTGAGTCACATGGCTGGGCCAAATATTGTTTTTTAAAGAGGGATATCTTTTCCACACTATATGCCTCAACGATACTTTTTTCAGAACACTTTATGGCTGGGTTGTTATGAACAAACAACAAGAGCGGATGCTCAGAGAACTACTTTTATATCATTCTGCAAGAATCTTGGAAAATAATTTGTGTATCAAGCCCATTAGGTGTGTGCCATTCACAAACGCTGAGTGAGGTCGCCTGCGGCAGCCAGTATGTCCACTAAACTTTGGAAGGAGAGCTGTCCGCAAGGGTCCCCCATGGGACTGTGGCGCTGACTGTCTCTCCACATACACCCGGGGCCTGTGAACTTCACCTTCCCGCGAACCTCTAAAAAGCCTGTTTCTCATACCTTCCTCTTTCTTGTTTCTCCCACCGAAATAACTCTCTCATTACCTTTGTGACTCTCAACACTTTGACTTCCTATACTTAGGAAAAACGCCCGACTTCCATCTTCCTATAAATAACAGCTATTAGAAGCTCGTTCCTAAGATGATGCTTTACAATCTTACTCTGGCACTGAGTGTTTACCTTTTACTAACCATAAAGCAGTAAGGACACCAATAAGAGGAACAGCAGAGTCATGGAGAGATGCCATTAGGACATTTGACATACAGTCCAATTTCATCTTATGAAAAGCTTAACAAGAGGTTCCACAAAGTTACTTCGCATACACCAGGTTTCCGGGCATCATCCAGTCGTTGCAGTAAAGACTAAGAATCTCAGAAAAGAGTGGTGATGTCCAAGAGGCAGTTTGTTCATGTTTGATTACAGCCTTCTTGTGCCAGAGGATATGATTTGGCTCACAAATTACATAGAATGCGGTAAGTTAAATCAAAAGTCAGTGAGGAAGAATGAAATAAAACAAAGATATGAACATGTCAAAAACACAAAATAGGAGTCAGGCCAGGATACAAATATGCTCCGGGTAGATCTCTATCCTTGCTAAGGTTGGGGTGTATTAGTCAAGGTTGTCCGGAGAAAAGAAATGGTATATATAACTTACGTGTTTTTAAGGAATTGGCTCACATGACTATGGAGGCTGGTAATTCCAAAATCTGCAGGGTGGGCCAGGAGGCTGGAGATCCAGGGAAGAGCTGATATTGCAGTCCAAGCCCAGCAGTCTTACCTCAGTTTATCCCATCTCTGTCCCCTTCAGTACAAGGAGGCAGTGTTTCTGCTGGTATAGCTCATCTCTGTTCCTGGCTTCTGCTGAGATAGCTGTTTGGATCCACCTATTTATGGAGTGATTGTCCAGTAACATCCTTGGTGTTCTCTCCAAAACATGCTTTCCTAGTTTTTCATTTGTTTTAAAAATATATCTTATTGATTTTTTACAGAGAGGAAGGGAGAGGGATAGAGAGTTAGAAACATCAATGAGAGAGAAACATCAATCAGCTGCCTCCTGCACACTCCCCACTGGTATGTGCCCACAACCAAGGTACATGCCCTTGACCGGAATCAAACTTAGGACCCTTGAGTCCGCAGGCCGATGCTCTATCCACTGAGCCAGTTAGGGCTCATTTGTTTGCTTTTTTTTTCAATATAGATAGGTTAACCTTCTAATTCTTCAAGTTCTGGCTCCTTTTTGCTTAACAGTTGTTCAACCCATTTCTCTCCTTTTGCATTTTCCTATACGCAATTATGAGATCTCAGGCCACCTTCAATATTTTACTTAGATATCTCCTCAGCTAAATATCCAAGTTCATCACTCATAAATGCTACCTTCCAGAATGTAGCAGACCACAATTCAGCCAAGTTCTTTGCCACTCTATCACAGAGATCATCTTTCCTCCAGTGTCTAATAATGTGTTCCTCATTTCTGTCAGGGACCTCACCACAAGAATCTTTAATATCCATTGACTACCAGTAATTTCTTGAAGGCAATCTTGGCTTTTTCTAACAGGTACCTCAAAACTCTTGTAGCTTCTACACATTATCCAGTTCCAAAGACACTTCCACGTTTTTATTTTTACTATTGTATTATTAAATCTTTCCTAAAATTTTATTTTTAATTATAGTTGACATAAAATATTTTATTAGTTTCAGGTATACATCATAGTACTTCAACATTTATATACCTTACAAAGTGCTCACCACAATAAATCTAGGAAACCATCTGTCACCATACACAGGTAATATGATATTATTGACTCTATTACCTATGCTGTACATTATATCCCCATGACTTATAAGTGGCAGTTTGTACTTAATCTCCTTTCCCTTTTCTGCCCATTCCCTCCTCCCCTCTCCTTCGCAACCATCAGTTTGTTCTCTGTATATGTGGAATCAAAAACAAAGCAAAGGAGCAGAAACAAACTCACTTTCAAATCCTGTGAAACAGAAACAAACTCACTTCCACATTTTTAGGCATTTGTTACAGCAGTGCCTCACTTCTCGGAACCAAAACTTGTATTAATGTGCTCGAACTGCCATAACAAAATACTACAAACAGAGTCACTTAAACAACAGAAACTTATTTTCTTAATAGTTCTAGAGGCTGTAAGTCCAAGGTCAGGGTGCCAGCCAAGTTGTTTCCTCTGGGATCTTTTTCTTTGGCTTGCAGATGGCATCCTCTTGCTGCCTCTTCATGTGACTTTTCTTTGTGCACACGCATCCTGGTGTCTCTCCATATATCCTAATCTCCTCTTCTTGTAAAGACACCATTCGGATTAGATTGGAGCTCACCCTAATGGCCTCATTTTAATTTGATTACTTCTCTGGAAGCCCTATATCCAAATATAGCCACATTCTGAGGCACAGGCGATAGGGCTTCAACATATGAATCTTGGGAGAACACAATTCAGTCCATAAAGTGGAGGTTGGGAGAAGATTTGATCTAAGTAAGTTTTCTTGCCACTGAAATGAATAGGAAGAGCTGATCAATTGCACAATTTCATGTGTTCATGAGACAAAAATAGAGTAATTCCTAAGGAGAGCACAATTCTTCCTGCTTTTAAGACTTGGCAGACTTACTGGACTGTGAACAAGCAATCTGAAGGGCTGCCTCAGTGGACAGAGGATGGGAGCAAACTGGGGTAATATTTCTAAGGGTATTGGTTTGCAGCAAAGCTCTCCAAGAATCACTATGGTGTCTGGATGTGTTCAGAAAACTTGAGGCAGAGAAAAGTGGAATTTTAATGATATGCAGATGTGTTCATATTCTAGTTAATGTCCTCTGAGAAGAAATAATGGATCAGAGACCCAGGTAAAGAAATGAGTCTCTGTGAGAGGGGGACTGAGGAGACCTCCCCAGGGGAGCAGTACCTCTCCCTTTAGGAGGGGGGCCAGATTTTAAAAAGCAAGGGCTTTTCAAGGATGAGTGGGGAATCTTGAAGGCACTGATTGAAACCAGAAGTTCAGCTCAGAGGGCTGAGGGAAATGACCAAATGGGAAATTTTTGCAGGTAGAGTTGAGGGCAGGCAATTGAGATGATGTTTCAGAGCACTGGTGGGCAAGTAAGTGTGGCCTGAAGCTGAAAGTAAAACCCTCCACCCAAGGAAATGGTGTGTCTGTGTGTGTGTGTGTGTGTGTGTGTGAGAGAGAGAGAGAGAGAGAGAGAGAGAGAGAGAGAGAGAGAGAGAGAGAGAGAGAGAGAGAGAGAGAGCACTGACTGATTATATTTAGAATCATCCTTCAAAAAGCAGAGCTCAGAAAATTAGATGGCAAGTGACTGGGAGATTGACTAATACTTTGATTTGGAATTCCTAAACAAAACCACAGAACATTGGGTTTAACAATTTTGAACATGTGGAATACACATTAGCTCATTTGAGTCTCACGAAAGTGTTTGAGCTCTGCTGAAAAGAGACTATTCTCTTCAATGCACACTTGAGAAGACTGAGACTCAGAGGAGTTAAATGACTTGGTCAAGATCACAACGTTGATGGTGGCAGGGGCCTCCATGTAGACTGCCTTCTAAGGTCACACCCAGCGCCTCCTCTTCTGTGCTCAGCTGTGGCTCTCTTGAATGGACTGTTGGCCATATTGGGACTTCTATCACAGCAGCACATTACAGAGAGTGGGTGTGGCTCTCAAAGAGAACCCATTCTTTTACCGTCTATCTTTTTTGATACTTGGTGGCAGCAGAAAATAACCCAAAGTGAGTGGCAGTTGGAGAATTGCTTGAAGGTAACTGTCTAAGGAGGCCTTGCTTCATCACAATGACACTGGAAAATAAATGGAACTAATAAAATGAGTTTTTCTCTTTTTGGCCGGATGAAAGGCAGAAGCAAGGAAAAACCATCTACTAGTGACTTAGATGTGTGTAAGGGTAAATTTCCCTCTTGCCTTAACAATAACAATAAAGCAGAAATGAATAGCTTTAGGGGTATTTTAAATTCAGTGCTCTGTTTTCAAATGGAACTCTTTCTCAGGTCTCAGGGCTTAGCCCACTGTGAGAAAAGTCCAGTGTCAAGCAATAAACAGACAGTATTAAAAGTGCAGATTAAAAAAATTATTAGAATTTATGCAGATGAGTGGATTAAAAAACTGTGGTACATCTATACAATGGAATACTACACTGCGGTAAAAAAGAAGGAATTTTTACCACTTGCAACAGCATGGATAGAACTGGAGAGCATTATGCTAAGTGAAATAAACCAGTCAGAGAAAGATAAGTATCACATGATCTCACTCATTTGTAGAATATAATGAGCAACACAAACTGATGAACCAAAACAGATCCAGAGACAGAGAAGCATCGATCAGACCGTCAAACCTCAGAGGGAAGGTAGGGGAGGGTGTGGGTAAGGGGGAGAGATCAACCAAAGGACTTGCGTGCATCCATATAAGCCTAACCAATGGACACAGACACCACGAGGGTGAAGCATGAGTAGAGGGGTGGGGGAAAATGGAGGGATAAGGACACATATGTAATACCTTAATCAATAGAGAGAAAAAAGTAAAAAAAAAAAAAAAAAAAAGTAAACTCATAGATGCAGAGAGTAGAATGGTGGTTACCAGGGGCTAGGGGTGGGAGCTAGTAAGAGTACAAATTTGCAATCAGCAGATAAATAATTTTGGAGAATTAATGCATAAACATAGTGATTATACTCAACAATACTATTTTATAAACTTCAAAGCTGTCAAGAGACTAGAGTTTAATTGTTTACTATGAAAAAGGAATGATAATTTTGTGAGGTGATAGAGATGTTAGCTAACGCTGCAATGGCAATCACATTGCAATATATAAATGTATCAAATCTACACATTGTAAATCTAAACTGTCAATTATATCTCAATAAACAAGATTTATTTGGTAAAAAAAAATAGAACTTACTTATTTAAACCCACAATCATAATTATCTTGTATCTTTGGAGAAGATAGAAAAGGCAGACTTTTATGCTATTAATTAATTTAGTCTAGACTCAGATAAAGTTATTCACATTTAAAAGATATGTAGAGATAAGGAGTAGTAAGTCATCCAGAATGTCAGACATAGAGCTTAGATTAGATTAATTTCATGGAATTAACCCCCCGGTTCTGCTATTTTTCTTAAAGGGGTGTTCTTCACACATTCAATTGAGGTTTAACAAACTTGGAATAAAATTAAGTATCTGGATGAGGAATATACCATTGTTATTTATGTGAATGAAAATTGTTACACTAATTTTAAACAAAATCCTAATGGCACTAAAAAATTATAAATGTGTAGGTTTTATTTCTACTATAGTCATATTTTCCTTCACATTCTGTTACAAAGTCACATCAGATTAAGTAGCCAGGGGTCTTAAGACCATGTCCAAGCTGATTTTAGGAGCACTTCATTTCTCCTCGGTTCTTATACCTGGTTTATCAGTCAGTGTCCTGAAAAGAAACAGATGGCTCCCTCAAACAGGGGAATTAAGGAAAATGGAATGAAGGGAATATTCACAAAGGTGTGGACAGGATTTAGGAAGACCCATAAAGGATGGTGAAGAATCTTGGGCTTAGCAATCACAGGAGAACTCTTATCACCCCTGAGTATGAAAGGGCAAGCAGAGGGAACAATTCCAGGACGCCACAGAAAGTTGTGGCTTTAGCAGTAGCCTGTACACATAACTCAGGCAGCCTTGGCAACAGGAAGCACAACACTTTTACACCTAATGCAATCTTTAAAAAAGACATGCAAGTTAGATGTATAAAATTCAACAGACTTTAATGTTATAGGAGGGTTTCCATTTTCAGAGAACTAAAAAAGAAGTGTGGACATACATTTTAATGTTGTAATTTCTAGTATTTCACTTACTAGCTTTAATTTTGTTCATTTCCTTCAGAGTTAAGTGCCTCAACTCCTTTAGGTACCCAATGAAGCCAAAGAGTCCCTCTCTTTGACATGACTAATTCTTTCCAGCTCTTTATTATTTGAATTTCACTCATGAAATCTAAACATCTGATCACCAGCATTAGCACTTTCACTTTTCCAATGATATCTAAATGAAATTGTAAGTGCAAAGTATAATAAAATCCTACATAATTAAAGCCTAATATGCTAAGTGTCTGACCGGTCATTTGACTGTTTGACCAGTCGCTATGATGCGCACTGACCACCAGGGGGCAGATGCTCCAACTGGGAGGTTACTCCTATGGTCCCTCCCCAGCCTCAATGGCCCCAATCAGGGCTGGGCGAGATGGGCCAGACATGCCCTGGAGCCCTCTACTGGTCCCTCCCTGCCCCGATCATGCTTGGTGGGGTCCCTTGACCTGGCCTGTGCCTTCTCACAATCTGGGACCCCTCTGGGGATGTGAGAGAGCTGGTTTCAGCCCCATCCCCACAGGCCATGCCGAGGGACCCCACCAGTGTATAAATCCGTGCATTGGGCCTCTAGTATTCAAATAATTAAATAAATCCTACCATACAACAATGTCAATGCTGCCAAAACTCAACTCTCTCTTAGTAGGTAATATTACCACATAGAAATAGTCACCCACCACCTGAGGGACAAAAGTCCAGAGTAAACATATATATATGGTCAATGTATATTGATGGAAGATAGTAATTGTAGAAATGTCAGACATAGCAAAACTTGAGGACCACCAACATTTGTCACTTAGCATAATGCCCTTAAGATATATCAGTACTAATGCAAAAAGCAAAATGTCCTTCTTCATGGCTGAAAAATATTTCATTGTATATATAGACCATATCTTCTTTATCCATTGACAGACATGTAGTTTTTCCATACTGTGGCTCTTATGAATAACACTGCAGTGAACATGGGAGAGTGAAACTATTCCATCAAGGTCCTGATTTCATTTCCTTTGGATATATACCTAGAAGTAGAATTTTTTTATTATTATATGATTAGAGGCTGGTGCACAAAGTTCATGGAGGGGGGGTGTGTGTCCCTCAGCCAAGCCTGCATCCTCTCCAATCTGGACCCCTCAAGAAATGTCTGACTGCCCATTTAGGCCCAGTGGGATTGGTCCTAAACAGGCAATCAGACATCCTTCTCACAATCCAGGACTGCTGGCTCCCAACTACTTGCCTGCCTGCCTGCCTGGTTGCCCCTAACTGCTTCTGCCTGCCAGCCTGACCACCCCCTACCCACTCCCGTGCCAGCTTGATCAACGACTAACTGCTCCCCTGCTGACCTGATTGCCCCTAACTGCCCTCCCCTGCTGGCCTGATCACCCCCAAATGCCCTCCCCTGCCAGGCCAATTGCCCCTAACTGCCCTTCCCTGCCTGCTTGGGCACCCCTAACTGCCCTCCCCTGCTGGCCTGGTTGCCCCTAACTGCCCTCTCCTGCAGGTCTGGTCCCCCCTAACTGCCCTCCCTTGCCAGCCTGGTCACCCCTAACTGCCCTCCCCTGTAGGTCTGGTCACCCCTAACTGCCATCCCCTTCAGGCCTGGTCCCCCCCAATGGCCCTTCCCTGCAGGCCTGGTTGTCCCTAACTGCTTTCCTCTACTGGCCTGGTTGCCCCCAACTGCCCTCCCCTGCAGGCCTGGTTCCCTCCAACTGCCATCCCTTGCAGGCCTGGTCCCCCCCACAACTTCCCTCCTCTGCCAACCTGGTCACCCCTAATTGCCCACCCCTGCAGGCCTGATCACCCCCAACTGCCCTCCCCTGCAGGCCTGGTTGCCCCTAATTGCCCTCCCCTGGAGGTCTGATTGCCCCCAACTGCTCTCCCTTGCAGGCCTGTTCCCTCCAACTTCCCTCCCCTGCTGGCCTGATTGCCCACAACTGCCCTCCCCTGCTGGCCATCTTGTGCCGGCCATCTTGTGTCCACATGGGGGCAGCCATCTTTGACCACATGGGGGTGGCCATCTTGTGTGTTGAAGTGATGGTCAATTTGCATAATACCTCTTGATTATATAGGATAGATATATTTTTTGTTTTTGAGGAACCTCCACACTATTTTCTAAAATGGCTACACTGATTTATATCCCCACCAAAAATACACAAGCGTTTGTTTTGTTTCTCCACATCTTTACCAATACTTGTCTCTTATCTTTTTGATGATGGCCACTTTAATAGGTGTGAGGTGATATATCATTGTAGTCTTGATTTGCATTTTCCTGATGATTAGCGATAATGAGCATCTTTTCAAGTACCTGTTAGACATTTGCATGTCTTCTTTGAAGAAATGTCTATTCAGTTTCTCTACCTGTTTCTTAATTAGATTGATTTTTGTTTGTTTTGTTTTGTTTTGTTATTGAGTTGTAAGAGTTCCTTACATATTTGGATATTAAGCCCTTATTAGGTATATAATTTGCAAATATTTTCTTCCATTCCATAGGTCACCTTTTCATTTTGTTGATTATTTCTTGTTACCTGTGGGCTTCTCATATATGGCTTTTAATATGTTGAAATATGTTTCTTCTATACCCAATTTGTTGCGAGTTGTTATCATGAAAGGATGTGGTAGTTTGTCAGATGCCTTTTTTCTGTATCTATTTAGATAATCATATGATTTTAAGCTTTCATTCTATAAATGTGGTGTATCACACTTATTGATTTCTTATTTGAGCCATCCTTACATCACAAGGATAAATTCCACCTGATTATGGATGTGTAATCCTTTTAATGTGCTGTTGAGTTCAGTTTGCCAATATTTATTATACTATTTCTGCCTTCAGATCAGTCAATATATGGTTAATATATTTTGGTGCTAATGTTGGGTGCATGTATATTTATGATTGCTATATCCTCTTGATTAATTAATCTCCCTTTTTTAAAGTGACAGCTGTTGTCTCTGAAGCTTCACACTTTTAAAAAAATATATTTTTAATTGATTTCAGAGAGGAAGGGAGAGGGAGAGAGATAGAAACATCAGTGATGAAGAAGAAGAATTGATCAGCTGCCTCTTGTATGCCCCCTATTGGTGATTGAGCCCACAACCCAGGCATATGCCCTGACTAAGAATCAAACTGTGATCTCCTGGTTCATAGGTCAAGGCTCAACCACTGAGCCCCACTAGCCAGGCACTCACTTAGTAATTATATAGTGATTTTCTTTGTCTCTTGTTACTATTTTTGGCTTAAAGTATATTTTGTCTGATATAAACATAGCTGTTCCTGCTTCATTTTGGTTTTCAATTCCACTGAATATCTTTTTTCCATCCCTTCACTTTGAACCTATGTGTATCCCTAAAGCTGAAATTAATGTATTTTTTAAATTATTTATTCTTTAAAGTATTACATAAGTCTTTTTCCTCCCATTGATCTCTCCCTGGCTGCTCTGCCCCTCCAGTACATGCCCTCACCCCCCTACTGTCTGTGTCCATTGGTTATGTTTATATGCATGCATACAAGTCCTTTGGTTAACCTCTTAACCCCTCCCAACCCCTCTGCTGTCTTCCCTCTTAAGTTGGATGGTCTGTTCAATGCTTCTAAGACTCTGGCTCTATTTTTGTTCATCAGTTTATATGCCACAAATGAGTGAGATCATGTGATATTTATCTTGCTCTGACTGACTTATTACACTTAGCATAATGCTCTCCAGGTCCATCCATGCTGTTGCAAATGGTAAGAGTTCCCTCTTTTTTATAGCAGCATAGTATTCCTGTGTAGATATACCACAGTTTTTTAAAATTTTTTTATTGATTAAGGTATTACATATGTGTCCATATCCCCCCATTGCCCCCACCACCCCACTCCCATAATGCCCTCACTCCTCTGCTGTTTCTGTCCTTTGGTTATGCTTATATACATGCATACATGTCTTTTGGTTGATCTATCTCCTTTATCCCCACCCTCCCCTGCCTTCCCTTTGAGATTTGAGCATCTGATCCATGCTTCTCTGTCTCTAGATCTGTTTTTGTTCATCAGTTTATGTTGTTCATTATAATCTGCAAATGAGTGAGATCATGTGATATTTATCTTTCTCTGACTAGCTTATTTCACTTAGCATAATGCTCCCCAGCTCCATCCATGCTGTTGCAAATGGTAGGAGTTTCTTTCTTTTTACAGCAGCATAGTATTCCATTGTGTAGATGTATCAGTTTTCTACTCCACTCATCTGCTGATGGGCACTAAGGCTGTTTACAAATCTTAGCTATTGTAAATTGTGCTGCTATGAACATAGGGGTGCATACATCCTTTCTGATTGGTGTTTCTGATTTCTTGGACTAATATTCATAGAAGTGGGATTTCTGGGTCAAATGGGAGTTTCATTCTTAATTTTTTGAAGAAACTCCATACTGTTTTCCACAGTGGCTGCACCAGTCTGCATTCCCACCAGCAGTGCAAGAAGGTTCCTTTTCTCTGCATCCTCTCCAGCACTTGTCATTTGTTGATTTGTTGATGATAGCCATTCTGACAGGTGTGACATGGTACCTCATTGCATTTTAATTTGCATCTTTTAGATCAGTGGTCAGCAAACTGCGGCTCGCGAGCCACATGTGGTTCGCGAGCCGCGGTTTGCTGCTCTGTTGACTAATGAGTTTGCTGACCACTGTCTTAGATGATAAGTGACTTTGAACATGTTTTCATATGTCTCTTGGTCTTCTGTAGGTCCTCTTTCGAAAAGTGTCTATTTAGGTCCTTTGCCCATTTTTTGATTGGATTGTTTATCTTCCTTTTGTTAAGTTGTATGAGTTCCCTGTAAATTTTGGAGATTAAACCCTTATCGGAAATATCATTGGCAAATATGTTCTCTTATGCAATGGGCTTTCTTGTTGTTTTGTTGATGATTGCTTTTGCTGTGCAGAAGATTTTTATTTTTATGTAGTCCTATTTATTTTCTCCTTAGTTTCTGTTGTTGTAGGAGTTGTATCAGTAAAGATATTGCTGCAACATATATCTGATAATTTGTTGCCTATGTATTCTTCTAAATTTTTTATGTTTACAATTAATGTCTTATAATTGGATCTTATTTTTCTTTTTTATCTAGCCACTCTATGCCTTTTGATGAAAAGTTTAATCTATTTACATTAACAGTAATGATGGATAGGTAAGGACTTACTAATGTCATCTTATTGCATTCTGACTGTTTTGTAGTTTTCTTCTTTCTTTGTTTCTCTCTTGTTGCTTTCCTTTATAATTTAATCATGTTCCATATAAATATGCTTTGATTCCCTTTTCTTTATTTTTTGTCTATCTATTGTAGATTGTTGCTTTGAGGTTTGCACAGACATAATTGTTTTACCCTAACAATTTAAATTCAATTATATAAAAAACTATACTTTTACTCCCTTCTTTTATGTTTTAATGTCACAATTTTATCTTTTTATATTTTGTATTCATTAACAAATTATTGCAGCTATAGTTATTTTTAATACTTTTGTTCTTTAACATTTATAGTATTTACAACATTCCCATATTATATATAGTAATAGAGGCCCGGTGCATGAAGTTCATGCACAGAGGTGTGTGTCTCTCAGCCCAGCCTGCACCCTCTCCAATCTGGGACCCCTCAAGGGAAGTCCGACTGCCTGTTTAGGCCTGATTCCAGTAGGATTGGGCCTAAACGGGCAGTCAGACATCCCTCTCCCAATCCAGGACTGATGGCTCCCAACTGCTCGCCTGCCTGCCTTCCTGATTGCCCATAACTGCTTCTGCCAGCCAGCCTGATCACCCCTTAACCACTCCTCTGCCAACCTGATGCCTAACTGCTCCCCTGCCAGCCTGATTGCCCCTAACTGCCCTCCCTTGCAGGCCTGGTCCTCCACAACTGCCCTCCCCTGAAGGTCATCTTGTGACAGCTATCTTGTGTCCACATGGAGACAGCCATCTTTGACCACCTTGAGGCAGCCATCTTGGGTTTTGGAGTGACAGTCAATTTGCATATTATTCTTTTATTAGATAGGATAGAGGCCTGGTGCATGGGTGGGGGCCAACTGGTTTGCCCTGAAGGGTGTCCCAGATCAAGGTGGGAGTTCCCTTGGGGTTTGGGGCAGCCTGGGCAAGGGGCCTATTGTGGTTTGCAGGCTGGCCACACCCCTCGGCAACCCAAGCAGAGGCCCTGGTAGCTGGGATTTATTTATCTTCTATAATTGAAACTTTGTAGCCTTGAGTGAAGGCCAGGGCAGGCCAGGGTGGGAAGCTTGGCTTCCTCCATCGCCGGGGGCAACCCAACCCTCTGGCTGGCTCCAGCTCTATGACTGCTGCCATATTTGTTGGGTTAATTTGCATGCTCGCTCCTGATTGGCTGGTGGGCGTGGCTTGTAGGTGTAGCAGAGATACGGTCAATTTGCATGCTTCTCTTTTATTAGATAGGATTAGCATACTCTGAATTTGATTATATACTTTATCAGTGTCTTGTATGTTTTCATATGTTTTTATGTTATTTTTTAGTATTCTTTTATTTCAGCTTAAAGCATTCCTTTTAACATTTTTTATAAGGCAGATCTAGGGGTAATGAACAATCTCAGCTTTTACTTGTCAAGGAAAGTCTTTATCTTTCCTTCATTTCTGAAGGACAACTTTGTTAAATTAGAGTATTCTAATTTTTATATTCTAGATTTTGTTACGCCCACCCTCCTCCTTTCCTAGCACTTTGAATATATCATTCCATTCTTTTCTGGCCTACAAGGGTTCCTTTGTACTAGTAAGTTACAAGCTTGTTTTCTCTTACTGATTTTAAGATTCTCTCTTTGTCTTTGACTTTTGACAGTTTTATTAATATGTGTTGGAGAAGATCTCTTTAAGTTGAGTTTATTTGGTTACTTATGAGTTTTATTCATTTGAATATCTAAATCTCTCCTCAGATTTTAGAAGTTTTTAGTCATTTGTTTAAATAAGCTTTCCACCCTCATCTTTTCTCCTAATGGAACTCAAATGATTCACAAATTGTTGTTGTTTTTTTAAATAGTATTTCATAGATCACATAGGTTTTCTTTCCTTTTAAAATTATTTTTGTTTGTTCTCTTTTGACTGGATAATTTCAAAGTTTTTGTCTTCTAACTCATACATTCTTTCTTCTGCTTGATCCATTTTGATGATGCTCTCTATTGCATTTTTCATTTCATTCATTGTTCTTCAGCTTCAAAATTTCTATTTTTAAAAATAGAAATTTCTATTTTTAAAAAATGAATTCTAACTGTTATACTTATTTTTTCTAATATTATTTTCTTAATTTTGGTTTAACTTTCTTTCTATGTTTTCTTTTAGTCTTTGAGCTTCCTTAAAACAGTAATTTTTATATTTTTTATCAGGTAAATTACAGATGTCCATGTATTTGTGATCAGTTACTATAATATTTTTGTGATCCTTTTGTTACTAGTATGTTTCCTTGATTTCTCATGCTCCTTGAGAAATGATCATGTTCCTTGAAGTTTTGTGTTGCCTCTCCAATGCATCCAAGTTATACATTTTTTGCTCCATTGACATGCTGGCACTTCTCTGCTGGATACTAGGATTTCCACAATGGGTCTCTCATCCATAGATGCTTGTCTAAGATACTGTCTTCCAGGGGCTCCCAGATCATGGCTGAGAGGATATGGAGCCAGTTCATGGACTACTGCAGGGTCCACAGCTGGGACTGATATCTGTATGTCCATTACCTGACATAGGAATGGGTGAATCCTCCGGGTCCTTTGCTGTGTAATGCTGGATCCCACTGCTCACACAAAGGCACTTTTGTCCATGGGTGAATGCCAAACCATTGTTGTTGAGGGGGGTGACACAATGAGGGATGTCTTACTCAGCCATGTTGCTCAGATAAGGACTTTTTAAAAACCCTAAGTACATGCCATTATCATTCTGAAAAATGATATTAATTTTTAATATCCTCTCATTGTTAAGGTCTTAACTGTCTCATAAATTTTATAATTTTAAAAAACAGTTTTACATTTAATCAGAAAAGTAATGTTCACACATTGTAATTTGTTTGTATATCTTTTAAGTCATTTTTAAGCTATAGGTTTCTACTCTGTCTTTGTGGTTTTTTTTTAACCTCCCTTGCATTTCTTTGTTGAAGAAACCAGATTGTTTGTCCTGTAACTTCCCACAGTCAGAAATTTATTGATTGTATTCTCAGAGTTCTTTTGTCCTTCGTATTTGCTCTAAATTGGTAGTTGTATCTGAAGCCTGAAAAAAATTTGGTTTAGATTTCTGTAGCAAGTATACTTCAAAGAGTGGTATGTGCTTTTATCAGAAGGCACATAACATATAGTTGCCTTTCTTCTGATATTAACATAAATTCATGTGCATTATTTAAATTTACTACTTAATCAGGGATTGCAAAGTGGATATTATAATTATTCATTTTCACTTATTATCTGAAATATCTCTATACAGTTATATTTGTCCTCATTTGATTATTCAGTGGTATAGTTTATTTAGGAAAGGGAGGATTCTACCCAATACTTTATTTTTTTTTTAAATCTTTTTTTTTTAATTCTTTATTGTTTAACCAATACTTTATTTTTTCCAGTGCTGAATAAGCCACTACCCTTTTTATTTACTTGTTTGGATCAGAGATATGCCATACTTGTTTTGTTCCAAGCATCCTTTTAAAAAAATTTAGTCATATAACTTTCCTTTCTGACTGATACTCTCCAAGACACTTACCAATCCTCTTTTTTTTTTAAAAATATATTTTATTTATTTTTTACAGAGAGGAAGGGAGAGGGTAGAGAGCTAGAAACATCGATGAGAGAGAAACATCGATCAGCTGCCTCCTACACATGCCCCATCAGGGATGTGCCTGCAACCACGGTACATGCCCTTGACCGGAATCGAACCTGGGACCCCTCAGTCCGCAGGCCTATGCTCTATCCACTGAGCCAAACCGGCCAGGGCCCAATCCTCTTTATTAGAAGAATATACCCATTTTTGAGGTATATCAGATGATATGAAAAAAAAAAAAAGAATTGTTGTGACTGCAATAAATGTCCCAAAGTTAAATTGCATATTTAAAACCCATGAAAATCATTTGATTAGAGAAGAGGATCAGAAAGCACAGGAAGATAGAAGTTCTGAATTGATTTGACCTATTTTGTGATTATCAATATATTGGACTGAAAATTTTAAATATAAGGAACTAATACTTCAACTTAGATATCTTAAACATTTTGGTTTTGGTAGGAATATCAAATGAAATTCATTATTGGCAGGAAATCTGAGGTAAGTTTGTTTGAATTGGCATTCTAATTTCTAATTGTGCTATAGAGACAACTTATTGTTTGGAGAAGAGGCTATTGCTCTTGCTCCATTCTGTCTAGCATTTTCTTATTTCAAGCTTTGCAGAAGGAATTGACCAACTTGACCAATAGAGAACCTGCCTTGTTCTGAGTGTTGATACTCTGTATACCCATCATTCAGAAATGGTGTAATTGAATTTGGAAATTATGGGTAGATTATTCTAAACATCAACTTCAATTTTAAATCTCATATCCTGTTATCTCATGATTTTTTTAGAAGGAAAGGTATAATTTATGTACAGGTAGATATTTTAAATATCCAGAAAATAATAAAAAGGCCATTATTTCTGTTTGTCAAACTACAACCTGTCTTTCTGATGTTTCTGCATGTATTTGTATGTATGTGTGTGCCTTAAAAATTTTATTTTTCTTGTCTCATCAACCTGCTTATTTTAAGGAACTGTAACTGGCATCAGACCATATATAATTTATAAAAACCCTTTAAAGATCCATAGTCTTCAGATGAAGAAGTTTCATGTGCTTAAAAAAAAAAGATATCTGAGCTTTGTAAAATCAGTTTTGACACAGAATAAGTGCTCAGAAATATTTATTGATTGAATACAATTCAGAACCTTATTGATTCCTTGTGTAACATTTGGAGCAACTATAGCTGCAGAAGTGTCATAATAGGCATTCAGTTTTCAAGCACACAATTCCCTCTGCCTCTTTTCCACTCCACCAACCACTGCCCACCCTCTTTAAGTCCCCACCTCAATTCTACCTTTCTCTCTTAATAAAAGATACACACTTAGGAAGAAGAATAAAAAACAATGACCAAATGTGATTTGAGTCCTTTCCCATCCTACTGTAGCTTGGTGTTTTGTTAAATGTTACTACTTTCCACTTTCAAAAAGGGTTAGTCAACAGTATTCAATTTACTTTCTGGCAGATAAACTTCACCTACCCCCTAACCTTTAGGTCATTCCAATCATGCTATTTCTCCTGTAATTACAGAAGTAATGGAGTAGGCAGAAAGTGAAAGTAGAAGTTATATAGTTCTGCTTGCCTATCTTTTGTTTGCTTGTCTCTAACTACCTTAAACTACTTCCTCCTCCCCTTTATAACAGTAAGACAAAATGGTTCCATCTAAGTAGTCCAAAAGCCACCCTAGGCTTCTCTTACCTATTACAATTATGACCTTTCTCTCATCAGTGATCATTCAGCAATTTGTACCCAATGAAGCCTTATGATGGCCTACAATGCCCACATAAAATATGGTGAAAGTAGGTTGGGAGATAGTTATGGCAATTATCATATACCAGGATGTTACAGGTCACTCAAATGCAAGAAGCTTAAAGTACTTTAAAATATTTGAATAGTGAAGTATTGAGCACATTTTAAAATTTCATTTTAATAAGTATCTACTCATGTATTCCTGATCTCAGCTTTGTATCTCTTATGAAGGTGTCTTTTTGGTTAACCCCTCCACCCCAACCCACACACAATTAAGATGTTTTATGCATGTTTGGCAGAATGTGAGAAATAACCATAAAAAAAAAAGAAGAGTAAGAAGAAAAGAAGTGAAAGAGGAGAAGGAAGAGGTGGATGAGGAAATACTGACATGAAAACGTGTATTTATCAGTTGATTATAAATCACATACTGTCATTTGTCCATGCTATATGCATGCACACAAGTCCTTTGGTTGATCTCTTACCCGTCCCCCCCCCCCCAACCCTCCTCTGCCTTACTGCTGAAGTTTAACAGTCTGTTCAATGCTTCTTTGTCTCTGTATATATTTTTGTTTATCAGTTTGTGATGTTCTTTATATTCCACAAATGAGTGAGGTCATATGATATTTATCTTTCTCTGCCTGGCTTATTTCGCTTAGCATAGTGCTCTCCAGGTCCATCCATGCTGTTGCAAATGGTAAGAATTCCTTCTTTTTTACAGCAGCATAGTATACCAATGTGTAGATATACCACAGTTTTCTAATCCACTCATTTGCTGATGGGCACTTAGGCTGTTTCCAAATCTTAGCTATTGTAAATTGTGCTGCTATGAACATAGCGGTGCATATGTCCTTTCTGATTGGTGTTTCTTTTTTCTTTGGATATATTCCTAGAAGTGGTATTACTGTGTCAAATGGCAGTTACATTTTTAATTTTTGGAGGAAATGCCATACTGTTTTCCACAGTGGCTGCACCAAGTCTGCATTCCCACCAGCGGTGCAAGAAGGTTCCTTTTTCTCTGCATCCTTGCCAGCACTTGTCTTTGGTTGATTTGCTGATGATAGCCATTCTGACAGGTGTGAGATGGTACATCATTGTCATTTTGATTTGCATTTCTCAGATGATAAGTGATTTTGAGCATGTTTTTATATATCTCTCGGTCTTCTGTAGGTCCTCTTTTGAAAAGTGTCTATTTAGGTCCTTTGCCCATTTTTTGATTGGATTGTTTATCTTCCTTTTGTTAAGTTGTATGAGTTCCTTGTAAATGTTGGAGATTAAACCCTTATTAGAGATAACATTGGCACATATGTTCTTCCATGCAGTGGGCTTTCTTGTTGTTTTGTTGATGGTTTCTTTTGCTGTGCAGAAGCTTTTATTTTGATGTAGTCCCATTTGTTTATTTTCTCCTTATTTTCCATTGTCCTAGGAGATGTATCAGTAAAGATATTGCTATGGGAGAGAGAACCAAGATGGTGGCATTGGTAAATGCCTGTACTTGCTGCCTCCCACAACCACATCAAAATTACAACTAAAACACAAAACAACCATCATCTAGAAATGCCAGAAAGCTGGCTGAGTGGAAGTACTACAATGAAAGAAGTAAAGAAGAAGGCACACTGAGACTGGTATGAGGTATGGAGGCACAGAGCAGGCCGGGCCAGCCCCCGGGTGTGCCAGTTTTTTAATCAGGAGGGAGATAGCCTCTATGGAGCCCACTTGGAGGAGCAAGGAGTCCCAGCCCCACACCAGACCCCCATCCCAGGGTTCCAGAGCTGGGGAAAGAAGTCCATATGGGCAATAAGAACTACGGACTATAAAAATCAGTGGGGATTGGGGATGAGTGACACACAGTTCTGCTGGAGACCCAGCTGCTCCTCTTAAAAGGCTGGCACCACAAATTGAACTTACAAGCTCATACTTACTCTGAGCTCCAGAGTGAGGCAAGGCTCTGGGAGACCTAGACACAGATGGGAAACTGGACTGTCTGGCATTGGGGAAGGAACTTGGGGGCAGCTTTATTCTAGACAGAAGTGCTTTCAGCAGTGATTGTTCCCATGCTGGAACCTCCCAGTGTAGGGCTGGCTGACAGCCATTTCTGTTTGCTCTACCCTGGTGATTCCCTGAGACCTTGCTCCACCCACTTTACAACCCCACCCAAGCTATGCACAGCAGCTTTTGCATATGAATGGCCTATCCTTTTTCAGGCTAAAACTCTGTCAAATAAGCTGAAGCTGGGTCAGGGAGCCCCCAACCTATCAATAAAAAGCCTAAGGCCAGGCACCAGCATCAGCCTGCCTTGCTTCACAGCTGGGTCTCATCTGGGCACTTCCAAACCCGATACAAAGAGGCAGAATCTGAAGATCTCTCTGTAGCTCCTGCTGGATGGCCCTAGGCAGTGTCTGACTTTGCACCTCCCTGGAGACCCAAGAGTCAGTGTGAGACCATACCAGATTACAATTCTTCACATCCATAAGAAACACACTCAAGGGGCAGACTTAATAAGTACCAAAGCCCCACTGAAGTAAGTCCTGCTCCATAAAGGTGTCTCCTGCATAGTAGCTCTCCCACTGTAGTAGCAGCTGGTCCCCAAAGCCAATTGGCCTGGAGGTCAATTCCTCCTAGTGACACCAACATCAATCAAGGCTCAACTACAACAAAACTGTGCACACAGCCCACCAAGAGTGTCCACCTCAGGTGATTGGGGAGTCTGAGCCACTGGGCCTTATAGGACACCTACTATACAAGGCCACTCTACCAACTCAAGAAGACATAGTAGAACCCCAATACATAGAAACAAACACAAGGAAGCAGCCAAAATGCAGAGACAAAGAAATATGTCACAAATGAAAAAGATGGAAGAAAGCAAACTACTGCATATAGAGTAAAAAACCACAATTATAAGATTACTCAAGAATCTTCTCGAAACCTCCAAGGAACTTAGTGAGAATGCCAAAAAAAAAAGAAAGAAAGAAAAAGAAAGGGACCAGTCAGGAATTAAACATACACTGACTGAAATAAAGAATAATATACAGGGATTCAACAGTAGACTAGAGAATTCCTAGAATCAAATCAATGATTTGAATATGAGGAAGCAAAAAACACCCAACCAGAAAAGCAAAAGGAAAAAAAGAAAAGAATACAAAAATATGAAGATAGTGTAAGGAGCCTCTGGGACAACTTCATGCGTACCAACATCCGAATTATGGGAGTGCCAGAAGAAGAAAGAGAGCAAGATACTAAAAACCTATTTGAAGAAATAATGACAAAAAACTTCCCCTACCTGGTGAAAGAAATAGACTTATATAAGTTCAGGAAGCACAGAGAACCCCAAAGAAGAGAAATCCAAAGAGGACCACACCAAGACACATCATAATTAAAATGCCAAGGCAAAGAGAGAATTTTAAAAGCAGCAAGAGAAAAACAATTAGCTACCTACAACTGTGCCCATACGACTGTCAGCTGATTTCTCAACAGAAACTATGCAGACCAGAAGGGAGTGGCAAGAAATATTCAAAATGATGAATAGGAAGAACCTACAACCAAGATTAGTCTACCCAGCAAAGCTATCATTTAGAATTGAAGTTCAGATAAAGAGCTTCACAGACAAGAAAAAGCTAAAGGCATTCATCATCACCAAACCAGTACAATATGAAATGCTGAAGGATATTCTTTAAGAAGAAGAAGAAGAAGAAGAAGAAGAAGAAGAAGAAGAAGAAGAAGAAGAAGAAGAAGAAGAAAGTAAAGGTAAAAAATATTAACAACAAAGTGACAGCAATTACATATCCATCAACAATTGAACCTAAAAATTAAATGAATAAAAAAATCTGATGAACAGAATAAACTGGTGAATGGAATAGAATCAGGGGCATGGAAATGGAACAGACTGATGATTCTTAGGGAAGGGGATGTAGGGGCATTCAGGAAGAGATTAGACAAAGATCTTATTTGCATGTATTCATTACCTATGGACACAGACATTGGGTGGCGATGGCCTGGGGTGGGGGTGGGGGAACCAGGTAGAGGGAAGCTATGGGGGGGAAAAAGATGGACATCTGTAATAATCTCAACAATAAAGATTAATTAAAAAAATAAAAGGTAATGATGTCCATTTTAACTAAAAAGGGGGGAAAGAAGATATTGCTACAACAAATGTCTGCTATTTTGCTGCCTATGAAGTCTTCTAAGATTTTTATGGTTTCCCATCTTACATTTAAGTCCTTTATCCATTTTGAGTTTATTTTTGTATATGTGTAAGTTGGTGGCCTGGTTTCATTTTTTTTTTGCATGTATCTGTCCAATTTTGCCAACACCATTTATTGAAGAGATGTCGACTCCATTGTATGCTCTTGCCCCCTTTATCAAATATTAATTGAGCATAATGGCTGGATCAATTTTTGGGTTCTCTGTTCTGGTCTACTGGTCTATATGTCTCTTCTTGTGCCAGTAGCAGGCAGTTTTGAGAACAGTGGCTTTGTAGTATAGCTTGATATCTGGCATTGTGATCCCTCCAACTTTTTTCTTTCTCAAGATTGCTGCAGCTATTCGTTTTTTGTTTTTTTGTTTTTTATTCCAGATGAACTTTTGGAGAGTTTGTTCTAGGTCTTTGAAGTATGGTATTGGTATTTTAATGGGGATTGCATTGAATTTATAGATTGCTTTGGGTAATATGGACATTTTAATGATGTTGATTCTACCAATCCATGAACATGGTAACATGGTATATCCTTCCTTTTGTTTATGTCTTCCTCTGTCTTTGTTTTCAACGTCCTGTAATTTTCTGAGTACAGGTCCTTTACCTCCTTGGTTAAATTTATACCTACTTATCTTAATTTTATTGTTGCAGTGGTAAATGGGATTTTTTTTTTTTTTTAGTTTCTCTTTCTGTGAGTTCATTGTTGGTGTATTATGTTCTTTTATTAAAAAACCAATTTTAAAAATTAATTCCAGAGAGGGAGAGAGAGAGAGAAATATCAATGATGTAAAGAAATCATTGATTGGCTGCCTCCTGCACACCCTTTACTGGGATTGAGCCTGCAACCAAGGTACATGCCCTTGACCAAAATTAAACCCAGGACCCTTCAGTCTGTGGACTGATACTCTATCTACTGAGCCAAACTGGCTAGGGTTATCTTTATGTTCTTTGAGTGCCTCTTTGTTTTATTCCCTTCCCACATACCTCTTACTGCCATTGCATTCGCTCATAGCCAGAATTTTAATTATTGTACCTAGAGTATAATATGATAATTTTAAATTATTATAATTATTATTTAGAATTTAAATAATCAAAAATTTCTTATGAACTAAGTGGGCATTTAATAAATATTAATTAAAGATTGTGATATAGTATGATTGTGCTGTATTGACTGTTGTGCTTTTTCTGGTTTATACCCATTAGCCTGATCTGAGTCTTAAGAGACAATAGAGAAAAGCACAAAGTTAATGATGGCCTTTAAAGAACTGCTTTTGGTTTCATGATGTAGAACACTTAACAAGAATTCCCATGTGACAGTGAAAAACATTAGAAAAGCATTTGGTAAGAGGAGGAATTAAGAAGCTCATGGACGATTGGTATAGATGTCCTTTAAGGTCCACTCCTAGCAGAATTTTGGATTATTCTTTGCTTTGGGATATTTTTCTGCCATCATTCCCCATTCCCCAATGTTCTTTGCAAGCTCCTCTTAATTCATTCTATCTGTGTCTGATAATTATGGTTATTTACCTCTAGATAGTGAAAAAAGCAAATGAAGGCAGAAAATTATTTTTGAAACTCTGAAACTTTATCCGCCAGGCCAGTGACTGGGGAAATAGGCTATTCATCCTCAGGAATATGCAAAATGATCCAGCAGTGGACCTCCTACTTTTAGGTTAACTTTCTTTACTCCTTTTTTTTTTTTAAAATACATTTAATTGATTTTTTTTTTTTTTTACAGAGAGGAAGGGAGAGGGATAGAGAGTTAGAAACATCAATGAGAAAGAAACATCGATCAGCTGCCTTCTGCACACTCCCTACTAATTATGTGCCTGCAACCAAGGTACATGCCCTTAACTGGAATCGAACCTGGGACCCTTTAGTCCTCAGGTCGACGCTCTAGCCACTGAACAAAACCAGTTAGGGCTCTCTTTACTCTTTATATCTCTCCTTTGTGTATGTTTTCTTTTACATGTACTATTTTAGTAGTGAAGTACTATACATATTTGATTTATCATCAAGCAATCAAGCAATACATAAAAAGGTTTTGAAACTTCAGGGCAAGACAACACAATATGATGGAAAGTGAATAGGTAATAAGAGTGATGAGATTCAGGAGATAAAGAGATGAGTTGTTGGGTCCAAAATAAACAAATCTTATTCTCTCTCTTTTTTTTAAAAAATAAATCTTTATTGTTCAGATTATTACAGTTGTTCCTCTTTTTCCTACCCATACCTCCCCTCCACCCAGTTCCCACCCAACCCCATGCCCTTACCTGTTACTCAGTTTTTTAATTCACTTGATTTTTAGATTCACTTGTTGATAGATATGTATTTGTTGTTCATAATTTTTATTTTTACGTTTTTCTTCTTCTTCCTTTTCTTAAAGAATATCCTTCAGCATTTCATATAACACTGATCTGGCAGTGATGAACTCCTTTAGCTTTTTCTTATCTGTGAAGCTCTTTATCTGACCTTCAATTCTAAATGATAGCTTTGCTGGGTAGAGTAATCTTGGTTGTAGGTTCTTGCTATTCATCACTTTGAATATTTCTTGCCACTCCCTTCTGGCCTGTATAGTTTCTGTTGAGAAATCAGTTGACAGTCGTATGGGCACAGTTGTAGGTAATGAATTGTTTTTCTCTTGCTGCTTTTAATATTCTCTTTTTGTCTTTTGCTCTTGGCATTTTAATTATGATGTGTCTTGGTGTGGTCCTCTTTGGATTCCTTTTGTTTGGGGTTCTCTGCTCCTCCTGGACTTGTAAGTCTATTTCTTTTACCAGGTGGGGGAAGTTTTCAGTCATTATTTCTTTAAATAGATTTTACATATCTTGCTCTCTCTCTTCTTCTGGCACCCCCATAATTCGGATGTTGGTATGCTTGAAGTTGTCACAGAGGCTCCTTACACTATCTTCATATTTTTGGATTCTTTTTTCTTTTCTGGTTGGGTACTTGTTGCCTCTAAGTATTTCAAATCATTGACTCGATTCTTGTGATCCTCTGGTCTGCAGTTGGATCTCTGTATATTATTCTTATTTCATTCAGTGTATGCTTAATTTCTAGTTGGTCCTTTTTCATATCCTTGAGGGTCTCACTAAATTTATCGGCCTTTTCTAGGAAATTCTTGAAAAACATTATAACCATGATTTTGAACTCTATATCCTCCATTTCTTTCATTTGTGACCTGTTTCTTTGTCTCTGCATTTTGGCTGCTTCCCTGAGTTGATAGAGTGGCTTTGTGTGCTAGGTGTCCTATAGAGCCCAGTGGCTCACCATCCCTAATTACCTGAGATGGACACTCTTGGTGCACCCCTTTGTGGACTATGTGCACAGTCTTGTTGTAGTTAAGCCTTGATTGTTGTTGGTATCACTGGGATGAATTGACCTCCAGGCCAATTGGCTGTGAGGATCAGCTGTATCTATGATGGAAGAGCTTCTGTGCTGGAGACACCCTTACGAGGCAAGACTTGCTTCAGTGGGGCTTTGGTGCTCACTGAGTCTGCCCCCTGAGTGTGTCCCTTATGGATCTGAGGAGTTGTAATCTGGATGGTCCCACTCTAACCACTGGGTACACTGGCTCTTGGATCTCCAAGGAGGTGCTAATTTAGCCTCTGCCTGAGGCCACCCAGCAGGAGCTATGGAGAAATCTGCAGACTCCTCTTCTTTGTTTGGGTTTTAGAGGTGCCCAGATGAGGCCCAGCTGTGAAGCAATGCAAGCTGCTGTGGGGCCTTGGGCATTCTTTTGGTTGTTCTGGGTCTCTCTGACTCAGCTGCAGTTTGTTAGGTAATTTTAGATTTCAAAGGACCAGGACATTCATATGCAAAAGCCTCTGCACACAGTTTGGGTGGGGCGGGGTCTCAGGGTGGAGCAAATAGCAATGGCTTCCTGTCAGTCCTGCCCTAAGAGGCCCCTGGTCTCAGTGTCTCGTGGTAATGGCTGCAAGCACCTCTGAGAGAAAGCCACTCTCGAGTTCTGCCCACTGCCAGACAATCCAGTTTCTCCCTGTATGAGTCTGGTCCCCAGAGTCTCACTCAGAACTGGAGTTCAGAGCAGTCAGGAGCTTGTGTCTCCCTCCAGTTTGAGAAAGACAGCCACATCCTCAATTGCCAGCCCTTTCTATGTGCGCCTCTGTACCTCTGCACTTTACTTCCGCAACTCCTCTGGGTCTCAGTGTGCTTTTCTCTTTCCTTCTAGTTGTAGAATTTCCACTCAGCCAGCCTTCCTGTGGTTCTGGATGATGTCCGTTTTGTCTTTTAGTTGTAGTTTTGAAGTGGTTGTGTGAGGCAGCAAGTTAGGGTGTTTACCTATGCTGACATCTTGGTTTTTCCTATATCTTATTCTCTTGAAACCCAGGAATAACTTACATTGTATTTATATTCATGAAAAAAGGAAACTGAACAGGGACAACCTTTCTTGCTTTGATTCTGCCTAGTTTTGTACTGGCTTTTCTTTCTTTTCTTTTTAAACTTTTCCTTAAATTTTTAAAAAAATTACATTCAATATTATTTTGTATTAGGTGTATAGCTTAGTGGTTGGACAATCATATATTTTACAAAGTGTTTCCCCTGATATTTCCAGTACCCAAATGATGCCATCCATAGTTATTACAATATTATTGACTATATTTCTTATGCCAGTACTTCATATCCCCATGACTATTTTTTAACCACCAGTCTGTAGTTTTCAATCCCTTCACCTTTTACATGTAGTCCGCCAACCCCACCCCCCACCCCCCTCTGTCAATCATCAGTCTGTTTTCTGTATCTATCAATCTGTTTCTGTTTTGTTTGTTCATTTCATTTCTTTTTTTTTTTCCACAGAGTTTGGAATGGCAGGGAGTCCTTATCCTTAACAAGATAAAAAATAATCTTCTGCAATTAGGATTAGCTAAAGTAAATGCATTATATCTATAAATGTAATTTTTCATAGACTCTCAGAATTCTTTGACAATGTAGAAAGTACTTTACTTGAGAATTTTAATCTAAAAATATTCACAAATAGGAACGAAGCCATGCTTCATATGTGGAGATTTCAACTTTGATGACATTAATGGCTCTGTAAAAACAGGACACTTTTTCTTAGTCTATTATTAACAATGTTTGTGCATAGCTTTGAGATGTTTTACCAGAATTACTTGCTCCATCATTTTCAACTAAATGAATGTAAGAGCAATGGGATTGTGGAAAGTACTCATAAGATGAGATAACTGAAAGTTTTGAAAATAAAGTAGAGCTAGTCAAACAATTGAAAGTGGGCAGAAAGTGGTCATTGTTGCATGAACATGGACTGAATCTTTGTGCAAATGAATCATTTTAAAAGACAAACAGCAAATCACTTAAATATAGTACTTATATAAATTACAATAATTAAAGTGCAAATGTGGTGGGAAAACCTTTGAGGAGATGCCTAGGCAGCAGGTTTCAAGCCAGTCTAAGTATTGAACAATTATTAACTATGTATCCCAATACATTTGTATTTATTTATTATATATGACATACATATATAACTATAATTAGTATATCAGAAAAATTATATTATGCTTAAGCAAGATTATTTATTAATAACAGTGGATGTAAATTCAGATTTCAAAAACCTTCTTAATATTTTTCTGAAGAGGAAAAATATCAGATTTGATAAAATTATTAATTTTTTCCTTTGTACTATGGTCAGCAAGGAGCTTATACTAGAAGTGGGAGAAGTGTCATCTTTGTAATTTTCTTATTGTTTACATGTGCTTACCTAATTAATATTCTTTTTTATCACAGGTTCTTTGCAGAAAAACTTTAGAAGCCACATGTCCATTTTGAGAACATCGGCTTAAACCAGAATATGTAGTTTGCACTAAACCGGGCATACATATTGCAGTAAATTTCAGTATGACAGAGGAGGTAAGAAGAGAGAGGGTACCACTGGTAATCTCTCCACACTGCTTGTCTTCCCTGAAGACATGCAGACCAAATAAGGATATAAGTATCAATCTTTATATTAAGTACCAGTAAACCTTATTTTCCTTTGCTTTTTAAAGATAAAAATATTTGCCAATAAAAGTTCTAATAATTTTTTCCTGCATCCCAGTGGATCATTTATTGCACTCAAAGAATTATGCACATCTTATTTTGGAAACCCTTTTCCTAAAAGATCAATATCAATGTCAAACATCTATTAGCTTGACATTAATTCTGAAGAGGACTAAGTTTTATCAAGAAATTAAAAGTTAAAATGGTGATAAAACCTTTGGTAAACCTTTATTCCAGAGGTTCAAAGCTTGTTTGCATTTGTGCAACATCAAAGTGTTTGGATACTAAATAATAAAGTTACTATGGCATTTTCTAAAACAAAAACTGGGAAAGATGACACCTACCTTAAAATATTTGGTTATATTTAGATTTTTTAAATTCTCAAACAGTGAGAACCAAGAAAAAGAAGTATATGACTGGCTTTAAAGAGTTGAAGGACAGATTTAATCTCCTACTTGCTGGAAATTCATCATAAGTTCCATATGAAGCAGTATAGCCAGCTAGAGATTCTGACTGACTCTCCCCTGTTAAACTAGATAAATGTTGTATTAAATGTATATAAAAATATTTTTAAAGATGCTGATGAGCCAGCAGGAAGATAAGGATTCCTGAGAGGTCAAATATTAAGTGAAAGTAGGAACCCAGAAAGGCAAGCTGAATAAACTGAAGCTGGTTGATCTTCAGTGACTTTGAGTTTCAATTTTCATACCATGGACAAGAGGCAAAACATAAGACTTACTCAAGTAAACAATGTCCTAAAGTATAAAAGAATAAGAACATATAAGTTGGAGAGTCGTTATTGGAGTTAGCATTCTATGGTTTACATGGTTATAGTTTAAGAGAGTATGTAACTATATAATTATATAATTTAAGAACAGGACAAATTATTGACTATAGGCTTTGATAAAGTAAAAATGCATGTTTAAATTACTAAGTTAATTACTAGAAGAATAGAAATAAAATATACAGCATCTAAATTAGAAGAGGAATGAAATGGCAGGGGAAAAATACTTAACCTAAAGAAAGTTAAGAAGGGAGAAACAAAAGGGAACATTAAAAAAGTCAAATAAAAAGCACAAATAACATGGTGGAAATAAATCCAAATATGTGAGCAGTATAAACTAAATATGTTAAATTGGATTTTTTTAAAAATCCAACTGTATGATGTTTACAAGACCCTTAAAAAGCACAGGGACATAGAAAAATTTAAAGTGAAGGGGTTCAAAATGAAACTCTGTAAACATTAACTAAAAGTAAGTAGACAAAAATATAGCGATATCCAGCAAAATGAACTTTTAGGAAAAGGTAAAGAAGGCAACCTGTAATAAAGAGGACAACTTTATTATGCTAAAATGTTCAATTAATAAGGAAGATATAATACTTCTAAATTTGTATATATAATGCTGTAGTCTCAAAATACAAAGTAAAATTTGATAAAACAGAAAATAGATATAAATAAATTCACCACCACACTTAGAGAAACAATGCACTGCCCTATATAATTAATAGATCAAACAGACAAAAAGTAAGTAAGGCTATAGACCATTAGAAGTGTCAGTAACAAGCTATTCCCAATGGATATATTTATATATTGAACATGACATTCAACAAATGGGATATATGTAATCTTTTCAATCACATACACTCATAATATCTAAGAAAACCAAATACAATGTAGTTCATAAAACTAGTTCATCAAATTCTAAGACTGGTATCATAGATTATATATAATCTGGATGCAATAGAATTAAGTAAGCAATTCAAATAACTAGAAAACCATCATAAGTTTTGGGAGTAAGGACTATGCTCTGTATATTATCTAGGTGAATGAAGAAATTATAAGAAAAATGAAACTAAGAACTAAAAAGCAATGAAAATACTATAAAAATAACTTTATATTAGGGGGAAAAAAGGAAAGGCTAAACATTAATAGATAACTAGCCAACTTTGGAAGTTAAAAAAACTGAACAAAATAATAGAGTGAAATTAGAGAAAGTAGAAGGAAATAGATAACAGAGATAAGAGCAGAAACTTAATAAATTGAAAATATAGATGCAATAGAGAAGATATATAAAAGCTATTTCAGGAAGAACCAGTCAAGAAAAAGAGGAAACATAATGTTAGAAATAAAAAACAATATAAGAATTAATAAGGGAACAAAATTACAAATAATAGAACATTTGGAAAAATTTATACTAATTAATTTGAAAATGTATGTGAAATGGAAAAAATTAGGAAAATATTATTTTCATGATTTAAAAGAGAACGTGATGACTTGAGTAGTCCAACAACAAATAAATGAAATCAGTAATTTAAAAGTTTCCACAAAGAAAACTGGCCCTGAGAGTTTCCTTGGAGAGCTCTAGTAAGATGATAAGAAACATATAAATTAAATCTTATGCAAATTATTCCAGAGTAAGAAAAAGAAGCAGTAGTCATGAGCTCCTTTTATGAAAATAACATAAATTCATACTTAGAAAAGCAAAATTGTAGGCCAACCTCACTCAGAAACATGGAGACAAATCCTAAACAAATAGTAAATCCAGCAATGTACAAAAGATAATATATTACAGCCCTAGCCAGTTTGGCTCAGTGGTAGAGCATTGGCCTGTGGACCAAAGGTTTGATTCCAGTCAAGGGCATATGGCTTGGTTGCAGACTCCTCCCTGACCAGGGCCCTGGTTAGGCTCACCCAGGGGGCAACCAATCAATGTGTTTCCCTCTCACCGATGTTTCTCTGTTTTTCCCTCTCTTGTCCGCTCTCCCCAAAAACCAATGGAAAAATATCCTCGGGTGAGGATTAACAACAACCGCAACAACAAAATAATCCATTATAATCAAGTTGGTCTTATTCTGAAAACTTAACATTCGTTTGACATTAAATTAATTAATGTGATTGACCACATTAACAAATCAAAGAGAAAAACAGTGTATCAATAGATGCAGAAAAATACATTATAAATTTTATAATAAAAATTTTTAGCAAGTTAGGAATAGACGGGAATTTCTTTAACCAAGAAGACCTCAGAGATGATCACACTTAAATGTTGAACTAAAAGCTTTCTCTTTAAGATCAGGAATACAACAGGGGGCCTAAATACAAATGATTCCATTAAACTTATACTGAAGGTTCTAACCTGAGTAATAAGGCAAGTAACATATTAAAAAGATGGAAGGGACAAAACTGAACTTTTATTTACAAATGATATGATTGTCCAGTAGAAAACCCAGAAGAATCTACAATCTTCTATACTAATAAAAGAGTAATATGCTAATTAGATCGGGAGACCTTCTGGATGCCCTTCCGGACAAAGCCGGGGTTTGGCTGACCTGCAAACCACCCCCATGCCCTCACCCAGGCTGCCCCACCCCCAGCAGGGACCCCCACCCCATCATGGGGCTGGCCAGCCTGCAAACTGCCCCAGGTCCTTCACCCAGGCCACCCACTCCCCAGCGGGGACCCCCACCCTGATGTGGGTGTGGATGGCCTGCAAAGGGCCCTCAGCCCCTCATTCAGGCCAGCCACGCCTCCCAGCGGGGACCTCCACCCCAATGGGGGCATGGCCAACCTGCAAATGGCCCTAGCCCCTTGCTCAGGCTGGCTCCGCCCCCAGCAGAGACACCCTCACCCCAATGGGGGTGTGACCGGCCTGCAAACTGCCCCAGCTCCTCACCCAGGCAGGCCCTACTCCCCAAGGGAACCCCCATCCTGATCCGGGATCCCCTTCAGGGCAGACCAGCCGGCTGCCACCCGTGCACCAGGCCTCTATCTATATTAATAAAAGGGTAATATGCTAATTAGATCAGAAGTCCTTCCAGACAAAGCCATGGTGGCAGGGCCAATGCAGAGGCAGTTAGGGGTGATCAGGTTGGCAGGGGAGAGCAGTTAGGGGGATCAGGCTGGCAGGCAGGCAAGTGGTTAGGAGCCAGCAGTCCCAGATTGAAAGAGGGATGTCCAACTGCCGGTTTAGGATGACATCCCCTGAGGGTCCCAGATTGGAGAGGGTGCAGGCCGGGCTGAGGGATCCCCCTACCCTGTGCACGAATTTTGTGTACCAGGCCTCTAGTAAATCAATAAAGTTAAATTAGCCTTAGATTTTGATAGAAAAATCAATATACAAAAATTATACTTTTATGTACACAAGCACTAAACAGTCAAAATGTAACTTAAAATATTATTAACAATAGCATCAGAAAATATGAATAAACTAAGAATAGCATCTGGCACGTTAGACATTTTCAGAGAGAGTAAGACAACTTGACTAAGAGATGTGGAAAAATAGACTAAGCTTAAATGTAGGAAGATTCAAAGTTTTAAAGCTGTCATTTCTCCCTGAATAGACTTATAGATTCTGATTGGTGGAATTTCTGATTTTAAAAAACCCAACTTTAATTTCCTGTGGCACTTATCAATCTTATTTTTATATTATGTGGAAGAGCAAAGGTCACGAATAACCAAGACACTCCTGAAGAAAAGGAAAAGGTGAGGAAATTTGCCATGGCAGAATTCTAATTTTTTTTTTTTTTTAATTACAGCAAGTAAGGAAATGTGGTATTGCCACAACACTAGGCAAATAGCTGATCAACGGTACAGGATAGAGAGCCCAGAAAATAATAACACGTATATACTGAAAATTTGATTTGTGATAAAACCCTTAATAATGATCAGTGGAAAAATGATGGGCTTTTCAATATATGATGCTCAGATAATTCACATAGAACAAAATGAAATTAGACCATACTTTATACATATGTAAAAATGAATTACAAATATATTAAATATGAAAAAACATTTAGAGAAAATATAGAAGAATATATATCCTGCAGGATAAAAAAAATGTTTTATAAAATTAGACAAAAAACAAAACAAAACAACACTAACTACAATAACACAGTAAACAAGGTGAAAAGATAAGCCACAAAGTGAAATAGGATATAAGTAACATATGATTGACAAAGTATGTAAGAACTCCTAGGAATTAATAAGAAGACAAAAATATAATAGAAATATAGGTAGAGGTGCAAATAGAAATGCCCTATGAGCATTTGAAAAGATGCTTAAATTCCTTAGTAATTAGAAAACTTAAATTAAAATCACAAGACTCCATGCACCACTTAGCAGATTTGCAGAATGTGAAATATCTGATCATATCAAGGGCTAGCAGGATCTGCAGCCTCAGGAGCTATTGTTATCTAATAAAATTAAAGATGTGCACCTTCCTCTCCCTCTGATACCTACATGACTTCCTGCCAACTGATTACCACTGGGTTCTTCCTGACCACCCTGTTTAAAACTGGACACTCCCCAAGTATGTAAACACATGAAGGTAGAGACTTTTGCCTATTGCTTTGCTATGGATGTATGCTTAGAGTCTGAAATATGGCTGACATGGAGAAAAACTTGTTGAACTAAATATCCTATGATCCAGCAATCCCACTCATGACATACACCTTAGAGACACTCTATGAAAGAGAGACATGTACAAGAATGCTTATAGCAGTGTAATTTGTAAAGGGAAAAAAACACAACACAACACGAAAACAATAAATTAAAAACAAAACTCTTAACTGTACATCAACAGAAGATATTGGATAATGCATTGTAAAATATTCACATAAGGGAATATTATATAGCAATTAAAATAGGTGATCTGTAAAATGAGTTTCAAAACCTAATGTTAGGCCAAAAATACATGCAGTATAAATTGACTTATTTAAAGCAAAAACTTGTGCCCCAGCCGGTGTGGCCCAGTGGTTGAGCAGTGACCTATGAACCAGGAGGTCAGGGTTTGATTCCTGTTCAGGGCACATGCTCAGATTGCAGGCTTGATCTCCAGTAGGGTGTGTGCAGGAGGCAGCCAATCAATTATTCTCACTCATCATTGATATTTTTATCTCTCCCTCTTGCTTCTGCTCTTAAATCAATAAAAATATATTAAAAAATAAAGTAAAAACTTGCAAAATGAAACAACATTATTTAGGGCTACAAAATACAATGTAAAAGTTTAAAGACAAGCAAGCAGTTATAAATCCACACTTCAGTGGGGTTTGTGCCTAAATGCAGAGGGAAGGCAGGTGTGCTCAGACTGTGTTGCTGGTAGACTGATCGTCATTCTCCTGGTACTCTGCTATTTTACACTCCACACTCATGTAATTAAGGCAACAAGTACATCGAGCCTGTAAGCTTCTGAGGCTCGGTTAAGCTGGAGTTTTTTAAAAAATGGATTTCACCCACAGGTCTTGCAACCTGTTTGGAAGTAGAGTTGCTTCTGTACTATGTAAATATTTCTTATAGAACTGAGCAGCTTTAAGACATGGAGTGGCTATAGGGTGACTTCTTTGGGATGCCTGTAATCTCTAGCTGTCTAGGACCTGATGCACTTCGGGATAAAAAACCTGGAATAATTCAAGTCCCAGCTCTAGTACTAACCAGTTAGTGCTATGTTGGTAGGAGGCATTTTACATAAAGAAGATCCATGAAATCTTACAATGATCCTACTATTGTACAATTATGCCCATTTTACAGATAAGGAAACTGACAGAAATTGAGAAGCTGGCCCAATATCCATAGCTGTTACACTGTAGAACTGGAACTCCTGCCAAGGGCTGTCTGACTGCAGGCATGCTTTCCTCCCTATCATTCTGCCCTCTTAGCTCCCTGAGCCGTTGCTGTTTCAGTAATAAATTCCCTCTGTACCTCAGTAACTTTCCACACATAAAATGTTTTATGAATTCAACCCAGAGCAAGAAGAAATTGGGTAGGGAGGAATCCACAGTTCCTGCAGCACCCCCCCCCCCCCCCACTCCCCAATCCGTTGTTTGCTGAGTCAGAGGGTACTGAACGGTTCCCAACAAGAAGTATCTGCCTCCTGCCTTTGCCTCTTTGGAAGATGTTTCTTGTCCTGCCCCTCACCACCCACTCGCTTCGGCCTGGTTTCTCTTTTGCTGGCCCTTTTCCCATAGCAGTTACTGTTTGCCCTGCAAGTGCCAGAGCATTCATCCTTTCTTCCTTGAATGGTGTGCAAATTTGCATATCATGCAAACAGCCCAGCTGCTGGAGTCTCAGTTAGAGTAAATAACGGTCACAGTGTTTATGCTGCTTTCTCCAGGGGCCTTCTGGAACCTGCTGCACAACTCCAGGGAGAAAACAGTTTAGTTGGAATCTCTGCTCAGATCTTCTGACATCGCAAATGAACACTTGGGCTCAAAATGCACCTGTAACCCTCTCCTAAATATAGAATCTGATGGCTGAGGGAGGTTTGCTGAGGGAGGGAGATGTTCACTGTTATTTTTGTCTAATTCCATTTTTGAATCTTTAGATTTTGAATATGTTTTCTAAGTATATATTGGCTTTTAAAAATAACTTAATGGAAAAGTCAAGAATTTAACATATTCTTACATACATGTATTCTTTTCAAGTATAATCAATTATACTCTTTATAAGTCTATGTTAGTTTTCTAACATCTTAGGAGAGAAATGGCAATGAATAAAGAGCTGATCAGTAAGTTAAATAAAATCAGTTGATGTTTCTCTCTTACATAGATGTCTCTCTTTCTCTCCCTCTCTCTCTCTCTCTCCCCCCATCCCTCCTTCCCCTTCTCTCTCTAAAATCAATTTTTAAAAAAGTAGATCTTCCTTTCAATTGGCTACATGAAGCACTGTGTCTCATTTACCCTCATTTTATTTTACTAATCCTTCTGGGTGAAATTTTTGCAGAATTTTTTATGGCACAGTGTTAATGATCATATAAGGAAAACTCTTTTTATTTATTTATTTATTTATTTATTTATAATTTATTTTATTTTTTAAATTTTTTATTTTTCCATTTTTTTATTAAGGTATTATATGTGTACTTATCTTACCACTGTCCCCTCCCCACCCCACTCCCATACATGTCCTCACTCCCCAATGTTTTGCATCCGTTGGTTATTCTTATATGCATGCATGTAAGTCCTTCGGTTGATCTCTTATTTTCCCCACCTCTCTCTAACCTTCCCACTGTACTTTGACAGTCTGTTTGATGCTTTACTGCCTCTGTATCTATCTTTTTGTTCATCAGTTTATAATGTGTTTTTTATTATCCACAAATGAGTGAGATCATGTGGTATTTTTCTTTCATTGACTGGCTTATTTCACTTAGCATAAAGTTCTCCAATTCCATCCAGGTTGCTACAAATGGTAAGAGTTCCTTCTTTTTTATAGTAGCATAGTATTCCATTGTGTAGATGTACCATAGTTTTCTGATCCAGTCATCTGCTGAGGGGCACCTAGGCTGTTTCCAAATCTTAGCTATTATAAATTGTGCTGCTATGAACATAGGGGTGCATATATCCTTTCTTATTGGTGTTTCTAGTTTTTTAGGATATATTCCTAGGAGTGGGATTACTGGGTCAAATGGGATTTCCATTTTCAGTTTTTTGAGGAAACTCCATACTGTTCTCCACAGTGGCTGCACCAGTCTGCATTCCCACCAGCAGTGCACTAGGGTTCCTTTTGCTCCACATCCTCGCCAGCACTTATTGTTTGTTGATTTGTTGATGATAGCCATTCTGACAGGTGAGATGGTACCGCATTGTCATTTTGATTTGCATCTCTCTGATAATTAGTGACTTTGAGCATGTTTTCATGTGTCTCTTGGCCTTCCTTCTGTCTTCTTTCAAAAAGATTCTATTTAGGTCCGTAGCCCATTTTTTTTATTGGATCATTTATCTTCCTTTTATTAAGTTGTATAAGCTGCCTATAGATTTTGGAGATTAAACCTTTATCAGTGATAACATTTGCAAATATGTTCTCCCATACAGTGGGGTTCCTTGTTGTTTTGTTGATGGTTTCTTTTGCTGTGCAAAAGCTTTTTATTTTGATGTAGTCCCATTTGTTTATTTTCTCTTTAGCTTCCATTGCCCTAGGGGTAGTGTCAGTAAAGAAGTTCCTTTGGCATATGTCTGAGATTTTGCTGCCTGTGGATTCCTTTAGTATTTTTATGGTTTCCCATCTTATGTTTAAGTCCTTTATCCATTTTGAGTTTATGTTTGTGTATAGTGCAAGTTGGTGATCTAGTTTCATTTTTTTGCATGTATCTGTCCAATTTTCCCAACACAATTTATTGAAGAGACTGTCTTGACTCCATTGTATGTTCATGCCTCCTTTGTCAAATATTAATTGAGCATAGTGGTTTGGGTCGATATCTGGGTTCTCTATTCTATTCCATTGATCTATGTGTCTGTTCTTGTGCCAGTACCAGGCTGTTTTGAGAACAGTGGCTTTGTAATACAGCTTGAAATCTGGTATTGAGATCCCTCCTAAAATAAAACCAGTTGATGTTTCTCTCTTACATAGATGTTTCTCTCTCTCTCTCTCTCTCTCTCTCTCTCTCTCTCTCTCTCTCTCTCTCTCTCTCTCTCCCTCTCTCTCTCTCTCCCCCTTCCTTCTTCCCCTTCTCTCTCTAAAATCAATTTTTAAAAAAGTAGATCTTCTTTTCAATTGGCTACATGAAGCACTGTGTCTCATTTACCCTCATTTTATTTTAGTAATCCTTCTGGGTGAAATTTTTGCAGAATTTTTTATGGCACAGTGTTAATGATCATATAAGGAAAACTCTTTTTAAAAGTACACATCACACTAAAAACTTTTACACAGCAAAGAACCATCAAAAAATGAAGAAATAATCTACTAAAAGGGAGAACATTTTCTCCATTGATACATCTGATAAGGAGTTAATATCCAAGATTTATAAAGAATTCAGACGACTCAACACCAAAAAAACCCAACAACAATAAACAGTCCAATTAAAAAATGGGCAAAGGACCTGAAAAGCCACTTCTCCAAAGAGGACACACAGATGGCCAATAGACATATGGAAAGATGCTCAACATCACTAATTGTCAGAGAAATGCAAATTAAAACCACAATGAGGTATCATCTCACACCCATCAGAATGGCTATCATCAATAACTCCACAAATGACAAGTGTTGGAGATGTTGTGGAGAGGATTGAACCCTCATGCACTCTTAGTGGCAATGCAGATTGGTGTAGCCACTATGGAAAACAGGATGGATGGTCCTAAAAAATTAAAAATGGAACAAGCCTTAGGACCCAGTGATTTTCCTTCTGGGGATTTATCTGAGGAAACCCAAAATACAAATTTGAAAGAATATATACATCTCTATGTTCATTGCAGCATTATTTGCAATAGTCAAACTATGGGAACAACTCAAGTGCCCATCAACAGACAAGTGGATAAAAAAGCTCTGGTACATATATACAATAAAATATTTTATACTTAGCCATATAAAAGAATAAAATCTTACCATTTGCAAGATCATGGATGGACCTAGAAGGCATTATGTCTGGTGAAATAAGCCAGTCAGAGAAAGACAAATACCATAAGATTTCACTGATAGGGAGTTGGGTGTTTTTATGTTGTTGTTGTTTTGTGTGTGTGTGTGTGTGTGTGTGTGTGTGTGTGTGTATAATAAAACTTTGCTTTTGCTAAAAATAAAAACAAACAAACAAAACTGAAACAAAGACACAGAGAGAGAACTGGTGGTTGCCAGAGGGGAAGGAGGTGGGTGAAAAAGGTGAAGGGATTAAGAAGTACAAATGGTAGTTATAGAGTTGTCACAGGGGTGTAAAGTACAGCATAGAAAATATGGTCAATAGTATTGTAATAACTATGTGTGGTGTCAGATGGGAACCAGATTTATTGAGGTAATCACTTTGTAAGTTATATAATGTCCAATCAGTGGGTTATAGACCCGAAACTAAAATAATGACTATAATTGAAAAATAAAAAAAGTTTCCTTTTTAAAAAGGAAAACTCTTTTATGATGGGTTTCAAGTTTAAAAACTGTGGCTCCTTTAATAATGGAATTGGTTAAAGCACATACATCGCTGCAAACGTAATCTCAAGCTGCGAGGACCTGCAGAAAAAACGAGGTTGATGTTAAAAAACTACCTCAAGCCCAATCATTTAAATCTCCACCATGTCCGCCACAAGCCCTCCCTTTGCCTGGACATATTGTGTGGTTCTGGTTTTGTCCGTTTTAAGCATATGCAGTTTAATTATCTGAAGTGAGAAGGAATGAAAGGAATTTATTTATTTATTCATTTGGTCAAGTAACCAAGAAATATACTTAGATCATCTACTATGTGCTAAGCTCTATATGAAAAACATCAATGAATCCAGTCTGAATCTTGCTACTAATGAGATAATAATATGGGGGACAGGGGAAATAAGGCTTGTGTGTAATTACTTAAAATGCACGGAAAAGAAGAAATTAAATAAAAAATAAAAAATATTAAAATTAAATAAAATACATGGAAGAAACAGTAAATCCCATATTAGGGAGAATCAAAAGAGGGAGAAATTTACCCATAGCTTGGGACAGGTGTAATAGGAATTAAGTAAACTTTTCTTTTCTGAAGGGGAACTGGTGTAAGAGGGTCCTTGAAGAATAGATGGAGTTTGATGAATCTGGTCATTTAGAGACCCCCAGTTCATGAAAGAATCTGGTCATTTAGAGACATGGCTCAGGCCATAAACAACAGCCCAGAGGTGGGGAAATGTTGAGGACAGCATAGATGGTTCTACTGATGGAAGTAAAGGGCAGGTGCATTGGGTGCAGAAGCTGAGTTTCAAGTGATCTGGGCACAGTAGTAAAGAAGCCAAGCCTGAAGCATTCATTTTTCCCTAAAAAGGTCAATGTTGCCCTGCTGATGTTCTCAAAAAGGGACCCAGCTGATGCCAGGAAGCCGGTCTTATGGTCACAGTTCAGCAGTTTGTCTAACCTTGCAGAGGGTAAAGCCCCATTACCTTCTTAGTCATTGCAAGTGAAGGCTAAATATTTTATATACAGAGTGAATGTGACATGACGTGACCAGACAAAGCTGTGCTGCAGAGAGTTATTTTACTATACTATATAATAAAACCCTAATATGCAAATCGACCAAACATTGGAATGGCCGGTTGCTGTGATGCACACTGACCACCAGGGGGCAGATGCTCAAGGCAGGAGCTGCCCCCTGGTGGTCAGTGTGTTCCCACAGGGAGAGAGCCTCTCAGCCAGAAGCCAGGCTCACAGCTGGTAAGTGCAGCAGTGGTGGTAGGAGTCTCTCTGGTGTCCGTGGCAGCACTAAGGACCCCTCGGGGGATGTCTGACTGCTGGGGGAGTGGGCCTAAGCCAGCAGTCAGACATCCCCCGAGGGGTCCTGGACTGTGAGATGACTCAGGCCAGGCTGAGGGACCCCCACCACCCCCCAGTTCATGAATGTTGTGCACCAGGCCCCTAGTTCATATATAATTAGTAACATTAAGATTTTAAAAGAATATATTGTTGATATAGGCCAGCGGTCAACAAACTCATTAGTCAACAGAGTGGCAAACCGTGGCTCGCTGACCACTGATATAGACCATTGCCTGGGACACGAAAATGCTTTTTACTCAGAATCCTCCTTTGTTTGGTGTATTTCCCATAAAAGTATCTTACCTGTCTATCAGAGGAAGATTTTTCTTTGTTTTTCTCATATCCTCAAAGAGCAAGATGATGTAATTCCAATGTGTATGTGCATTTGTGCTGTTGTTGTTGGTGGTGGTGGGATTAGTGTTGCTGCTTCAGTTTATTCATTTATAATGGGTCAAGGAATATGGAAGGATTGATGAAGTATGAGTAGGTAGTGATTAACACTGATACTAACTGTGGGGGATAGAGGCTTCTGAGGACATAAAATTTTAAGATCTGAATGGGAAAAAAAATCTATATAATAAAAGCCTAATATGCTAAGTGTCCGGTTGTCTGGTGACTGGTCAACTGTTCAACCAATCAAAGTGTAATATGCTAATGATATGCTAAGGCCACTCAAACACTCACTATGATGTGCACTGACCACCAGGGGGAAGTTGCTCCAACTGGTAGGTTAGCTTGATGCTGGGGTCTGGCCTATTGGGACTGAGCAAGATGGGCTGGACATGCCCTGGAGCCCTCCCTTGTCCTTCCCTGGCCTGATCATGCACCAGTGGGGTCCCTCAGCCTGGCCTTCACCCTCTCGCAATCTGGGACCCCTCAGGGGATGTTGGAGAGCCAGTTTCAGCATCATCTCACAGGCCACTCCCCTCAGGAGGGTGCCAGACGCAGGGGTCATGGCTGGAGAGCACTGCTGTGGCAGCATGAGCCTCTCCTGATCAGGACTGATCGGACACAAGCCCACGGCAGGTGCAGTAGGGCTGGGATGAGCAGGAGTGGTAGGTAGGAGCTGCAGGTGGCGTTGGACTGTGGGTTTTGGGTTTCAGCCTAATCCCTGAAGACCACCCAGAGGGGTCCCACCCATGCACAGATTTGTGCACCGGGCCTCTAGTAAATAAATAAAAAGGCTTTCAGTTGTTTGGTCATCTGGCAAAGAGGCAATGAAAAGATCTGAATATCACCCTGGTCCCACAACTGAAAGCCAGCAACCTAACCTTCCTCAATGACTTCATACCCACTGTTTTACCACTTTGAACACCATTTTTTCCTTGGTAAAATGGACATCATATTTTACTTTACAGAATTAATAAGAGGATAAGATAATTAGTCTAAAACTAAAGTGCTCTATAATGCAAACCAGCAATAATATTTCTATGGAATGCCTAATATATATTGGAATGCCTAATATCTATTGGGAATTGTACTGAATACTTTAAATGATCTTAAATATGTTTTTAAATGATCTTAAATATGTTTTTAAGGTAGGCATTATTAACTTTTTTACAGACAAGGGAAAAGGTTCAGAGAGGTTAAGCGACTTGCCCAAGGTAAAAAAATCTGATAAATGCCCGAAGAATTTATACCTGGGCCTATTTGACTCCCAAGCCTTGCTTCTTGGCATTAAACTGTACATACATCCTATCTAATAAAAGAGTAATATGCAAATTAACCACCACTCCGCTACACCCACCAACCACACCCACCAGCCAATCAGGAGCAAGTATGCAAATTTACCCAACCAAAATGGCGGTTAATTTGCATATCCAGGAGCAGAGACTGAACACAGCATAGAAGAAGGAAGCCAAGCATTGCAGAATGGAGCAAAGTTGCAGAGAAGCAAGCAAGCAGGGCTGCGGAGAAGGGAGGGAAGCAGGCAAGGCAGGGGAGAAGGGAGGGAAGCAGACCACCGCAGGAAGCCCTATTGCAGGGATCTTCCTGCAATGGGCCTCTGATATATTATATTATGGATTTCAGAGAGGAAGGGAAAGGGAGAGAGAGATAGAAGCATCAACGATGAGAGAGAATCATTGATCAGCTACTTCCTGCACGCCCCCCACTGGGGACTGAGCCCACAAACTGGGCACATGCCCTTGACCAGAATCAAACCTGAGACCCTTCAGTCCATAGGCTGATGCTCTACCTGCTGAGCCAAACCGGCTAGGGAATCATTGAACTTTTTTAAAAATTTATTTTCTTGCTTTCATGAATCACCAAAGACTATCCTTGAAAATAAAATAATAATAATAATAATAATAATAATAAATATTTATTGACTGCCTACTATATGATGTACCAGGTACTTCCCATGTAATAACCCATTTAACCCTTAAAACCATTTGAGGTAGGTTATATTATTATCTTCATTTTATAGGTGAGAAAATTGAGGCTCAGCATTTAATTAACTTGCCCAAGCTGGTAACTAGCTGAGCTAAAATTCAAACTCAGTCAGGTGATTAAATTATTTAGAAAAGAAATACATCATTGGAACAACAAAAGACATCCTGACTTTTCACTGATATACTGCATGATGTAAAGCTTTCCTAATGGGTACAATTTCCACAGAGATTAATGAACAGTATGCATTTAGGTTCCAAAGCCTTGTCAAAAATGTTTCTATATTGGGCCTATTTATCCATCATGAAATGAAGTTCAAGAATAAGCCACATCTATGAACATTTATATACATTTAACTGTGAAAAATTTACTTTCCTGAAGATCAGTATAAATCTAAAGTTATAGAAATGGTAATTTGAGAAAATGTCTCTTTTTATGTTGATTTCAACTTAGAAAGCTATCCGAATAAGTTATTTTATTATTATTATTATTAATTCTCCAAAAGAGTTTAAGATTTGGTGGTTTGTTGAACCAGATCATTTTTAGCAAGATTAATTTTAAAGTTAGACATTATGAGTATCGAATTAAGCTGTCAGCCTGTGAAGTGATACCGAGAAAGATGGGTTACAACCACCCCCCACCCCAACCTCTGAAGAGATTGGTAAGTATGAACAGGAATACCGGGAATCACATTTTAGTCATTCTTTTCTAGTTATGTCAGATTTCTAGCATGCTATTAGAGACACATGTGTCATCCTCACCATCAACCAACATATCATTGCTGTTTCAAACTGTTACTAGAGCTGTTGACACAGAATATTGTGTCTGTCGACAGCTCCAATTAGCTGGCGTGTCTGACTGGTGACAGCATGGTCTACTTTTGTTTATGGGGACAGTGGGAGCGGTATCTCTGTCTCCCAACCTCCTGTGGCAGACAGATGGATAGAGCTATATAATCATCAATGGAAGCGTGTGATATTCTGTCTTCACAAACCATCACGCGGAGCAGAACCAACGGTCTTTTGTCTGCTTTTAGAAATGACTGCAAGATCCCTCCCATCTGTCAAGTTATGAGGGTGAACATGTATAAAATGCATCGTACATATGTACATGAAAAACTCAATGGATTGGGGTGTAAGGAGGAAATAAACATTTGTAAAAGGCCAATGTAATATACTATTTGTACATGTCAGCAATAAATATATTTTTGGCTCAACAGAGTTTATAGAAGTATTTTTAATTGAAAAAAATTAAAAATAAACGGATCATTGTTTTATTATTATTTATGTCATCCCAGTAAGAATTGTTAAATTACATTTTGTAACATTTGACATTCTCTACTGTAAATGGCCTTTCTTTTGACATGGGGTAGAACCATTGGCTTAGAATTCCCTTTCATCATAGAGGCACATCTGAGAGATGGTGTTCACAGGCACAAAATCCCACCTTAATAATCATATCTGACATGTATAATCACAGAATATACAGAGTATATGTCTCACAATTCCATTCTTTCCAGCAGAATGAGGAGGAATGCATAACAGGTGATTGGGAATGATGAATTATAGCGTTAGTCTTGAATTTATTCTACATAAAAAATATAAACCACTCTAAAATGTTACTAGTTTATTTTAAAATGTAACTCATAACTAACCATTATGTGGCTTGAAACCACTGACTTAACTTGATCTGTTCATCTCTTAGCCTCAGTTAACTACTATTCATCCCTCAGGTTTCAGTTCAAGTGCCGCTTGCCTAAGAAAACCTTCCCAGAACCTCTGATATACACACTTACAACATACTATTCTTTTTCCTTTCTAGAACTTATTGCAGTTTGGAATATCCATTGTATAATTATTTGACTACATTTGCCCTCCCATGAGGGCACAGAACAGATTGATGTTGCTCATCATTGAATCTCTGTTGCCCAGTACAGTGCCTGGTACCCAGCTGGAGCCCAATGTGGACATATTGGATGAATGTTGTTCAGGTGAGCACATATTAGAACTTTTAAGATAACAGAAATGCTACTCTTCTGATTTTCTAAGACTACAATTTACTATAAAGTGATTCTTTGTATCTAATTTATACCTGCCAACTAAGCCCAATACTAGATATATGTTGGTGGTGGTGTGAAGGCCAGGGAGTATGTTTTAGGCAGAGGGATTAATATGCATTAGGCTTCTAAGAGCCCAGTTCTATAAGTGGAAGAATCAAAGGAAAGGTCTGACAAGACAGAAAGAGGCCTTCAAGCAATGAACTCCTTGTCAGTAGAGGAGGCCAATCTGAAACCCTGACTTGGAAAACTTGAGGGATATTTCTTCTTGCCTCTATTCATGGATAATAAGTATAGTAATATAGTCCTATTCATGCTGTGGGCCAGAAAACAAGGAGATGAGACTCACCCTCCTAAACCTGGTTTGATAGTGAAATCACACATGAAGTAGATAGATGGGAATAGGAGAATAAACATTTATTGCATTATATGACAGAAATTGTGGGTTTGTTTGTTATGGCAGCATAATCTATCTCATCCTGAATGTTTTGAATTTAAAAATAACTATTTACACAATTAATGGCTCATTGAGAGCATAGACCATGCCTTTTACATTTTATACCTCACATCAAGCCCTACACATTTAGTAAATAGTAAGCATGAACTATTTGCTGAATGAATGGGTCATCTCTTAAACATATCTTTTCATTGCTGAAGCCTGTTTCATTTTTTCTGTACAGCTTCTACTTCATAACACTTGTATCCCTTTCTCCAAATTCTGCTTATTCGTTCTGAATTGTAGGCCTCATAACAGATTGTGGTATGAATACCTACAAACAATCACCCTGCATTTCTGAATTAAGTCAGGTATTTTATGACTCCTGGATTCAGTTTTGTTGCCTTTGCTCAGACAGTTCTGCTCTATTGTTTCTGCAGTTCTTTTTTCATGTATGTTGGACCTTAGGGAAAATAGCTAAGAACTTTTGTCTATTTAGCTTTCAATTCCCAAGATATCTTCACACTTTCCTCTTTTGATCCTCCCTAGAAACTCTAAAAAAAGTAGGTAAGGTATGTATTTTCTCTATCTGATAGATGGGCAAAGTAAGCAAGGTTCAGAGATGTCACCCAACTAGCAAATGAAACATGTACCACTGAATCACTGGCAGGAAGTTTTATTCTACTAAAATCAGGAAATCAGATAAATACTTACCTTGCTGTTCTTCACCACCAATTTGATCTTCCAGAAGGTGGAGAATATTGCTGCTCTGAATTTAATTTTTATTACCAAGATGATGCCTGTGAAAGTGTTGGGGATTATGGGAGAAAATGAGTACCTATTTTTAGAGTTAAAAATAGCTGTAGGAAGAAAGACTGAGCCCAGTCAAATATGTTCTTCAGGCATTCAAAATGCATTTCTTCCCAAATCAAAGAATGATTCTCAAGAAATAACATCATTCTATGGGAAGACTTTAAAAGGGAATATAGCTCAAAGGAGATAAGGGAGCCTGAAAAATGTAATTCTGATCCTATATTCATGAATAATTGCCATGTGAATAAAGGTAGGCCCATCTAAAGAAGCTTTTGTGACTGCTAAGGGGGGGTCTCTGATGAGCTTATATTTAAAAGCACTTAAGAGAGAGATGGAAGAAGGTGATGGAAGAGATTTGCTGGGCAGTGCCATGGAGAAGCCCTGAGAATGAAAGGACTAGACCCATAGGCTTTCAGCCATGTTGCCTTCAATGGACCATTCCCTGCTCTGAGTTACTTGGAGTAGACAGTCTCTCTCCCAGGTTTAAGATTTGAGTCACAAATGCTAAACATGCAAAAGAAATATTTTAAACAGATTGTACTCAAATGAGACTAGCTTAGAATGAGTTGAAGGTGTTAACAAATGCTAAAGAACTATAAAGTTGCTTTCAAGCAAGAACAATAAGAAAGAGAGCTGTGAAAATGAAAATGGATGGCATGGATAAACATGTCTTGTAAACCGTGGGGAGATATAGAATGTCAGAAGGTCTGGCTCTGATTAATGTTAGGTCCCTTTCTTGGGGAATCTTTTTCCTTATTACCAGGAATCACTTCTATTTGCTGGTGGTCTGCTCTAACAAGAAAAATAATTTTCAAACTGAGAAGGCTCAGCAAACAATACAAAGAGGAAATAGAGCCAAGAGAGATGGAAGGAGAGAGTATCAAGTGTCCTTAATGAGAAAAACCATCTATGTTCAGAAAAACTGCATCGCAGGACACTGAAACACCTTAAAGACATAATCAAAGACCCAGACCTGCTGCTCTTAAGAAACCAAAGAGAACAAGAGAAAAGACTGAAGGACCAACACTATCCCAGTTTTCTAAAGAGATAGAAGGATAAAGCATTAGTCTGGTAAACATAGTGGAGTTTTCTAGCAAAAATAGAGTAGATATTTAAACTGGAGAGTCAAAATGATTCTCTAGGAACAAATTCTGGTTATTTAAAATACACACACACACACACACACACACACACACCATTAGTGGATTGGTAGATTGGTAGATATAGGCAGAAGAGTAGCCCTCAAAGATGGACTCATTCTCATTCCTGAACCTGGGAATAAGTCAGGTTACATGGCAAAGAGAAATTAAGGATATCTTATCTAATAAAGAGGGAATATGCTAATTGACCATCATGCCCTCACAAAGATGGCGGCACCCACAGCCAATAAGCAGGGAATATGCTAATTAACTGCCCCCCCAAATATGGCGGCACCCACAATCACAAGACGGTGGTGCCCAGTCCCCTCAGCCCTGCTGGGGCAGCAGGTGCACAGCGTGGCTGGGCCTGCCCCCAGGTGGTTCTGGCTGCTCTGCACTCCTGCCTCCAGAGTCCCCGAGCCCCCCAGCAGCCCAGGGCCAGCCTGAGGCACAGGCAAGCCTTGGATGTCGGCTACCCAGCCACTCAGGGCCAGCCCAAGGTGCAGGCAAGCTGCTGATGGCAGCTGCCCAGCCGCCCAAGGCTGGCCCGAGGTGCAGGCAAGCTGCTGATGGCAGCTGCTCAGCTGCCCAGGGCTGCCCAAGGCTCAGGTAACCAGGGCCTGCCGAGGCTGGGCTGAGGGACCCCCCCTCCAGTGCATGAATTTTCATACACCAGGCCTCTAGTAGATAACAGTAAAGCTGCTAATCAACTGAATCTGTTTGTGTGTGTGTGTGTGCGCACGAGTGCACACGCACGCATGCTTTTTTTAAAAAATCCTCACCTGAGGATATTTTTTCATTGATTTTTAAGGAGAGTGGAAGAGAGAGAGAATGACAGAGAGAAACATCGATGTGAGAGAAACACATTGATTGGTTGCCTTCTGCATGAGCCCTAACTAGGGTGCAGGCCAGGGAGAATCCTGCAACCAAGTACATGCCCCTGACTGGAATTGAACCCGGGACCCTTTGATCCACAGGCCAACACTCTATCCACTGAGCCAAATTGGCTAGGGCTAATCAACTGAATTTGAATGGGGAGATTACCTGTATTATCTGGGGGCGAGGGGGGAATGTAATGACAAGTCTCCTTAAGTACGGAAGAGGGAGCAGAAGAGTCAATGTCAGAGTATGCTCTGTGTAAAAGATTCCACCAGCATTGCTGCTTTTGAAGACAGAAGCTGCCATAGCAGCCTCTAAAGCCTGGAAAAGGCAAGAAAACAATTCTCCTCTGGTGCCTCCAGAAGGAACACAGCTCTGCAGATACCTTGATTTTATCTCAGTGAGACTCATTTTGGACTTCTGATCTCCAGAACTGTAAAATAACAAATCTGTGCTGTTTTAAGCCACTAAATTTGTGGCCATTTATAACAGCAGCATTAGGAAGCTAATACCATAGGCAAGGGGAGTATTTGGACTCCACAAGTCCTTTGAGATATTTTATTATAAACTTGATGGGGAAATTGATGACTACTATTGTTTAGATGGATGTCCAGTTGCTTGCACAATCATTCCATGTCACTCTGAGAAGATGCTCTGTGACTTGCAATGAGACTCTGCCTTGGCTTCATTCATCCATTTATTCACTTACTCATTAAATATTTATTGAGCATCTTTTATGTTGTAGGCACTGCTATAAGAACTGAGATGCCAACAGGAAACAAGAAAGCAAGGTCCCCACACTTGGAGTTTACATTCCAATAAAACAGACAAAATGCGTAATTTCCAGTTGTGATGTGGGCTTTGAAGGAAATTAAGCAAATTAAGGGAATAATGGAATGCGGAGGTGGTTTTTTTTTTTTGATAGAATGGTCAGGAAATGTGTCTTTGGGGTGATATTTGAGCAGATAACCAAAAACCATGAGAAGGTCTCATGAAAGAACCTTTCCAGGAGAGCAGAAGAGATAGTGCGAAGATCCTGATAGGAGGAAGAGCTTGTAATGTTCTGAAGACAGCAAGATCAGCGGGCCCAAAATTTAAGGAGTAATGGAAAAAGTGATAGGAGACAAGCTAGGTAAGGAAGTAGATCATATGATGTTTGAAGAGACTGGGTGATTACCCATGAGGCATGGTTAGTCTGCATCTTTGATTTCCAACCTCAGGTGCTTAGACAAGAAAGGAAAAAATTGTGTATTGCTATGAATCTGGTCTCTTCTTGATCTGTGGCCACTGTTGCCATGGATTGATACCTCTTACTCTAATACCACTCACTCTTCTCTCACTGACTTGAGAGGTGGAGAAGATAGAATAATTTACTCCTTTGAAGTATAATTTCAGTTAAGAGTTATTTGATCATATGACTTCTTAAACCTCTTTAATATTTAGGATTGTAGGATTACAGAAGTAGTACTTTCACAGGACCACATTGCTAATTGGCTTTAGCATCTCACAGATGAGAGCAATATCCACTCTACCTTTCTCAAAAGATTACTATGAGCATAGTCTATGATAGAATATCTTAGAGAGTATTACAAAGATTAGAAGTACACAAATGTAAGTTGCTATCTATATGTATAAAACCCTAATCTGCAAATAGACCAAATGGCAGCACAACCAACCTAATAACCGGTTGCTATGATGTGTGCTGACCATCAAGGGGTGCATGCAAAACATGGTGGGTGTCGTCAGCAGACAGCAGAGTGTGGAACATGGCGGGCATAGGCTGTGGCGGGATGGTGGAACAGGTGAGTGGGGGTGCCAGACCAAGGTGGAGCACCAGTTGCTGTCATCAGGACGAGCCTCTGGTGGTTACTGAAAATTCTTTGCTCCTGCATGCTGCTGTCCTGCCCAGCACTCACACCTGCTGCCGGCACCTGGCACCAGCCCTGATCGCTCAGTGCCATCAGTGGGTGTGAGTGGTGGCTGCCAGCCCCAATCGCCTCTCAAGGCCTCTTCACCTCCCCCTGTTCCTGAGGGGAAATAGGGGCTGGCAGCTATCTCTTGCACCCACTGCCAGCAACAGCCCCACTCACACCTGCCCCGGCACCCAGTGCTGGTCCCAATCGCTCGGTGCCATTAGTGGGTGCGAGCAGTGGCTGCTGGCCCTGATTGTCTCTGAGGGCTTCTCCACCTTCCCCTGCTCCTGAGGGGTTATCAGGGCAGCAGCCACCACTCACACCTGCTGACAGCGCTGGCCCCACTCACACCCACTGCTGGTGCTGGCCCAAATCGCTCCATGCTGTCAGCAGGTATGAGCAGGGCCTGCATCATCAGTGCATGGGAGTGGCAGCAGTGGGAGCAAGGCTGCCGGAAGACAGGGAACAAGGGGCTGCAGCAGAAGGGGCCAGGCAGGGGTGCGGAGGATGGGCCAAGACCAGCCCCTTGCGCACCGCAGCTTTGCGGCCCACAGTTCCTTTCAAGGTGCACAAATTCGTGCACTGGACCCCTAGTCATCTATATATAAAAAAGGCTAATATGCAAAGGGTCCCTAGGGAGTTCGACTAGGAGACCAGGATTTCAATCGATTGCTATGACATGTGCTGACCACCAGGGGGCAGCGCAAAATGAAGGAAGGCCCCGGCTGGCAGCCGGAAGGCCCTGATAGGCCCTGATTATCAGTCAGACCTAGGGACCCTACCCATGCATGAATTTCATGCACTGGACCTCTAGTTAATAAATAAGTAAGGTATATTAATAAATGATATATTTTTGTTTCTTATTCACTTTTCTAAACCATGATCATTTTGAATTTTTATCTAATATTCTCAATGGACACCTTTCTACTTAATAACACGTTTGAACTCAATATTTGAATAATCATGGGAAAAATTGGTCAACAACAAATGATTCTACTGATTATCATGTATGGTTTCATGATACAATGTGTGTCCATTGACATCACCATTGTTAACCTTCTAAATGTTGGTATTGGTGTAATAACTAGGCAAAGTGAGAGGTACTATAGTGTAGTGGTTAAGAGTATAGACTAGGTTTTGATCCGAGTGTCTTCACTTACTATGTGTATAACCTTGGGCAAATAACTTAACTGTTTTGTGCCTCATATTTCTCATCTGTAAAATGATAATAATAATGATAATACTGAGTTAATTGTACTTGGCACAGGGAAAACACTCAATAATGTAAGCAATTTTGATTACTTATTATTTATCACTGCACAACAACATTACCATAAACTCAGTGCTTAAAATCACACATTTACTGTCTCATGGTTTCTGTGAGTCCAGAGACCAGGCATGGTTCAGCTTAGGTCCTTTACTCCAAGGTATCACAGGCTGCAATCAAAGTGCCTGCTGGGGCTGCAGTCTCATCTAGGCTTGACTGCCTCCAAGCTTACATGGTGATTCTAGCATTCAGTTCCTGGCAGGTTGCTGACCTGAGGATCTCAGTTTCTTTCTGGCTGTTTGCCCAAGTCTATTCTCAGTGACTTGCTGCATGGATCTCTCCATATACAAGCTCACACTACGGTAGCTTACTTCTTCAAAACCAATAAGAGAGAGAGTCACATACATGTAATCACATATATCCTGTCACCTCTGCCATACTCTATTAGCCAGAAGGAAGTCACAGGTTCTGTCCACACTCAAGTTGTGGTGGTGGAGCAGGTCATGGAACCACACAGATGTCTGCATTCTAGCATCACAGGGGTCACAACAGAGTCTTCCTGCCATATTAGATTGTTTTCTCAGTATACTAATCAGTGTACTTCAGATCAGTATGCACAGCTGCTTCTCTAGGAAGAACTGAGAACTTGATCCAACTATTTCATTGAAATTGTGCTTCTCAAAGATGGCAAAGCATTCTGCTAAACTTTAGTCCCATCAGGTCATGAATTTCTTAAGGGCAACAAACCTTCAGTTGATACCAACATTGTTGAAATATTAATCACAAATTTGCTATTACCATATATTATATATGCTGTAAACTTATGATGAGACCATCCTAAATACCTTCTCCCATCTAGGAGTTTATAGTTCTGTTGCTACTTTACAAGTGAATCAAATTAAAACAAATTCACACATTTATGTAAATTTGGTATTTATTATACTAATATATAAAAGCAGGTAGATAGATGAAGAGAGAAATAAAGGCTCCTATTTGGAAGCAACCCTCATCGCTCTTTAAGTAAAGAGGGTTTCATTGACGATTTGTTTTTCATTGCTGTGTGCTGGCTCCTTGGGATCCTTGCATGTTCTTCCACACACTTACACACCAGCTACCTGCCTCTTCAATATGATCTTATGTCACTCTCCCCCTTTTTCACAATGCTCCAGCAGCATTGGCCTTCTTTCTGTGTCTCACACTCACCAAGATTTTCTGCCTCAAGGTCTTTGCTGTGCTGTTTCCCCTGCATGGAAAATGCCTCCCCAAATCGCTTACATGGCTGGTCCCTTCTCAATATTCAGACACCAGCCAAAACATCCTCAGAGACGCTTTTCCTGAATTCTCAATCTACAAGTTCTCTTGTCCTAACACAAATCCATTTATCACAGGTGTTCTTAAACTTTGCTGCACATCAAACCCCCTGGAGAACTTGTTAAAACACAGATTGCTGAGTCAGAGTTTCTAATTTAGTAGGGCCCGATAATTTGCATTTCTAACAAGTTCTCAGGAGTTACTCCAAGGACTATACTTTGAGAACCATTGTCTATCACATGTTCTATTTTATTTTTCTCAATGTACTCACCACTTATTTCTATGTATTTGTTTACTTATTTGTTAGACTTTAGGTCCTATGAATATCAAGGATGGTATATCAAGGTATCAGAGTAGTGCCTGGATGCCTGGCATATTGCTTCTATTAGATGAGTGAACAAATAAAAAACAGGTTGAAATATGGAAAGGAATTGTACTAGAATGCATATCAGGTTTGGAGCTAATTTGGAGGATTTATTTTTACTTATGGTTTCATAAATAGATATTAAATATTATAGAAAATGTACACTTTAAGCTTTAAGTTACAATAATTAAAAAGTAAGCTTTTGTGGCTCTATTCATATATAATGCTGGTTTCTATCATGTTCATATGAAGGCAAGTACAATGTTATTATCTACACTAATAAAAGAGAAACATGCAAATTGACTGTACCTCTGCTACACCCACAAGCCACACCCACCATCCAATCAGGAGCAAGTATGCAAATTAACCCAACCAAGATGGCTGCAGCCACAGAGCTAGCAGGAGGCTTGGGTTTCCCCAGCAATGGAGGAAGCCAAGCTTCCTGCCCACTCTGGCCGGCCCTGGCCTCCACTCAAGGCTACAAAGTTTCAATTATAGAAGATAAATAAATCCCAGATACCAGGGCCTCTGCTTGGGTCGCCAGGGGGCATGGCCAGCCTGCAAACCACCACAGGCCCCTCGCCCAGGTCACCCCACACCCCAAGGGAACCCCCACCCTGATCCGGGACACCCTTCAGGGCAAACCAGCTGGCCCCCACCTGTGCACCAGGCCTCTATCTTATCTAATAAAAGAGTAATATGCAAATTGACTGTCACTCCAACACACAAGATGGCTGCCTCCATGTGGTCAAAGATGGCTGCCTCCATGTGGACACAAGATGGCCACCACAAGATAGCCAGCAGGGGAGGGCAGTTGGGAGGGACCAGGCTGGCAGAGGATGGAAGTTGGGGGTGACCGGGCCTGCACGGGAGGGCAGTTTTGGGGGACCCAGGCCTGTAGTGGAGGGCAGTTAGGGGCAATCAGGCTGGCAGGGGAGCAGTTAGGCATCAATCAGGCTGGCAGGGGAGTGGCTAGGGGGTGATCAGGCTGGCAGGCAGAAGTGGTTAGGGGCAATCAGGAAGGCAGGCAGGCAAGCAGTTGGGAGCCAGCAGTCCTGGATTGTGAGAGTGATCCCAGATTGGAGAGGGTGCAGGCTGGGCTGAGGGACACTCCCCCCACCCCCCACCCCATGCACAAATTTCGTGCACCGGGCCTATATTATATTATATTATATTACAGTCTTTGCATTTCCCTGCCATCCTGTCATGGAGCAGTACCAGCTGGCTATGGGTGAATATATTATATTATAAACATAATATGAGGTCAAGCATGACATTAACCAGGTTAATTTGATAAATAATATGTAGTAGTAACATATTTCAATGAAAATGTTAAGCTCAACATATTTTAAACTAAACAGGATAGGTTTTAATTTATTTGGAAAATATATTTGTCTCTCATTTTGTACATTCTTCTCTTTCCTTGTCTTACAAGGGTACCAAAAATTATGTTTTTGTCCCAAATGTAGATGGATTACATATCTATCCTTCTATCCCTGGAGTGTTTTTGTCATTTTCTTTCATTATATTATAACTGTGACATTTTTGTTAACATACATTCATCACCAATTACCTGTGATGCCTGTGGATATCACATGCAGAACAGAAATCTTTTTAAATGAACAGTCTGATTAAATAGAGTTGGTATATGCTAATTATTAGAAATATGCCTTCCAAAAGGCAGAAGCCAGATAAATTCACAATAAAATAAATTATATAGACAGAGATCCAAAGTGACTGCAAAATTGGCTTTTGCCAAAGCATGTGTTGTGTAGGTTGTGCACACATATCATCCAATGAAGTGAAGATTGGGAACTCTTCCCTGTGATTTCAATACTGACTACCCAAATACCACACACACAACTTCAGTGGCCCAGGTTGTTGTGGTAACCAGGTGAACCTGATACCCCTCAGTCCTCACCTCCACTTTATAATAAAGAGACATTGCCATTGGGCAAATGCAAATATTTATGCTCTGGTCTAAGAATTTCAGCATGTAGCCAGGGCTTATAGCTTTCGTCATCTCTGAATGAATACTTTGTGATTGATTCAATTATAAAGCCAAATCACAAAATCATAGGCATCATAGTTAGAAATGGCACTAGAGGTTATTTTTTAAGAGATAAGGATAGTAACATGTAGATGAGTAAAGTGATTCACCCAAGGTCACACAGGAAATTAATGGCAGAACTAGAACCATCTTCATATATCCTCCGTGCTCTTTGCTTTTGGCACACTTTTCTTCCCTCATTCCACATTCCACTTATGCAAAGTGACTTAGAGGAAACCCACTTGACATAAATTAGCACAAATTTTAAACAATTTGAGAAATTAATTAGTAATTATATACATATATGTAGCATTTCCAGAATTTCACATTTTCATGATTAAGGCTAATTATGGACTAAATTGTGTCCCCTACCCCCAAATGTATACATTGAAGCCCTAACCCCCAATATGACTGTATTTGGAGACAGAGCCTCTAAGGAGGTTATTAAGATTGTCCTTTTAAGGTGAGAAAGATATATCAGCAGTTCACATACACAGAGGAAAGGACATGAGAGGACACAGCAAAAAGACAGCCATGTGCAAACCAAGGAGAGAGGCCTCAGGACAAATGCAAACTGTCAATACCTTGATCCTGGACTTCCAGCTTCCAGAACTGTGAGAAAATAAGTTTCTTTAAAAAAATATTTTTTAATGATTTTTTAAAGAGAAAGGAAACGAGATGGGGAGAGAGAGAGAAATATCATTGTGAAAGTGAAACATGGATTGGCTGTCTCCTGCACAGCCCCCTCCCCGACACTGGGCAGGGATTGAGCCCACAGCCTGGCATGTGCCCCAACAGGAATCAAACCGATAACCTTTTGGTGCACAGGATGATACCCAACTAAGCCACACCTGCCAGGGCGAGAAAATAAGTTTCTGTAGTTTAAGCAACCCTGACTGTAGTGTTTTGTTGTGGGAACACTAATGCAGACTAATGCAGGGCAGGTTCAAGATCAAGTGTTATATACTAGCAAAAGCTTTAAAAACAAGTTCATTCCCCACCCTCGCTGGTTTCTAGCCACTAAATGCTAGAAATAAAGATATCACATTTTGCCCATAGTAGGATTGTTGGTTTGGTAACATTCTAACTAAAATTCACAAGTGAATTGCTGTTACCAAGGTATAAAGGCCCCACCCATCAGTGCTTCTTTTGAGACTATTCCATTGTTCCATCATCTTTCTCCAGTCTCCACCACACTGCAGTTGTTTTTTTTTTACCATCACATATTTGTTTGAGAGAAAAAAGAGGTGAGGACAGATAAAGAAGTAGAGGTCTGTGTTTGTCAAGGAGAAATTCATAGTTGTGGGTAAAAATGAGTGAGCAGAATTCAACTCCAAGTCTGGTTTGGAAAATGACCACCAATTTCAGCGCCTTGGTGCGTGGAATATTGGATTTGTAACATTATCCCTTTCACACCCACATCATCATGCACACAGCTCATACCGTAATTTCATGAGTGATTCACCAGAATGAATGTGGTAGGAGAAAGTTTTGAGATGAGCTGGCTGCAGCCTTCTCTCTTGGCTGTGAGTAAAAAGAAACATCATAATAACCGAGGCTGCTTTGAGTTAGAGTCTCCATGTGATTCTGGCTCCCTGTTTCCTACCCCATGATATCTAACTCTTTTGTCTGGTTTTTGATGTTCCTCTCCTTGTCTGTTCTATCCTATTTACCCAGACTGATGTAACAGGCCTTCTCAGCACCAGTTTTACCCATTGGACTTACCCCTGCTGATCCCCTTCCCAGAAACACCCCCCCCCCCTTATCTAAATTCTGCCAGTTTTCAAAGCTCATCTTAAGTCCCACCTCCTCTAAGAAACCCAGGAAGATAATCATCTTGAGCTTTGCTTTTCCCAAACTGCATTTGCAATTTGTCATTACCACATAATTATCTTATTATACTCTTTGATCCATACATTGTCTGTTTTTAACTCTGTACTGGTAGCTGGTAGCTATGTAGAAGCAGTCTTGCATGACGAAAAGTCACAGATTTTACAAATAGACAGAACTGGGTTGTAAATCCCAGATCTGCCATTTAGTAACTTGGTTAAGTTATTTAACCTTCCTAAGCCTTAATGGCTTTGTCTGTAAATAGGAATAATAGTAAGTACTTTCTAGTGTTCTTGGGAGAATTAAGCTAAATGAGATCATGGATATGATGTGCTTCTTTCATGTATATTAATCCTCCCCACCCCACTGTTAATAATATTAACAGTTATATAGACTTTTTCAATCTACAAAGCACTTTTCTTATATATTCTATAATTTATGATCTCTTCCCTCTGTGGAATGACTTTAAAGATTCTCTGTGGTGGGAAATAAGTTAACTCTGTTTTTCATATTGAGACAACGAGAGGCATACAGGAAACACTGTCCTAACTAGGGCAGTTTAAAGCATATGACAGGCTGGGACTTTAATTACCCTCTACAAAAGAGAGAAGGAGGAAGCTAGCAGCAATGGAAGGAAGCTGGGAAAGCTAATGAACTACACAACTGGATCTTTGAGGGACCTCAGTTTGCCCAATACATAGTATACACCGAGTCACCATTTGACCAAGGGGCAGTACTCTAACAGGTATAATCTGGTGGGTGAAAATCAGAAATGAGAGTCTTAAGGACAGTTGTCATTCAAAGTCATTTGGTTGACAGCACTCTTTCAGAACATCAGCCCCTTATGGCATGAAGAAAAGACCTAAGCAACAAGATCCCTGGGGATCAACCCCTGGAAGATTTAGGAAGGGAATCATCTGCACTCCAACCAACGGCTCTGAGACCCAGGACAGAGTCTCATTTCCAAGAGAACAGAAGCAGAAGGCATGGCCAAGGTAATGAAGACCAGAAAAGGCTACAACTCAGAGGCCAGATGTGTGCTGAGGCTCTTGATAGACAAACCAGAGTGCAGATTCAAGGTAACAAGACTAAAATCAGGTCACCTTGGTTTGAAGTCCAAGTGAAGGTAATAGGCAATAGCCTTTGACTTGGGAATGTATAGACTTTTCTCTTACTTACACATTTGTTCTTCCAGTCTCTACATGCTTGACAGCTCTAGCTCTGCATATCTAGTTCTCCTTCATCTTTGGATAAGTTATTTGAACTGCCTGTTCAGGCTTAGCCCCTTCACACCTATGCACATCTAAACATGAACCTTGACCTTGGATACATGTACTTAGTTTAAAACATTGTCTGCCACTCTTGGAAAAGGTGTCTGCTGCATTTGCTTCCAGCCATGACCATGGTGCCCTCACCCTCTAATTAGAACCAGCCTTCTGGGCAGGCCAGGCTTGCCCTATTCTAGTTTGGCCCAGGAACTGGTCACTGGGTGGGATGAAGACTGGCTGAGCCTGCTATAGAGAACATTAGCGACTCCTGCTGAGAGAGCCAGGGTAAGGTCACAACTGATAGGCAGATAATAAGCTATCTTGATTCATTTGTTGGGACACAACCATGAACTTATGAACAATTCTGCCCTTGAGAAGGGGGGCGGGTGTTAATTTTCAACTTCAGGCTCTTGTCTTGGCTAGCTTCCTTAGCAACAAAAGTAGGCCATCGGCTTAGCTTCCTATACCCACCGGCTTGCTGGAAGAATTGTATGTCTACCCTCCCACCTGGCTAAACCTCACAGAGGAAAAAACTAAAGATGCTCAGGGGCGTTCCCCAATCTATCCTCAGAGAATCAAAAGATTTCACTACTTGGAAATGTATTTTCTGTCTTAGTGATCCTTAGTTGCTTTTGCAAATCTTTCCAACATTTTCATTGGCTTTATTTTCCACTCAGTAAAATGGAGATGGCCTCCTCAGTTCCAGAATAGAGTCAAATTACCCTTACAGTTACCTTGAGCTCTAATCTAAAGCATAACTGAGGGTATATATCCTCACAGATGAGAAGACTTTCAAAGGAATAGCTCTACACTGGAACATTTAAGAATTGCTCCCCTACTGATCTGTATTGCAAACAGCTACTCCTGCGCTTCCCGGAATGCTAACCACATTGCCATTTCATAGAGAGTACATCTAAAGCCAGGACTTTAAAACAGTACAGCTGGACTAGGACAAGGTAAGTGGCTCTTCAGCACAAAACCCTTCAATGGCTCCCCACTCTGCATAAATACGAATTTCCTCCCCAAGCACCCATATCCTTCCTAGTTTTCCCCCAACGTGACTTTCCAGCTTTATTTCTTTCACTGTCATCTACGTGATTATATCAACATAACATACCAATAACACCTCAGAAGGAAAAATGCCCTCTCTGCCCCTAAACCACATGCTTAAGTGTAGTGGTTCACTTCTTGTTAAGGATATTTGAACATACCTATACAAACCAGGAATTGCTTCTGAGTGAGAAGTTCTGGTATGAGAATATTCTGAGATGCTCTGCATTGAGGAAAGGTCTTGCTCTGGAGCAGACAGAGCCACTCAAAAAACCTGCATAAAGTCTTCCAGTTTTCACAGGGGAAACTCAATGCATATCTTTCTAGAATTCTCAGAGAATTCTCTGAGAACAGAACACAGAGCTGTTCACAGAACTGCTCCTTCCGACAACCTTCTCCTCCCACCTAAGCTCCAAACTCAGAACTAAAATATATTAAAGTATTTAATGAGTTTCTAATATTCTAATATTCTAATATTTGGTTATGAGAGTTTGAGTCCCCCCTTGTTAGGGTATAGTCACAAGTGTGTGTCTGTGTGTCTGCGTGTGTTTGAATAGTTGTGTGTGTGTTTGTTTGGATGGTTGGTGGTTATGTTTTCATGCATTTGGCCAGATCGTCATGAGCTATATATGCCATATGCCTGCTGTTACTAATCCTGGGACCTACCCTAATTCTTGGAGTTCTTGCCCCATTTTTCATTGTAGGATAACAAGTATCTTGACTGTAATCTATTAATTGAATAATTGAATAAACTTGTTTCCCTCCAGTGCGAGCATATTGTTTGCACACAGTGTCATCCTAGGCCCTCCAGCTATGGAAGGCCTGCCAGATATGTTTATTAAACCCCCTGTGCTTGGAAAGAACACAGAAAACTGTCATCTAGAGCAATACAAAAGTGCCTATCTCAGCTGGAGATCTCGCTGTTGTGAATAAAGGAAGAGTTTGTGGTACAGTTTTGAGATGTAAAGAGAAAAAGCTTCCCCATGGTGCAAATGTGTTGTAACCCTCAGGCGAGAAAAAAAATATTGAATTGTTGCTGGCAGTACAATGTAATTATTGAGTTAGCGGCAGCTATGTTTCTAAGCTTCTTAAGGTAAAAATCACATTAATTTGGCCTTCTCCAAAGGACATTCCAGGTTGTTAAATGGAACCGTTGAAACATTTTTCACTAATGAACCTAGCCAATGAACAGCCATTTCCACTTAAGTCAAACACTGGGCAAGCTGGCAGTGAAAAAGGAGATGTGCTACTGTGGATGCTGCCTTTGTTAGCCCGAGGCCCCGCTGCCTTGAGATGTGTTTTCCAAACTCCTGAAGTGGTCACTGCGTGGGAGGCATGTTGGAGACCATGGTGTTGAACTCAGAAAATCCAGTGAGGCAGAACTTGGCCTCCTTCTAGAAGGACAGAAGTCACCGTGCAACCTCTGGGATGACATGCATGTGGCCAAGAGCTTTCCAAGATGCTATCTTCTAGACAAACAAAACCCTCAGCTCCTTAAAAAAAAAAAAAAAAAAAATGGTGGCTTTTGTGTACTTTCACTCTGATTCCTCAGGGATTAAATCCTTTCTGAGTCACTGTAGACCTTGCCCCTGAATGGCCCCACCTCTGCTCCACAGGGAAAAGAGCCAGTGGGACTCTGTAATCCAAACTCAGATGGGGTCATGCTGTGGTGGTCGGACATCACTGTCCACTATGCAGGAACCTATATTCCTGCAGTGGGGCCTTCCTTGAAATGTCAATGGGGAAAAATCTGTGCTTCTTGTTGCTGGTGCAGGGCTGGGCTGGGTGAGCCTGGCAGGTTCATTCAGTGTGCTTCCTCTCTTGAATACTTGAGAGGATATTTTTTTGTTGGTTGGTTGGTTGGTTGGTTTAAATATATTATTAATTTCAGAGAGGAAGGGAGAGGGAGAGAGAGATAGAAAGATCAGTGATGAGAGAGAATTATCAACCAGCTGCCTCCTGCATGGCCCCCACTGGGGATTGAGCCCGCAACCCGGGCATGTGCCCTGACAGGGAATCCAACCACGACTTCCTGGTTCATAAGTTAACCCTCAACTACTGAGTCATGCTGGCTGGCTGGGACCTTGTTTCTAGAGTTCCTGTAGTCTGGCATGCTGGGGACACCTAACCTGAGCAGGAGTCAGCAGGATGACTATGCAATAGATCCTGACCTCAAAGCCAGGCATGAATTGCATGCGGTATACAAGATGCTTCTGTTGCCTTTAGTGAGAGATCACCCGTATATTTTTTAACGGGGGTTGGGGGTAGGGTGGGGGGGGGGTCGAGGGGGGAAGAGCTTAGTGATGGTTTGAAAAGTGCTTTCAAAATACAAAGTCTTTAACACCAATATTGGACTAGGTCATTGATGGGTTTTATACTTTTTCATTTCTATGATTAATTTTGTTTTTTATTTAAAATCTTTTAATAGTTGACATGTAATATTATATTAGTTATATGAATTTTGGGTGATTTGACATTTTTATACATTACAATGTGATCACTCCGCTAATTTTACTAATTATCTATCACTGTGCAAACTTATCACAATAACGCTAATTATATTCCCCTTCACCTTTTCACCCATCCCTCCCCCTACTCTCTGGCAACCATCCCTTTGGTCTCTGTTTCTATGAGTCTGTTTTTGGTTTGTCTTGTCTGTTCATTTGTTTTGTGTGTTTAGACTCTACATATAAGCCAAATGGTGCAGTCACTATGGAAAACTGTATAGCAATTCCTCAAAAAATTCAAAATAGATCTATCATGTGACCCAGCAATTTCACTTCTGGATTGATGGTTTTATTGAGAAGGTGCCCCATGTATTCAGGACATTCCTCTGGTCAGGAGGAAGTAGCTATTCAGAGTTTTAAGACATAATAGGAGAAAGAGAGAGAGTGGCAAAGGAATGAATCTTTCATTTGTGAGAACAACTTCTTCAAAACTCCAGAAAATTGAATTTTTACATTCAGTCAATTTTGCTAAAGGGTGAGAAGCACTTTGGTGTTTCAGTACTATATGATACATTCTTAGTTGATAGTACCCTACTAAATAACATTGAATGCATTCCTATTTTAACAATGGACAAGTTGTGTTTCAGAGATGTGAAATAATTTGGTCACTATCACACAGCTCCTTATGTGTAACTCCAAATTGTGACCTTTCCCCAATGTCATATTGCCTCTGATAGAGCACAGAGACAAGTATTTTTTCTCTTTACATCTTAGTCGGAGCTTCCCAGCATGCTTTGCAGCATGAACGTAACAATAGTCCACCCTCAAGGGAACAAAAGCTGGGATAACTGTGTTACGTACCTTGGTATTATTTGCGTGGCCAAATAAAGCTATCTTGCTACAGATGTAACCTTCGATAATTTATTGATGTAAAAGTGGCCTCAGGTACCAGGTTTTTGGCAGCTGTTACACTGTCAGAGTACACTGTAGAACATGGCATCCATGAATATTTTATGTGGAGGAGAAATGGAAAAATACACCTTTCAATATATCAGTTCCCAGCCCTGATCTTCATTACTGAAATATGAATCGAATCCCATCTCTGAATTTGATCAACCAAAACTGTGCAAACTGAGCACTCCTTAAATTGGGTTTCAGCAATGAATTGATTTGATCCCTAATTTTTGTTGAGCACATCAGCTGTTTATGGCAGCCCGTCCTGTAGTAGTGGGTTAGTGACCTCAGTGATATGTTGGAAGCTACAGACTTAACTGTCAATAGGATTGGCTTGGCCCTTTATCCTTCAGCGGCAGATAAATAGAGCCCCATTCAGTAAGTTCATTGTGTAGGGATTTATGGGAGTTTTATTTATGCAGACTTGGAAGCAGTTGGAGATCATCAACATCTAATACACCCTCTGTCAAATATTTCTCTTCCATTGTTGGGTTATTAAAATATGGGTTGGGAGGTTGAGGGATTCTGTCCTTTTTGGAAGCAAATACTTTTAAGAAATAATCAAAAGGGCATTTTTAAAATTTGTTTTTGTGTGGGATTTTTTGTATCCAGGGTACCTCTGAGTAGTAGATTTTTTTATATGTAGCCCATCCTCAAAACTGAAAACCAGTCCTCCATTTCTCCAGGGCTTACCTTTTCATCACTTGAAGACCAGTGGCTACATGATTTGGACCCACTGAGGAAGGAAGGCAGGATGATATCAGTTCAGAAGTATTGGATACCTGTGGAGCACTTTGCAAGATATTGCAGGATTCTGTGGGCTTTGTATAGCACAACACAGAAGTATTGCTGAGTACTTTGCAATATGAATTCCTACAATTTGCAATGCTTTTCAGGTGATGAAACTAGGTAAGTGCTTCATTTTTTTTATTTCAATTGGTTTGATTTTGTGCTTTCATTATATTATTGCATTTAGATTTTGCATACTTGGGGTTTTACATTTTTTAACAGATCCTTAATCCTGTCTCCTCTGATGAGCAGCTGACTCAGCCTAGCTACATCTTTAATTGATGCTCTCTTCAACTCTACATGCTAAATTGCAATGCCATGATCTACCTAAACAGATAGTTTAATCAATGTACAAGTTACTTACTTACTTTAAATAAATGCCTTTCAGACTTAGTAAACACCATTAGGGAAAACATGGATGGTTTAAAACAAGATAAGTGGTTTATGTTTCCTCAAATGAAGCCCTGAAACTCATTTAACTAATGAAATACTTATATGACCCTTAGAAAATTTATTTTTGTGTAAAGTATGTTTCTGTTTTCAGAATTCCATAATTGAACAAGATTAATTTAAGACCCTTGTTGGCAGCTGTTAAGTAAATCTGGTAATGCACTAAGGTCCTAAATTTAGAATGCTAAGATAGAACACCCCCCTCCCCAAATAATATTTCCTATAACCTAAAATGTATTTATCAAAAGGGAACAGTTTCATGAGTATTACATTTAATATTTAAGAACCAAACTGTAGCTTTTTTTTAAGACACAGTAAAGGGAATGCCAAATAATTACTAAGTTTTATGGATAAGCCTAAAATATTTAATTAAACTTTCAGAGCTACCTAACCTTGTAGCTACAAATGAATGCAGATGTTGGAAGAATAAAGTTCATTACACTTCATTTCTCCCCTTCTGATTCCCTGCTCCATTCCAATAAGAAGGTGATAATTTTCTGTTTTACTTTTTTGTGCCCAAGTCCTTATAACTAGCTGATACAGAGTCAGAATGAAAACTCAAGCCTTCTGACTCTTAGCCCAGAGGTCTTTCCACAACTGTGCCTCTCTGGAAACCTCTGCTTCAGTGCTGATACATAACTGAACAAATCAAACGTGAATATCTAGTCTATTCAATTTTAGAAGGATAGTAAAAATATGCCCTCTTTCTAACCAATTAGTGAGCTTGGGTTTTCACACTAGAGTACTAGAGTACTTGGTTAATCAGGTGCAATAAAGATTCAAGGTATCACAAAAAATCACTAGTTACCAGAGTCTCTTTTCCTGAAAGAATAATGAACTGGATTTTTCCTGGGAGTTCCAACTTCAACATTTTTTCTCTTGTTCCCATTAACTTACTGGTACTGATCAGATAATGGTTGCAAACTTCTTATCTCAGAAATGTAGTATTTAACTATAGGAATCCTTAGTGAATTTAAACTATTGTTTGATTCAGAAAATAATCAATACTCATACACACACAAAATTCTATCTACAGCAGCTCCAAACTCCCACCAGTAGCCAAAATTTGAGTTAAATCACTGAAAAGCTCTCCTTTAAATGTCAATACCATCATAATAATAATTACCATTTGTTGAATGCCTACTGAAGGACAGACTAGGTGCTTTACATACATTATATCTTTAATCCCCACAGCTGTCATTCAAAGTCTGCATTATTATCATTATTCTAAGGATAAGGATAAGCAACTGCCCAAGGCCACACAGCTAGTAAGTCCTAGGGCCAAGGCTTGTATCCAGGTCTCTGTTTCTGAAGCCTTTTCATTTCCCCCCGTAAGACAGAGTAATGAATGCATGAAGCTACACCAATCAATGACATGGAGTTCCCATCACTTTATAACTGATGGAGATCCTGAAATAATGGCCCCAGGGAAGATGCTACAAAGTAGTTACTGTGGTAGAATGTAAAAACTTGACTGTTTCCTCCATGGTTTTATCTCAAATCCAATGGCTTTGCTTCTCCACTCTGAGTTTTGCATCCTTTGGCCAGATTAGAATTGGCTCTTTTGGGTTAGTCAATCTATTTCCCTTCATTCAAGTGTATGCTTTGATGTGGAACCAAAGTCTGAGAATTCCAGCAGCATCTGGACAAAGAAGGAGCAGCCAATCACCACCTGTCAGGCAGACACAGATGGGAAAATGACCACAGCTGAGCCTGCCCTGGCCATTTGTCAGCATGCTCCCCTCCCAGGCAGCTCTGCCCTGGGGTGACCAGGACTCCCGACTTCTGTGTAGTGCTTCGGTGTAGGGCATAGTGTTTCCCACCAAACCTGTATCAGATTTCACAAGCATGACCAGAGTCCTCATGCACCCGCATGCGGTATCACAGCAAGGTGAGGTCATTTGGAAGCATTTTGCAGCTTATGCCACATGGTGGGTGGGCGGTTACTAATGATCATGGCTTCGGTACTTGCAGGCCCCCGGACCTGCCTCTGGATCTTTGCACATACTGTTTCCTCTTCCCAGGTTGTCCTTCCTTCCATTCTTTACCAGGTTAATACTTGCACATCCCCAGGACTTGGCTTAGAGCTTGCCTCCTCTGACCCTCAAAGTTGGAGTTAGTGATTTTCCATATGCCCCCATAGTAACTCAATGCCTGCTCATTGTGCTACAGTTATCACTACTCTGAAAATGGCATTTTGCATTATCTTTCTCTCCTAGAAGACTAAGGTCACTAAAAGCAGGCATTTAAAGACAATATGGCAGCTACTTAAGATGGACTGTGGAATCAGACAAAATTAGTTTTAAATCCCAACTTCAGCATTTACTAACCTACCTAACTTTGAGTAAGGTTAACCTTGAATTAAAGAACCACCCAGAGCTCCAGTTAGAAACATTTTTCTTACATTTGCTTTAGTGATACCTGAAGTGATACACAGATGACTTTTTTTATGGAGCCTATATTCATCATACTCAACTTCTAAAAGATTCCCTCTTGTTCTATTATTTTTCAGGACTCTGTGAACATGTTTATATTAACCATGCTCATTGTGATTTATAGATTTCATTCCTGTGCCTATCTGTTTTGGCCTTTCGGGGCTGAAATAGCTAAAACATTTAGGCTTGTCCAGGCATAGCATCCCGGTACTCATTTCAATTGTATTAGTTCAACCCCACACTTATAGAGTGCACTTAAGGATACCTCCAATGCTAGGTACTGTGCAAAGTGCTGGGAATACTGAAACCATGCTCTGGTCCAATGAAACCTTCCTTGGGGTTGGGTGGTGATCCAAGCTTCCGTTCTAGTGCAGCACACTTTAGGATAAGGTCACAGTTCACTTGCAGTTTTGTTTCTAATCTCCTTCCTGGAAATGCTGGGTTTGTTTTGGCCTCTCGAATGCTTCTGTATGCTTTCTTGCTCTGACACTTCTCCCATTGCTCAGGACCATTGCTCCTATCCGCAAAAGCCCTACAACAGGAGGGAGCATTATCTCAAGAGTCTCGCTCTATTTTCAGCCAGTGTGGCTGTGCAGCCCCTGGCTTTCTCTTTCTAAGTGTCCAGGGACCCAGTTCTTGCTCTATTTCTGCATGATGCTATGGGGAGCACTGGGCTTGGAGCCAAACTATTCGGGTTCCAGACTTAATTCTGCTGCACCCTTTCTGCATGACCTTTGGCAACACATTTAAACTCATGCGTTTCCTTACCTGAGAATGAGGTTAAAACCTACCTCTCAAGTTTTCCGTGAGGACTAAAAATATTACTACATAAGAAAACACTTGATAAATGGTGAAGTACTCATAAATGTAAGTTATTCACTAGCATCTGCAATGACATTTAGAGGATTTATGTGGATATACTGGGCTACACAATATTCTAGAACTCAGAGTTTGGCAGTCAGAGCTAAAATGTCCTGATCTCTCAGTGCAAACTTGACTGAATGATGTGTATTTGTTTAACGTCTGCAAAAGTAGAGTCAATTTCTCAAAGGCAAGAAGCTCTTCTTGGCAATGAAGAAATATTAAAGAAACAAAGAAAGAGACCTTAATCAACAGTCTTATGTGATATTCCCCAGCTTGCTGTAGCTGAGCTAGGAAAGAATACACAGTGTTCTCTCACAGCAATTCATCCTACAAATGTGTAAATCAGCCAACATTCCAATCAACAAACATTTATTGGATTTTTGCTTTGTGGATACTATGCTGTTTACTAAGTGTAGTTTTCTAGCTGTTAAATGAAGACGTTCACACATATTAACTCAAAAGCACCCAATTTTCAGTCTTTAAAGCAAAACTACAGAGTTAAATACAACTCTGAATATGGAAAAAGAATAAGATTTGATGTCTGTCTTCAAGGCACTTATAATTTAGTTGGGGAAAGAGATAAGTGAATACTTCATGATAATACAAACCAGAATGAAATAAAAAAAGTGAAACACTATGATGTCATATAGTAAGTTATTGTGATTAGTGCACTTGGGAGTTGGGAAAGGAAGTTAAGGAGACTACTGAAGAATAGCATGTCTTATAAGAGAATTAGACAAAGCATGAAACTAATAAAATGTTATATGTCAATTATACCTCAATAAAAAACAAAAAACATAATTTTATAATACAAGTTCTTGTGTTTTAAAAGGGAAAAATATTAGTCAAAGCAATTCCCATTTTAATAAACTCTCCTTGTTTAGTGATTTTTAATCATATCTTCAAGAAAGAATAGGATTATTGCATTAAGAACAGAGTGAGGAAAAACATCTACTAAGAGCAAGGTGAGGAAGAACATTCGTGGCTAAGAGTGAGGTTCTGGGACTTTTCCCCCTCCCTACTTGGGAGTCCATTCTGTGGGACTCTTCCCCCTCCCTACGTGGGAGTCTGTACTTGTTCTTCAGTAAATCTCCATCTTTGCTATAAAAAAAAGAGTGAGGTTCTGCCTGATTGGCACAAAGGATGAGTTTGGCAGGAAGGCTGGGGCACATTAGGGGAGTAGTGAGAAGTATTACATGTAAGGCGCTTGCAGGCTCATTTATTGAGTGCTCCCTCTACACAAAAAGGTAAATTTTATTCCATGAGTGATGGGGACCTAAAGAAGTTTAGAGGAAGGATTGTGACATAATTCAGGGGAATGGAACTCTGGTGGCATTTTAAAGAATAGATCTAAGAGGTAAGATGAAATGTTAATTGTATGAAATTATGAGACATGAGGAAGATGATTAGAGATCATCAAGGCAAGGAGAGTGACAAGGTTGTGATTCTCAGATTAATGAGCCTAATTGGTGGACCATCATATGCCAATAGGATATCACTATTTGCTTCCTATGCCTCAATTTCCAGACTATATGGTGCTTTATAATGAGGCATAGAAAATATAAACCATTTTAATAGTCTTATATTAAATAAGCTGACTTTAAATGAGAAATGCTAAAATGTAAACAATATAAAAATCAAGGGAACTATTTTGAGAAAGTGGGAGAATAACTGATGAATATGTGTATTTGTGTGTGTGTGTGTAGCCAATGTTCTTCACTAGAAATAGGATCATAAATATGCCAATGATGAAAGAATAAGACTCAGTACATAGGACTCCAGAGAATAATTTTGCCTAGATCACCCACAACTTAATGTGGAGTAGAATCTGCTTATCTTTATCTTTCTACAATATTACATTTATTAGAGATAGCCTTATGGTAAGTATACAATAAACTATATATTTCTATAACATACATTTAAAGTACAAGTTTAGAGAAGGAATTGTTTGGATAATACCAATTAACCACATAAATATAGCCCCAAAGTTATTTTAATTATTTTACTTTACTTTTTGGTAAGCATCTCTGTCTTATGGATGAAAATAAATACCTAAAAGAGGTGGCCTGACATAATTGAAATTAAATATCTGATAGTTGATTCGTTTAACTATAGGTCTTCACCCTAAAGGTCAGGAGTGTGTTTTCTTAACTACAACTATTTTATACGCTTCAACCCCCAGTTCAAACCTCGCTTGCTTCAGGAAACTTACCCATTGCCCAAAGGCAGAACAAACCTCCTTATCCTCTGAGTTTTCAGACCAAAACTCTGGGTTTAATCTTACCTTGGGCCACATCTACTCTTGGGTGGAGACAAGAAGACACATCAGCCTACAATTAGTTTGCTATTCCAAGAACATTATAGATGAAGACTCCATACTCAATAATATCATATGCAAGACAGGACAATCAGCAAGAAATTGTGTAGTCTATCAGAATCAAGGTTTGGCAACCCATGGTGGGTGTTAGAAAAGTATGCAGCATACATAAAAAGCTACTGCACACTTTATTATGTATATATTTTTATGACAGAGGAGATTGAAGATGTTGATAAATGTAATTTAAAAGTGCTCCACTCCCATTCAGTATGACTTAGCAATAGTGGTTATTAGTAGTGAGAGCACAGGAATAGACCAGAAGAAGGGTTCCCTAGGTCTGCCAGTTACTGGCTTTATGATCTTGATAAAGTTACCCGAACCTCAGATTTCCTGTTTAAGAAATGAAGATGATGATGTCTCATTCACAAAGTTGTGAGGGATCCAATGGAATGACCCATGTAAAGCACAAAGGATGTACCAAGCACATAGTAAATTCCAAAATATTTAGCAAATACTTTTATGGAAAAGTGCTTTGAAAATAGTACAAAGCTGAATGTATCAAACCATTACCATTATTAAATGTGATGACTATTCAGTGAATAACAATTTATATTTGGGTAAGGAAGATTGAGATAAAACGCTTACAATCTGTACATGGCTATAAGAATGTTTTACTGGATGTGTTTCTTTGTAATATTCATAGTCAATCCTCTAAACCGTTAGTTTCCCTTTCTCTTTGAGGGATGTCATAGATGTTAAGTATTTTTAAAAATTATAAAATTCATAAATAATTGTTTTTAAAGCTATCCTCTAGGTAGGAATTTTTGCCCCAAAAATGTATAATAGGTTCTTTTTAAATCCCAAATGATAAGATGTTCTCTTTTTTGCTCTTTCCCATACTGCTCTGTGCTAACAGATTGTAGACTTGCAGGTCCCAACCACAAACGTCATCAGCCCTATTTACCTGTCAGCACCCATTCTGTCAGGGCTGAGTGTTTCCTTTGGTCCTGTCAGGTGGGCCTTGCTCTCCTGGTTATGTCAACCTGGTTTGGCCTCCAAGCCAAGTAAGCTTGGCTCACTCTCAGGTTTTGTCTATTGCTTTAACCTGAAAAATGTAAATGGGAAGGAGGGTGGGTACAGTGGGAATTTGGGGGAGGGCGAGGAGGGAAGATAAGAGACATCAGCGAAGTAATTACCCTAAATTACACACATTCTGCTAACTGGCCATGAGGAGGAACCTAAGTGAAAACTGAGCTCCGGGTGCTGGGTGCTTCCTAGCTCCCTGGGCCAGGGAGGCGGGGAAGGGGCTCACTGGCTCTGCTACTGCTGGACAGAAATCCTCCCCTAAGATCCCCAGGCATCCTTTCTCTAGAGATATATTGTTTGAGGGTCTGTGGATTGTCATCTTTGGGATGTAAAGGAGAGGAACTAGTTTGACAAACTTGTTCCCTCTTCCCTCCAATAATTAAGGGAAACTGACACCTTTTACATATGTGAGGTACTCATGTTACCATAGAAAGATATATTTTTTAAAAATCTGAATTTGTGCCCTAGCTGGTGTGGCTCAGTGGATAGAGTGTCAGCCTACAGACTGAAGAGTCCCAGGTTTGATTCTGGTCAAGGGCACATACCTCAGTTTTAGGCTAGATACCTGGCCCTGGTCAGGGTTTGTGTGGGAGACAACCAATCAATGTGTCTCTCACATCAATGTTTCTCTCTCTTTGACTCTCCTCCTTTCACCCACTCTCTCTAAAAATTAATGGGAAAATATCCTCAGGTGAGAAGTAACAAAAAATAAAATAAAATAATAAAAAATCTGAATTTGTACTAAATTTTCTTAAGCTTCTTTACAAAATATCTCCTTCTATTTTTGTTTCAAAATCATGGTATCTGTCAAAGCCCAGTATGGCAAAGGAAAAATAGGGTTGGTCTCCACCTAAGCTAATTCTTAGACATGAGCTTCAAAATGAATATATATATATATATATATATATATATATATATATATATATTCATTCCCAGTAAAGTCCCCAATCTGAGAGGGAATAAGAAATATTGGGGATGGCAGGGGACTGTCACATCTAAATTGAATCTTTACTCAGCAACTTACCATCTGTGTAACCTTGTGCTCAAGGCCTCACTTTGCCTTTAAAATGGCCACAGTTGTAGTATTAACTTTAAGGATTAGCTAATATAAAGCCCTTCACCCTGGGTTTTATCTGGCCTCCTTCACCCTTAAATAATACTTAAGAGTGAAACTGGCATGAATTTAGTTGGAACAAATATATCACCATCATAAAAATCTCAAATGTAATGCATATGTTTTTTAAAACATGGAAATTCCATGCTGCCATCAACTTGGAAGAGCTTTGAACACACAGGTTATACACAATGTCTTTACAATCTGTTCAGCTCTGTTATTTGCTTTCATTGGAGATTATTTGAGCTTGAATGACAGGAGGGATATATGTGGGCAAATTTGACAATATGAGAAGCAGCGTCCTTTGTTTCAGCTCCCCACTTTGGGTTCCTGAAGAGATCACCCAGTCAAAACCTGGCTTCAGCACAAAGCAGGTTCTGATTCTGATGAAGCCCTGCAGTCCCTATAGCCTGAACAAAAATCTTTCAAGGTTAACTAGAAATTCTGTAAGAGGATTCAGACATTCCACGACATACATTTAAAATTCTTCCATTTATAAATGAGAGCACCATAATATGCAAAATGCATCAAAAAAGCTGAGGGTGCTTTGAGGCCGGCGTTTGGAGAGCCATGTCAGTATTATTTGAAAAATGATCCTCAAAGAAGGATCAGGAGAAGAAAGCATGTAAGTGGGAGCACAGAGGCTGGGCTCTGTATTTGCAAATGAGACTGCAATAGGAACTTGACCTGCTCAGGTCATTTTACCAAATTCTAAACCCCAAGTGGAGTTCCTGGTTTTCCAAGCCTCTTACTAAATGACTGTGAAAGCATGTCTCACCTCCACGCAGTGCAAACACCAAAGAGCCATGAGCCTGCTTTCTGTCGGCCTGGGTTGCGGATGGAGAGGTAGGAGATTAGTGCATGCATTACTCAAATGGGGCATTCTGCAGAAAGACCTACAGACACAGGCTCACTCAGAAAGTAAAACACTGGCAAGACTACAGCGGCATCAATAGCAACACTGCCAAGCTACAGGTCAAAAGACAACAATGAGTGGACAATTGTGCTTATTCAGGAGAGCCCACTGTGAACCAAGCACCACTTGAACTTATGTATTATTTTGATTTTTGCAACAACTCTATAAGGGCACATCTAGTATTCTTCCCCTTTTATAGATAAGGAAACTGAGGCTCAGTGCTTTAGTGACTTCCCCAAGGTCATAGCTAGTCAGTGATGAAGCTCCAATTTGAACTCAACTTTACCTAGCTGCAATCTCTGTTTACTGTATGAGCATAAGAATGTACTAGCAAGAGAAAAACAAAATAAAATGAATGATCAGAAGTTTTTGCCTCTGATATCAAGAGTCTTTGCATTTTAAGGCTCAGATGGCCAAAGAGCCTCCCCTGACTTTAAAGAGATCTTTAAATAGGCCTCATCATTTTTTATCCCGATTTTCTCAACACCCTCCCCTCTTCGGAATATAAATCTCCCTAAATCTATTTTTAAAATATTATAAAATATATTTCATTCTACTTCTAGAGCTATTTTATTTAGTTAAGTCCTAAACTAACAGTATGTGAGTTAGGGTATAGTCTATGTCATTGTAACCAAGTGTCAGTGATAAACAATGATGTAAATAAGATAGACGTTTATTTATCTCTCTCTCCCAACAGTCCAGAGGACAGTGGCTCATGCCTGGCAGACACTCTGGCATCCTCAATACCTGTTTCCAAGGCTGTTTGCCATTTCTCAGTTAGCAGAAAGGATAAAAGGGAGAATTTTTGGCAAGGGGGCTCATCTTTGGGAGATGACACATCACTGCAGCTCTCATCCCATTGGCTTAAATGCAGCCTCAGGGGCATACTTACTTGCAAGGGAGCCTGGGAAATGTCAACTCCCAGTTGGGCAGTCAAATGTTTATCTAAAACTCAGGTCTGCTATAACTAAAGGGGAAAACAAGAGAATGGACACTGGGGACAAGTAGCTGGCTACCACAATCTGTTTCTAGTCTGGTCACCAGTCTGGTTCTGACTATTACTGAGTGATGGAAGTATTAAATACCAAGTCTTAAATGTTCTACTTCTAAACAGTGAGTTCAATGCCAGGAATCATAAGACAATAACCAAATAAAACTAAAACAATTTGAGGATCAAGTTTGTGGGCTCTTCACTGACATAATTTCGTGGTCAGACCTGCATCAGTTGCCAGTTAATAAAAGAATAGCTATTAGGGAGAGTTGTTTATAAAGAGCTGGCAAAGATATTTCTTTCCTAACTGAGATGAATAATATATTGATATAAATGTCTATGTCATGAATTGGGGGGTTGTTTAGAAATTATAGAATACAATTTCTGGAAAAGCTCCCATCCAATTTTATATCTTAACAATAAGGAAACTGAAGCTCAGAGTCATTAAATGATTTCTAATTTGAGAAGCTGGCTAATGGAAAAGTATTTTATGAAAGTGTTGATTTGCAGTAATGCGTATTCAGTGCTAATGGAGTTAGTGAATAAATGTTTGATTGAATATTAAATAAATATGAAAGGTACAGTCACTGAGAAGACTGTAAGTAAACAAAGAAATTGTCATTGATAGGCAAACAGATAGATGGCAGATAGACAAGGTCATGTGGCAGTCTTACTTAAATTTTAGTAAGATTTAAGGTTTAAATGGGCCACCCTGAACTAGACATTGATATTTAATTCTCCCTGGGAACTGATTTGACTTTGCCTATAAACACATCATGATGACAGCAGGCAGGTTCCCTCTTCGGAAGCTCTGCTTATTCCAGAATTCAATCAGGGTAGGTCAGATACCTTGAAAATCATGAGCAGAGTCTTCAAAAGAAACCTAGCACAAATCTTTTGAAAATGTATTTTTCCTACTATTAAGACAGGGCACTGTCTTGCTGAGCTGTTTTTTCTTGGACCTCTACAAGTGTTTCATAAGTCACCTTTGCTCAGCTTGACAGCAGAACAGTTCAGAAGGTCACAGCCTTCTTCCTGGCTCAAAACCCTGTGCATTCCTGGGACGAGGGGCATTGTTTCATTGGGAAAAAAGCTAATTAGGTTGAGACACATTAATGAGCTCTGCAGTAGTGTATACACAGTAAATAAAGAATAGAAAGGATAAAAAGGAAAAGAAAACCAAAATGCACAATGAAAGCCTTTAGAAAGTTGATTTTTTACACATAAAACTATCTTAAGAAAATTAGAAAGAAAAATTAATTTGCTTTTTCAGTCCTTAGAACACTGATTCTCAACCTTGGTTTGTGACACTCCAGTATGTCCCCAATAATCTCAACAAATATCATGAAATGTTCCAAAGAACTCTCAAAATGGAATTAGTTTTACTCCATTTAAAAATAGGAGGCCAGCAGCTCTTTCAAGAGTAAGGGAATCAAATGAGCAATTGGCTGCCACCAGCTCAACAGGTTTCCAAGCACTAGGTGAGGGCTGATGGCAGCATGACCATTTTGGAATGGAAATTTTTAATACTTATCTAGACATTTTTATCCCTCAAATCCCTTGATTTAAAAAAATAGAATAATAAAAGTCATTGTTGAGATTTACTTCACCAACTGACCATAGACGACGGAGGTGTTGAGGGTAGACTGTGGGGGAGGGGTGCAGGCGGGAGAGGGAAGAGACACTGGTCCTGCCTTGGAGTTGGCTGGGCCACTTTATTGTGGAAGGATCTTAGTTTCTTCTTCTACACAATGGGGATAATAGTAAGCACCAACTTCTTAGGGTGCTATGACAAGAAATGAGATCATGTATGTAACACATGTACCAATGTGAAAAGGTCTAAGTCTGGTTGAGCTGTTTTCTGCTCGTTTCCCATTAGTGCATCTGGGATAGCAGCCTCCTCATACCTCAAAGATATTTCTACTGCACTTTTAGAAAAAGTGGAGGAGCCAGCGATCTCCAAGTATATGCTGAGATCAAGGCAGCAACAGAGGAAGAGAGAAAAGCGCTTTCTCTTGGGCAAGAGATTCTTAGAACATGAGAGCATTGCAAGGTCAATCTTATTCAACTCCGTCCCTTAAGGAATAAGGAACAATCTCACTCATCTCCCTTCCTTAAGGAACAAGGAACCTGAGGCAAGAGAGATGAGGTGACTTATCTAAAACTATGAAGCAAGTTAGGGACCGTGGTTTCCAATTCAGCCATAGTGCTGTCCTCTGCCTTGTGGGATGTGCAAAACTCTGAATTAGAGGAAGAACTGAGTTTTACCAGCCTGAAGAGATATCCCTGCTTGATTTTCACTAAGATACACAGGTTTCAAATTTCACAAGAGCGTAATTGAGATCTAGGTGGGTAAAATCTTCCGCCTAACAACACAGAATGCTTTAGAAATGGATTTTGTTTTTCAGGTGAGCCTTGAAGACATGGTGAGTGGAGAGCTGTAATGAGACATGAGTGTATAGAAAAATCACAAAGGCATGACTGAGCAATTAAATATATATGGAATTTCATTCAGCCTTTTCTTGAAATCTGATTACACTGAGAAGGGTCCATGGCAGCCCTTTAACAGCTTATAGACACCCAGGTCATAATAGAAATAGTGTAGAACTCAGGTGCTAATTAACACTACAAGTAATTTTTTTGCTTAGAAAAGCTAGTATAGTTCTACTTTGTGCTATTTTATAAACCTTTGCAAAAGCAATCTGTCTTAGAATTATTTAGTAAGTGCCATACATATTTGCTTCTTTACCCCTCCCCATAGAGTCAAAGAACCTCAGGATTTTAAAAGGTCATTTAGTTCAACCTGTGTGTGACCCAAAGCAAAAATCCCTTCTCCAGCATTCCAGCCAGCCGGCCTCTGTGTGGCCACACTCCGTAACAAGATAATGCCTGAGCACAACAGTCTGTAATGGGAAAGAATGCACAAAAGCAGGGCTGGGAAAAGAAGGCAGGCATGTACACCTTGCCACATCAGGGTGCACTGAACAATGAAAATAACACTCCCAGTTCAAGTCTACAACCAGGCAGCAGCCTGAGGATTTCCCCTCCCACATGCTGTTTACGTGTCAGACAAGAGGCCTGTGCTCGTGGTGCAGTCTTAGCTGTGTTCAGCGCAAATACAGCGGTGTGGGCAAAACAAATGACAGAATAACAGAGGAGACTGCAAACAAACAGAGTTGGCTGCCCAGTTCTGAATAAAATGTCTCAGGTATGGAAGTGCCTGAGAGGTTAAAAGGTCACGTCAGCCACGTTTGTCCATGCCCCTTAAAAAGGTGATTGTGACAGGTGTTGGAGTAAATTTACATTTCAAGGAAGAAGCTACAAACTTACTTAACGTTTATGCTATATTAATCAAGATGTAGCTGAAAATCCAAATTACTCAAGTTAGGTATTTGATCAAACATCTTACTACACCACGGTCCTAAATGTGACCAAAAACGTTACTCTTGGGTATCACTGAGGAGTCTCCTGAAAATCTAGCAGTTTGATCATCTTGTGAGTGTGAGTGAAGAAGATATGAAGTATTAGTAACCAAAGGAAATATGTGTATACCATGAACCTCTTGAACATTGGAAATTATGTATTTTTTTGTCCATTTACCTCTCAACACTAAATTATGGTTGAGTTTTAGCAATACCATAGGAAATAGTGTAGCAATGTTTTTGGATTCACAAGTTACAACTCATGACATGGGTCAGTTATGAGAATCTTTATTATGTGCCAGGTGCTAGCATATAAATATAAGTTAAAATGGTCTCTGCTCTCAAAGACTTTAGCAAAGGTAAAAATGAAGACATGAAAACAAAATTACTTTTCTTCTATTTTCATGTAAAAAATCAAATTTGCTGTAATACTTCATGCTTCTTTAGACACACAAACACTATATATTATATTAACTGCTTTCATTTGTATTTAAACAAGAAAACAGATTCGAGTTTAAAATGTGGCTTTATTGTTTACTACCTGTGACTCTAAATAAGTTCTTTGACATCTCTGAATCCTAAAGGGGAGTTGCTGACATTCACATTGGAAGCTTGCACGGCTCTGAAGCACATGGAGCACCTAGCGTTGTCAGACACAAAGTAGGTGTTCAATAAATGGTAACTATTATTTATAACTTACTTATAGTTCTAAGACTTGTCCAATTTCAAGTACAAAACAATTCCAGGTAACTTTTAAAAATATATTTTATTTATTTATTTCTGAGAGTAAGGGAGAGAAAGAGAGAAACATCAATGACAAGAGAGAATCATTGATCAGCTGCCTTCTGCATACCCCCTGCTGGGGATCAAGCCCACAACCTGGGCATGTGCCCTGACCTGGAATCAAACCCTGACCTCTTGGTTCATAGGTCGACACTCAACCACTGAGCCTCTCCAGCTGGGCAATTTTAAATAACTTTTGGTCATAAAAATCTGTCTATAGAGAATTTTTAAATGTTTCTTATGCTACCACTTCATATTTTTTTAATACAGAGGGACTGCCAACTTAGAGAATTAAAACATCACCAATAGTACTAAGTCTTTTCTTACAGCTCTTAATATTAAGTATCAATAGTTAGTATAAAATTGTTATTTTATTAGTAAATTCATATTTCTCAGAATCACAGATAATGGTTTTGTGAGAATGGTAAAAAAAATAAATAAAGTGGCAGGAAGGGTGGGCTACTTGGGCATGACGTAGAGGAATTATAAGGAGGGAGGCTGCTTCTTTACTTAATATTAATATTTAAATATCATGGGTATAATTTATTGGGTGTTTAGGCTAAACCCCATTGTCTCTGTGGGAACCATTTTTGCTTTATGGTTTGATAAAATATAATAAAATTGCATTTTATTAGTTATTTATAAATTTAAGTAATACCCAGGGAAAATTGCCTTATTTAGCATTACTTAGTTATCTGAAAGCAACAGTGTTAGAAACTAATATCTTTACAGAAGACTGACATTAATGATTGGTTATAGTTCCCTTAAGATTTTAATAATCTGCTCTTCTGAAGAAAAATAAAATATTGTAAAGAGTAAACAACAGTAGACAGAGGACTCTCCCTGTCTACTAGTATACCCCAAAGTGACCATCAAAATCACCAATTAAGGTCTACACAAGTATCTGTAACAGAAGACAGTTACAGTCATAATAAAGAGTTGCTATGTCTAAGGAAAAGACATTTCCTGCCCGTGGTACACAAAATAAGCTTTCCTATAAGAATGACAAATGCTGAAGTAAAATAATTAAGTAAAAAGTGGGGAAGTAAAATGTGAACACCAAAAAAGAGATTTAATTCTATTTGATTTTAATGTTTAAAATAGGCAGAGAAACATTAGTTTTGAGAGTAATGTAATGCATGAGTTTGTTTTTTGGCTACCGATTGTGACTGGTAATGAAAATTTTGTATCTAATATGGCCCCTTGGCTTCCTTGAAAACTTTCCTGAAAAGTTTTTTGGTTTTGTTTTTGCTTTGATTTGTTTTTCACAATTACAACACACTTACAAATCTGGATAATGTACTCTTTCTTAAACTCTAAGCTCAGGGACAATAAAAGTGATACGTTCTGTAGTGCTATGCTTGAGCAGCAATAACAATCAGATGTTCAGATCATGCATTTGGGAATACTGTCATCAAAAGTGATTCCCTATGGAAATCAGTGCTCTCTGAAGGGGTAAGGAGCCGCCCACGGATGGAGCACTCTTTGTGTTTTAATCTTAAGCACTAGTCATTTGCTAGGAGGTAGATGGAAATGGAGATCTTGTTAAAGAAAGCCCTTAACAGCAGATAGAGAAAACTCTGCTTCTAGCTTTTCTTAGAAATCCTTCATGTACTGCTTCTCCATACCCCCTACACACCACCACACCACCCCCATCTCTCCCTCTCTCTCTCTCTCTCTCTCTCTCTCTCTCTCTCTCTCTCTCTCTCTCTCACACACACACACACACACACACACACACACACACACACACGTGTCTCTAGTCTGGCCTACACTGCCTGGGGGGCAAAGAGGTGGTGTGGCTTCTGGGGCAGTGTGATATCCTGCAGAGTGTGAGAAATTGAAGACAAACATTTTTACTAGGAGTTTATAGCCTTAACAAAGTAAACTGTAAACCCTCCAGGTGTCCTTGATGGTAGGAACAAAGGCCTGTGGTGTAGCAAAAAGAGACCTGGATTTTGAACTAGGAGCTGTGTTTGAATTCCTGCTCCAAGTTCATGAACTGGGTGAACCTGGGAGAGAATCACTTTCTCTCCCAGACACTAAGTTCATAACGAGTCAAATGGGGGAGCCAGACCAGATTATCTCTAACAGTCTTTATCCAATGCTGGGAGGCTATGATTCTAATGTTTGCTTTACCTTGTATATTTTATCAGTTACTTTCCCATAACTTTCAACAAAATTGATTTGGGTGCTTTTCTTTCCTAATTTTAATAATTAAAAAGTTACCTTTAAAACCAGAAAATAAGGTAAAATTGCCTTTAGATTTCTCTTTTCAAGAAGCCAAACATACGCTAACTGGTTTGGCTCAGTGAATAGAGCATTGGCCTGCGGACTGAAGGGCCCCAGGTTAGATTCCAGTCAAGGACATGTACCTTGGTTGCGGGCACATCCCCAGCCAGGGGTGTGCAGGAGGCAGCTGATTGATGTTTCTAACTCTCTATCCCTCTCCCTTCCTCTCTGTAAAAAAAATCAATAAAATATATATATTTTTAAAAAGAAGCCAAACAATGATGGAAGTATTTTGATGCCTCTTGGGAGTCAAGGAATTCTTATTTCCTTATTACTCTAAGATAGTACATTTTTCAAACATTTAATGAAAAATCCTCTTAAGCCAAAGAGGTTTTGTACATGAATCATTATTCATTATGAAATTTTGTATCATGCATTTTAGTTTACAAAGCATGTTTACATGCAGGATCACACTGCCGTACCCAGCCATGATCCCAATCTATTAGAAAGGCAAGGGAGGGGCTAATCAAGGGGGCACTAATCAAAGGGGGAAATGAGGCTCAGAGAAGTTGTGACTTGGCCAAGGCTTCACAGAGATCTACAGAGCCCAGACCTGAATGCAGATATCTCTTAGTGTTGGGTCTTAGTGTTACCTAAATGTTAACGTGATGAAACTAAAATTATTTATTTCTAGGCTACTCTATATGTCAAGTGCCATTTCTCCTGGATTAAGTCACAAAGTTTATTTCATCTCTAGTTTGAAGCTGAGATTCCTTGACTCTATAAAATGGTTCAACAACTAATCACCTTTCAAGTTGAAAGATGAGTATATCAATTCAAAAGTTGGGAGTGGCCTTTGATGAACAGTATAGAACCCCCCCCCAAAAAATAATTCATTGAGAAAAACACAGAAAAAAAGGAAAAGGAATAAAGCAGAATTTTGGAGCCATTGTCTCCTGATTGAAGAACCTGGATGCTGGATGTGAGGGGGAATGAACTTGGACTTTAGAGTTGGACAGGCCTGGGCTGAAAACCTGGTTCTACTGCTTCCTGGCTCTTACACATTCACCAATACATCCATCAGAGGTTCTGTTTCATCATAATTTGAAATGGCATTAGTATGAATATTTAACATGCAAGGTTGTTTGTAAGCATTAGAAATAATTCTATAAAGCATCGGTAATGAAGTGGTTGACAAAATAAGCACTTCACAAACAGTGGCTATTATTACTAGGATTCATTTCCTTTCAAATTGTTGTTGGGTCTCTTTTGTGAGACACTGCACTACTTAGTACAAGAAATGGAATGTAAGTACAGGGGGGAGTTCTATTAATGGGAGGGCAGTTGAACTAGATAACCTATGAGATCCCTTGCAACTCTGAGCTCCTATTGTTATAATTCATATTTTCCAATGTGCTCTACCTATTAGGGAGCTTGATTATGGTTGTGAAATAGATACTATTGTCTTACAGTAATACATGTGATCTTTTATCTGAATATATGTATAGAACCCGCCCACATGCACACTGAAAACAGTTCCAGAAGGTGACTCCACTGATAACAATAATAATAATAGTAATAATAGCAGCAATCATTTCTAAAGCATGTATTGTACTTCAGACAATGTAAGCTATGATTTGAAAACTTGACCGTATCCTTCAAACACTGGGAACCATGGCCCCATGACATGCCAAGAGTGGGTGAGACATGTTATACATATGTCTGTGCAGCTGAAGATGCCCCAAAATTTTTTTCTATTTTTCTAAGCAGTGGGCATGTCAAAGAAAATATGTCATGATTGGCATTACAGGACCAGAATCTATGTTTCATGAGTCCCAGGTGACTTTGCACAAGTTATTATCTTCCTAGGTTTCAGTCTCCTCAACTATTGGGGGAGGTGAAATGATCTTCTAAGCCTAGCATTCTATGTTCTGATGTGGTATTCATTTATTATTATTGTTATTATTATTTACAATTTGCCTGACCCCTTTGGGTTCTTATAAGTATACTAGAGGCTCAGTGCATGAAATTCGTGCAAGAGTAGGCCTTCCCCCAGCTGCCGGCACCAGCTTCCCTCTGGCACCCAGGACCTGGGCTTCCCTCGCAGCCCTGGCTTCATCCGGAAGGCTGTCCGGAAAGACATCCAGCCTAATTAGCATATTACGCTTTTATAGTCCTACAGGTGTATACAATTTGTTAATTCTTTTTCTTTTTGCTTCATTAAAACATTAATATCTGTTGTTCAGCTTGAATAAGCTGGAACATCACGCATTTGCACGAATATTTTAATTGACTCACAAATATGTTTCCTAATTAAGTTTTAATTATTAAAGTTTAGTTGCAAAATCAAGTATATCAATCTTCTGATGTTCACATAGTATTTTAAAAACCGAAGCTTTCTATGTTTAGAGTGACACAGGAGCAAATTTTCTTTTTGTCCACTGTGCATTAATTGCCCATGAGCCCACATTGTAGCTTTCACAAACTTCAGAGTGATCAAACCCATAGGAATGAAAGTGAAGTGAGTATCAGAGATCTAATTATTATATAGTTAAAATGCCTGTGTGAGATTTTGCTCTTGACTCAGTTCTTTTCCTTCTTTCTAACTGGCTTCTAAGGAGAGTGACCTAGTAAGGAAATATCCAGATATTAGGTTGATATAAGAAAAGGTGGGGAAAAACAGTACCAGGCAAAAACAAGGGTTAAAAAAAGAAAGGTCTCTATAAATGTGACAGACAAAAAAAAAAAAAGGAAGCAAAGTTAAAAATTACCATAGGGCAGGCAGGACACCTGCTAAAGAACCTACTGCTGCCATTCACAGCTGGAAAGAAAAATGAAAGAGATGCAAACAACTGTCCTGGAAGCCTGAAATCATTCTTTTGTCTTTTTTCCTTGTGAACAATTACAGTATGCAAAAATTAAGGGGAGGGGGGTAATCTCAAAGTCTTGGGATAAAAATTTCAGCAGGCTCTGCATATAAATACCAGAGGCATGGACGTGTGCCTCTTTGAAAACAGGCTGTGTTTGGGAGCTCCCAGTGCATTGAAGAGAGTGGTAATTAATGCATAGTGAGTGACTTTGAATGAAAGATGAATAGGGGGCATAACAATGGATAGGTTTTTTCTTTCTTTCTTTCCTCTTTTTCATTTTCTTTTCTTTTTTCCACCTTTTTCTTTCTCACTTTTTTTTTTTTTTTTTTTAGGTTAAAGCATAGAAGGAGAAAAAAAAGCTGTTAAAAGATGGCTACTGTGAGGCTACACTTCAATGTCTATCTTGCACGGCTTCCCTTTTGAGGCTGTGGTGGGAGTTTGTTTTGTATTGCTCTCCAATCACAATGGAGCTAATTTGCACCAATTTCATTTTTGTATGTGCTCCTCAATGTTTTATTTTCTGCTGGATTTTTTAAAAATATTATTTTGGCAGGGCTTGGTCTTTTGATGATCCTTTTGAGCAAATGGTTTGCCCAAAGTTCAGATGGTGCTGGCTTCGTCTTCTTTTTCATTTACAACATCAAGAGGATTACAGAGAATAACTTTGTTGCCCAACATCAATGATATATCTTCACGCTACTAGAAAGGTAGTTCTCAGAAAGTGTGTCTTCTAATAGTTTAGAACCTCCACAGGCTTCAGATAAAACAAGTATTAAATACAGAAAGCTCACAAGGATACCAAGGAAGGTTAAACTCACGCAACCTCCTTCATCTCAAACACCTGAAATATACCTTTTTTTTTTTTTTTTGACTGTCGAAGTGTGATCATGGTGAAGACAGCAGTAAGATCTTATATAACAGAAGACAGAAAAGGGCTAAGAAGGAGTCACGTGGAGATGCACACACGTATTAGCAGAGAACACAAAAACAATCTTGTTCAAAGGCAAGTCATTTATTCTGAGCCAAAAACTAAATCTATGTGTCAATTAAAAAAAAAAAGTGCAAATAGAGTGTTCACCACGTGATTTTTTTTTCTCTTAACCCACAATTTGGTTTTGAAGAAATTTTAGGAGTTCTCACAATTTTAACCATTTTGAACATGCAGAGGAATCCCAAACAGGCAGGCAACTTGAACCTCTTCCCTGGGTTCCAGTCATTTCAGCTGTGGCTGAACATTCAAATGTGGATGACTCAGGAGCTCCTTCAAACCTGTCATTTCCTCAGCCCCTTCCCCTTGAACTAGCTTCTCTCATCTTCTGTTCATTCCCAAACTCTGTGTACTGTTAGCTATAAGGGTCCATAGGAGAGACCTGGTGTGATTGTGGTAATTAACCAGCCCAGAATTTGGTCGCAGTCCCGATGTCGAGCAGTTGTGTCATTTTTAATAGTTAGTTTTATTAACTGCATAATTAAATATGATTTCAACTTTACACCTTTATATGGCTTCTCATAAAATTAAATTCAAACTTAGAACAATCTCTTGGTGAGATTATGAGCATGGAAGGATTGTCAACTGGCTGAAAAAAATTACTACACATCTCAAATGCCATTAAAAGCGTTTGCCTAACGGTGTCCTCCCTGATTTGTCATGTTGCCTGAAATTCCACAATGGAAAATAAATTTCTTTTTGTTTAGAGTCCTCAAAGTCCCAATATTAAAGCAGCAACCCTTGAGTTAGGAATTTCTGTCAGCTAGGGATGCAGCAGTGTCTGGCAGAAAGTGGTAAGGACACAGAAGGTGCAAAAGGGGCCAATGAAATTCTAGAGCATCACTTGCCACCTCTTTTCTTCATTTCAACATTCCCTCTTCCTTCCCTTTGTTGCCCTCTTAAAATAACCAATTGCCATACTCATCCTCAACTATCTGAATATCTCTACACAGGTTCCCAGAATTCCTTATCATCCTACTCCAATTTACCCTTATATTGACACCAAAATAGTCTACAAGACCATGGCTTTGCTCATTACCCTACTCAGAGAACTTTGGCCTTTTCTTGGGTCTACCCAAAATATTGAAACCTCTAGTTGAGCATTCAAGGATCTCTGTAATCTGGCTATCAATTGCCTCTCTGGCCTCAACTTGTGCTGCTTTCCCTCAGTGTTCCCCTGTACCTCAACCACACTAGAATATTTGATTGTCTGAACATGATCATGTTTACCAACCTTCATGCCTTTGTTCATGCTATTTTCATTATCAGATGCCTTCTCCCTTCCCCCAACCTCCTAATCACCCAATAAGTCCATGCCAAATATTATTTTAATTGAAACATTGTTTAACAGGATGTCACCCAGGTTTGACGAGGTACTGGGAAATGGGCAGTTTCTGGTCCTCTGGGGGAGTGGAGATTGTTATAGACCTTCTGGAGCAGAAGTAGGGCATCACTATCAAAAGCCTGGAAGTTTTATATACTGTGTGATACCACAATTATACTTCTAGGATTTTCCCCCTAATGACAAATATATTGGAGTAAATATTTGACAAGAAGGATAATATTGTGTATAATAGCAGGAAATTTGCAACAATCTTAATGCAATAAATGATGATATATTCAGAAGTGGAATAATCTTTAGCAATCACAAGTAATTTTACAAAATGATGTTTAATGATACAGTATTCTTTATAAATTATTAACAGACTGGATTTCTAAGAACTATAGAAAATGTGATTATTTGATATGTATATGTCTATCTGTCTATCTATGAAAAAACTGGAAAGAAATGAGCTGAATTCTTCATAGTGTCCATCTCTGGGATTATGAATGGTGCTTTTTTTTCTCTTTGCAAATAAATGAACATGGCTATCAAGTCAGGAAAAGACTTGGAGGAACCTTAAATGCATATTGTTAAGTGAAAGAAGACAATCTGAAGACACCATGTACTGTATGATTCGAACCATATGACATTCTAGAAAAGTCAAAACTATTGAGTCAGTAAAAGGATCAGTGGGTTTGAGGAAAGAGAGGGAGGTATGAATAGGCGGAGCACAGGAGATTTTTAGGGCATAGAAGGTACCCTATATTTCGTATGATTTTATAATGATGAACACATTATATTATGCATTTGTCTAAACCCATAGAACCATACAACAAAAAGAGAAATCTAATGTAAACTATGGGCTTCAGTTAATAATAATGTATTGATATTGGTTCATAAATTATAACAAATATTCCATATGAATGTAAGATGGTAATAATAGGAGGAACTATATGTGGGAAGGTCAGAACTATATGGAAATTCTATACTATCTTCTCAGTGTCCTATAAACCTAAGAAAAGCATTCTCAAAATATTCTCTTAATTGAAACATTCTCAATATTTCTTCAAAGCCCCACTTAGTGCTCACTCCTCCATTAAGTTTTCCTCTTATCTTTCAAGCATGTGCTCTCAGCGAGGCTGATGGCTCGTAATACTCCCACTGCACATACGCCAGCCACAACGGTGTTAGGAACAGAGCTAGGGTGGTTCCCAAGGGCAGAAACTGTGCCATGCCCTTTCCCCTTATGCCCAGCAAAACGTCTATCATAGAGAAGACTACCTGAAAACTCATACATACTGGTGCAGACACACACACGAGAAAGGCAAAAAATAAAATATATATGTAACAAAAGATATATGCAATGTACTTTGTACACGTTGACTTATTAAGTTTTGGAAATATTAATTCAGCCTTGGAAAGAGCTACTAACCTACATGCGTGGAATTAATGATGATTTAGGTCAGTGGTCGGCAAAATGTGGCTTGCGAGCTGCGGTTTGCTGCTCTGTTGACTAATAAGTTTGCCAACCACTGATTTAGGTCATTTGAGGGACAAATAAAATCTCACATGTTTGATCTTTCTCAGTGTTTTTAGTAGGTGCTGTCAGTTGAAAATGTTAGGGCTTTAAAGCTTGGATAACCATCAGTATCTTACCAAATATACCTTTTAAAAAATTATGAGCATGATCTTGCTATAGCCATGATGCAGTTTTTTTGCCCAATTTTCCCTTAAGTATATAATGTGGTGCTTTCAACATGCATAAAAGTAATTTAAAAAATCTAACCTATTAAAATGGTTTTAAATGTTAATGCTGCCATTTAAGAGATTAAAACAATCACATCTTTAGTCTTCACTTAACTTGGATTCCAAAGGCATTTTACAAATATGGTTTGACCCTCACACATCATTACTAGAAGTTATACATGTAATAAATCTGGATTTTATAGGAAGGAGTAAAAATGGGTAATAGAACAAAGAGAATAACTTTCTGTTGTGATTTTGAAAAAAGGAATGTATAATACATACCATGGTCCTTAAATAAACCCATTTCCTTTTGAGAGGAAAAGACATTATTAAACAAACGCATTACTTCTTTGGATCTATCCATCACAATTAATGTAGATACTCTTAAACTTAAGGTATATAGTGTTGGCTGCAAAGATGGTCCAGCATTTTGGACTCTTTTCATTATTTTGCTTCTAGTAGCACTTTAAGTCTCTGGTGTCTTACCTCTACTGAGACCTGGCATTTCTTTGTGTTGGAGAGGCAATTTAATCCATTTTTACTGTCTGCAAACAGACTTTCAAACAAAACTTCAAACTCTTTGAATGTGCCCTAAGGATTCCACCAAACCTATAATCCTTCACTCTCTTCTGGGGCTATGGAGGGTGGTGACTGGAATAGAACTGGCACCAGCCAGGGAGTCTCATTAGTGTTTGTGATTTTGATTTTTGTTACCATTCTGCTTCGCGACCATTTCAAAGTTGGAGCAATAACTAGCCTCATATCTCACTGCACCCCTCCCCCAGCTCCCCCAAATTCAAGCCACCTGGGATGATCTGGGAGAGCAGAGGAGGCCAGCAGACATGCTCTCTCTCATGGAGTCAGGGGTCCTGATTATAAATAGATGAGTGTTCAGCATCTGGATGTTGACAATTTGAGTGAGCAGCAGAAAGCCAATCCTACAATTATCCCCTGATATTCTACATGCTATGACTAACCTCTGGGCTTAGAGAGGTGAGACCAGTGTGCCAGGACACACAGGCAAAGCGGAGACACAGATGAATTAGAAGGAGAGATAAGAGAAAAATGACCTTAGTTGCCTCTTTCTCTGTGAAAAATCACACTTAATGTTTGGGAAAATAGCACATTCTGAAGGAAGTCTTTTGACATAATTGAGACCAGGGGAGTGGAAGGAGTCATAGGAAGCATAGGCAAACAACATTTAACAAGCGACTGCCCTGTGTCTGGTACTGATCTCATCTAACACTCTCAACCATGTAGGGGCTATCATCCCATTTCATTGATGAGATAACTTAGGGTCAGAAAGATTAAGTCGCTTCTACATCCTCTGGGGATGTATGATCCAGAATGCCTACTCTTAGCTGCTATACAGACTGACTTCTGGTGGGAGTTTGCAGGTACTTACTGTGATAAGCTCAAAGATGTCTTTCCCACCTCTTCAAAGATCTTGCACACCCTCCTCTTCTTTGTTGAATTTGTGATTAATTGTTCATTTTAAATGTAGGTAAAGTTTTTAAAGTACCTAAAGTGCAAACACTTAATATTTATAGGTGCAATGGAATCCTTTGGGTTTATGGGAACAGTCTTTGTAATGCATGTTTGAATTTATGCATTAAGAAATTTAACTGGGGACACATAAAAAGTATAACAAATGCATTGCTCAGATAAATCCTTTCAGTCCAGCTGAATCTTCTACCAGAAGAGTCAAACTCCTGTTTGTTAATGTGAAAACTTGATTGGTTGATACTGACCTTTCTACTATAGCCACTGCTATCACATGCATATTCCCAAGAACACCAGGAGAGTACAAGTTACACACACACACACACACACACACACACACACACACACACACACACACACAAAGGGCCTATGATATCATGGAAAGAGCAGGGACGTCACACTACAAAGCTCATGGTTTAAATCGTAGTGCCCCTGCTGCTGCGTATAAACTAATTACTTATCTCTCTGAGCTTCACTCAGACATATTCACGTGAGAATACAATGACAACTTTTACCTGAACTTTTATTTTATTTATCTATTTATCAATCAGTGGAGGATCATCCAGGTGAGTCTATACACTGGCAAGTATGTAAAGTTGCTTCACTATTGCTCATGATTCAAATAGGAGAAACTGATCTGTGCATCCATAAAGATCAGGTGGGTAGAAGTAACTTATGCCAGACTCTAATCCTTTGAAAAGAATGAGACAGGATCTGTGTAAATAGCAGCACAATAATGAAATAGGCTGTCTAGTCAGTCATAAGCTCAAACAGTTTATGTATCTATTTATAAAACATTCATATGAGCTAATTTCTTCCTTCAAATGTTAAGCCTTTTCACATTTCACAGCCTCTTTCAGGAGATTTAAAAGTATATGAATTTTTACATATATCATAGGTGCACATATAAGTTTCTTTAGGGCAGAAATATGTTATAGTAATTTTTAGAATTTTACCTCATACATGTAAGAAATAATCCTAACAGGGAGTGCTTACTACGTCCCAAACATTGTCTTAACCACTCGATATGGACTATCCCAGTTAATCTATAACCTCATTTTACAGATGGAGCAGCTAAGGCACAAGGAGGCTAAGGAAGCTAAGTAATGTGTTTTAGCCTTGCTTCCTAGGGTCAAAGGATTACAACATGGTAGAGCTCAAGTCTGAACCTACGTAGACACTTTTAGTCACTCACTGTATAATCTTCTTGGAAAGTATTCAGGAGGAGGGTATAGGGGGGATGAATGGTGATGAAAAGAGACTTGACTTGGTGTGGTGAACACACAATACAGATGATGTGTTGTAGAACTATGCACCTAAACCTGTATCATTTTGTTAACCAGTGTCAACCCAATAAGTTCATTAAAAGGTGGGGGGAAGAACATATTCAACAAATATTTACAAATAAATGAATTAATGGACACAGCAGTTGGTATCTAGGACAACACAGCTATCTCTTCAACTCCTCCTCCTTTCCTTTTCTGAAAAAAAAAAAAAATATATATATATATATATATATATATTCTCCTTTTGAGGAGGCATTTCCTTTCTGAGAGGCAGGAATGTGACAGGACAACCAGATGTGAAGTTCAGGAATCTGGCGGACACACTCTTTGTCTACCAATGACTGGGAATAGGATCCTGTTCCAAAATGGAAAATGCCAGCTCCACCCGTCCGCTCCGCTTCAGCAACATTGTTGATTTTTAAGAGAATAAATCAGGGACTGGAGAAGGGACTGCATGACAGGAGATGGGGCTACATCTTGTCTTCAGTGATATTATTTAGTCTATTTGAAATTATAAGTAGTGCAATTATTTTCACATTAACCAACCTTTTATTGACAGTTTCCATGCAGACATAGAACATTTTACCACTTTTTAATAAGAATTTCCAGAAAAAGCTTTAGTTCCCAAATATTCCCACAAGCTACTCAACCTTTGGGGTCCCCATGGACCCTGTCTGTACTTTTCAGTCACCCATTATTTCCTTTAGTCCCTGGGCCTTGCATTCTATGATAATCTATACTTGAGACTGGAGGACACAAAATGAAATCATGCTTGTCTCGTTATTGGAACAGACAATACTTTAAAAGGCTGGTGGTCTGTGCTTAACACAATCTTAAAAATACTGTATAAGTGACAACATGAACTGGTGCTTTTCATGTTTCTCTCCTAAATTATTTTTGGAATATTTAGCTCATTCAACAAGAAAAGTTAGGCAGTTTCAGACCAGGTTACAAGTGGAAAGACATTTGTCAGGACTGCTTTCACTGGCAATATACTTTAATGAGATGGTATTGAGAGAAGATGGTTAAAAGAACAAAGTCAGGTTTGTTGAGAGGCCATCAGTAACCCAAGAAGCCGCACTGCTCGGGGGCAGAGACTGTGGAAAGGGTAATTGCAGGGAGTGCCAATCACACATACACATTACACAGAAACAACTAGCCATTGATGGTCCACACCAATGCAGGGCCACGGAGGCCAGGAGGATGGAAAATAGCAGATACTTCAGAATTCATTTCTGTTTGCCTTTTGATTGCCTTATATATGTTTCATCGCTAGGGGGAAAAAACCAAACAAGGAAGAAAATGGTGGCAGGAGCTAGGAAAAGGCAGCAGGGGAGATTACACAGCCAGAATTGCGAAAGGAAAAGAGGTGAGTCCTACTTCAATGAGTTAATGCAATCCACATCCCATTTTGATTTGGTCTAGATGTTTCCATTGGGTATAATTCAAGGTTTGTGAGTTTAGGGAAGGTCTGTCATCCACAAAAATCTGGTGAAAGGATGTCCATGGATCTGGATGCGGAGTCCCTGAAGTCAGGGCTGGATCATAAATCTGCTCCAGCATTTCCAGTGCAGTTCTACAACTTAAACCCGTACCTACGAGGTCATGGGAGTTTCGGGCTCCGCGGCCATTGTCAATGGTAGACTTTTCACTTCCTCCCAAAGACCTGGGAAGGACTGCAGCAGAATCCAAAAGTCATATTGCATTACAAGAGAGATTAAGATGAAACACTGGGAGTCCAGGAGCTAACAGACAGACAAGCAGGCGAAGTGACCATCTTTCAGATAGATGCCATTAGAATGCTTGATTCAAAGTAAGAGAGAATAGAGGGAGAAACCGAAGAAGCGCTTTCAAGAGTGCGGGGGCCTGAGTCATTAAGTGGCAACTGCTACTGAAGGAGAGCCTCCTCTGTATCAGGCCACGGGGCAGGAAGAGTTGGAAGTTGTGCTAGCGGCCAGAGTACTGCAGAAATAGTATAAAGTTGCAGTACTTATTGGGGATTAAACAGAGATAATGAGGAATCATTTTGATGAGCACAATCATACATGATTGATTTTTTTAAAACAAAATCCTCTGATCTTGATTACACACTTTGGTATATAAAAACCACCTTCCTTTTTTAGAGAGCTTAACCCCCTCTGAATAAATTGAGCTTATGTTTCAAATCGTTATACTGCGGATTGAATTCAAATTAACCATAATACAACAAATTAATTTTTTTTTAGTTTAGGATTTTTATTATTGTTTCTCCATTCACTGGGTATGGTGTCTTTCATCCAGCAGGTGATCGATAAATATACTGATTTGCTTGGTTTAAATGTTGTTTGTGATTCTTTACAACATCCTATTGAAGGCAGAGATTTCACCCCTGACCTGACTTGATAGTGGTTTTTTAGTTTGCTACATCCTCTGGGCATTTCCATCTCTTCTTTTAATTAATTTCACCTAGAATTTTATTTTATTTTATTTCTTCCTCTTCCTTTCTTATTTTTGTGTGAACACTGTCTCCAGGTTCTTTCTTTTTTAAAAAAGAATTCTTTATTGTTTAAATGATTACATATAGTATTACATACTAGTATGTCTCCTTTTTCCCCCATTGACCTTTTCTCAGCCACCTCCACCCCCCAGCACATGCCCTCACCACCCTAGTGTCTGTGTCCATTGGTTATGCTTATATACATGCATACAAGTCCTTTTGGTTGATCTCTTACCCGTTTCCCCTTCCCTTGCCTTCCCTCTGAAGTTTGATGGTCTGTTCAATGCTTCTTGGTTTTGGGGTTTGTTATTTTTTTGTTTTTTTATTTTGTGTGTGTGTTTTTGTCTTTTTGTTTTTACCTCTGACTGCCCTGCTTTGGGTTTCTTTTATAGATATCTCTCCTCTTTTCCAAAATCTTTAAGTGCTATTATTATTTGGTGGCCCATATGCTCTGATGAGCCCCAAATCTGTCTTTTAAGCTTCGAGTGGTTTTCTAAGCTCAAGACAAATATATCCAGCAGCCTGCTAAAAATCTGTACCTGGATGTCCCAGAGGTAATTAAAAAAACAAGTTTATCTCTTTCCCAACTAACCCTCTTGTATTCTTGTTTTAATGAAAGGCCCAACTTTTATCCGGTTACTCAAGGCAGGAAACTTAAAAATTATTTTAGAGTTTTTCCTCCTCACAGCCCTGATGTTCAATCAGTGGATCTCCTATATGTCCTCCTCGTACCTACAGCCTCTGCCAGAGTCTCACCTCTCATCATTTCTTTCCAGAACTAGAGCAGTAGTTGTTCTTCTGGATAGCTAAGCTTATAATTTTTAATCTTCAATCCAGCCACAAGTCTGCCCCCAAGATGATTTCTCTAGAACACAATTGTCTAAAACAAAATTGATCAACAGAAAAGGGACACCCCCATTGCCCTAGGAAATCCCAGGGCACCACACAAGCCCCAAGCCAGGTTATGGTGTGGACTTGTCAGTTATGTGAGTCAGTGGCACTCGCAACCTTCACTTTCCCTCTCATTTTAACCAGTTTGAATTGTTTTTTGTTACCTGCAACCAAAACAGACTTGACAGACACATCATTGTGTATGTAGAATAAAAATCAAACTTTCTCTCCTTAAAGGTTCAATCTTATCCTGTCTCTTCACTCCCTGTTCCAGTTCCAGATCCCAGCATACCCTCATGCCTTTACAATTCAGACTTCTCCCCTCATTCAAAACCCCACTCTCCTTTACGCCTCCTGTGTAAATCCTTCTTTGACTCTTTGTGGCTGAAATAGGCATTATTAAGATATCCGGTGCTCAGTGGGATCACTTACAAAGGAATCTCAATCAATGGATGATACCATCCATGGAGTGAGCTGCCTTCAACAGCATTTGAGTGAATGGATTCAGGAGAAACTTCCCTAGTTGTCAGGAGACCCTCTGAACTCTTAGAACCTTGGTGCTGCCTTTCAAGAAAGGGATGAGTGAATGGAACAGTGGTTTGAAGTGAGAAGACCCTTGATAAATATCTTATCAGGTAAAAAAACCCAAAAAACTCAAGCTCAGTGTCTCTATGACAAGGGAACTGTGAGAGGGTGGGTAGGACTAAGAAGTCCCATCTCTTATATAGTAAAGTCAGTGAACCAGTGGCTTTAAAATATTAGCATAGACTAAATATATATATGTAAAGCATCTCACTAAATTTTGTTAATCAATGAATGATTTTTCTTCATTTTTCACCTTATCTAAGTCATTGGCTATATTCATTTATTGGATTTCTACACTGGCATGTTTAATAAAAATTGATTTCAGAATGCAATACTAATTTTTTAATATAGAGGGAACATGTCCCCTCACATTTCTCCTGGATTCACATATTTGCAATCTTCTTTAAAGGAAAAGGTAGAGTAGAAGGCAGGAGCTTGGATTAAAAACCTACTCATTGCCAGGTCTTTTGCATGTATTATGTAATTTGATCCTCATAGACTTGTTACTCTGATATGGATAGCATTGATTGAGAACAGCTTCTTGCATTTTCAAGAATGTCTTTAAGGCAGATCAGCCATCATAGAGTTTCTACAACGAAGATTAACAGTTGTTAGGAACTTCATCAAGGATAGAATGATAAGCTTAAATCCCAGCTCCACCCTTGACCAGCTGTGTGACTCGGGGTAAGTTGCTTAACCAGACTGAGCCTTGGTTTCATCATCTGTAAGATGAGGATATTTATGGTACCCACATCATAAGGTTATTGTGATGATTAAATGAATTAATATTTGAAATATGCTTAAAAGAGAGCATGGTACTTGGTAACTAATACAATATTAATAAGAGGTTCCCCAATATTATCTCTCCTCTTTTCAATAGAATAGCAAGGTGATTCCCTAAATCCAAATAGCATTTAAACACAAGATTTCAAGGTTAATCTTCTAAAAATATCAAAACTTCTGAGTATTTGAAAATCCCACCAGGATAATGGGCACAAGTCTAGGCCATTGGGGAAACTTTCTAAGAGTACCAATCATTGGTGTTTCCTTTATTCCCCTCTAGTATCTGAAATATGAAAACCAAATATCTTCTCAGAGTCTAACTTAGATAAATTTTTGAGGAGAAAGTATTCACAAAAGTTATTTAAATGATGTATCATCTATATGTATACTTCGAGGATGTTGTACTAAGGATTTTGTAGCCATTTCAGGCTCATCAGGGAAGAGTGTAGTGTTCAAATAATGATGTCTTCCTTGGCACAGGAAGACAGAGGCAGGAAGCATACCTTGGACAGATCTGCACCCTCATCTTATGAAGAAGGAAGCACATACCTAGAAAGGGAGTGACTTGGTCAACATTACATATGGGCTAGGTCGAGTGTATGAACCCTTGGTGGAGTGTGTGTGTGTTGGAGGTGGTGGATGAAGGTGGAGTTAATGTAAATTTTGCCAACCATTTGCCCCAAATTAGGACTTTCCTTTAGGCAGGCTTTATGAAAAGGAAAACACAGTTTACATCTTGACTTAGGGCTGACATACTAGGTATCTGCAAAATTAAAAAACACACACACACACAAAACAAACAACATAATTCATGGTAGACTCCCCAATAGGATTATCTAGGCTAAGATGACAGAAAAAGAGATCCAGAGTTTCACCCCAGGAAGCCTTGATGACAAGTATGGCAATGACTCACCCAAAACGCGAAGACAAGAATGAAGAATGACGAACAAGAAATGCTGGCCAAAATCTTGGCAATGAGAAAAGTCATGCATAAGTAACTGCCAACTGGTCGTGGAGCTGCAGAAAGCAAACAGGTCATGCAGGATCTGGTACCTGGGTGATCCTTCTGTTACTATAGATGCCCTCCAAACATTGAGAGGCTGCATCAAGACACACATACAAATTCATCTCCCCCCTGGTGGATCTTAAATAGTTTTGGAAATGAACAGACAGGTATAGCCCAATATTTAAATATTAACAATGCTGGTATCTGATAATGATGTGTCACTTTGTCTGGAAGAATTAGGGAAGACTTTATGCTTGAGTTGCTAAAGTGCCACCACTTTTCAAAGGATATCAAGTATAAATAAGTTCTATTACTTATAATAAGATGCAGGCTTTGTTTAGCTACAATAGAAGCACAGTGAAATTCTAATTTAAGTCAAATAGCTTAGACACAGCAGATGTTATTGTCTCCAAGTTGTCGCTAACCAGTTTTATACTGGCTATCGTGACACAGGAAAAAAGCTTTCAGTAATAACTGTATGATTTTGGTTTTTTGGAATTCTATGGGCCTGCTGCACATGAATGCAAATGTGGACCTTTGGTAAGAATGGGTACAATGGTAGGAGCCCTTTGGGCTCCCTGTGTGTCCCTGGGAAGGCTTGAGTCAATCAGAATATTATCACCAGCAGTGCAATGCTAAGAATGGAGCGCCAGTCTGTAAGCCACAGGAGCAAGCTTCCTGTCCTGGTTTTGACACCATTAGCTGCGTGATCCTGGGCAAGTCACTCAGTCTCTCTCCCACACCTTAGTTTTCTCATCTGTAAATGAGGCTAGCATAGCCTATTCCACCTAATTGTTTTGACACCCACATAAGAAAAATATATGTAAAAATGTACAGTACAACAAGGGAGCATAGTACATGTTTTATATAAATTTAAACATACATTTAAAGATGCCTTATTTTCATTTTGAACTTGCTGCCTTCTAATAACTACTTTTAAATCACCAACCCTTGGGCACTTTCTGGGTTGTGAAGAATCTAATCAAACTCAGGCACAGGTTCCATTTGGCAGGAAGACTTAGTTCTGTAAGGCTAATGGTCACCTCCATTGAAGTAGGAGTTTGGATTGTGCTATATCGAATAACCCAAAAGAAGATATCTCCACTTGCACATAATTAGCCAAATGGAAAGATTATTTTTTCATTAGGAATGAGAGACTATATCATTATGCTACCTGTTTTGAAAACATTTCAAACATTTAATCCCAGGTCCTTTCAAACTGAATACACATTTAATATTCTTCATTATACTTTGTTGTATAAATAATTTTTATAAAAAGTTAGAATTAAGTTCACTTCAATAAAAAATAAAAGTCCTTTATTTATTTTCTACCGCTTAACCCTATTCATTAAAGGTAAACACTGTTGGGTGTGTTCATCCAATACAAGAATTTTTTTCTATGCATTTACACATAGGTTAGATAGGTATTTTACAACACAAAATGGACTTATATTGAGCATGTTGTTTTGCAATTTGCTTTCCTTTCGTTAATAATGTACTGTGGCCATTTGCATGTATTGCTGTCCCTTAACAGTGACTGTGGGGAGTTACTAGAAGTGACCAGAAGGCCCCCACTTGAATGCAGCTTCCATTATGACAAATGCTTTGAACTCTTATAGATTAAAAAAATTAAGTATCCACTTAAGGAGGGGGAGGAGTGAGCCCACAGCTGGCAGGCTGGAGAATAGGTTGGGCTGACCAGGCCAGGATACCTGGAAGCTGTGCAATGTCAAGGCAGTAAAAGCAAATCAAAGTGAGATTGCAGGACAGACCTCTGGAACCACAAGCAGTGTAAGAAAGGAAGAAGGGAAAAGAAGCATTCATGTTTTCTAAATAACCATCACATAGGCATGGGGCTATGCGCAATTTTCATCACAATTCTGTGAGGAGGCACTATTTACAAATAAACTGGGGCTTAGCCAGGCTGTAGCCATTTACAAAAAACTTAATAGATGTCTGGGATCTAAGCCCAGATCTCCAAATCCAAAACCCCAAAGCCTTCTGCGGTAACAGGGAAGTTGGGAGGGAAAGGTGGGAGACGGGCAATTAAGTTAAAGGACACATGCAAAGCTGATTTTAATGCCCAACTCCTATGATTTGCTCAGGAAAATGTAGTCTCTCTGCCTCAATATATAGCTCTACTTTGAAATATTTGTGTATTTGAAATTAGGTACATATGGTAGGAGAGAAGTTTTTCCTTTATATTTATTACCAAATATGTTATTGAATAGTAGTACTCCAATTAATCTTTGCAAAGTTGAAGGACCAAATTGGTATTGGCTATAATGTGATATGTTTGGATATTTTAAAAAAGGAAAGAAGAATCTATTGTGATTCTATTTATTTATTTGCAAAATGTGAGAGTCTTTACCGTTCAAGTCATAACTATGACAGAAGAATCTTGGGCATCCAGTCTTCTGTCATAACAAACCAATATGTGTTTAAACTCCCAGTGAGTCAGAAATGTATGAGTTGAAAATTTCCCCTGAAATCTATGGTGAGAAAGTTCTTATGTCAGCTCCTGCTCTGCTCCTAGTAAGCACTCTGCTGACTAAATAATCAGGGAAGTTTGCTCACTGACATGTCCTGCAGGTCAGTCTGGTTCTTAGGTAATGATCTGGGGAACAGCTCTTGACCCACAGCTATGACAAAGTGATCAACAGTGCTGCTCACACAAGAGCTTCGTTTGCTTTATTCATGGCTATGTCCTAGAACTGCAGAGCCTGGGCCCCAGGAGACGCCCCATGAATATTTGATAGATAAATGAATGAATGAATGAATGAACAAACTCAAAACCAATTTGGAGATCTGAGTGCTGGTCTCATTTCTGCCACTAACAGCCATATGTCAATGAGCAAGTATTCAACCTCTGGCCTTATTTTTGTCTTTAATGAGATGAGAATGTTGAGCATGGTGATTTGCAATGCTCCTTTCAGCTCTTAGCCTCCTTACTTCTCTTACTTTTAAATCCTACTTGAAAATATGTGTTTTCTAAGGATCTTTATATCTTTCTTTACATTCTCTTCTGGCAACATTTCTTGGGGAAGTTCCTTAAGGGTAAGTTTCTTTTTAACTCTCTCTTGTTAAATAAATTTACAGTGAGTATGCTAACTGTTATTATGGCTCCAGAAACCTAAGCAAAACACCTTTAGAGAAGATTAACCAAGCACTGTTAATGCTAGCAAAAGAGTAAGCTTTTGGAGGGGATTCTAACTCTAGAGAAATTCTGTCTGAAATTCTATTCATAGGAGTCATAAACTTCATTCCATAATAACTATTAATAGGTTAAATACAAATATCTTGAAGAAGAAAAATGTTAAAAATTTATACTAAAATATGAGAGACTGATAGAGATTTATTTATTTGAGTAGGTTTTTATTATGGGATAGAGAGAGAGAAGGAGGTGGAAAAAGGGGTGGTAGAAAATTCAAGGTACCTGAATGAGGAAAGGAAATAAAAGGTGACTTAGAGATATGACAAAAAATAAATCTGACCCACTGGGGTACTGCCCTTTGTCCAAGCTTCCTAAAAGGAGATCTTATGGATGAGGAGCAGAATTCTTTAGGAGACTGTGAGCTTTGGAGTTTTTTAAAAAATATTTTTCATTTCAGTTTTCCCTTTTCTTTCCAGTTGTTCTTTTTTTTCTTTGAAATCCTCAGCAAATAAACGAATACTATGGAGAGTTACAAAACAATATACCTTGGAAGATACAACCTAAAACTTTTTCTCATAGTATCTATTATGAGTTAAGCTGCTAATTAAATAGTTCTTTTTTTAATATGTTTTTATTGATTTTAGAGAGGAAGGGAGAGAGAGATAGAAACATCAATGATGAGAGAGAATCATTGACTGGCTGCCTCCTGCATGCCCCCTACTGAGGATCGAGCCCGCAACCCAGGCATGTGCCCTTGACCAGAATCAAACCTGGGACCCTTGAGTCCACAGGCCAATGTTCTATCCACTGAGCAAAACCAGCTAGGGCTAATTGAATAGTTCTTAATAGGATAGTGTTATGTTTCTCTTGAGCACACATGAGTCTCAACTGCAACTAGCAAATCCTTGAGTTCCAATTCTATACAGTCAGTATTTCTAAAATAATTTTTTCTATCATGTTTAAATGGTCTTAGGTAGAGAACTGATTTGGGGGCCAGATAATGCAGTTTTTCAATCTCTTTGTGATTCTAAATTTTTATTTTTATTTATTTATTTTTTTTATTGATTAAGGTATTACATGTGTACATATCTTCACATTGCACCCCCCAGTCCCATACATGCCCTCACCCCCCAGTGACTTGCATCCATCGGTTATGCTTATATGCATGCATACAAATCCTTTGGTTGATCTCTTATCTCCCCCAACCCTCCCCAACCTTCCCCCTATAATTTAGCAGTCTGTTTGATGCTTTACTGCCTCTGTATCTATCTTTTTGTTCATCAGGTTATAATGTTCTTTATTTTCCATACTAGAGGCCTGGTGCATAAAACTCGTGCGGGGGGGGGGGGGGGTGTCCCTCAGCCCAGCCTGCACTCTCTCCAGTCTGGGACCCTCGTCGGGCAGTCAGACATCCCTCTCACAATCCAAGACTGCTGGCTCCCAACTGCTCGCATGCCTGCCTTTCTGATTGCCCCTAACCGCTTCTGCCTGTCAGCCTGATCACGCCCTAACCACTCCCCTGCCAGCCTGATTGATGCCTAACTGCTCCCCTTCCAGCCTGATTGCCCCTAACTGCCCTCCCCTGCAGGCCTGGTCACCCCTAACTGCCCTCCCCTGAAGGCCCGGTTGCCCCCAACTTCCCACCTCTATCAGCCTGGTCAACCCTAACTGCCCTCCCCTGTAGGCTTGATCACCCCCAACTGCCCTCCCTTGCAGGCCTGGTCCCTCCAAACTGTCCTCCCCTTTTGCCCATCTTGTGGCGGCCATCTTGTATCCATATGGGGCAGCCATCTTGTGTGTTGGAATGATGGTCAATTTGCATATTACTCTTTTATTAGATAGGAAATGAGTGAGATCATGTGGTATTTTTCTTTCATTGACTGGCTTATTTCACTTAGCATAATGCTCTCCAGTTCCATCCAGGCTACTGCAAATGGTAAGAATTCCTTCTTTTTTATAGCAGTATAGTATTCCATTGTGTAGATAGTACCATAGTTTTCTGATCCAGTCATCTGTTGATGGGCACCTAGGCTGTTTCCAAATCTTAGCTATTGTAAATTGTGCTGCTATGAACTTAGAGGTGCATATATCCTTTCTGACTGGTGTTTCTAGTTTCTTAGGATATATTCCTAGAAGTGGGATTACTGGGTCAAATGGTAGTTCCATTTTTAGTTTTTTGAGGAAACTCCATACTGTTCTCCACAGTGGCTGCACCAGTCTGCATTCCCACCAGCAGGGCATGAGGGTTCCTTTTTCTCGGCATCCTCGCCAACACTTGTCGTTTATTGATTTGTTGATGATAGCCATTCTGACAGGTGTGAGATGGTACCTCATTGTCATTTTGATTTGCATCTCTGGGATGATTAGTGACTTTGAGCATGTTTTCATATGTCTCTTGGACTTTCTTCTGTCTTCTTTCGAAAAGATTCTATTTAGGTCCGTTGCCCATTTAGGGGGGAGTGTGCCCCTGTTTGTTCAAGATCACATCCAGGGAGAGCTCACAGTGGCTCCCACAAGCACCCTGTGGGTAGATGAGCTCAGGGTGCCTGCCTGTTGGAAATTCACATCTGTGGAGGTATGTTTGCCTGAGCAGTGCTCTGATGCACTCTGAGGTTCCCTGGCACTGAGGTTGAGCAGCTGGGGTGGCTATGGGCAGTTATTCAGGAAGAGAGAATTCAGAATTTCTACTGCAGGGCAGCGCACCCTTGTCTGTGCAGAATCACGCCCAGCAGAGTCTCATAGCTGCTCCCCCAAGGCACTGTAGATATATAGGCTCAGGGGGCCTGCCTGTTGGAAATGTGCATCTGTGGAGGTGCCTTTGCTGGTGCAGATCTCTGACACCCTTGTCTGTACAAAATCACACCCGTGGGGTCTCCCAATGGCTACCAGGCACTGCCTAAGGAGTGGTGTGCCCTGGATGCCTACGCGCTGGAAACATGCGAAAGTGGTGTCCGGAATGGGAAGGGGAAGTTGCACTTACTGCTGCTGAGCAGTGCACCTTTGGAGGTGGAGGTCCCAGGGTCTGTGGGTCTGCCGGTGGGGCAGCAGGATTTTGGCTGGAGTGGCGGCTGGGTCGTGGTGGTGCTGATGAGTTCCTAAAAAAAAGGCAGTTCTCCCTTTCAAGATGGCGTGGGCTCTGTGCTGAAGTCCCGCAGTCCGGGGAGTGCCCGCAGTGGTGGTAGTCTCTCCTTGTCCAAAAGAACCTGGTCTGCCAGCCCCTGCTGCTCCTGCTGGACTTAACTGTCCCTTACTCACTCACACACACACCACACACATCCACACACTCTCCTTTCATACCCTCACTCACTCACTTCCTTTCCCTCACCTCCGTCCTGTCCTGCCAGCCACCATCTTCAAGACCCACATGTTCAGTCTGTGATTCTGAATTTTAATGGTAAAAAAAGTCATTGGTAAGAGGCCTGAATACATGGAAGAAGTCAAAGTTTAATTTAGAATTACTACTCAGAATTAACGAACATACAAAATCATGATCCTGGCTTGTTTGAGGCTTCTGCAAATGCCTTGGTTTTTCAGCAGATATAGAAACATATCTGGCTTCATTTGCACTAATGGAAAGACTTATAATCTAAATTATTTGACAAATGTTCCCAGAACATTGTAGGATTTCAAGAAGTGGTTTCATAGTGGGATAAAAAACCTCATCCAAAACATTTACAGTAATGCAAATGTGCATGGCAATGAAGTCTCTGTGTCACAGATTAAAAACAAACAAACAGGGTATATTACTGGGCAGAAATAACTTAATTTCATTTATCAGGGATAAATGTGAAACCTTACTTGAGTTAAAAACAAACAAACAAAACAAACAAATAAACAAAAAACAATCCTGTACCAAAATCATATGCTAGAGGGCATTCAAAAAATTGAAGATTTTCATTGACTTTACATTTAATAAGTTAACAGTATATCACGGTTTCCATAGATAGGTAGATAGAGATACAGACAGATAGAAGCCTAGTTTTCATTATTAGCAATATGGTGTCCAAAATAAAGCTTACTAACTATGCATTTAAATGTACTTTTAATATCATTCACTCAAAAGAAACGACAACAATAACAACAACAACAAACACAAAATAAAAATCCCTTGACTCTATTTCCCAGTTCTTTTGCCCTATTTCTTTGTTCACCCTTTGTGCAGAAATTCTTAAAGTTGTCTATATTTGCTCTCATATCCCATCCTCTCCTCAAACACTGAGTTAGGCTTTCTCCCTACCACTTCCCTGAAGCAGCTTTTATCAACACCACTGATGTCTTTCATTGGGAGATCCATGGTCAGTTCTCTGTTCTTATTCTATTTGACACTCAATATCATTTGATACAAGCGTTTACTCTTTCTTGATCATGTTCTACTTTCCTCCAACATCATTGGTCACTCCTAAGTCTGCTCTGCTGTCCAATCTCTGAAATCTAACCTCCAAGTATTAGAGCACCTCACACCACTTGTCTCCTCTTCCCTTCACTTCTTCTGCTCTCTCCTCACCTCCTCTCCCATGCTCTCTTCTTTTTTCCTTTCCTCCATTTACTTGATCTTATCCAATCCCACACTTTTCAAAACTCTATTTCTCCAATCTCAATCTCTCCTCCAAGCTCTAGAGTTCTCTCTCCAATGGTCTACACATAATCCTTGCCTGAATGTCTGAAAGGCCCAGTACATTTAATATGGACAAGACAGAACTTATGCTTCCTAGTGCTAATTTCCATTTGCTGACCCCCAGTCTTTTATATATATATATTGATTGACTTCATAGAGGAAGGGAGAGGAAGAGAGAAATAGAAACATTAATTATGAGAGAGAATCATTGACCGGCTGTCTCCTGCACTGGGGACCAAGCCTGCAACCCGGGCATGTGCCCTTGGCCAGAATCGAACCTGGGACCCTTCAGTCCACAGGCCAACGCTCTTCCTCTGAGCCAAACCAGCTAGGGCATGCCCCCCTAGTCTTAACTGGAGTTACAACTGGCAGCACTATCCTCTCCCCCTTGCTAAGGTCATAAACTTTGGCATTGTCCATGGCCCCTCTCTTCTCCTCACAATGCAACAGCAAGATTTATCAGTGCTACTTCCAAAACACATCACAAAGCCCTATCTCCTCCTCCAAGTATTCTCTGATACTATTGTGATTTAAGCTTCATTCTTCCTCTATCAGACCTGGGCTCCCAGTTGATCTGTTTCTACTCTTGCCTTATCTCTGCCCTGCAGTTGATTCTGTACCCAGTAGACAGAGTGATCTTCTTAAATCAGACTGTATCACTGCTCAGGTTAAAATTCTCTGATGAAATCCAGCTGCCTACCATGCAGCATACAGATGCTAACCTTTGTTTAACTGACTACCCCACTCATCATCCTCCTCTTCACCCACTCCACTCCAGCAAGTCCTTTGAACACAATGAGTAGCTTGGGGTCTTTGCATTTGTTGGTCCGTCTGTTAGGGAAGATTAATCCCCCTGTGGATTGTAGGGCTGCATCTTGCTTGCCCTTAAGGCTTTAGCTCAAACGTCATCTCTGCAAGAGGTTTCCCCATTTGCCCTCACTAAACACAGCCATCATAGACCTACAATGCCAGTTATTCTCCACCCAACTGCCCTATTATATTTTCTTCACCTCACTTCAAAGCTTTCTGAAGTATGTTCTGTCTTTCTCCTCTAGAATGTAAACCCCATGAGTAAGCAATTTTGCCTGTTTTATAGTTGTATACACCATAGCTAGAATAGTGCCTGATACTTAGTAAGCCACAGTAAGTTGAATGAGTTTTGACTATTGGGGGGTGGGGGAGTTGGGAGGGGATGCATGTTTTATAGATTACTACAGGGAGACATTATATTCTTTTTCTTTTTTTTAATTTTATTTTATTTTTATTGTTTTAAGTATTACAAATAGTAGTACATATGTCTCCTTTTTTTCCCCCCTTGATCTCCCCCCGACCTCCCCTACCCCCCAGGACATGCCTTCACCTGCCCACCCTGTCCCCCCCGCCCCAGTGTCTTATATCCGTTGGTTGTACTTACATGCAAGCGTACAAGTCCTTCGGTTGGTCTCTTACAGCCCTCCTCGCCCAACCTCCCCTGTCTTCCCAATGTAGTTTGACAGTCTGTTCAATGCTTCTTTGCCTCTGTATCTTTTTCCCACCATTTCTTTCCTTTAAAAAGTTTTGCCTTTGCAGACTGGAAATAAACATATAATAACAAAACAAGACAAAACAAAAAAATGTTTGAGTTTCAATTTCAATGTCCAACAGTTCCTTATGTGTACATGTCAGCATTGATAGCTGGATGGTGGGTACATGGTGGCAATGCAGGTCCGACCCTCTCTGGTTTGGTCCTAGGCAACCTGCAGCGGTGCACAGCTGCTGACTGCTCCCATGGCAAGGCGTTGTCAGCGTCTTCCATCTCTGGACTGTTTTTTCTTCTTGTCTTCGTGGTTGGAGCATTCCTGTCAATTCCTCTCTGTTGCAGGAATCCATCTGGTCTTGGGGTTGTTTTCTGAAAATATACAAATATATTCTCGACCACAAGTTAATAAAGGAATCTTTTCTATATAATTGATTTGGGATCCTTTTTATTTTTGTTCAAACGATTTTCCTTTGTCTTATTTAGACACCATGTGTGTTTTTAATGGCCGTCTTGCTGTTAGCATTGCAAATGAAACTTAATTTGGTAAAGTAAAAATTTTCTAGATGTAATTTACTTATAGGATATTTTTCCTTACATGATATTGCCCTACTATCCCCCCCCCCTTTTTTTTTATTAATGGAGGTTTTTGTAAATTTTATAATGCAGTCTTGATAACTTTAAATTTAAAATTTTTTTCCCCCCCCACACATATGACTGCTTTAGGTTCATTGCATATTCAGGAATTTTACCATGAGATGAACTACCAATAGAAATTTTAGTTATTACTTTAAGAACAGCTTTTTGTCCAGTACTTGAATATTCCCTTATTTCAATTAGGCTATTTAAATTAATCTGAAAACTCGATTACTATTTTACTGTCAAATTTAATACTCTACCAACAATCTTAGTTTACCCTGTAAATATTAGTGGGAAGGATTATTTGCATTCTTGAGTGGGCCCTGAGCCAAATGCTTGCTGAATTTAGATATAGGGCAACTGCTGTTGGCCAAGTCTCTTGTCTGTTACCTGGGTCCCGATCTGAGCTGGGCCAAGTCTCTGTCTGTCCCCTGTATCTCGATGTGAGCTGGGCCAGGTCTCTTTCTGTTGCCGGGGTCCCGATCTGAGCTGGGTGTGGGAAGCACGAAGCAGCCATGGGGGCAGGAGACCTCCTTTAGAAGGGGGTGAGGGTTCAAGCCCCTGCAATGTTGGGGGGGTGAGGGTCTGTGCTCCACTTCTGTTGCCCCCCCAAGTTCTCTCCTGATGGCCCCTCTGCGACTGTGCCTGTCTTAGGTTGTTCCTTCCTTGAGGAATCTTACCCGTCTCTGGCTAACCAGCCATCCTCCGGGGCCAAGCAGGGTGCTGTGAGGTTCACTTCTGTCTCCTTGGTAGCCTATGACCCCATGGCCTCCACACCCAGCACCTGCCTTGGGAACCCCTGGCCTGCTGGCAGGGTCCCGGTGCTGATCAGATATTTCGGGGAACTCGGGTTTCTTCTCCAGTGAGGGCCCAGCTCACACGATTGGATGTGAGACAGATCCATGGTACCAGCCCCCACGAGGCTTCAAGCTCAGCATGAACAGAAAGCTCAGGTAACAGCTGAGGGCAATTGGACTGTGAGAAGAGGGTCCCTCTTGGCACAAAGGGCAAGAGGGGTCAATATAGGATGCTCAAGTGCTTTCCCAGTGCCTTAATTCCTTCTGCAAGGGATTAAATCCTTTCATGTCCCTTTTTTTTTTTTTTTAATTGCTGCCAACCATTCAAAGAATTAGTTTGTAAGTATGTTTGGGATAATTGTAAAATATGCTGTTGTAAAATATCTAAAATTATAATGACATTGTAGAATAATATCATGTAAGGATATTCTTTGCCCTAGGCCCTGGCAATTCCATTTCAAACTGGCTGTCAATTTCTTTTTGTAGCTTTATATAAACTTTGTCAGGGAGGCAAAAACACAAATTACTTACTTTAGTTCAAGAGGCCAAATATGTTGACTTTCAATTACAATCCTTATGACTTTTGAAGGAAACTTCAATTTGTTTCCTTCCAAAATAATTTTCAGTCTACAGAGAGTTTCATTTAAAAATTTTTGTCACATGAAACAATTTCTCTTAATGCCCCGCCCCCTTGTTGTCTGTGTCCATTGATTAGGTTCATATGCATGCATACAAGTCCCTTGGTTGATCTCTCCACCTTACCCCCACCCTCCCCTACCTTACCTGAGGTATGATGTTCTGATCGACGTTTCTCAGCCTCTGGATCTGTTCTTGTTCATCCGTCTATGTCGTTCATTATATTCCACAAATGAGCGAGATCATGTGATATTTATCTTTCTCTGCCTGGCTTATTTCACTCAACATAATATTCTCCATCTCCATCCATATTGTTGCAAATGGTAGGAACTCCTTCTTTTTTACCGCAGCGTAGTATTCCATTGTATAGATATACCACAGTTTTTTAATCCATTCATCTGCTGATGGGCATTTAGGTTGTTTCCAAATCTTGGCTATGGTAAATTGTGCTGCTATGAACGTAGGGGTGCATATTTCCTTTCTGATGCGTGTTTCTAGATTCTTGGGATATATTCCTAGAAGTGGGATCACTGGGTCAAATGGGAGTTCCATTTTTAGTTTTTTGAGGAAGCTCCATACTGTTCTCCACAGTGGCTGCACCAGTCTGCATTCCCACCAGCAGTGCAAAAGAGTTCCTTTTTCTCCGCATCCTCGCCAACACTTGTTGTTTGTTGATTTGTTATAAAAGCCATTCTGACAGGTGTGAGATGGTACCTCATTGTTGTTTTGATTTGCATCTCTCTGATGATTAGTGACTGTGAGCAGGTTTTCATATGTCTCTTGGCCTGCCTTCTGTCTTCTTTCGAAAAGTGTCTACTTAGATCAGTTGCCCATTTTTTGATTGGGTTGTTTATCTTCTTTTTGTTAAGTTGTATGAGTTCTCTGTATATGTTGGAGATTAAACCCTTATCATTGATATCATTGGCAAATATGTTCTCCCATGCAGTGGGCTTTCTTGTTGTTTTATTGATGGTTTTCTTTGCTGTGCAAAAGCTTTTTATTTTGATGTAGTCCCATTTGTTTATTTTCTCTTTAGTTTCCATTGCCCTAGGAGTAGTATCAGTGAAGAAGTTCTTTCGGCATATGTCCGAGATTTTGCTGCCTGTGGATTCCTCTAGTATTTTCATAGATTCCCGTCTTATGTTTAAGTCCTTTATCCATTTTGAATTTATTTTTGTGTATGGTGTAAGTTGGTGATCTAGCTTCATTCTTTTGTATGTATCTGTCCAATTTTCCCAACACCATTTGTTGAAGAGACTGTCTTGACTCCATTGAATGTTCATGCCTCCTTTGTCAAATATTAATTGAGCATATTGATTTCGGTCAATTTCTGGGTTCTCTATTCTATTCCATTGATCTATATGTCTGTTCTTGTGCCAGTACCAGGCTGTTTTGAGAACAGTAGCTTTGTAATACAACTTGATATCTGGTATTGAGATCCCACCTACTTTGTTCTTCTTTCTCAGGATTGCTGTAGCTATTCGGGTTCTTTTTTTATTCCAGATAAATTTTTGGAAATTTCGTTCTAGGTCTGTGAAATATGTTGTTGGTATTTTAATGGGAAGTGCATTGAATTTATAGATTGCTTTGGGTAGTATGGACATTTTGATGATGTTGATTCTACCAATCCATGAACATGGTATGTTCTTCCATCTGTTTATGTCTTCCTCTATCTCTTTTTTCAGTGTCATGTAGTTTTCTACGTATAGGTCTTTTACCTCTTTAGTTAAGTTTATTCCTAAGTATCTTAATTTTTTTGGTGTGATGGTAAATGGGATTGCTTTTTTAGTCTCTCTTTCTGTAAGTTCATTATTGGTGTATAGAAATGCCATAGATTTCTTGGCATTAATTTTGTATCCTGCTACATTACCGAATTCAGTTATTAGGTCTAATAATTTTTTTATGGAGTCTTTAGGGTTTTCTATGTACAGTATCATGTCATCTGCGAATAAGGACAGTTTTACTTCTTCTTTTCCAATTTGGATGCCTTTTATTTCTTCTTCTTGTCTGATCGCAATGGCTAGTACTTCCAGCACTATATTAAACAGGAGTGGTGAGAGTGGGCATCCCTGTCTTGTTTCTGTTCTTAGGGGAAATGGTTTTAGTTTTTGCCCATTGAGTATGATGTTGGCTGTGGGTTTGTCATATATGGCTTTTATTATGTTGAGGTATCATCCTTCTATTCCCACCTTGCTGAGAGTTTTTATCAAGAAAGGGTGTTGGATTTTATCAAATGCTTTTTCTGCATCAATTGATAAGACTATGTGATTTTTATGTCTCAATTTGTTTATGTGATGTATCACGTTTATTGATTTGCGAATATTGTACCATCCTTGCATCTCTGGGATAAATCCTACTTGGTCATGGTGTATAATCTTTCTGATGTACTGCTGGATTCGATTTGCTAGAATTTTGTTGAGGATTTTGGCATCTATGTTCATGAGGGATATTGGCCTGTAATTCTCTTTCATTGTGTTGTCTTTGTCTGGTTTTGGTATTAGGGTGATGCTGGCCTCATAGAAGGAGCTTGGAAGTGTTCCTTCTTCTTGAATTTTCTGGAATAGTCTGAAGAGGATAGGTTTTAGTTCTTCCTTGAATGTTTGGTAAAACTCCCCTGTGAAGCCATCAGGCCCTGGGCTTTTGTTTGCTGGAAACTTTTTGATGACTGCTTCAATTTCTTCCATAGTTATCAGCCTATTGAGATTCTTAGAATCTTCCTGAGTGAGTTTTGGAAGGTTGTATTTTTCTAGGAATGTGTCCATTTCCTCCAGATTGTGTAGTTTGTTAGAATAGAGTTGTTCATAGTATTTTTTAACAATCCTTTGTTTTCTGTGGGGTCTGTTGTTATTTCACCTCTTTCATTTCTGATTTTGTTTATTTGGGTCCTCTCTCTTTGCTTCTTGGTGAGCCTGGCTAGAGGTTCATCAATCTTGTTTATCCTTTCAAAGAACCAGCTCTTGGTTTTGTTGATCCTGTGTATTGTTTTTTTGGTCTCTATGTCATTCATTTCTGCTCTGATCTTTATTATGTCCTTCCTTCTGCTCACTGTGGGCTTTTCTTGTTGCTCTCTTTCTAATTCTTTGAGTTGTTGAGTTAGAAGATTTATTACCATTTTTTCTTGTTTTTTGAGGTAGGCCTGTAGAGCTATAAACTTCCCTCTCAAGACTGCTTTCATTGTGTCCCATAGCATTTGCATTGTTGTGTTTTTATTGTCATTATTCTCCAGGATGTTTTTAATTTCTTCTTTGATCTCGTTGATCACCCAATCATTGTTTAATAGCATGCTATTCAGTTTCCACGTGTTTGAATTTTTTGGAATGTTTTTATTATAGTTTATTTCTAATATTATGCCATTGTGGTCTGAGAAAATGCTTGATAAGATTTTAATCTTTTTGAATTTAGGGAGGCTTTGTTTGTGACCCAATATGTGGTCTATTTTTGTAAATGTCCCATGGGCACTTGAAAAGAACGTATATTCCGAGGCTTTGGGGTGAAATGCTCTGAAGATGTTAATTAGGTCCATCTGATCTAGTGTGTCATTTAGAATTGCTATTTCTTTGCTGATTTTTTGTCTGGAGGATTTATCCAGTGATGTCAGTGGTGTATTAAAGTCTCCTACTATGATTGTATTGTTGTCGATCTCTCCCTTGATCTCTTCCAGGAGTTTTTTTTTATGTATTTGGGTGCTCCTGCGTTGGGTGCATATATGTTTACCAGAGTTATATCTTCTTGTTGAATTGCTCCCTTTAGTATTATGTAGTGGCCTTCCTTATCTCTTGTTATGCCCTTTACTTTGAGGTCTATTTTATCAGATATAAGTATTGCTACCCCAGCTTTTTTCTCATTTCCATTTGCTTGAAAAATATTTTTCCATCCCTTCACTCTCAGTCTGTGTGAATCCTTTGCTCTGAGGTGGGTCTCTTGTAGACAGCAAATATATGGGTCATGTTTTCTTATCCATTCAGCTACCCTATGTCTTTTGATTGGTGCATTTAATCTGTTTACGTTTAATGTTATTATTGACAAGTACATGCTTGTTGTCATATTTTCCCCCTTAGTGTTTGTGTTTCTTTTTGCCTTTCTCTTCTTTTTACAGCAGTCCCTTTAGCATTTCTTGCATTGCTGGCTTGGTAGTGATAAACTCTCTTAGCCCTTTTTTGTCTCTGAAGCTCCTGATTCCACCATCAATTTTGAATGATAGCCTTGCTGGGTATAGTATTCTTGGATTCAGTCCCTTGCTTTGCATCACTTTGTATATTTCATTCCATTCCCTTCTGGCCTGGTGTGTTTCTGTTGAGAAATCAGTTGATATTCTAATAGGAGATCCCTTGTAGGTAACTTTCTGTCTCTCTCTGGCAGCCTTTAAGATTCTTACTTTGTCATTGGTATTCGCCAATTTAATTATGATGTGTCTTGGTGTTGGTCTTTTGGGGTTCAACTTGTTTGGGACTCTATGTACTTCTTGGACTTGCATAGTTTTTTCCTTGCCAGTATCAGGGAAGTTTTCTGTCATTATTTCTTCAAACAGGTTTTCTATTCCTTGCTTCTCTTCCTCACCTTCTGGTATCCCTGTTATTCTAATATTGTTTCGTTTTGTGTTGTCCCAAAGCTCCCTTAGGCTCTCCTCTTGCTTTTTAAGTCTTCTTTCCATTTGCTGCTGTGTTTGTGTGTGTTTTCCTACCTTGTCTTCTAATTCACTGATGCGGTCCTCAGCCTCTTCTAGTCTACTGTTTAAGCCTTCCAATGTGTTCTTTATTGCAGCTATGTCGTTCTTCATCTCCTCTTGGTTTCTTTTCATGTTGGTGACATTTTCATTCAGCTCCTTATAGTTCTCATTGAGTTGTGTGTATTTGTCATCCATCCGTTTAAACATCCTTATCATCATTACTCTGAATTCTCTCTCAGTTAAGCTGCTAGCCTCAATTTCATTTAACTCCCTTTCTGGTGATTCCTCTTTTTCTTTCCTTTGGGTATTGCTTTTTTGTCTCCCCATGTTTTCCTGAAATGTTTTAATTGTAGATCCAATTGCTTTGCTACCCAGGTTCTTTTGGCGATGGTGCTACTGGTGAAATCTTTCTGTTCTCCTGGGCTTGGTTATCTAGTGTAATTGAGGTGCTTAGCTTCTAAAGATTTCTCTTTAGAGTAGATCCTATGGCCTCAGGGAGTATTCAGATTCCTTGGTGTTAATCAGGGTGGAATCTGGGTGTGGCTATATTGGTTGCCTGGAGACTGGGGGGAGGGGCTATCTCTAAGGAGAAAATGGATTCTGTGGGCTTAGATATGACTCAGCACCAGACTTGCTACCACTTCTCCTGGACCGTCCATTGCCCACTCTGCCCAGGTTCCACAACTCTACCCCTTCTCCTGCACTTCTGTCACAGGTAAGCGCCTGTCTCCAAAAGGTCCCACGAACTAGGTTCAGTGGGGAAAGGCGCAGGCCCCAGCGCGAGGAAGGACCGCGTCTCTGCCAGTTCCTCTCTTGCGGGCACTCTGCGGTGCGGCAGCTCTTAAAGGCTGCCTTTGAGCTCAGATCCCAAATCCAGACTCTATGGTCTAAAATCCTCAGACCTTGCCTGTCCTCAGGGACGCGGCTTGGCACTGTGTAGTTTCTCCCTGACCTTCTGGGCACAGAGGTCCGGGAGATTCTACTGCCTAGATCTTTGATTTTACCTTTATCCGGGGGATCCCTGCTCTTCCCAGCTGCAAACTGTCTCACCAGCTGTGCCTCCTTCGCCAATTCAGGCTGGATTCCGCTCGTCTCAGCTGCCTCCTCTGTTTGCTCCGGGAGAAGACTCAGGACACGTCCTTCTATTCCGCCGCCATTTTGTCTCAGCGAGACATTATATTCTTAACATATTAAATCCTGACTAAAAACATTGCATGTCGAGGAATCCAAGATGGCGGCGTAGGTAAACACCTAAACTGCTGCCTCCCACAACAATTTAAACTGCAACTAAAAGACAAAACGTCTATCACCCAGAACCACGGGAAAGCTGGCTGAGTGGAAGTTCTACAACTAGAAGGAAAGAGAAAAGAGCGTTGAGACGTGCACGAGCGCTGAAAAGCTGAGGTACGGAGGCGCGTGATCCGGGCTGGCGGCGGGCGACTGGGTGCTTTGCTTTTTCAACCTGAACGGAGACAAGCCCCCGATTACTCTGAAATCCAGTCTCTGGGGAGACACGGGGGACCCAAACTCCTACAGGGAGAAGCTGGACTGTCTGCCAGTGAGAGTGGCTTGCTTGCAGAGCTGCGCACAGGAATAATTGTTTACGGCACTGGGGCACAGGACTCCAGGACGTGGTCTGGGACACAGAGCCGGCTTACTAGCAGCCATTGCTGTTTGCCACGCCCTAACCTAGTGACGCCCTGAGACCCCGCCCCACACAACCTACAAACCCACCCAAGCTCCAAGCAGCTCAATTAGCATAAGAAAGCCTGCCCTATCGCAGCTTAACCTAGAAAACTTGCATCCTGGGTCAGACAGCTCCAAAACCTCCAAACCCCAAGCAAAGAGGAGAAAACTGCAGCTCTCACTGTAGCTCCTGCTGAGTGGCCTCAGACAGTAGCTGACCTGCACCCCATTGGAGATCCAGAAGCCAGTGTACCTAGTGGTCAGTGTGAGACACCAGATTTCAACTCCTCACATCCATAAGTGACACATTCAAGAGGCAGACTCAGTGAGCACCAAAGCCCCACTGAAACAAGTCCTGCCCCATAAGTGTGTCTTCAGCGCAGCACTTCTTCCATTATAGACACAGGGAGTGCTCACAGCTAATTGGCCTGGAGGTCAATTCCCCCCAGCGACCAACAGCAATTCAGGCTTAACTACACCAAGACTTTGCACTCAGCCCACAAAGGGGTGTACCAAGAGCATCCACATCAGGTGATTGGGGAGGCTGAGCTACTGCCCCCTATAGGTCACCTACCACACAAAGCCACTCCATCAACACAGGGAAGCAGCCAAAATGCAGAAACAAAGAAACATGTCACGAATGAAAGAAACCGAGGAAAGCAAACTACTGGATGACATAGAGTTCAGAATCACATTTATAAGGTTACTCAAGAATCTTCTAAAAACCGCCGAGAAACTTGATGACACTTCTGAGCAGCTTAGTGAGACCTTCAAGGACCTTAATGAGAATGCCAAAAAAATGGAAAAGGATCAGTCAGAAATGAAGCATACACTGTCTGAAATAAAGAATATACAGAAACTCAACTGTAGATCAACATACCCCAAGAATCAAACCAAAGATCTGAAATATGTGGAAACAAAAAACATCCAACCAGAAAAACAAAAAGAAAAAAGAATCCAAAAATATGAAGATAATGTAAGGAGCCTCTGGGACAACTTTAAGCGAAACAACATCCGAATTTTTGGGGTGCCAGAAGAAGGGAGAGAGCAAAATATTGAAAACCTATTAGAAGAAATAATGACAGAAAACTTTCCCTACCTGGTGAAAGAAATAGACTTACAAGTTCAGGAAGCGCACAGAACCCCATACAAGAGGAACCCAAAGAGGACCACACCAAGACACATCATAATTAAAATGCCAAGGGCAAAAGACAAAGAGAGAATATTAAAAGCAGCAAGAGAAAAACAGTTAATTACCTACAAGGGAGTACCCATACGACTGTCAGCTGATTTCTCGGCAGAAACTATGCAGGCCAGAAGGGAGTGGCAAGAAATATTCAAAGTGATGAACAGCAAGAACCTACAACCAAGATTACTCTACCCAGCAAAGCTAGCATTCAGAGTTGAAGGTCAGATAAAGAGCTTCACAGACAAGAAAAAGCTAAAGGAGTTCATCACCACCAAACCAGGATTACACGAAATGCTGAAGGGTATCCTTTAAGAAGTGGAAGAAGAAGAAAAAGGTAAAGATAAAAATTATGAACAACAAAATGACATCAAATACATACCTACCAACAAGTGAATCTAAAAATCAAGTGAATAAAAAATCTGAAGAACAGAATTGACGGTGAATATAATAGAATCAGGGACATAGAAGGGTAGTGGACTGACGATTCTCAGAGGAAGCAAGTGTGAGGGGTGCGGGAAGAGATTGGACAAAAATCTTACTCCTATGGATGAAGACAGTGGCGGGGGGTAAGGGCATGGGGTGGGGTGGGGAATCAGGTGGAGGGGAGCTATGGGGGGGAAAAAAGTGGAACACCTGTAATAATCTGAACAATAAAGATTTAATTAAAATAAATAAATAAATAAATAAATAAATAAATAAAATAAAAAATAAAAACATTGCATGTCTTTCCAAATGCCCAAATGTTTATTTTTATTTTTATTTTTTGAATTTTATATTTTATTATTTAAATGTGGCTCTCCTAGATTCTTTTATTTTTATTGAGGGGTGAGAGAATCATTGATTGGCTGCCTCCTGCACACCCCCTACTGGGGATTGAGCCCAAACCCTTCAATCCACAGGCCAACACTCTATCCACTGAGCCAAAACAGATAGGGATAAAGTTTATATTTTAAAAAAACAAAACACAAAAAGCCAGTCTATATGGTTGAACATACTCACCAAACTAAAATTTGCTGTAGTATTTTCTAAGTTTATGCTAGTCTGAATATTTTCACATTTTTTCAGATACCATATCAGTGTAAATTGTAGGTTCACAGAGCATAGATAGAGACTCCTATAAAAAAAGTTTTATTAGCAAAATGGGCTCACAATATAAAATACAGATAAATAGGTTCATTTTACTAATTTGGGGGGGGGGGTTGTCTGTCTTATCGGATGCAACACAGTTGACAAGCAAGTAAAGCAAAGTCACTGATTCCCCACCCGTGGCCTGTGACATGATGAAAAACAAACACGGGCCACTCAAGACAAGTCAGTCATCATTTCCCCTCTCCTCCCCACCACTAACCTCTTAGAAATTGCTTCTGTCACTCTTATGCCACTCAGTCCACTATCTTAACATCCTGGCCACCCGAGAGAGCCAGGCTTGGGAAGAAAATGAGTCTAAAGCTTAAATAAAGCAAAATCTCTTGCCTGTGACAGTGCTACAAGTCCAGACCAGCAGGTGCGGCCCTCTCTCCTGACGTGGCCCTCAGAGCCTTTTCCTTTAGGTCAGAGACCACCACAAAGGCCTGGCTGACCTTGTGTGCCCTTTCTCACTGGGCTTGTGCTGGGCAGGCAGAGTGGGAAGGGCAGTGGGATCTCAGGGAAGCAGACATGGCTCACCTGTCCCATTCAGAGCTTCTGGAGGAATTTGAGGACAGTCGTACCCTGAGTATCTTGTCATTGTCACAAATGAAGTGGATTGAACTTCCTCAATCCGGATGAGGGTCTCGGCTTCTTGGAGCAAGGTGATGTGGTCCTTAGCTGTGTCTTCCACTTTAATGTCACTGGTGCCGTGCTTCTCCAAGGTCTGCACAAACTGCTCCACTGGGATGGTGCCTCTCAACAAGCGCTTCAGAACCTTGCAGTCCAGGCTGTCATCGCTCACCTGCCTTCTCTTCTTACCATTCGTGGGCTGGGCCGGCCTGGGCAGGGGCTGAAGGACCTGCTTGTTATCTTTAGTGTTCAGCATGGCCGAAACGGCTGCCAAGCAAATGCCAGGCTTAATCTCCATGGGCACCAGTGAATCTGCTTGTTCTGGCATGATTTCGATCTTCTCGGTAGCATCGCTTGACAGGCAGGGCAAGGGGACTGGCAATTGATCATCAGGTCTGTCCTGTGGGCCTGCGGCAGGAGGCAGCAGTGTGTACTGCTCAGGGCAGACCACATGCAGTGCCTGCACTTCCTTGAGCAGCTTTGACACTTGGATGAAATTCAGGAGGGTACCACTGGGGCAGTACTAGTCAATGCATTTCATGGCCAAGGGCTGTTACGAGAAGTCGGGTTCTATGAATATGACAGGGTTGCGACTAGACTTCCCCCAGAGCTTCATGAAATGGACCACGTCCCCAAACCGGAGGCTATTCTAGCTATGTGAACACCCCGCATGGCTGTCTGAAATCTTGTCTGAAGTTGCCGTGGAGGCTGGGGTAGTGCTTCAGCTTGTTGATCTCAATGAGCTCTGCATGAGGAAAAGGTGGTTCTGGGAGATACACCTTCGTCTGCTTGTTGTGACAAAGCCACTCAGCAAAGATCTGGGAAAACTCAAGGGAGTAGAAGTGGAAGGGGGTGCTGGAGAGGCCAGCCAAGTGGATGAACTGGTACAGGCACTCCAGGAGGTCATAGATCCCCCCCCATCTCCCCCCCCCCCCACACACACACACACACCATGAGTAGCAGGGGACCAACACGTTTCCTCTATTCCGGATGGTCAGTGCCAGGTTGCTGAAGAACTCTCCCACCATGCCCTCCAGGTTGGTGGTGGGAATCTGGGTAAGCCTGTCAGGAGGAGAACATCCGTTTTTGAGAGACGCCTGGTCCATGGGCTGTGGGTGTGTGGTAAGCAAAGAGGATCCCAAGAGGTAAGATACCTTCTCATAATATGGGACTGAATAATCCAGTTCGAGCTTCCAACGGCAGAGCCAGAGCTAGAGCATCACCTGGACCACACCAAACAGCTCAGTTTTCTGAGGATATTTCATCAGCTGGCTTTCACTCAGGGCAGAGCTCACCTCTTGCATCTTCTCCAGGTTGGTACTTCCACTGCGTCCTTGAGAGGAGAAGGCAGCAGCCGTGGAATGTCCTTCTTCTTCCACAAGGAGGCAGATTACGCCTTAGGCACTCTTTCAATGAAGTTCACCAGCTCTTCCAAGAGATGTCTGCCGATCTGAACGGTGAGCTCAGTGGTGCACACCGTGCCGTGAACCCGGTCTGCTCAGTGATGCAGGGCAGCGCCATCATGCAGTGGTAGTTAGAGATGAGGGTCATGTCTACCGTAGACAGATCTATTGGCTCCGTTTCAGGCACAGAACCCACAAATACGTGGCCTGAGCACTCCTTCAGCTCTTTGTCCAAGAAAACATTTCCATCCTTTGGGGGACCCACTGGGATGATTAGATAGCCTGGGACTTTGAACAAGTGGCAAAGGAAGAAAATTGAGGGTGGAAGTCATGTCCAGTCCACAGTCCAACATAATGGTGGTTGATTTGAATGTAAGCACATTGCATGGTAAGGTTGGGTGCCTAGACAGGCAATACAGTTTCATGTTGGATTTTTGGCTGTTCAACACCAGTCACTGGATTCCTCAAACCCCCAAATGTTTATTTTTTTTTAACCAAAGGTCTGGTAGCCTATTGTAGGAGAAACTTTTTTATTTTAGAGGGTTATTTATCTCAGAGAAGCAAATACTCAAGGTTATTACATTTGCCCCTAAATGTGATGTCTAAGAGAAGAGGGAATTATTTTACTCACCCTATTCCAAAGACTAGAACTGGATGGGAGTTAAAAGGGATGAAATTATAATTCAAGGAAGAAGTTTCAGAAAATAAGAACTATTTAATATGAGTTGAGTTGCCTTGTGAAGTGTGAGCTCCCCATCACTGGAGATGTCCAAGCAGAGACTGTGCTTTTATAGAGGAGATTCCTATATCATAGAGGAGATTGGACAACCATACACCTAAGGACCCTCTGAATCTTCATCGACAGTGACTCATATTCCTACTACAAGTTTCTACAATGTTGATGCATTCCAAGAAGTTGGATCAACCTGGATTTTCCCAGCCAAAGATACTAAGGTGGTTCTGAAACAGTGATTTCATGTAAACTCCAAACTCATTCATGCACTTCCAACTCTGCCCTATGAATTGTATCTCCTTTCACTAAATAAATCTTTAAGATTGCATTCTCCTAAGACCTAAATTTTCTGAAATATTTTACTTTACTAAGGCACCATGAAACAGAGGGTGTTAGAATCCAAATCTACTTGGCATTTTCCTTAAGAAATCAGATGACAAAATCAAGTTTTGCAAGTTGTTACTTGTCTCTGCAAGTTGATGCTTTCAAATAAGTGAAATCAATGGTGTGAGGCTTTATTGAAGAAGTTTTGTCCAAAGTTGTTACTATTGACCTGCAAATCTGGATTTTTTTTTTTCTGCCTCCAAAACCTTGAAACATTCATGGAGAGAAAAAATGACAGAGAAAGTAATAGTGATAGTACCCTTGCTTGCTATTATCTTCATTTGAAAGAAATGATATTGTTTGCAAAAGGTCCAAGGCTGTGGAGCTAAACCACAATTCTAGGTAGCTCAGCAAGGCTTAGTAGGAAGCAGAGAGTGAGCTTCTTTGTTCCAGAGCTTCATGGAGAGGAGTCATTTCACAGCTGGGATGGATTTGGCAAAGGCCTCAAGCTAGGAACTGTAAGGTGGCCTGCGGGAAGTGTGCAGGGGTCACTCGAATTATATGAGATGTCTCTTCAGGCTGTATAGGATTACACTTCGAAGCTCTTAAAATGTCACTGCCACTCTGACCTTCTTGCCGCTCAACTCCAGGTATCTTAGGAGATAAGAAAAAAAATCCCAAACCAACCCACACTTATATGGCACAATGTCACTCATTTGTCAATCTAAAATTCAAGCAAAAAAAAAAATCCATTCTTTAAAAAGTTTTTAGACATTTGAGTGCATCAAAGCCATATTTTATTCAGCAGATTCTTCTCTTAGGAAGTACATTATGTTTTTAGTCACTGTCAGTGACCTAGGAAATCCACCAAGCTGGCTTCATGGAATTTCTAGCTCATTCAGAGCTTTGGATGTCATTTCCTTATGTGTATACTACAGACTGTAATTGTTAGTCACAGTCAGGATTATAAAAAATCCTCTTCAAAACCATGGACCATGGGTACCTGACACCATGCAGGAGACACAAGCCACCTGAGACCCAAGGAGCTTGCCTCTATCATTTATTTGATGACTTTTCATTTCAGAAAAAGCAAGACTAATGCAATGTTTCCTAATGCTAACATCTGTTCAAAAGGAAATCCCACTTGATGGCATTCTGCCTTTGATGCCAAGATCCCAGGGACCAAGTTTTACTGCCCAGCTTTCATTTCTTCACTTATAAAATGAGGATAGCAATACCCTCCTCCGTACTTTATGAGGGTAATGGCAAAAGTTAATAAAATAATTTATGTGAAAATACTTTAAAGAATTTTAAAGCACCATTTAAATATGGAATATTATTACTTAAGACCTGGATTTAATTGAAGAAGGCTCTTTGTGGTTGTTTTTGTTTGTTTTTTTACTTGCTATCGCTATAGATGACCAAAAGAGCTGGGAATAAGAAATAAATGATTTATTATAGTATATAAATCCTTAAAATATGACTTTTCTTTTTTTTTTTCCTTGAACTGACTTTTAGAGAGAGAGGAAGGGAGAGGGAGAGAGAGAAACATTGGTATACAAGCGAAACACTGAATCTGCTGCTTTCAGCATGCATCCTACCAGGGATTGAGACTGCAACCCAGGCATGTACCCTGAATGTGAATCAAACCAGCAACATTTCAGTGCATGGGACAATGCCCAACCAACTGAGCCACACTGACCAGGGCAAAATATGACTTTTCTGTGGAGAGGAGGACATGATGTATGACACATGATGAGACTTTTTTTGGGTGTGGCTTTTAGAAACTAGTCTCCCTACTTTTAGTCATAGCTAGATAAAATGAATAGGTTCATAAAGATAGTAAATATATTAACATTTAATAACAAGACTGAAATGCATAGGTTGCTCCAAAATTCCCCTAAGAGGCACTTCCAACTAAAAAAGGACAGGCAAAATTATAAATTACCTTATGGAGGAAACCTCAATAGATTGTCATCAGATTAACTAACTGATTTTAACCACCGTTACTTGGTATTTAGATATGTTTTTCCATCATGATTTTGAGTAAAATTATAATCACAGAATAAAAAAAATAGCCCAAAGGAACTTCAGAAATAATCCAATATATTCTCTGGTTTTATAGAAGAAAATACCAAGCCTCAAGGACAGTAAGTGATTTGACTAAAGACACACAGCTAATACTTGTGGAAAAGAGATTAAGACTCACCTCTTCTGGTTTGCAGCCCATGGCTTATTCCACCCCATGCTACCTTAGCCAAGTGTAAGAAATATTTAATCAAGGGCTAATGATGAAAGACAATGAAGACATATTGTATTTCTTCTCTGGATTTCTTCACATATCAGTGCAGCACCTAGGAACTCAGATAATTATACTGTGAAGAGACAAGTGACAGGAGAGCAAAACACCTCCTCTAATTCCTAGCCCTCTGTCAAATGCAGAGGATGTGGTAAATTGCTACCTGTGGGCTTCAGGAGAGGTGCATTACTTGTGCAAAGAAGCAATCTTGGCACCTCCCATTGTAAGATGTAAATCTAAGATGTGGATAGATTTCGGGGGTTGGGAGGTTTAGCGAGGGAAAGCCCTTAGCCTCAAGTTGTGGACTCAAAATATTATTTCCCCAGTTCCTATCAAATTAACTTGAGCCTCGAACAACTACCTCAGCTGGGGAGCAGAGCCGGATGAGGAACATGAGGTTGATCCTCTGTTACTTAAACTCTTCAGGTCTTCTATTATCTGATTCAGCTTCTCTCTCCATAATGAAGATCAAATTATATCCAGGATTCTGGTTTGCTGAAAAGAGAGAGAGATCATAGGAACATATCATTTTACAGAGGACAATACCAGCAATTTCTGAATGAATCTGGCAGCTAAGCCCAGCAATTATTTGGACCAGCAATCACCGGCTCTTTGAGGATGGACTGCACTACCAGGCTTTAGCAGGAGCAAAGCTGTGGTGGAATTCAGTCACCAGGTAGCAGAGATCATTGGTTCTCACTGGTCATCTCACTGGTTAAGTCACAACATTTTCCTAAAATTTCAACATGCAATCGTGAAAAGAAAAAAAAAAACATCGAATCACTATGTTCAGAAAAATACTGATTTTCTATTTAAAGCCCTAGGAAGGAAACCTGCCTCCCCAGAGTAAGAAACCATTGGAGCATTTTCTACATGAAGATCTTTGGAACTTTTTGTTTATAAGGTGAAAATGTGGGGTGTTTTTTAAATTATAAAGAAATTTGGTGCCAGTTAGGGGAAAAAATTTTTTTGTGAAGTAGCTAATTCAAACCAGATGCCTAGAGAAATTGTGTTCACTGTTCTTTCCTTGACAATATGTCAGTAGAGTGTCTGTGGTGCCCAATGCAGAGAAGTGCAGCCAATGGATAGGAAATAAAGGTGAATTCTGGTTCCATGTTAGGAAGGATTTCCAAATGATCCCAGTTGTCTAAAGATGGAATGGGCTGCCCTGGAAAGACCCTGTGGCTGGAGATGCTTACCAAGAGAAGGGAATGAAGCTGAGATGGAGCAATGCACTGCATGACCTCTCAATCCCATTGTAGAATTCTCTAAATCTTTGCTAAAAAACAGTTATTTCTCTATATCCATAGCTTTTGTAATTTAAAAATCATGGATTTTTAGAAATGCATATTCAACATCTCTCCAAATACAATAAGGGAAAAATGAGTCTCCAAACAATGGCTTTAGTGAGGGAGGTTTTCATTAAAAAAAAAAAAAATCTCATCCACATATCTATTTTTCAAGGGAATTTTCTAAAATGATTTAAAGTTTGAATGACTACTGAGCATTAGTCCCTTTGTCTTTGGGTGGTTCTGGCCTTGAGGTGAGGGTGGCCTTGAGGTGAGGGTGAAAGCCAGCATAATCACATTTTCCCGTAATGGAAATAATTCATGTAGGCAACCCCCCCTTTTGCCATGTTTCCACAAAGCAGTGTAAATGTTAGTAGGTCACTATGGGACAGACAAAGAGAATTTGACAAGCAATCTGTTTATTCTTCAGATTATGAAACTGCTTTCAGGGCCACACTAAAGTGAAATGCTCTTGGCCAAGAGAAAGAAGCCATAACTTGGTATAGACAGAATAGGAGCTTTCAGACAATTGGGAGAGCACTGAGGAGTTGTCCCCCTTCCAGGTGGTGACAGAAAGCTGAAGTACTGTTTCAAAGGCTAGTACTGCAAATACAAGCACAAAATTGGTATAAGGAATGGGTGGGAGGTATAGGCCAAAGGTGGGAAAAACAGTCTTAAACATTTGAACTACTTTATGTATAAACTAGAGGCCCGGTGGACAAAATTCGTGCATGGAATGGGGGTCCCTCAGCCCGGCCTGCACCCTCTCCAATCCAGGACACCTCGGACATCCTCCTTGCAATCCCGGACCACTGGCTCCTAACCACTCACCTGCCTGCCTGCATGATCGCCCCTAACCGCTCTCTACTGCCAGCCTGATCCCTCCTAACCACTCCTCTGCCAGCCTGATAGCTCCTAACCACCTCTACCTTTCCCCCCGCCACTGTGGCTTTGTCTGGAAGGAGGACAGGAAGATATCTGGTCAACCCAGTCTAATTAGTATATTCCCTCTTTATTAGTATAGACTAGAGGCCCAGTGCATGAAATTCGTGCATGGGGGGGGGTATCCCTCAGCACAGCCTGCACCCTCTCCAATCTGGGACCCCTCATAAACAGGCAGTCGGACATCCCTCTCACAATCCAGGATTGCTGGCTCCCAACTACTTGCCTGCCTGCCTTCCTGATTGCCCCTAACCACTTCTGCCTGCCAGCCTGATCACCCCCTAGCCACTCCCCTGCCAGCCTGATTGATGCCTAACTGCTCCCCTGCCAGCCTGATTGCCCCTAACTGCCCTCCCCTGCAGGCCTGGTCACCCCTAACTGCCCTCCCCTGCAGGCCTGATCACCCCTAACTGCCCTCCCCTGCAGGCCTGGTCCCTCCCAACTGCCCTCCCCTGCTGGCCATCTTGTGGCAGCCATCTTGTGTCCACATGGGGGCAGTCATCTTTGACCACATGGGGGCAGCCATCTTGTGTGTTGGAGTGACCGTCAATTTGCATATTATTCTTTTATTAGATAGGATTAGAAAGGATAGAGGCCTGGTGCACTGGTGGGGGCCGGCTGGTTTGCCCTGAAGGGTGTCCCGGATCAGGGTGGGGCTTCCCTTGGGGCATGGAGCGGCAGGGGCCTGTGGTGGTTTGCAGGCCAGCCATGCCCCTGGCGACCCAAGCAGAGACCCTGGTATCTAGGTTTTATTTATCTTCTACAATTAAAATTTTGTATCCTGGAGGGGAGCCAAGCCTTCTGCTTGCTCCATGGTGGCAGCCATTTCTGTTGGGGATTTATGTATCTTCTATAATTGAAACTTTGTAGCCTTAAGCGGAGGCCTGGGCGGGCCAGAGTGTGCAGAAAGCTTGACTTCCTCCATCGCCGGGGGCAACCCTAGACTCCTGCTCTTTCCAGGTCGGTGCAGCA